>CAMTZC010000012.1:3817500-5067500 GCA_947086505.1 Morpho deidamia
TCATTTCCACGCGGGCGGGCTAGTATTATATATAATTAATGTAAGCTTAAAATGAGAAGGAAGAATATGTAAAGTTTTGATATGGGGATATTAAAAAAGGGAAAAATGTCTAGTTATTATGTATATGTTATGTAAATAATTTTTTTGATTCCATAATTATATGTATTTTTTAATATTTTAGGGAGTTGGTTCGTTTGGTACTCCTTGAGGCAAATTCTAAATTTTACATGATACTGTCTGAGTGATTTGCGCCTAATTTGCGCTACCCATGCTATAAAGGTAATAATATAATAATAATATGTAATTACTTTAAAAAATACTATTTCGAAAGAAGACGATGATTGGAATTTGGGACGATAAAAAGAATTAGGCAATATTAGATAATATTGTCATAAAAGAAATATTGGAAATGCAGTAATTATTTATAAAAAAAATACACTTAAACATACATAAATGAATATTAGATAGCACTGATATAAAAGAATAAATATATATCAAATTAAAATAAATATTGTTTTTTTTGTTTCTGTATATACCATATACAAACAATTAAAAAGGTTTTTGAAACATATTTAAATGTAAATATGTTTACATTCGAACTTCACAAAGATATGAATACTAAAGACATTTTGTTTTTGTTTTTTAATGTTTTTATATCAAAACAATTTATTGTACTCATTTAATAATTATGGAACAAGTGATTGAATTAAGGAAGTTTTTTCATAATTTATTCATTAGGCATCGTATGGCAACATAAAATCTATTGAAAATAACTTGGATATTGTGCCCATTGATAATTAATTATCAATTTTGATTGAGAAATACCAATTTGCATTTTTATTAGAGCAATAACGTATTCGAATGGTTTTGATATTGTTATTTATTGCTAAGATTTTCTATTAGACGGTACTAATTTTAAAGAAGATATAGACATTCCTATAAAAGTTAAAAACAAAGATTATATATTTGATTAGAAATTTGATTTCTATCAAATTTCTAATAAATATCAAATTTCTTATAAAATTCTTTTTATAAGATTATATTTAGACATATGTAGTGTATGTGGGTTGACATATGTGTATCTTACTTGTATATTTATATACAAGAAACATACATGAATATCCTCACACTAACACTAATGTACAAAGAAACAATACACTGTCTCAAGCGCAAACACGTTTAGTTCACGAGTGCCCTTTGGTGAGAGTGGACGTGTATTGACATGTTGTTACTTGTAGTGCGTGTTTGAGCCTGTGCTATATTCATACAACATTATTATATTAATACATCAAAGTGAACACTACAACATATATTAAGCAGTTCAAGAAAAATATATTAGCAACGTTCATTCAAATTAGTAAATTGTTAAAGTGTAATTTCTTGTTTATTTTTATAGGTATACTGACCTGACAGACGTCCTATCTAAACTTTTTAAGTAAAAGAGTGTTTTCTTAAATTTTCCAATGTTCCGTTAAACTTACAATGTTTTTTTCGTTCGTAAGGTCCTTTTCATGGCAATAATTAACACAACAAAAAAGGATTGTTGCATGGTGACAGATTGACATATCGTGTATAATAGATGACGTTTCCTTAATCTCTGCTGTTCCGCCTGTTAAATAGACGGGATGAACGCAAAAAAATGAAATTGAAGAACAGCGCCATTTTATGTCGAATACTTACTTAACCTTAAAATGAAATTGAGGGAAATTATGGAACTATCACGTACGTCTAACGAAGACTTATAGAGCTTTGTCGTTAATTAGAGCCTTTTAGCATAAAAAAACTTTAAATTCGCATAAAGTAAGATTATTAAGAAGACATTATTAGCCTATCATTTAAGTTGGTTCAGTAGTTTTGAAAATTAGCGTATACGAACATCTTGACACGGGATTTTTATATAGATTTATATCTAAGTTAATAGTAGGTCCTGAATATACTAATTGTAATTATAAATACGAAAGTCTGTCTGTTATAATTTGTCGTTTAGCCCGCCAGTACACTATTATGTAATGTATTTGGTACAGGAAAAACTTATGTACTGGTGCCACCACGTGCATGGCAAATTTTATTAATTAGTAATTAAGATGTCTTATAGCATTTAGCACGTAGTAAATAATCTAGCTGTAAGTGGAATCTATAGACCTTAACATATCATGCAATAGAATATATAGACCTCATAGACCGTGTAGTCTATGTGAATAGAAGCAGAAGTTTTGATAATAGATAGATTTATAATAGTAGAGGTTTCATTCATCATTCTCCTGCCCTTATCCCACTCTACGTGGGGTCGGCACAACATGTTACAAACATGATTTGGCTATGTATTTTACGACCGGCCGCCTGCCTGACGTCAACTTACGTTAGTCGCCTCTTACGACACCTCGGTAAGAAAGGAGGGTGGTCTATTCTATTCTGCCGGATAACACACGGCGTTAATCGTCAGAATTTGAATTTCACTCATGCCTACACACCGCGCACTATAATAGTGAGGCAAGGGGAGATAAGTACTCACTTTTCCTACCACGACGGGAAAGGATGGACAGGTGTGCGGTGTGTAAAATAGAGAGCTGATACTACGCTGTCAAGGTAAAGTGTAAATAAGTAAGCCCATCTGCAGCTTTTGAGGGAAGTTTTCGTTATGCTGCTACAAAGTCATGGAATAAACTTCCGCCGCCGTTACGTATGTAACAAGCAGTACAATTGTTTAAGGTAAAATATAAAGCATTTTTATGGAATATATATTTTTCATTAGGTACTAGCTGTTCCAGCGGCTTCGCCCGCGTGGAAATCTGCGTGTCACAATTGTTTTCTAGAATTCAATCTTAACTCAATATAAAAGTAATTATTGTGAGTTAACCATAAGAGATAGAGACATGCTGTCGCAGACTTTTTTGTAGTATTGTTATAAATCTACAATTCTCTAGTACATTACTTAAGCGTATCTCTGCTGGTTTACGCAGTGCACGCGACTAAGGCTCTCAGCAAGCGAGTTTTTAACAACTGCGCGATCTCTTCAACGCAATTTACATATATCGATATGTACTATTTTTCTAAACCATCCGGAAGTATTGCACTATCTTTTGGTGACAACCCCCCAAAAATCCGTTCAGTAGATTTTGAGAAAATCGATTACATAGATCGTCAGCTTTTTGGGACTTTGTTTTATAATAAGTAGAGATTATATTATTATTTATCTATTTATTTATTTATTTTTAGTCTGGACATACATAATTAGGGTGCATACATATTTATGAGGATGCGTGAAATGTTTGTGATAACGATGGAACGGAGGTTTGTTTCCTTACCTTTTTTTAATTATTATTATTTTTCTTTTATTATGTTTATAATTTACTTGTGTAGTGTGTTGGCACAAATAAAATTATTTTCTTTCTTTCTTTCTTCTTTCTAAGCGTATAGTATAATTGAACTACGTTGTGAGCACATCGTTCCGGAACGGTGGAAAAGTCGTCTCTAGGTTCACAAATAAATAAATAAATATATGGGACACTTACACACACGGTCGTCCATCCCCAAAGTAAATAACTTAATACTTGTGTGATGGGTGACAGACAACTGGTAAATATATACATATATAGTTTTAAAAACATACTAAAATACAAATACACACCCAGGCTCCAAGAACCAACAAATTGTTTATAAAATTTTTTTATTTTTAAAAATGTTGGCCCTCGGCGGGAATCCAACCCGCGACCCGCGGAGCTGAAGGTAGGGCCAGTCAAATAACAAACAAATAGCCTCAAAAAGGTCACAACTCTGCTCGCGTAAAACAATCAGATTCCTTATGCACCGTATGAAAGGTATTAAATTTAATACTTAATATAATTAATATAAGACTGTAATTAATCTAATAAGGCGATACACTAGTGATACGTACAACCTATTTGAAAGAAGTTTTAAGCGTTTAAAAAATCGCATAGAATATGCCAACGTCCAAAACACGTTGTTTGTAAGACGCCTTATGAAGGACGTGTCGTTGGAATGTGTTCATGGGATTTACTAGTGATTCATCTTACTGATGTAAACAAACGTCAATTATATAGCTGCGGACAAGATCCGCGTATTAACATCTATAGAGTGTGGAGTGCGAAACTTTCGGAGGTTTAGAGTTCTTTGCAATGAATGATTTCGAAATTGATCACGTTGAAATGGAAATCCCCTATCCAGTACTGAATAATTGTATGAATTTTTTAAAATTTTTATTTACCTACTTGTGGTATCTGTGACTACATAAATGAGGGTATTTTAACATTGGGGTTGGCAGGTACAGCTTGTAAAATATAAATATGTATTACTTATAGAATCACAGTTACCAAAAGGATTTGTTTACAAATGTATCAAAATGTGACAAGTTAAAGCTTACGAAAAAGATTAGAAAGGTTGCGATTTATTGGAATTCCGCTAAAAGTTTTGCGACGGCGTCGATTGGTTTTTGGGTTTTTTTCTTAATCTGTTGCAAATTTCTCCTTTCATCGTACATTTTATTAGCGGATGTATAACATTTTTGTGGATTCAAATAAAACTATATTTTACGACTGGTTTTAAAAGCCAAAAAAGGTGCGCTTTGTAAATTGTTAACGATAAACACCCACGCAATAACTGTATTCGTATAAGTTCTTATCGTATTTTTTCCTTTAATTTCATTGATTTAAAAATACATACAGTTAACATTATAAATCGATCAATGTCCATTCCGGAACACTTCAATATTTATTAACTTTAAAGGTTTCTTGTGTTAAGGTGTTTTGTTTCATTATATCCGTTAATTAGATATAACTAGCCACTCGTTGCTGAGGCTCAAACCAGTTTCAATTTTTTATCGAAATGAATCTAACATCATCATTCTCCTGCCTTTATCCCACTCTAACGCCCCGCACGGGCGTAAAAAATACGTCGCGTTTATACTCCGCAATAGGCGTAATAAGAAGTTTCGTATGTAATTTATAAAATTAGGCGTTACTTTGCGGAGATCCATAATATAAAAGCAATAATAAAATTAATTTCCTATAATCCACAGTAAAGTAAATAGGAATAGTAGTTTATGACACTGTTGCATAATAAGGGTTCTTATAACACGAGTGTGGTTTAAAAAAACGAGCCGCAGGCGAGTCTTTTTATAGTGCCACACGAGTGTTATAAGACTAAGTTATGTACAGTATTACAAGCAATATAACAGAACCAACTACTTTGCTATAATCCACACGGGTTAAGTGAATGCATGCAAAGCCAATGTGTATGAAGCAGGCAAAATCTACGCACCTTATACATGCAGGACCAGCCACCACATGCACCCCAAGGCGCAATTCACCAGCAACAACGAACACAAAAGCAGCACACACACCCACCACCACAATCTCGACGATCGTTTCGCCCCGAAACCGAAGCATCATCAGGAGGATAGGCTCCACGACAAAAATCGTACTCTTTTTTTTTTGCAGTAGTGTATGTATACTACACACGTTCACTATCGCAAACTCAACAATCGTTTCGCCCTGCAACCGAAGCATCATCAGGAGATAGACTCCACGACAAAATCGAAAAGTAGCAAAGTTTCGTATAGTATATTCGGCTCAACGCCCTACGCCCTAACGACTAAAATGGAACACTGCACGATAAAAATACGCTGCTATTTTAAATGCGCTGTCGTGTGAATCAGCAGGCCAACCATGAACTCTTATTGCGACTCAAATGAAGACGTAAATGACGACCGCGAACCGCTTTCTTTTCGTACCATGAAGCGTGAACTGCATTGGGGTCGTTATGTTTGAAAAGGATAATGTTATATTAACTATAGATAACTCTGTCTCTTTTACTCACTTCGTTACTTCACTTCGTACGTTCTTAGAACGAATTCCGAACGCTCATTCGGTAACGACTTAAAGTGTGCGTCTTTAAGATGTCATGGTATGAAAAAGCAAAACAATTTCCTTTACGTCTTCAATTAAGCCGCAATAAGAGTGCATGGTAGGCCTGCCGGATACCCATTTGTTTCATTTTGACGTATTTTTAACGAACGGTAAAAAACCTCTCGTGCGAACGAGGGGTAAGTGGAATGGGCAAAACATTTTTTGCCATCAAATATCTCCTATCATTAGTCAACTCTGTCGCTACTCCTTTTATATACATTTCATACTTCACACAATCTAACCATTCCTTTTTCGGCCTCCCTTAAGTCACTTATACATCTAAATTTATATGTAACACTCGTTTGGACATGATTTCCATCCCTTCTCATTATATTACGGACATTTAATCATCTTCCACCTTAATCTTAATAAATTAATTACTCCAGCCGTTTCGGAGTCTATGAGTAACATACATACTTTCTCCTTTATATAAGACTAGCAATGCCCCGCGGTTTCACTTGCGTACATCGTACGTAGTCGGCCTAAAGATTTAATTTTTGTAAATTTAAAGTTTGGCCCTGGGACTTATTAATAGTTAAACGCAAAAATGGCAAAGGAAGTTTTAACTGAGAACTTAATTCTTTTAAAAGGTATAGCTATATCCTTGGGTATCATTGGTATCCTTGGAATAAGAGCTAAATCACCAGTTGCAGGCTCTATTATAATGGTCCGATTTTAATAATAAAAAAAATATTTTACAGGTATTGAAACAGTTTTTAATAAAATATCATTCAATGGGATAAGGATTAATGAGGAGATTAAATTACTTTTAAAATGTAAAAAAGTTCGTATATTGTCATAACTATAAATAAATAAATGGCACAGGCAAAATATTAGTTCTTCTGATACTAACCTAACCCTTACTTAATCTCCTGGTGGTCAGTTAGGGGACTTTTATCAAATTGATTTTCAAAAGATGCTGCCAACCGGATACGATTTCTAATTTAGGATTTTTTTGGGCCTTTGCCCCTGTAATTATGCCATCTCGATGGACATTGGCCTTCGGAATTTATGAGAATCCGGGACCGAAGAAGTCGAAATGCACATATTTATTCCTTTTGGGAAAGGGAAAATACTTAAGCCCACGATATATTGCTTTAATTTTTATTATTATTGCTTCAGCTCTTGGATAATTAGTTTTTCCCTGAAATTATAACAGAACTACTTTGCTATGATCAGCGCGGGTTAAGCGAATGCATACAAAGCTAATGTGTATGAAGCAGGCAAAAGTACGATTTTGTCGCGGAGCATATCCTCCTTATGAACGGATAGTCCACTATACATTTAGCATTAAATATATTTTCTATTTACTGTATAGCGGATTATAGCAAAATAATTTTATTATTACTATTGTAAAACTACATATCTACATAGAATAGACCAATGACCTGATGTTTATATTCATTGAGAGATATGAAATAAATGATCACAGTAAAAATTTACATAGTCTAGTCGAGAAGTGAGTTCAGAATTGCTTTCCGAATAGAATAAGCTATCACTCATATTTTTAAGAGAATTAGAACGATTTTTCTCAGAAAACTCACTTCTCGACTAGATAAACAGTTCATACATTATAAATTGCTATTCATTGAATAATCGAAGTATACTTAAAGTCGACATTAAAAAAACTAAGGAAGTAGGAAGCGAAACGCGTTTTATGGCGTTGGTCATGTTAAGAACTGCGATATACAGCGGAGTAAATGTCATCATATCGCGTAATCTATTGTCTTCTATGACATTGCATATTAGTTATTCTAAATATTAACAAATGCCCATAACTTCGTCCGAGTAGTAACTAAAACCAGAATGATCAGTACGCAATTTATTTTGCGCCTTTTTTCTTGCAACTCTTTATTGAATTGTGTACTACATAGATGTATATGTTACATACTCAGTTGTTTTAATTTAGTTCACAACTGACATACAATTGAAGATATCAAAAATTCATATAAGTTTTCGCTTAAAATAATTGATCAATTGATGTCTTCTTGATGTGAATTTAGCATGCCTGCAGGGTACCATACATATTATATTAAACTAAAATATTATAATTATTATCATTATAACATAGTTTTTTACCGCCATAAAGAGATATAGACAAGTGACGAAGCAAATAAGGAAACTAAGTAGTCATCGCAATGTAAATAATATACGTGGTGCATATGCAAATCGGTTGTTCTTATACAACCTAGAAGGAATTTTATATTCAAGTCAGAATTGTCATTATGAAGTGACAAAATAGTACTCCTCGATATATATTGGACATATAACGTTACTTTGTTGTTATACGTGAGCTCTATCTTATGAAAATATGAAAATCAGAAGAGAAATTAAAGGTACTGACATCGGCCAAAAATCTATAGGCGTTTGGAATCTCAAGTTGTTAGAGAGGTGATCATACACCTAAAACCGGTATGGAGATAGAGCTCTTTCCCTTAGGTGAAAGAGATCGAGGGGAGACACTTGATTTAAAGAGCGTAAGATCGTAGGACGTAGATATATCTAATACCATCATACCACTTTTAGATTCTTTGTAGCGCAGTTCATTATTTGTATTTTTTCTGCTCAAATTAGTTGATATGGTATGGCCGAATAACAGTGGACCTAGTCAGTCACATGCTAGAGATAAATTGATGTATGGGATTATTACTTAAAGTAAGAACTAAATACTTGTGTTATGGGTGAAAGACAACTGATAAACTTTGAATACATATATGATTTTATATAAATACATATATAAACCCAGACTTGGATAACAAACAAATTATTTTTAGAAAATTTTGGCTCTCAGCGGGAATAGAATCTGCTGTCAGCGGAGCTGAAGGCAGGGTCACTGCGAACTACGCTAACGGACCGATCAATAAGTCACTGTTCATAAAAAGAGTTTTCTCATCTTCATATACAACAATAATTATAATATACAACAAAAAGTTATGCAAGAATTGTATAACATTTTTTCCCTAATATATTTGCAAAAAAAAACAAAACAATCAACGGTCATTATACATGGCGCCTAATGTTATTTATATCAATCGCTTAAACTAAGAAAATAATTATAAAGTCTAGCCACCTACAGAATTCGAGAAGATATATATCTCATATACTGGTTATTGCACGCGGCGCCGCGTGCTTTAATCGATGTCTGGTTTACTAATGAGAGGACTGACTTGTTTTCGAGAATTTTTGGCGGATTTTACGTGTAAGATTTAACATATCACTCGTAAAACTTTTTATAAATTACAATGTCTATAAAACGACCTTAAAACCTGTCTAATTGTGTGGATCAGAATGTTGGGCAACGAAAAAGACGGGGGAAAGAAGAGATGCAAGTGAAATGAGAGTGCTAAGGTGGATGTACGATGTGACAAGACTGGATAAAATATGTGCAAAATTAAGATGATATCTTACCGAGCTGTCGTAAAAGACGGCTAAGGTTAGTCGACCAGCCGTGTGGCATCCGGTTGAGTAGAATAGACCACCTTCATTTCTTAACGAGGTGTCATAAAAGGCGACTAAGGTAAATTGACCCACCGTGTGGTATCCGGCCGAGTAAAAAATACCACCCTCTTTCTTACCGTGGGGTCGTAAACGACTAAGGTATGTATGATATGTAAAATACGTAGCCAAATCATGTGATAACATGTTTGTAACACGATCTGCGAGCCCCACTTAAAGTGGGATAAGGGCAGGAGGATGATGATGAACATGTCATGAGGAGATGTAAATCCTGTGACCAAACGAGTGTTAAGTATGTATGTAGGTGAATATGTGACTAGAGAGAGGCCTAAGAGATGATAGGATTTTGTAAAGTATGAGAAGAAGAAGAATAACTTTATTGCACAGTCACCAAGTTAGGGAGTCCATAAGTAAACCAAGGTTTTTGACAGCATCACTGTATGCAAGTATGGAGCCATCAAACATTACAGGAGGTAAAGTAGTCAGGTTATGATTAAGTTTAGTCAATTGTTTAGAACTGTCTAAGATACAAACTTGCGACTTACTGGCATTAACCGATAACCCAAAAGATTATCGGTATATAAAAGGAGTAGCGCCAGAGTTGACAAAGAGTGGGATACGGGTAGGAGAATGATGACACTGTAGCTTTAAAATTGGCACTAAATATATGATTAATATTTCTCTAGAAAAGACGAACAAAATGTCTTTATATCTAGTGGCATCCGCGGCACCATTTGCGCGTCGTTTATTTTTATTCAGACATTTTTTTTTATTATTTTGTAACATTTAAACATTGTTACGTTTGCTTTTTTTCTATATTGGTTTAGCGAATTATTCGCGAAATCGTTACAAAGAGACAGACTTTGCAATTTATAAAATTAGTATGGATATGTGCTTATCAATAACTAAAATTAATTAAAATATTAATGGTGTGAACTATTGATCGTAAAAAGTTCACTATAAAAGATCATAGAATTCTTCCACCGTAATAAATCGCTCGGCACAATTTGTAAGCCGTCAGCCGTTCAATATGAAAAATTAAATTTATGTCATAATGAAATTTAAATAATTGGTTTCTAATCTACATATGCGTACGTATGCTACAAATGATTAGAAACCAATTATTTATTGCTTAAAATTTTCTTATAAAAGTCTACAAAAACAAAATTTTATTGACCCGTGCTTTTATCAAAAGCAGATTTAAATCCCACATGGACCGATACGATCAATTTATTCTTTTACAAAATGTTTGATTAAAAAAATTGTTCAAGAATTCCTACCCTGCAATAACACGACCTTCAGTTATTTTTATCGAACTTTCACCGGAAAAATTTCATTCGCCTTACAACAAATTTAAATTTAAAACATACAGACAGATAGAAACCAATTTTAACTTATACAAAACCACATTCATTTGGCGTAATATAAAACAATGGCTCAAAAAAAAACTAGTTTTCCTTGTCGTCACAATTAGGCTGCGACCTACAGTGCGTGATTAAGACCCAGATTCTTTCGATAAGAACATAATTTACGCTGCGACATCTCTTCGGTGTTTGTAAGAAACAAAGGTATATCAACATTAATACTATTTTTTTATATACTATGTATTAACATGTGCTATATTATTTCCTCTTTTCTAACAATATGTATGTAAAAATAAAGAAATAGATGAATGAACTGTTGCCCGTCTACTTCGTTTGTAACCAGACCTAACTGGACACAAGACCTAACTGGACACGTTTGATTTTTTTTAATACCTAGTAAAGTAAGTAAAGTAAAGTAACGGACAGTTACTATGCCCTCTGCTGGGCTAAGGCCTCCTCTCTCCGTTTTTGGAGAGAAGTATTGGAGCTAAGACCTACCACGCTGCTCCAATGCGGATTGGTAGGTCACAGATATCCCTAGAATTCTCTAGGGATATGCAGGTTTCCTCACGATGTTTTCCTTCACCGAAAAGCGTGTGATAAATTTTAATAGAAAAACTCTTTGGTGCCTGCCCGGCGTTTGAATCCATGTCGTCTCTAGAGAGTCGCACGGTCTCACCGCTAGGCTATCACAGCTTATAAATACCTAGTACAATAAACAAATATGAAAATTTTTATATATGTCGCAGTCATGGCAAACATCATTGAAAATAGAAGCATGCGTGAGATGAAGACAGAACCGTGTCATGGCGCAGTTGTGAAGTTATTGAGAAGATTATAAAGTCGAAGAAAAAGCGTTGTAGTTCTCTCATATGCACGATATATCACGCCCACTAATGCCTAAGAATAATGATGCCCACAGTATGATGGATGCGACATATATATATTTAGGTTATAGTTATTAGGTAGATATTTTGTAAAGGTTTGCAAACTTGTATTTAGAAAAAAAGCAGTTCGACGTAATCATTAATAGGTGTGAATTTAACAATATAATTTTGAAAATCAACGCATAATTTGTTAATCACACAAATAATTAACAGCGTTAAATAGAACTTTTGTAATGTTTATGATTTTGCAATATCCAACACACGACTTAAGTCGTCGCATTGAATTTACTAATGTGATATGTTATGAAATGATGTAGAAGTGACCCTAATTTCCAAAAATAAAATCTTAGTCGTAAATTTTATTTAAGAACGAAACATTTTGTTTTTTTTAAATATATGTATATATGTTACGTACACCCCTTTTTGAGATTACCATTCGTTGTTCTTTAAGCTTGGGTAGCCTGGAAGAGATTGCTACTTAGCAATAAGCTCGCCCATTGTACGTCAAAATCATGTATAAAAAAAAATGTTTTATGCTCAACATCTCATTTCATTGTATATTAGGATTATGGTTACAATAAAGTATATTCTATTCTATTTTATAATTGCGATAATATGATATAAATAAATTAATCGATATAAATCATAAAGTTTGATAAATTATTTGAATTAATTCCGAGAAAGATTTATAGAAGGTGTGTGACTCCCTCTAGTCACATATCCATCCACATTCATATTTGAAATTCTTTCGATCACATGATTTTTATCCCTTATTACATGTCCATACAATCACAACCGTTCACTTCTCATCTTTTCTATAATGAGCGCAACTTTTCCTCACACTTCTCTTATATTCTTATTTCGTATTTTATAAGTAAAGTTGACGATTTAAAAGCACTTGTTAACAATATTACTTGAATAATTAATATTTTGAATTTGAATTTGAATTTATCCAATCTTGTCACATCACACATCCACCTTAATATTCTCATCTCATTTGCATGTCTTCTTTTTCATACTATTTTCTTTGCGCACCTCTGCAACTAATGAAAGTTCACATTCAGCTCTGCATATACTATTTGTGGTCAGACGGAAGAGTTTCATAGCATACCAGCACTATAATACCAAGATAAACCAGCTCAACGCAATCTCTCACCACTCCCAAAGCGACCTTTTTTTTATTTGCAAATAATATATTATTGGGTCCCAATGTGGCTACACCTTTAAACATTTTTTTCGACGTTACAATATCGACTCGTAAAACACCATTAGTGGAATATTGTAAATCTTAGCTGTCTTTTTGGATAGTAAACAAAATACAAAGGAATGCTGAGATTCTGTGGAATTCAAATAAAACGGCGCCTGCGATTCGGAAAAACCTTATAAAAAAGAGTGGCGCGTCGAACTGAGACGTCATAATTACATCTTGTGTTTGAGTGATTTACGAATGTCCTGTATTCTAAATAATGAATATATGACACACACACACACACGGTCGTCTATCCCCAAAGTAAGTAATTTTAATACTTGTCTTATGGGTGACGGACAACTGGTAAATATATACATATAAAGTTTTAAATAAGGAGCTGTGATAGTCCAGCGATGAAACCGTGCGACTCTTTCGAGGGAAACACGAGTTCGAACCCGGGCAGGCACCAATGAGTTTTTTTCTATTAAAACTCATGTGTCTAATTGATAATTGCAATTTATCACACGCTTTTCGGTGAAGGAAAACATCGTGAGGAAACCTGTATATCTCTAGAGAATTCTGTTGATATCTGTAACCTACCAATCCGCATTGGAGCAGCAGGTGTGGTCAGCAGTGGTAGGTCTTAGCTCCAACCATTCTCTTCAGAAACGGAGAGAGGAGGCCTATTCCCAGCAGTGGGATTGTAACAGGCCGCTACTATTTAAATACAAATACACATCCAGGCTCGAAGAACCAACAAATTGTTTGCAGAAAATGTTGGCCTTCGGCGGGAAAAGAACCCGCGACCCGTGGAGCTGAAGGCAGGGTTTCTACCCACTGCACCAACGGGCCAGTCAAATTCTGTTCTTTGCATGTAAGTTTTTTAATTAAAAAAATATGGACTTTTTATATACATAGCTGGGCAAAGGTTTTTCCGGAACTCGTGACGGAATTTAAACTCACCACGCTGCTTCAATGTAGTTTGGTAGTTTTCATCTACGGAGTATACATAGATTTATGTATATCCGAGATACTTAACTAAAAGTAAACATGTATGAAGATATATATTTTAGTATGCAGATTATAACACATTGTATTACCCTTAATATGATTATTTTTTTAAGTCATTTAAAATTATCGATTGTATTTACGTCATTTTCGTATGGCACTATAGCTATAAATAATTTTTATTAATAATTACTATAACTATTAATAATTTTACAATGATTGCCAGAATTAAAATGTTTTGATTGGTTTTAATCTGTATCTGATAAATGTATTTAGTAAATTAAATTAATTGTTTATGTTTTTGATGCTGAAAGGATATCAAATGCTATGAAAGAAGTATTTTATTAAAGAAATTATTCAGTAATCTGCAGCTTTGTTTCTATTTCCTTATTTGTAAATCATATCATTTGGCACGCCTAATTGATATGATGATTGTTTGTTTACATTTAGATAAGTACCTAAGCTTTTCTAGCTGTCTCGGTAGGAACATCTTTCCGAGCCAGCAATAGAGTTCACGCTTCAAAGCACTTGTTTCTAAGTTTGCTTGAATACAGAAAATTGAATTAGAATTGGAATATAAATCTCTTATAAGAAGAAAAAATCATACCTGCCACTTTTTGAGAGTGTTGCTTGAGTGTGAGAGCATAATTAAAGATTATATAAAGTAAAAAATAGATTAAAGAATATTCATTGTTTACGTTCGACATGAAATATTTGTCATGAATTTTCTAAGATGCTTCAATATCAAAAAGAACGTGAAATGTTATTTTTATTAAAAGCTCAAATCTAGTGATCTTGGCTTTAAAAAAAGATGGTAGAAACCATTTTTTCAATTTGTCTCCTTTTTGTAGTAAAAAAAAAGATATTTTGTCTCACATCATTACTAAGTCCCATCAATTTTCTAAATATTTTAATGGTTACCTCTTCAAGGACGTAAACCTGTATTTTATTATAACATAAAACTAAGTTATTAATCTTCGTTCCTCTCCTTTGACTTTGTAATAAATTAATCAGCTGATATTAAGTTCTCGTAATGCATTAGGAAACAAAATAGCGTATTGATTTTATAAAAAAAAATTATTATTGTTAAACTACTGGAGAAACCGGAGTGATAGGCAATCCAGGGAAGATATGTCCTTAAGTCCTCCTTTCAACAACCATATTCTACATCCCAGGTAGAGTCCACACTGGCTGTTACCTAGATTTAACCTTTTTTCGTTGGGGAGGTGAAATCCCTTACAGACGCCCGTATTGGTAAGGAGTGTCACTTGCACGGCCTAAACAATCTTTTTTTTCTCGCCTAGTCTAACATAAATATATGGGACAATTACACACGCTGTTATCCCTAAAGTATGTAACATAATACTTGTGTTATGGATGACAAATAAATGGTAAATAAATTGGTAAAAAAAAACAAATACAATTTTAAATACATACTTAAATTAAATTAAATAACACTCACACGCGAAGAACCAGCAAATTGTATACTGGTAAAGATCCACTCTCCACGGGGGCGATGCAAATCTATGGTTGAATTTAATAAAGATAATTCATTATTTGAATACAAAGTTTTTTGCAAACAGTACTGCCATTTAATAAAAAATTAGTTCGTCGAGATAAGAGCTATCTATCGGTTTACAACAGAACTCTTAGATTGCTACAAGTCACGCCATCTACATGCACGGGTTTGGATGAAATACCAAATGGCATGACGGGTATTACAATCTACATATCAAATATCAATGGCTCGTACTAGTGGTCGCCAGTCATTGAAATGCGATCATGATTGATAATGACTGAAATAAAAAATACCGTGAATCATAATAATCACTATATTATCCAAATCTTATAAATTTTATAGAAACATACACCATTTTCGGAACGCATAACTGTTGTCGCTACACTTTCTACAATAATATAATATAATACAACACCACAATTTCCGCTCTGAAATAGCATTCACTTGAATAATGAGTACAGACTAACCCCTCGTTCGCGAAGGCGCAAATACGTTGCGTAAAACTCCACATAGGCGTAATAAAAGGTTTCGTATGGTGTATTCAGCTTAACGCCCAACGCATAAAATGGCACACTGCTCGATAAAAATACGTCGCATTTTAAAATCGCTGCCCTGTGAATAGATATCTGGATACCCAATAAACAAAACAATAATTTAATCACTTGTAACGTATACATAATAAGGTACCATAGGCTTTACTAAACGAGCCTCAAATATAACGAAACTCGAATAAGTGCCCGTGGGATTTAGAAAAAGCCCCAAAAATGAATAAAATCGAATATGAATTCATTTAGAAAGGGCAACATATAAATCCTGCAACAAATCACCATACCTAAACAATATAAAACTTAACTAATTAACAATATAAATAAAGGTTGCATTATGCTTGTGTACGAGTAATGAGTAAAATTTTCTTTTTTGAAATTGTTCAGCTACGCAGAGGTCCAAAATAAAAACTGCATTACTGTAATTAATTAATAAATCGTATAAATAGTATTATAAGAAATGAATTAGAAAGAGTTGATCTCTAATAATACTATCCATATTAATATTATAAAGGTGAAATCCTTTGAAGCAACATTGATGGCGTTTGTACAATTGACGCTAATATATCGGGCTAATATGAAAAATAAAATCCAGCTGAGGAATGACGCAAAAAGGCAATTGAGGGTATTTTAATTTTTAAACAAATAGAACTCACTCGCGAACAAAGTCGTGAAATTGTAATAAAACTTGTGTTAGAGGTTTCGCCTAACCGCCATTAAAGTCGCATCCATGGCAATAGTCTTTTCTTTAGTTTTGTATAGTGGCATCACTGTGATCACGTGATCGATGCCAGAGCGGGGGCTTGGTTTTGGAGCGAGAATTGTTTATAAAAGGCGGAGTTCGCCACATTGAAGATCGTGAATCTCCATAGAGATCTCGATCTTCCCACGATAGCCGATCTTCTCAAACGATTCTCGAAGACTTACTTCGAGAAAGCGTCCACACACCCGAACCCCCTTATAGTGGCAGCGTCCAACTATAAAGTGTTTAACTTTCCCAACCGTTTTCAAAGGCGCCCTAAGAGCGTCCTTAACGACCCTGACGATGCTATTACAGCATCAAACAAGATCTACACACAACATTCAACAGCGTCTTCGCCGGCGAAGACGAGGTCCCCGCTTGCTTGTGTCAAGCGGCCGCAGCCCTCTGCCGCGGCCGCCTTTATGCAGACTTCTTCAAAGTCAATGTGTTAGATACAGTCCTCCAAAACGCGCCGCTTTAAGCCGAGGTTCGGTCTCGCAGGAGACACCCTTAAGGCGACGCTCCCAATAAGTTACGAGTGCCTAAAAACACTCGTTTACTTATCAATTTTACCCGGCGAAGCTTCTGCGCTCGCCCATCCCACCGGTGACGCTGTAAAAGCCATTAGGGCTAACAGCATTAAAAAAAAAAACCACATCGAAAGCAGTCTTGTTGTAATACTCGGCTCGGACGGTTATTAGCTTACGCTAACGCGGCTAGACCCTTTATCCCTTGGAGTCTTTCTGTAAAGCTTGGCTTGTACGATTATTAAACGCTCCTGCGTTTAGATCGTGTTTCAACTTATCTTGGTTGGTCTCAACTAGCATGTTTATGCGTTGTTACTACGCAACTGATATCATTACTGTGTCATTTTAATATTGCTTAGGTAGTTCCGCTTCTACCTAAAGGTGATAATTTCTAATTCTTGTTTATAATAAGATAAGGAAGTAAAATACTGTTGTTGTTACGTAGCAAACAAAAGTGACGTAAAAAGTTAATATTCGACTTAACCGCCATTGCAAGCATTACTCCTTATAATACTGTTCATTGATGACCTTTTTAAGAATTTTGCCGGTCGGACTCTTCGGTATATTGTCGACAAATGAAATTTCTTTTAGCCTCTTGTACGGCGCGACCCTTTCGCTAACATACTCCATTATGTCTTTTTCAGTAACTCTAAAACCTTTATTAAGAATCACAAAAGCCTTAGGTTTTTGTCCTGTAGCAACATCTGGAATACCTATTACAGCGGCATCAAATACAGCTGAATGTTCTTTAATGATGTTTTCCAATTCAGCTGGTGGCACTTGAAAGCCACTTACCTGAAATTTATTATAGAATATCATTCTTCAAATATATTTCATCAACAAAGAATTAACTTACTTTGTTAACTAACAATATTAGAATCATAAAATTATAGAGTACTATTTTATTATACAAAGGTGAAAATGATCTTCAGAGAATAAAATATAGATATAGAAGCTTTATATGATAATGACAATCATGTTAAAAAGTTTCTATTATTTAATTAAGTTCATACTAAACTTTAAGTTAAATACTTAAACCAAAATTAGTAAATATACACTGCTGAGACTCTTAAGCCATTAAATAAAACAAACATTAAAACATTAAAAGAATTAGGCAGTATCGCTAATCGTAATGAACATTACGAAAAAATATACGAGTACATAGTTTCAGTAAAATGTAAAAGATAACTTGTAAAATAAAGACTGATAAGCAAAAGATAAGAGATAAAATACTAGTGAGATCTACAAGAAAAAAAGATTTATTTTATTAAGTTATCAAGTGTATTTTTCAATTTTTAACTTTTAGTTAAGTGGAATTAGAAAAAAATATATATTTTGGCATTAAAAACTAAAACCAATTTGTAACTATTTATGATAGTAGCGATAATGTACGCATATTAAAATTATTAAATGAACAGGCAGTATTAATTAATAACTTCTTAGTGTGTTTACATAGATTTAAAAAAAAATGATAAAATATAATAGTTTATATTAAAAACTGTTCGCCTCCGCTATTCAAGGACTTGTGCTTATAACTTTATTTAATAGATGTTTGCTCATTTGCTTTGTATTATAAATATTTATTAACATAGATATTCAAAAATTTAAATAAATAAAAGCATAATCAACTAAACTTGATTATGCTTTTCGATCAACTAATCAATAAATCAATCAACCAATGCACTTGCATATATGTTCACGTTGTATTATTCTAGATTCTTTTAGATTTGATATACATATTTTTCGAAACATATAATACAAGATAACTGTGTTCTACTTAATATTTTATTTTTATTTGTATTATTTATATTTATTTTTTTATATCTTAAACGAGTTCACTTACTAAAAATTCCACTTTAATTACTCTTGTTTGTTAGATTTGTTTAATGTTATATATTCATACCTACATTCTTACATCATTTTTTGTACACTTGCGGTTTTATTATAGATGACTAAGCTCTCTTATTTATTACCTTAATTATTTCCTTCAATCTATCAATAATAGTTACACAACCATGTTCATCGATTTTCGCCAAATCTCCACTCCTTAACCATCCGTCAACAAATACTTGAGCGTTGGCTTCTGGATTGTTTCTGTATCCTTTCATCACATGAGGTCCTTTAATCAACAACTCTCCTATCTGTGCATAGGTACTTGTATTTATTAAAAAAAGCAGTATTAACACAATATAAGTAAACGAAACCAATACCAAGAATTATAGGTTTTTAGAAACCAAATCTCGATTTCTCATCTCTTTGTAATCTTTTTTTCGGTTTAGGAAACTTCTGTTGATTTTCAAAATAATATTTTTCTAAGAAAACATAGCAAATTACGTTATTTTTATACAGACATATTTTCTACAAGAAGGCTGCATGTATCGTCAATCAGTTAATGTAAAAACTTATTTGTTCTTGCTAGCTTATGCAAGGTAGTAAATTCAGACGTGCAAATAGAATTTTTATTATTTCTTAGTTTAAAAATACCTCATTGGGACCTAAATTATTCATTTGGCCATCAACTATCCTTAATTCACTACTGGACAGTGCATAGCCAACGGAAGTGTAATCATTGGAGTCATTTCTTTGTGCTGTAACCAAAGGGCCTCCCTCAGATAAACCATAACCTTGGCTGAAATTAATTTTATGCTGAAAAAAAAAAGATTGAAATAATTTTAAATAATCTGTCAAGTTAAGTTGCAAGCAAAAAAATTATGGATTGTTCGATATTTCCGATACGATATTAAATTTAGGGTTTCAAATATAAATATTGACCAGCTAAACTTCGATCTATAGACACCAACAATACTCAAATCGGTCAAAGAATTGACTTGAGAGAGAAAATTTTGACAAATATAGTTAATGAAAAATAAATAATTAATAATTAACAGAAAACAACATTATCGAAGTATTGGGATACCAAATTATGTAACTAAGTCTCCTTTGTTGATTTTTCTCTATTGAAATGAAAATACTAAAAATATTGCAAAAGTGATGCGTTAAGCTATATTTAAGTCAATGTTCCATCTTAATTTATTGCGTAAAAAATATTGTTAACATATTTTCACATATATTTGTTATTTTATTCCTTGATACTTCGTTTATGTACACTTAAAGACGATAGATACTTACGTTTATTTTACTTAAAAATTTCTCTATGTCAGCTAATGGGATCGGAGCCGCCCCTACTATTGCATATTGTAACATCTCAAAATGTTTTGAATTTACTTGGGGGTTGGAAGCTAAAAATAATACTAAAACCAAACAGACTTTAGTATGCTAAATGAATACTAACTATAAAATAAAAATTTGTTTCACTAATGATAAAAAAGATTTCATTTTTACGACGTCAAGCATGGTGCTTAATTCGTACTAGTATGTTGATTTCCATCTATTTTTAAGGTTATACTTTAAGTTGTATAGTCATGGCAGTATCTTAGCCCGATATAACTTTTTTCATTTTTTCAATCTCGATATTCAATTTCTTTTAAGACAACAAACATGTTGCTATCACACCATTATAATCAGGATTTGTTTTCTGGGTTATTAATACGCCTAAATAAATTTAAGATATGCAGCCAAAGTATATAGGAGATCCGGTACAGACAATAATTCAAAAAAATTATAATATTATGAGTACAATTTTTTAAACCTATAAATATTTACGACATAACATTAACATTTAAATAAAAATTGGTGAAATGCAATAATGGTAACCTCAGTATACTTATATTTCAGTAAAACGATAAACTAAAAACACAAAATATGAATTGTTCCGCGCAAACGTGCGGACAGATGCAACAACCTCCGGGACCTGGGCCCGACGCCCCGGCGTTTCAACCTACCTTATGCGGCCGTTAGCTGTATGTGGTCCGGCCTCGTGAGTCACTGCGTGTATATGTGTACGTGTGTGTGTGTGCTTGTATATACTTGGCCGATTCCCGAAACCGTTGGCTCGCCTCTGCATTCTTCCACGGACACGTAATGTCTGTTTCTCCCTGAGTATACACTTCACAATATCGGCTGAATAACACCCGGTGTGCACACAACCTTCGTAAGGTCACACGTTATTGAGTCGTCCCTATATCGGGGAATAGTACCCAACGCGCACCAAAACCGTGGACGGTCGCGTCTTATCAAACACTTCACTGGTTAAACGCGTCACTAAATCTGAGAATAACACCCGAAACGCAAAATAACACGTGTGCGTTATAAAGGAATGCCGTGTTCCGGCGCACGCGGCTTGTCCCTATCGTGTTTGAAAAGTAACTAGCGGGTAAGGGCCGCTCCAGTAGGAATCAAATGCCTAAACGTCCCCGCCCTCGCCGCTCGCGTCGCTCGCCCCTCCGGCGGGCGAGTCATTCTATTCAAAACATGAATATTAAGTTGAAGTGAGTGAAACTCGATCTTTTGATAAAATCTTTAACTTAAAAATTAGCTTCATACTAAATTTAGTCATAACATAGACAATCTTATTAGAATGCTGAATAAAAAATGTTCTCCAATAGTCAACGGACTTACAGTACCGTTATAATTTATATTGCCACCAAAGTCTAAACGGTATTTAAAAGTTTATTGTTTCTTACCTGTAGGTGGAACCATAAATATCAAAGTGAATTTATGTTTTTCTAATGCACCAACAAACATATTTGGCATAAACTTTGGAAGGGTTACAACTTTCAAACCAACTGATAGGCTATGGAGGGTTACTATTGTTAGGCCATAGATATGAAACATCGGAAGATAAGAAAGAACCACATCTTGATTGGTTTCTGAAAATGTATTTTTACACATTCTTGGTCTTATTGTCTTATTAAATTAATTAAGGTAAAATAGGAAGACGGTATCATACTGGTATCAGCGGAGTCATATTCAAATCAAATATTAAATGAAATATTTTTTGCTATCATTAATTTAATTTTTATAATTGTTGGTATAAATTATGTTAAGATTTATATTAATGCTTGCATAATTTTTAGGACAATGCCAAAAAATAAAATAGTAAAGAAAATGCAAATCAATTTAATTGAATTAACAAATATTTATATATTGAAATATTAACAAATATTTAATTTATATTTTAACCACCAATATGCTTAGTCTATCAGAGCTATTGATGTAAATGCAAGTACTAACCAGTTGTATTTTCAAATTTTTTACATGTTTTCTCATTTTGTTGTTCAAAATTGATAATACTACTCTTATGTGTTATTTCAACGGCTTTTGGAACGCCCGTTGTACCGCTAGAGTATAATAAGAAAGCGGTATCTTCAGTATTTATTTTTACTTCCTTCAAAATATCTTTATCCAAATGACTATCATTAACAAGTTCTGTATAAGAGACTGTATTTTCAGGCCGACTTATAGTAACATCGACAGCTATAATCGGTACATTTAGTTTACTTTGATTTAAAGCTTTTTTGACCACAACAGCGTTTTCTGGATCGATCACAATTAATTTCGGTTTAGATGATATAAATTGCTTTTGAATTTCATCTGAAAGTTTTCGCAACTCATATTTTAAATTCAGATATTATTTTGCGAATATATTACATATAGAAACACTACATAACTATGTACATATGGTCCCACTGGGAGCATCTTCCTAGCATTTTGGGTCCTAACATTTTTACAATTATACCAAAAGTTTTCTTTATTCAGTTTTTATATTGATGTGCTAAAACAGTGCATGTTTTCTTTTATATAGGTACCGATTCTTCAGTATCTATTCATTCGGATCTTGCACTGCTACATCTGGCCTATGTTTTATAGGGATGCGAAGCCTGGACTATCCAAGAAGAGCTCAAGAAACGATTAGAAGTATTCGTGATGTGGGCATACAAGCGCAAGTTGGACCCAGAAAATCTCTAATGTGGAAGTTCTACGACGCGTCCATCAAACCCGGAAACTTTTGCAGACCGTTAATATGAGAAGAATCGCATATCAGGGGCATGTGCTCAGACACGACAGATATGGACTTGTGCAACTCATCTTAATGGGAAAGGTTTCCGCTAAACTGTTCCGGCTAGCGGTGGAGAAGAATATTTATCCTTTTCCACCGCGTCAGCGTCATATATTCATATGACGCTGACTGCCCCAGCCTTCGCTAGTTGGAGAGGCACTTCAAGAGGAACTTCAAGAATAAGAAGTTACCGATTCTTGATAAATGTACAAAGTTTGAATTAAATCTGTTCTTTCAAAGTTAGTCAAAAATAAGTTCAATGGAGACAATTACATACAAGTGAAACTAATATAAAAAATATAAGATAAAGATGATTACTTACAAACAGTGTAAAGCGGATTTACAGTAGAAGCTAGTCCCCCGGTATATAGAATACCTAACATTACAATGGGGTATTCGGGTGAATTAGACAACATAACAACAACGACGTCGCCCTCTCTGATTTTGAATTTTTTTCTCAGACTTGCCCCAAAAGCTTGTGAATGTTTATATGCTTGATAGTAAGTATATTTTCTATCAGTTACGCCACAAACCTGGAATAAATACAAATCCATATCATATGCACATCATTATTAAATATGTATAAAATAATTTACTCATCTACTCCAATTATTGTTTCTATTTAGTAGTAATATGGCAAAAAAGTAAAGTTACAATCAGGCAAAAGCCTCCTATCACATTGAGGAGAGTAATATTTTGTTTTCAACGATTCTCCAGCACGTAATATGACTTTACAATTTATTATAGAATTATTTTTTTATTATTATAGAATTTAGCATTAATCATTAATTATTATAGAATTCATTTAAAATTCTAATTGTAACATAACCACATACGTAGCAAAGCATATTTGTATTTGAGTTTCCACACTTGAATAAAAGGTGGCACCACATGCACCTTCAATCGCGCTGAAAATGTTTAATTTGGTTTATTCTAAATTTATTATTCAGTTTATTGTAAATTTTTTATTTGGTTTATTCTAAATTTTTAATTTAGTTTATACTAATTGTTTAGTTTATTTTATTCTTAATATTTAATTAAGTTTATTCTAAATAGTTAATTTGTTTTAGCCTGGAAATCCCTTTTTTCTAATTAACAATATGCTTTTACTCCTGCTATACCTATATCAGTTTGCTTGCGGGACGTGTGACAGCGAGAGCATACTCGTAGTTGAGATTGTGAAATGCGGAGAGTAAAGCGCAGAAATTCCACTAACTTCGAGGGATGTTGTCTTAAGGACACCTGTAAAAATGGCTTGAAGAAACCTATTTTACTAACTGAAGTCCCATCATCTCCTGCCCTTATCCCACTCTAAGTGGGGTCTTCAAAACATGTTACAAACATGTTGTCACATGATTTGGCTACGTATTTTACGACCGGCCGCCTGCCGGACTTCAACTTACCTTAGTCATATTTTACGACCCTCTTCTTTCTCCTACCCTTATCCCACTCTAAGTGGGGTCGGTATATCTCAGTAACCATGTTGTATTTGGATTTGGCAAGTATTTTATGACCGGCCGCCTGCCTGACGTCAACCCTCCTCGGGAATTATTGAGGCCTACTTTGCCCGGTAGGACAGCGGTGGACGTTGAGGTAATACCGTCCAATTTACCTTAGTCGCCTCTTACGACACCTCGGCAAGAAAGTGAGGGGTGGTCCATTCTACTCTGCCGGATACCACACGGCATTTTGGAAGGGAGAAGTTGGGGATGGGACAATATGGGGCAGGATACAAGAAAGTTATTAAAGGGATTGGGATTTGAGGGATACTACTACCTGGAAGGTAAGGGAAAGGCAGTAGCTCGGGAGGCCGGGTTCGCATACCCGTGCACCTCTAGGATTGTAGGTACCCCTGACCTTTTTTTACGACCCCTCGGTAAGAAAGAGGGTGGTCTGTTCTACTCAATCAGATACCACACGGTGGGTCAACTCACCTTAGTCGCCTTTTACGACACCTCGGTAAGAAATGAGAGTGGTCTATTCTACTCAGCCGGATACCACACGGCGGAAATGTAAGTTATTATAATACTGACTGAAGTTTGTTAGTTGTAAATAAGCTACAGATGTACATATGCAGTTAGTCAGATAAGTCATATCTATTTAATATTTTTATTTGAATAATTATCATACTGACCAAGGCAGTTTTGTCGGACCATTTGTCCAGATCCTTCCACATATATTCGCTAAGTGTTAGGTTCGGTATTACTATGTCATCGAAAGGTGACTGCACGGTTCTCCCTGCAGTCCAAATGTGTTTCATTTTGATGCAACATGCTCTTCTATCTATAACTCTCCTTAGCACTTTTGATAGTAGCATAATTACTTTACCTTTAAATAATACACATTTGACATAGTTCATGCTTGTTACACGTGTTCGGGGGCAAAATAAATGATGGGGGTTGAGTGAATTACTAAATACCTATGCCTTGTACGGTGATTTGTCGCTTTGCGATTTTGTTCTATCTTCTGAAGATACTTAGGTTGCGGGGTCAAACGATTGTTTAGTTTGTGTTAGTGAATGTGTGTAGTGTTTGTGTATTGTGGTGGCGGTGACGGAGATCTGTGCTGTATGTAAAAAAACATGCAAATTCTGCATATATCAGATATGAAAATGAATAGCCCACTCTACATTTAGCATTAAGTATATTTTCTTTCTTACTTTATCGCGGATTAGTATTATTTTTGTAAAATGATACACAGTTGTTTTCTATCTATCGATATAATAAATCAATGATGCTAAAATCATTTGTTTTTATACGTTAACAGAAACGTCTAAGAAATTATATGTCTATCTTAGTTAAATATAGCTAATAAGATTAGAACTTGTAGGATAAAATTTGGAAATTTCTAGTTTTCAATTTAGAAGTATTTAAATAAATAATACCTACTTAAGAACATGTGATTTCATTTAAAAGAATAAAAGGATTATATTTTTAGAATTTATGATACATAATATCGAAATGTGAAAGAAGTTATATTAAAATAACGAATAATTTAAACGGCTGTTAGGAATTTTCATTTGGGCACATACGTGCCCTTCGCAGAATATTTAGTATCGCGAACAGTCCTTGATTGTGTAAGCCAGATGAAAGTAAAGTAGCGGCCTATTACAATCCCACTGCTGGGAATAGGCCTCCTCTTTCCGTTTCTGGAGAGAAGAGTTGGTTAAGACCTACCACGCTGCTCCAATGCGGATTGGTAGGTTACACATATCAACAGAATTCTCTAGAGATATTCAGGTTTCTTCACGATGTTTTCCTTCACCGAAAATCGTGTGATAAATTGCAATTATAAATTAGACACATGAGTTTTAATAGAAAAACTCAATGGTGCTTGCCCGGGTTTGAACTCGTGTTCCCCTCGAAAGAGTCGCACGGTGTCACCGCTGGGCTATCACAGCTTGGTTGAGGGTCCACGGTCTCGTGGGAAGCCAGTTGTGCCAAGCTGTTCTAATTTGGCATCAATCATATGAGACTCGTAAGAGTTTATTATTACCGAGTACCAACACTCGTGTCCAGCGCAGTCATCGCAGTCCGAAAAAAAACCATAAAAAAAATGCAAACTTTTCTAATATTATATCATTTAATGTGAGCGGTCATCAGGTCTCCAATGTAAGACCTATTTCTCTAACTTACAAACTTAACTTTGACATGAAAGAATCTTCATATAATAATAAAAGATGGCGTTTTGGATGTCATTATATTCCTGTTGGATTTACGGGACATATACAGTCTAAGTGTTATCCCGGTGTATAAGGAATAATTGTGCCTGTTGTGAAAAATTTCAGCGGTATTGGTTCAGCAGATCGGCCGTGAAAACGTAACAGACAGACAGACTTTTGCATTTATAATATTAGTAAGGACTTGTAAGGATATCATATGAATACATAGATGACAAAAAAGTGTAGATTTAATTAACTACCCACTGACCTTGTACAATAGAGCATCTACGAAATGTCCGATAGGTTAAGAATTATATTTACAAAAACGACCTCTGAGCTTCTTGCTAGCTCTTCACAGTATGAGCATCAAAATAAACACGCCGATGCAAATATACTGGTGTTTACGAGTATATTTGTATAAATAATCATTTTAATTTCAATTTGTATAGCTCTCATAGTCTTATGGTAAAAATGCTTGACCTGTAACAGATGGCCACGGGTTCGACTATAAAAAAAGGTCGTCCGCTAACCAGCTCACCACTCATTATGTGAGAACCGCTTTAGATTTTTTCTTTTCCGTGTGGTAGAATAATGTGATTATTCTATTGCACGGATTACACTACACGGATTGTGCAGAGTATTTATACTTAAATTAATATATATAATTAGGTTTTAAAGAGATTCTGATAATTGTAGAAAATTCGAAGATTTATGTAAACGACAAAGTAGGAATCAATATAGGCCTTTTATAGTAGGTAAGTCGTTTGTTGGTTTTGGTATAAGAATTTATAATAAAATTCCACCATATATTTTGCCATTACAGCAGTTTAAAAATAGTGTTAAAATGAGGCTGATATAGAAAGCCTTATAATGTATTGTTAAGGATTACATAAATGCTAAGAACGCGTGGAATGACTAGTGACCCTGCCTTCAGCTCCGCGGGTCGCGGGTTCGATTCCCGCCGAGGGCCAACATTTTCTATAAACAATCTGTTGGTGCCTCGAGCTTGGGTGGATGTTTACATTTAAGTATGTATTTAAAATTATATATGTAGTATATTTACCAGCTGTTCGTCACCCATAACACAAGTATTAAGTTACTTACTTTGGGGACGGACGACCGTGTGTGTAAGTGTCCTATATATTAAAAAATATATGAACCTCTACGACTTCATTCAAGACAAAAATAATAACTACATATAACAATTATATTTTGAAAAGAGCAGTCGCCAAATTTCTTGCTAGTTCTTCTCGTTATGAACATTTTTCTGAATCAGGAGTAGAGATGACGATTTAAAAGCACTTATTTACAAGTTTAATTGAATAAATAATATTTTGAATTTGAATTCGAGGGTTTTCCGTCCCGAAAGTAAGTATCTTATTATTTATGTTATGGGTGACAGACAAAATATATACATGTATAATTTTTAAATAAATACATATGACGGCGATCGAAATGAACGATTTAAAATGTTACATTGAGTGACGTTGGGTGTCATTCAGGCGAAGTGTCGTTACTGTGGCAGCGGAGCGGCCGTCTTTTAACAAGGGATCGGCACGAAAAAGAACCAGCGCACCGCGTCTTCGACAAATCGCCATACAATTGAGAAATCCAGGCGAATAATCGTTGTTATCGTTGAATCTTTTAGAGACAAATAATTATAAATGCTGTCAACTCTTACTTTGAATTTCCCACCCACAAACACAGCCCACAGAGTATGAATACGACTACTATTTCTGATTATGGCCATTTTGCGTCACATATATAAATCTAGATTTCAAGAATCAACAAATTGGTTTTAAAAAACGTTGGCTATCAGTGGAAATCGAATCTATCGACGATGCAAAATCACTTGTTTACAAGTTAACTCGAATAAAGAATATTTTTGAATCTGAATTGAATACATAATTACTTTTTACATTATTACTCTATCTTTAATGATTAAAGAGAATCTTATTTTTCCCGTGCTGTCTATGTATTTGTACGTATTTATAATTAAGATACAACTGAAATAATATTTCACTTGTACGTACAGGAAGTATGTAGTTTTAAAAATTATGGACTATGATATATTCAACATATAAATTACTACATTTACATATCATATACATAATTTACATGAAGTTGGTGTAATTTTTGTTTAGTTTTGCGTTTATTTTAAATTAATGCTTGCCTACGTTCACGCTGAGTTTAGTGTTATAATACACTAATATCTATTTTTTGTTCCAATTTGGTATATATATCAACCTGCAGGCCTACCATGAATTCTTATTGCGACTCAATAGAAGGCGTAAACGACGACCGCGAACCGCTTTCTTTTCGTACCATGAAGTGTGCAATTGCACTAGGCTCTTAATGTTTGAAAAGGATAACGTTATATGAACTATAGATAACTCTGTCTCTTTTATTCACATGTTTTAGGATGCATTCCGAACGCTCACTCGGCAACGACTTAATGTGCGACTGACGTCATGGTATGAAAAAGCAAAAAAAATTCGTTTACATCTTCAATTGAGTCGCAATAAGAGTTCATGGTAGGCCTGCTGGTATATAATCTTCATTTTTACCAAATTGCATCAATATTGGTTAATAGGTTAGCCGTGAAATACCAGGGATCCAGATCCAGGGATTTCCATTGAGGCGTGTCCACAAATTAATTAATTATTCCCGGGCTATAGACGAGATAGAGTGGAGCTCAGTATGCCCTCTGTAGCATACGTATTTCGGGAAACCCCGCTTATTTGGATTAGTACCTAGTTGTTTATTCGTTCCCGCCTCGTAGATTCGTCTTTGAATTTGATTCAGACTACGCCTCCGCGGACTAGGTGGTACAAGTCTCAATTGTTTAACGTTTCAGTTAAGTTTCGGCAAGTTGTTAAAGTTAATTAGTATCACTGTTTTGTACGTTTGTAGTGTAATAGTTTTGTTCTTTAAGTCATTCATAGTATACGAAGTTCTGCCCAAACTATTTCTTTTATTTCGGGAAACCGAACCCCCGTAATTTTGTTACCTACCGTAAAGTAATATTACCTCCCTACGTGACAGGCGTCTATCGTGCTATTAGGCGTCGCTACGTGACACCTCTATATAATAAATAATTAAATATAGGGGACACTTACACAAACGGTCGTCTATCCCCAAAGTAATTTAATATTGTGTTGTGGGTGAGAAAACTGGTAGATATACATATCATTCCTTTATCCCACTATGAGTGGGGTCGGCACAACATGTTACAAACATGATGTCATATGATTTGGGTACATATTTTACGGCCGGCCGCCTGCCTGACGTCAACTTACCTTAGTCGCCTCTTACGACACCTCGGTAAGAAAGGAGGGTGGTCTATTCTATTCTGTCGGATACCACACGGTGGTGGTAGATATATACATATATAATTTTAAATTGATACTTAGATACAAATACACACCCAGGCTCTAAGAAACAAACTCTTGGGATTTATATATTAGTATAGATAATGTTAAGTTATTTCCTCTTCTTCTTTCTCAACCGATGGATGTCCACTGCTGGACATAAGTCTCTTCATGGGATCTCCAAAACACGTGATCTTGTGTCGCCTGGATCCAGCCAACCGCCGACCTTTTTGAGGTCGTCAATCCATCGCGTAGGGGGGGTCTACCAACGCTGCGCTTTCCACCATTCCAACACCTTGAGACCCCAACGCCCATCAGTTCTCCGCACTATGTTAAGATATTTCTATGTTCCCATTTTTGGAAAATAAAAAATGTAAATGAAAAAAATGCATGGATTTGAAATCCTTTCAGCAAGTTTGAGTGCATTTTAATAAAGTAAATTGAAAATGTTTGAATGATTGACCGTAGTTTCTTGCTGGTTCTTCACGATATGAGCTCCGAACTAGTTGTAGCTTCATGAAATATAACTAATACTTAACCATCAAAACTGCTTGAATAAAGATTCTTTTGATTTGATTTTATTTTTAAATGTTATAAATAAAATTCTTATACTTATTATAATCATATTCTTTAAAAAATAACTACTTTGATACTTACAGTAATGACTCTTTTATTCACGACTTTCAATTCAATGTTAATTCTTTATATTCAATGTTAATACATACAGAATAAATAAACGTAAAACGTTCGTTCGCTTCAATTGAGACACATTGACTGACTGGTAAACAAGTTATTTATCAGGTTATGACTTAAAATCGTAGTAAAATATTTAGTTCAAAGGTTGAGTTTACTAAACGGTTAAAGTATTTAGGTTAGAAAACATCAAGTGATCACCATGATCACTTATTTTGACTTATTTTAAATGCCTCTTGCAATTTGATAGTTTTATTTATCCGTGTTTAGTCGAATATTGTAGTTATTGTTATTATTATTATCTGTATTAATATTATTTTATAATATTTATTATTATTATTATGCTTATTATAAAATAGAGTCCCCAAAGCTGTCTGTCTGTATGTAATCGATTTTCTCAAAATCTACTGAACGGATTTTAGTACGGTTTTTTACAAAAGGTAGTGCAATTCCTCCGAAAGGTTTAGGTTAATAGCACATAAGCATTTCACGTATATTGAGTTGTAGAGGTCGTTTTACAACAATTTTTAGTGGGGGTAGTAACAAACCGGTGTCGATTGTAGTTTAGAGGGGGAAACGGGTATAAAAAGCGGTGTCGGGTATCAGAGAGCCAGTCTCATGCCGAGACTCGAGCGACTATAAAACGCATTTCACGCGGGCGAAGCCGAACTTATTTCTAGTTTAGTACATTTTATAAATTCTTTAATGTTCAAAATTTAAAATTTAAGATGCTCATATTTTTCTAGTAGTACAAACTATTATAAAAATATTATTCACAACTAAAATATTATTCAAATATTATACAACTTAAAATTAATTACTGTTCACTTCCTTGTGTCATTACATTTTTGGTTGGCTAAATAGTATAAAACCTCAGTTTTTTATTAATTATGTAAGGTATAAAATATAACATAACGAATATATATTTTGTTATCAAACATAATTTAGCGTTTAACGATTTTGTAGAATTTCTAATTTAGAAAGTAATATTTATTCTTTATTGTATGCCTTAAAGTATAACTATTCCTTTTTGCTGAAGGGAAAACGGGAATTTCCCTATATAATAACCCGGCTAAACCAAAACCACACCAGTATTGGTCGAGAACTCTATTGATGTAAGGTACAGCTTAGCTACTCTATAGCCCAGTGGCGTAGCTATCGGAGGGATAGACTGGGCACTGCCCTGGGGTCCCCTAGCTCCGGGGGCTCCGCTGAACTTAACTCCCAACCCCTGTTGGGAAACATCGACTCCGAAATACGAAGAAAATAATTTTGAATATTTGAAATATGGCCCAAGTTTCTTTTTTGCCCCAGGGTCATTAATGCAGCTTTGCCACTACCATAACCGTAGTGGCTACAACCCTTACGGCTTAACCTGACTATCAAGTTGGTCACAACAAACTGTGTCTTTCAGGCTCCAATTTTAACTATCAGATAGAAGCTTTATCGTCGGCGAAATTTGACATACATTTTTTTGATGCCAGAAGATCACAATCATAACTAAATTGTTATAAAAAATAGTTATAATTATAACTGATCCCTTTGGAGCGAATTCAATCTAAGATAATGTAAGGTGCTTTGGGGTAATCTATCTATACTTATTATAAACAAAAGCTGTCTATATGTATGTAATCAATTTTCTCAAAATCTACGGAATGGATTTTTGTACGGTTTTCACTAAAAGATAGTGCAATACCTCCGGATGGTGTAGGTATATAGTACATATCGGTATTATGTAAGTCTATTGACGTTCTATTGAAGAGATCGCGCAGTTGTAAAAAAACTTGCTTGCTGGGAGCTTTAGTAGCGTGCGCTAAAGTAATGTACTAGAGAATTGTAGATTTATAACAATACTACAAAAAAGTCCACGATAGCATGTCTCTCTCTTATGGTTAATTCACAATAACTACTTTTGTTTAAAATTTGAATTCTAGAAAAAGAATGGGACACGCAAATTTCCACGCGAACGAAGCCGCTGGCACAGCTAGTTATGCTTTATTTTCGGTTAGTTGATACACGTTCTATAAGATAATTAAAAATAAAATATCTGTTTGAGTTTACTGTCAACTCTTACCACTTTTATTAACTGAAATACATATTCTCATACTTTTACTTAACAGCTATTTCCAAGGTCTTTGCATTCCGAAAATATGACCACTTTGAAACATTGTTAGGTTTCATTTCTAGTCTGGTGTAATTCCCATACAACAAGGGGTAATTGCGTAAATTTTGTAAACTGGTCCTATATGAGTTTTGACAAAAGATTTATAATTACTTTTTGCTTATATTTATTTTAATAAAAAAATAATTATAATATCCTTTATGGTTTTACCGCAATCATATTTTGTCACTTGCATTTTCGGAATCATATAGAGTTCTATTCATTACTCTTTGAGTGGTATAAAAATTAATCATATTTCAAGGTATTGTCAAAGTACACTATTCCCTTCAGCATAAATTTTGTGCCATTGTCTAAAGCAGTTTATGGTCGTTACTACATTTAAGCTAGAGAAAGAAAAACCCCATTCATTCTTTGAGTTCGTTATATTTAACTAGAAATACGTGCGGCTTCGCCGGCGTGAGATTCAGTGTTAAGCATGCCATAGTCGCTCGAGCCTCGGCAGAAGACTGGCTCTCTGATACCCGACACCGCTATTTATACCTATTCCCCCTCTAAACTACAATCGACACCGGTTTGTTACTACCCCCCCTAAAAATTGTTGTAAAACGACCTCTGCAACTCAATTTACATAAAACCGTTACGTACTATTAACCTAGACCTTTCAGAGGAATCGAACTACCTTTTAGTAAAAATCGTAATAAAATCCGTTCAGTAGATTTTGAGAAAATCGATAACATACAGACAGACAGCTTTGGGGACTTTATTTTGTAATAAGTATAGATTTCACTATTTACTAAACACCTCTATAGCGCGAAGCAATGTACTAGTAGCGCCATTTATTATTCCAGTGAGGAAAACACGTAAACCATATTACTAGTACGTTATGTTACAGAAGTAAATATTATTTCGTTTATTTATTTTTCCAGTGGTAAATTCATTTCTACCTCTTCATTTTAACTATATTGTTCCATGATAACTCGTCTTAAAATTTTTCCAGATGCGTTTTTCGGAATGTTATCAATGAACTGAACGTCTTTTAATCTCTTATACGGTGCAACTTTTTCGTTTACATATTGTAATATTTCTTCTTTATTAATTTTCATATTTTTGTTTAGTACTGCAAAACCTTTAGGTTTTTGTCCGGTATTATCATCTGGTATCCCAACTACGGCTGCGTCAAATATTGCTGGATGTTCTTTAATAACGCTTTCTAATTCTGCTGGTGGAACTTGATAGGCATTTACCTGGAAGTATATTCTATTTTTATTTACTTTTATCTCTTAAGAGGGCTTACTTTAAGTGGAAATTTTAAATTGACTACTTTGAAATCGTATTTTTGAGGTTATTTTTTAACATATTCTTGTATATTTTTATGACAAGATTTGGCAGGTGTAAGAAAATTTTTGAATAAACTTTCTTTAAGGTAATCAAGTATCGTTAATTTTTTTCATCATTATTATTTACTCCTCTAAATCAAATTCATATGGTAATCGTTTAAAAAAATTATAAACACATAATGTAGTGACTTAGTTTTATAGGAGTGATAATTTTTAAATCATTTTTTACTCTTATTCCTTATGTAATTATTTCATTTTACATTATAACTAATTCAATATAGATATTCTAATTCAGTATATAAGTCTTTGATCAAAAAATGCTTAAGGGTTTCCCAATTTAACCTTTATCAGTTCCTTGAGTCTATCAGCAATAGTGACACATCCATAATTATCTATCTTTGCTAAATCACCAGTTCTTAGCCATTCGTTCACAAACACTTGGGAATTCGCCTCCGGGTTGTCTTTATAGCCTCTCATTACGTTTGGCCCTTTGACCAAAAGTTCCCCTGTCTGGAAAAATAAAAATATTTTTATTTGTAAAACAATAACTGTAATCAACTTACACTAGTAAGTAAAAGTAAAAAGTAAAGTAACGGCATGTTATTATGCCCACTGCTGGGCTCAGGCCTCCTCTCTCCGTTTTCGGAGACAAGGATTGGAGCTAAGACCTACCACGCTGCTCCAATGCGGATTGGTAGGTTACACATATCCCTAGAATTCTCTAGAGATATGCAGGTTTCCACACGATGTTTTCCTTCACCGAAAAGCGTGTGATAAACTGCAATTATCAATAAGACACATAAGTTTTAATAGAAAAACTCATTGGTGCCTCCCGGGGTTTGAACCGATGAATCTCTAGGGAGTCGCACGGTCTCACCGCTAGGCAGCTTCCTAGTAAGTAGTAAGTAGAAATTAATTAATGGTTCTACTAGTAGCTGCTTCCAGCTAACGCACGGTCTAACCGCGGGACTATCACAAGTCCCGCGGTTAGACCGTGCGACTCTCTAGAGATTCGTCGGTTCAAACCCCGGACAGGCAGGCAGCAATGAGTTTTATGATTAAAACTTATATGTCTAATTGACAATTGCAATTTATTAGACACATTCGGTTAAGGAAAACATCGTGAGGAAACCTGCATATCTCTAGAGAATTCTAGGGATATGTGTAACCTACCAATCCGCATTGGAGCAGCGTGGTAGGTAGCTCTAATCCCTCTCTTCAAAAAGGAGCCCTATGCCTCGCAGTATGATAATAAGAGGCCCGTTACTTTACCAGTACTCCGATTTTTGAACTTTATAATTAGCACCTATTGAAAATATTATATTTATGGCGAGTGACATATAAATCATCATCATCATCCTCCTGCCCTTATACCACTCTAACTGGGGTTGTCATAACATATTACAAACATGTTGTCACATGATTTAGCTACGTATTTTACGACCGGCCGCCTGCCTGACGTCAACTCATCTTAGTCGTATTTACGACCCCTCGGTAACAAAGAGGATGGTGTATTCTACTCAACCGGATCCTTAGTGGCCTTTTACGACATCTCGGTAAGGAAAAAGGGTGGTATATTCTATTCAGCCGGATGCCACACGGCATATCTAAGGTATACGTACTTCATTAGGGCCTAAATTGTTTGCTTCGCTATCGACTACCCTCAATTCGCAATTTGATAGTACATAGCCAACAGATGTGTAATCTTTGTTGTTATTCTTTTGTATTGTCACCATAGGACTAGCTTCGGTTAATCCATAACACTGACCGAAGTCTATATCATGCTGAAATAAGGGAAATATTAGTTACATAAAAGATTTTCACATGCTTTATATTACATAAATACAAACTTGCATGTCTCGATATATGTATGTAAATGACTCCTTCTAACTTAATTATGACCCACTTTAAACCGTTAGGGTTAAAAAGTAACAAATAACAAAAATATTCGTATTATTTTGTGTTTATAAAATATATAAGCATATTTATCATTCATTCATTTATTTACAAATTAAATTACCCTGGAGACCGGAGAAAGGACCCAAGCTCCCGGTGGTTTGGACTACAGAGTGAGGAACTTCCTCACAATACGTTCCGTCTCAAGCAACACTGCCTTTGTATCCTGCCCTAAATCCAACAACTAAGCGAGAGCCTCTTAAGATGTTGGTCGAGGCTCCTCGCTAGTAAACCACTGACCGATACAACAATAGGAACAATTATTGTCCTCATGGCGGTAATCTCATGAGCTAGATTCAAATATTTAGTTAATTTTTCTTTTTAGATTTTATGACATTATTGTCATTTGATATCGATGATCGTGATATCGGCAATTATTGTTGATATCAACAATAATTGCCCGACGCGCTGACCTATCTACTAAAACTATATCAGTTTTATTGGCGACGATTTTTAGTATTTTTGTTTATGACGCCACACAGGCGGTCGGACGTAAAATAATAGCCAAATTACTAAAAAAATATTTAAAACACGTTGTGCCGGCCCCACTTAGAGTGGGATAATGGCAAGATAATGAGTATTATTAGTTTCTTCATTTATTAACAACCGCTGGTTTCAGCTCAAATGATACTCCCACTGCAATTGTTTTTTTTTATAGTTGTTTATCATATTTAACAATATTCATCCCCTTCTTATTAAGTGTTCGGATTTACATTTATTATAATTATAAAGATAAGTAAAAAATTGACTTTAACTATAGGCTAAGTAAAGCTGTAAGTAGTCTAAGTAGAGCTGACTAGGTTGTAAAGAGCTATACGAAATTGCATCAGATATGCAGTGCGTAGAGACGTATCTTCACTGTGCGTTTTCTACCGCATCTTTCATGGGGAGTGTTCCAGTGAGCTACACGAACTGATTCCTGCCGCCAAATTCCATAACCGCACTGTACGTCACAGGTTACAATATCATCCTTACCATCTGGATGCGTGGCGATCCACTACAGTTCGGTTTTCCAATAATTTTATTCCGCGTACCACCATTTTATGGAATAATCTCCCTCTAGCAGTGTTTCCGGAACGGTACGACATAAATACCTTCAAAAAGCGTATTTTCCACCTTTTTAAAGGTCGGCAGCACACTCGCTCTGCGAGAGGTCGTGGGCGGCGGTGATAACGTTGAACTGCATGCTCGTCTGCCATCCTATTTCATAAAAAAAAAAAAAAAAAAAAAAAAAAAAAAAAGAACAAGCAAAACAACAAGCGAAACTCCTTGTAAGACGAAGCTGAAACGAACAATGTTCGAAAATCCATGGATTATAGACTTTCAAAGTGTTGGCATTGCCCCACTTCCAATTCGCACTGGACCTCAACCTGAGAATCCCTTAAAGATATCTTCAAATGATCCGTTAACTTCCCATCGGTCTATTAACCTTCCAATAGTGTTTATATTTCTAAGCTAGCTGCTATTAACAATCGCAACAAGAGTAATTTGAGTGATTCTCGTGTTCCGGGCTTAATGCTGGATCTAACACTAATAAAAACTACTTACGTGGCTTACAATTTTTTACGCACTTTTTCAGTGAAGGACAACAACATGAGGAAAACCTGATTATGTCTGATCCTGATATATATATAAACTTCCACGTAATAGCACGTAACTCCAATGTCACCCACATTGGAGTTACGTGGTAAGCTAGAGTTCTTCTCTTCAAAAGGAGAACGGAGGCCTTTTTCTAGCTACCTACTTTGGTCTAGGAGCCATAAGATGTTTATTGCAAATAATGTTATTACTTTGATAATGTAAATACACTACTTACATTTATTTTACTAAAAAATTTATGTATGTCAGCTTCTGGCAAGGGTGCGGCTCCTACCATAACGTGTCGCAACCTTTCAAAATGTTTCGATTTCACTTGAGGATATGATGCTAGAAATAATACTGGAAACAAGAATGTAACAGCTGCAGATCAAAATAAATCAGATAAAGAGTCTTTAAGTAATTTTGGTCGTTAAGGTCTTTTGTTAACATATATATATTTGATCATAAATACCTCTAAAATTTTCATACATGAAAAATGTGTTTATATATAAATTTAACTTTGCAACAATTTTGTATGAAATTAGCGACTTATCACTGTCACTGCTTGGCAAAGCAGTCGTCTCTCTTTTTAGAGAGAATAGAGCAAAAATCCGCAAAACTGCTCTATTGATGGTCGGTAGGTTACACATATAACAGAAATCTCAGATAGGCAATTTTCCTCAATTTGTGATCCTTTACCAAGAGGTGCGTTTGTAATTGTAAATATAATTTAAATTTTCATAAAAAACTCATCGGTGACCGCTCTGGGCTTGAACCCACAACCTTTAGGTGAGGCAGTATGAAAAAGAGAAAGAACGCCTTTACTCAATCGTGTTATACTAACAAACCATTACTTACTACTCATACATGTATGAACTGTTATATTCTTAATATTTATTACAATCTGTCATCAGGTAACAACCAATGCAACCCTGAATTAAAGAAATGCAATCGTAAGAAATGAGAAGAGACTTGAAAAGTGCACGCAAATTAAGAAATGTATTTACAAAAAAAACATAATTTAAGAATGAAAAAAGAAGGAGGAACCTATATAAGGGAAAATTTGTAAAGATAAAGACGTAATAGTATTATATTAACATCATATATATTATTGTTTATCTATTATTTTGTTTTTGGCAACAAAGAAATAAAATTAAAATTTCAATATTAAATTGATGTTATCTTATCTTATTATTATCAGTATCATATCTTGTATCATACCAGTCGGAGGAGCCATATACACCAAATTGAAATTATATTGTTCCAGTGCAGTCACAAACGTGTCCGGGCTGAATTTCGGGAGGGACACCTGTTTCAAACCAAGCGATAATTTGTGGAGCAAGAGCACCGATAATCCGTAAGAATGAAACATTGGAAGATATGCAAGCAATGTATCTTGATTTTTTTCTGTAAACATCCTTAAGATTAAAACTGTATTATAAAATAGAAAGAACTACCACAAAATAGTAAATAACCGTCTCCCAAATTGCCTACTAACTAGTTCCAAATTATTGTCTACTAACTGGCTTCCGAATAGTTTATCGAAATTATTGATATGGAAACCTGATGTATTTCACCATTTGCCGAGAACTATTAATACAACCTACAAAAATTCAAGTCCATGTGCCTAAATGGCCTCAACTAATTATCTGCAAATCAAAATACTTACCAGTCGTATCAGTAAACTTTTTACACATCTCATCGTTTTGCTGTTCACAATTAGCAATAATATTTCTATTCGTCAATTCAACAGCTTTAGGAACCCCCGTTGTACCACTTGAATACAATAATAGCGCTGTGTCTTGAGGATTTCTTTTTACCTCCTTTAAAACGTCTTTATCTATACTATTTTCATTAACGATTTCCTTATAAGAAATCGCTTTTTCAGGTCGGTTTTTATCAACATCCATGGCTATAACTGGTATATTTAACTCGTTTAAGTGTAGAGCTTCTTTTACGATTTTATAATATTCCGGTTCAGTCACAATTAATTTCACTGGGGAAGACTTTAATTGTCTTTGAACCTCGTCTAGAAAATAATATAAAGTAGATTAAACATATCGCAGCATAAACATAAGATTTATTGTTGACAATTTTTTATTCTTTAATATTGTGTTACATTCCTTAATCAAGAATATGAATATTGATGACTTTTTCTATTACCGTCTATTTAAGTTTATTAATATTGTTTAAATTTAATACATTTTCAGATATTTGTTGTGACTAACGATACAAAATATTATTACCGCATTCATTTATAATAAAGTCGAATGAAATTTTGGATGACGTATAATGGTTATTTCACTGGTTCTGTATATTCTTAATACATCATCACCCTCCTGCCCTTATCCCACTCTAAATGAGGTCGGCACAACATGTTACAAACATGTTGTCACATGATTTGACTACGTATTTTACGACCGGCCGCCTGCCTGACGTCAACTTACCTTAGTCGCCTTTTACGACACCTCGGTAAGGAATGAGGGTGGTCTATACTATTCAGCCGGATGCCACACGGTATACTGTGTATTCTTAATACAAGATAACAAAAAAAAGAGTACTTACAGACAGTGTAAAGTGGATTAACAGTTGTGACTATTCCCCCAGCAGCGAGAATACCTAAAACTACCACAGGATACTCTGGGGAATTTTGTAACATAATAGCAATAGTATCGCCGTCTTTGATTTTGAATTTTTTTCTCAAACTTGAACCAAATGTTTGTGACTGTTTATATATTTCGTAATAAGTATACTTTCTTTCCGTAACACCACAAACCTGAAAACAATACGTATTCTTTCAATGAGCTAATCTATACTTATTATAAAATATAAAACAAAGTCCCAAAACGCTGCCTGTCCGTATGTAACCGATTTTCTTAAAATCTACTGAACGAATTTTTGGACGGTTTTCAGCAGAAGATTGTGAAATACTTCCGGATGGTTTAGGTAAATAGTACATATCGGTATTATGTAAATTGTGTTGAAGAGATCGCGCAGTTGTTAAAAAAGTTGCTTGCTTGAAGCTTTAGTCGCGTGCGCTGCGTAAACCAGCAGAGTCACGCTAAAGTAATATACTAGAGAATTGTAGATCTATAAAAATTCCCACAAAAAAAGTCCGCGAAAGCATGTGTCTATCTCTACTTTGAATTCTAGAAAAAAAATGACACGTTGATTTCCACGCGAAGTCGCTGGCAGAGCTAGTGTATAATAATAAGGATTGGTAGGTAATCATTATGATACATTTATTAGTATTTATTAAAATAGATTTAAACTTTTTGGACACTAAAACATACATATTGTGTATTTCAGAAGTGTTATTTAAGTAATTTAAAGTATTATTTTGCGCTAATCGCAGAATAAGGCAAAATTTTTTAGCGTAACATCGCTAAACAACATTATACTTACAAGAAAAAAAATCATTTGTAATAAACAATACAAGTGCGTATACAAGGAATATTAAATACGAGGAATTTAAATTTCTTTTTAATCCTCACTATGTAAATCACCATTTACATAGTGAGGATTAAATTAAATTATAATTACCAAAGCGATTTTTTCCGACCACTTGTCCAAGTTGCTCCAAATATATTCAGAAATCGTTAATTCAGGTATAACTACATGATCAAAAGGTGACATCACAGTCTTCTGTACGGTCCAAATGTGATTCAAGTTAATCGAAGTTATTAATACTCTCTTCTGTATTATTCGACTAAGCACGTTTGGCAGCAACATTATTGAAATATCTTCAACAACAAAAAAATTAAACAAACAAAAAATATTCGTATTAATAAATAAGCATATTTCGTTTATTTTCCTTATACAAAATAATCTGTGATGGTTAAGGTAATATCAGGTAATTTTAAAAATATTAAAAATTTTGATTAATTTAAAAAGTAAAAGTAACGGCCTGTTAATATCCCATTGCTGGGTATATGCCTCCTCTCTCCGTTTTTGGAGAGAAGGATTGGAGCTAAGACCTATCACGCTACTCCAATGCGGGTTGGTAAGTTACATATATCTTTAGAATTCGTTAGAGATATGCAGGTTTCCTCACGATGTTTTCCTTCACCGAAAAGCGTGAGAAATTGGTAAGTTACATATATCTCTAGATTGCCTAGAATTCTCTAGAGATATGCAGGTTTCCTCACGATGTTTTCCTTCACTGAAAAGCGTGACAAATCGCAATTATCGATTAGACACAAGTTTTAATGGAAAAACTCATTGGTGCCTACCCGGGGTTTGAACCCATGATCGTCTCTAGAGCGTCGCACGGTCTCGCCGCTGGGCTGTCACAGCTTGATTAATGTGATGGACCATAATTAAGCACTTATATTTGTCATACCTGATTGCACTTATATATGTTGATCACCATCAGAGAAAGAATTCCTTGATTATAATAAATAATCGAATTCTAATAGATAACCGAAACCCAAACGAATATTTTACTTTAATTTTAAGGAGCGAGTTGATTATAAATTAAAGTTTAATTTTGAATTTTACAGAATCTAGAATTTTATAGTAACTTATGTCAATTATGCCAAAGGGACTATATTAAAAGTGTTTTTCGGACAAATCATATGGCAATGAAATCGCATTCAAGGTGCGATAATATCCAAACAGATTTTAGGACATATACTTATATACTTAATAATTAAAGTGGTCTGAAAAAAGTTCAGTACATACCTTATAACTTCCTTTTATGTTGTTTTTGTATACTACAAGGATTTTTATAACAAAAGAATAATCCAACTTTAAAACATTTTTCCTATACAACACGTACGTCCACAGAAACTTAAAGAAGTCGACTAAAGCAAAAAGCGGTTATCAACGACATTAGTATAAATAAAAACTTTATCTCATTTAATATGAGCACACAATTAATTAAAACATGAGATATATTTCAACTACTTAAAAACAAAACGATTATGTAATGTATTTTTTACAAAAGTACTGGAATTATTTATAACAGAACATAGCAATTATTAAAAAATATTTTTTATAGTCACATATACATTAACAATACAATACAGGAAAGATATCAAACAGTTAAGATAGCTTTATCTTAATTAGCCAGATGGCCAGCAGTGGGATAGTAACGGCCTGTTAAACCACTGCTGGGCTAAGACCTCCTCTCTCCGTTTTGTAGAGAAGGATTGGAACTAAGACCTACTGCAATCATATCATTCAAATATCTTCAACAACAAAAAAATTAAACAAACAAAAAATATTCGTATATATTAAATTAGGATATTTCGTTTATTTAACTTATACAAAATAAATTTGTGATGGTTAAATTTTGAAAATATTAAAAATTTTGATTAATTTAAAAAGTAAAAGTAACGGCCTGTTGATATCCCACTGCTGGGTATAGGCCTCCGCTCTCCGTTTTTGGAGAGAGGAGGATTGAGGCTAAGACCTACCACGCTGCTCTAATGCGGGTTGGTAAGTTAAATATATCTCTAGAATTCTCTAGAGATATGCTGGTTTCCTGACGATGTTTTGTTTCATCGAAAAGCGTCTGATAAATTGCTATTATCAATTAGAAACATAAGTTTTAATAGAAAAACTCATTAGTGCCTGTCCAGAGTTTGAACCGATGAATCTCTAGAGAGTCGCACGGTCTCACCGCGGGGCTATCACAGCTGGAAGCAGATACTAGTAAAACCATTAATTTATTCCTACTTACTACTTACTAGTGTCAGTTGATTACAGTTATACAGGGTTTGAACCCATTATCGTCACTAGAGAGTCACACGGTCTCACCGATGGGCTATCACAGCTTCGCTGTAGCTGTAGCTGTAATACTTGTGATTTCCTACACTTTAACTCTCACTTAATTAGTGCTACGTTACCGTATGAATAATCACCGCAATGATAGTCCAGTGGTGAGACCATGTGATTCTTTCCATAAGCTATCACACCATGTAATTGAAATGCATATTTTAAGAGTTGTCGCAATATAAACACTAACACTTTTATATTATTATTTTATTTTATATTATTATTTAATTTTATATTTTACATACATACGTATTTTTTCGTAATACACTAATATTTTAAAATAAACCGCACACAGAAGCGTGTTATAAAATAAAGCCATACCTCAGTGCAATAAAGATCTTTATTCCTAAAGAAGTGTAGTATTGAAATGCCATTTACAAATAATACACACCTTGTATATGTTATTCAAAAAACACAAAAGTTGTATGTATGATGCAATTCGATCCTAATACCTGCAATTCAGTCCTCATACCTCATATAGACAGGATTGGTCATTCACACATACCAAAAACCACCTATACCATACTAACTTTTTTAAATTTACTAAGACAATCCCAAAGACGGTTACGTCCCGCACAAGATATTCCCATATTAATTTTTAACGTATTTTTCTTTTATTACTCTTCTCAAAATTTTCCCCGATGCATTCTTTGGAATATCATTCAGAAACTGGACGTATTTTATTCGTTTATATGGCGCAACTCTTTCGTTAACATAATCCATCACGTCTTTTTTACTAGAATAGACATCTTTGTTTAGCACTACAAAAGCTTTAGGCATTTCTCCTGTATTTTTATCTGGAATCCCTATAACTGCAGCATCAAATACTGCTGGGTGCTCTCTAATAATGCTTTCTAATTCTGCTGGTGGGACTTGGTACGCGTTCACCTGGAACATCAACAAAACGGTTAATAAATATATAGCTAAATGTATCTATTTTATTACTTTAATTGATACCTTTATAAGTTCCTTCAATCTATCAGCAATCGTTATACTTCCATCTACGTCAATTTTTGCCAAATCACCACTTTTGAGCCAACCGCCTGATAACACCTCAGCGTTTATCTCTGGATCATTTTTATAGCCTTTCATAACGTTGGGCCCTTTTATCAACAGTTCACCCATCTGAAAGCTTACTTAAATTCAATAACCCGCTAAGATGAATCCTCTTTTATCTGTAAAAGCAATATTCCAATCTATTGTTAGATTCATAAATATAATTGATCCTAGCGATTCAAAATTGTTTGAAAAAGCTTATTTGAATAAAGATAATTTTGATTTGATTTGAATAGTTATAGTCTACGGCAGTTAATTTGAATGTCAATTTGCTTACTTTTTGTAGCATACCTAGCATAGCATACATTTTTTATTTATATATAAAACACACCAACATGTACACAGTTACAATTATATAGTTACATATTTAAAATAGAAGTTTTCGTTCAGAGTGAACACGTCACTTAAGGGCATGCACATCAATTATTTTCTAGTAAAAAATTCATACAAATATAAATACGCCTTATCATCACAAATTTAAATACGCCTAATCATCTTCATTAGTACAGTTAAATATCGGTTTTACTGGATTTACTCAATCATTAAATACCTTATTTGGACCCAAATTATTCATTTGGTTATCAACTATACGTAATTGAATATTTGGCAAAGGATAACCAACAACTGAGTAATTATTACAGTCGTTCTTTTGTACTGCCACCATAGGTCCAGCTTCTGTCATGCCATAACATTGGCCGAAATCTATTTCATGCTGCAAATAGGGGACAAATTATGACATTGAACTGTATTAGTACTTATTTATAGTAAGAATTGAAAAGTGTAAATAAGCATAAACGAGCATTTTAAATACTATAATTAATGACTTTATGCCTTATGAAATAAGAGATGGACGTATCTACGATTTTAAGACGTCTTTGTTCATTTTGTTTTAAAAGCATCTGTATTTACTTAGTGGTTTTCCTTGATAGAAACAAGTATCATCTAGCTTTGCTGCATTAAAATTAATGCACCTCAAAAATTCTTTTTAATGCAAGAATCCAAGTTTTCTGTGACATTTATGATTATAATGCATGACTGTTATTTGGACATTTGTTTAATACTTTGAAAATCTGCGGTTCTGATCTATGAGAATGTCTTAGGTGTGCTATTTCACTTGAAAGTAAATATGTCATATGAACTTACACCAATTTTACTTTTAAATTTGTCTATGTCAGCAAACGGTAGGGGTGCGCCTCCCACTGCCACATGCTTCAACTTCACAAAATGTTTTGACTTTACTTCAGGATTTAACGCTAGGAATAAAACTAAAAATAAAAAATAAATAAGCAATTTTGACAAATCCAACATAAACAAAAAATCATTTCCTACTCCGCCTTTTTTTATTTCGTGACGCTGGTAAATTTAAGTAAAATTTACACATCATAAACATTACAATATAAAAGTTAATAAGGCAGAATTTTTTGAATGAAATTAAATATGTACAAAATACAATTATTATCGTAAATCTCTTTAATTGATACCATATTCTTTATATATGACAAGCTACCAGCTTTTACTCGGAACGACTGTTCCCCAACTTCCGTCGTCCATTAGGAATAAATGGAACATGAATAGAATAAGTTCCACTCTTAGTTAACAAATATATTCAGCTATTAGTGTCCGCGTGATTCCCTGCGAGAGAAGTTTAAGGAAATAGGTATTCTAACATTTGCTTCACAGTATATTTTAAATAACGTAATTTTTGTACATAAAAATATAAATAATTATAAAACGATAGGTGATGTATATAATAGACAAAGTAGGAACCGACATAAGCTTGCGACTCCTGCTTTACGCCTAGCAAAAGTACTTAAATCGATTGTGGGTTTGGGTATAAGATTCTATAATAAAATTCCGAAATCAATTTTGGTCATGCCATTACAGCAGTTTAAAAACACTGTTAAAAAGAGGCTGATACAGAAAGCCTACTATACTGTTGAAGATTACTTAGATGATAAGGATGTGTGGATATAGGTGCACTTCTACCCTGTACAAGACAGTAATAAATAAATGTAACTAGTTCTAAGATTTATATTTTAAAAAGAGCAACCGCCGAGTTTCTTGCTGGTTCTTCTCGGTAGGAACAGCTTTCCGAACCAGCAGTAAAGTTGACGATTCAAAAGCGCTTGTGTACAAGTTTACTTGAATGAAAATATTTTGAATTTAAATTTAAAAGTGATATAAACGAGACCAACGGACTAACGTCATCTCTGAAGCACTGAGAAAAGGTCAAATGATTAAAAAATACTATAGAACCTTCAAAAAAATAAAATATTGTAATCTATTTCTATACTAATATAAAGCTGATGAATTTCTTTGTTTCTTTACTTGTTTGAACGCGCTAATCTCAGGAAATACTGGACCGATTTGATAAATTCTTTGAGTATAAGATAGTTTATTTATTGAGGAAGGCTATAGGCTATATAACATCACGCTAAGATGAATAGAAGAGGAACAACAACAAAAAATTGCGAAAACGGCAAAATTTAAAGCTTTCCTTGCGTGCGCTAAGTAAAAGGTGAAAGTTATTCAAAAATCATGTACTACAAAATTGTTCACCTCTTAAGTTCTAAATAAAAGTCCGCGACAGCTTTAGGCAAAGGTAAACAGCTAAAGTAGACAACTAGCACACTTTAACCACAAATAATATAAACCGTAGTACGGTTTACTCAAATAATGAGAATACAATCGACGCGAACGAAGTTGCGTTTTAAAGCTGGTATTATAATAGTAACAATTAAAATATTATAGAATCTCTCTTGTCTACTGACTTTCGCATTATATACTATCGTATCTTCATTGCCATAAAAGAAAACTTAAAATTCTACCAAAATATCAAATGATATCGATTATTTCTAACCTGTCGGTGGAGCCATGTAAGCCAAATTAATTTCATGGTTTTCCAAAGCTTTCAAGAATGTATGAGGTGTAAATTTTGGCAAAGTCACAAGTTGTAAGCCACATGACAACTTATGAAGGCATACTACTGCCAACCCATAACAATGAAACATAGGGAGGTAAGCAAGGGCAATATCTTGATTGGTTTCTGAAATGAAGAAAAAATATATAACTTGTGATTATACGTTCCATAAGATACCTCAGTGGATCTCTATGTCATCATGGAAAAGATTATGTATGTATTTATCATTATACAAACACAAAAGTAATAATAAAATTATTTTGCTATAATCCGCGATACAGTAAATAGAAAATATATATAGTGTTAAATGTATAGTGGACTATCTGTATCCGTATCCGGATTTCGAAACAATGGTCATTAGGAACTTTATGACCGCTTTCTAACAAATGTTGTTAGAAAGCGGTCATAAAGTTCCTAATGACCATTATTTCGAAATCCTGCACACCTGTGGAAAATGCTTGAAATTAAATATTTTGGAACAATTAGAAATCATTAAGCATAACAATGGCACCCTCATAAACGAGCAGATAAATGTTTCTAGTTCAAGCTTGTTACACGTGTTCAGAGGTAAAATAAAGGGTGGGAATGAACCAAGTACTATATAACCATGCTTGTTTGGTTAATGCTTCGCTTTGCGATTTTGTCGTGGAGTCTATCTCTTGATGATGCTTCGGTTGCGGGGCGGTGCTTGTGTATTGTGGTGGAAGTGGTGGAGGTTTGTGCATGTGTTTTTACGAATCCTGCACGTATCGGGTATGAAAATACAGATAGTCCACTATACATTTATCACTATATATATTTTCTATTTACTGTATCGCGGATTATAGCAAAAATTTTATTATTACTTTGTATTATGGATTTTCGCAAAGTAACGCCTAATTCTATATATTATTATACAAACACTACACTACAAATATTACAAAGAGTAAAGATTTGTATTTAACTCCTTTTACTTTTCTTACCAGTTGTATCATTGAATTTTTTAACCATCCTTTTGTTTTGTTGTTCAAAGTTAGCAACTATATTTCTGTTCGTTAGTTCGACTGCTTTTGGAAGGCCTGTTGTGCCACTCGAATATAGTAACAGAGCTGTATCTTGAGGATTTCGTTTCACTTCTTTTAAGATATTTCTATCCACATTACTATTATCAACTAGTTCTTTATAAGAAACACTATCAGTATATTGCTGATTTTCAACATCGACAGCTATAACTGGTATGTGTAACTTGTTTAGTGTTAAAGCTTTTCTGACTAGCATTACATTTTCTGGTACAGTAACGACTAATTTTGCTTCGCTTGTCTCAATTTGTTTTTGTGTTTCATCTAAAATAATATTCAAATTGTATAAAAGAAATTGTCTGTTTAATGTTCTTTTAAAATCACTTGCTAATTCTTTTTATTTCGTTAAAATTATTTAATTCTTTGTTTTTGGTTCGAACCGCAATAACTATTTCTGAATGAGCTAAAAATTGATAAATCCGTTTAAGTTTGCTACTTTCTAATATGTATATTTTAGCTGTAAGTTTAGCTATAGAACTACGATACCCTGTTCATTGAAACCATTACACTGCTCTTATTTCAGATAGGACTTAAACATTTTTTTAAATATAGTATATAACTTACGGTCAGATATATAAATGTGTTGGCATACAATATACTTACAAACAGTATATAGAGGATTTACTGTCGTGACTAATCCACCAGCAGCAATAACACCCAAAACAACTATAAGGTATTCCGGTGAATTAGGGAGCATAATAACAACGACATCGCCATCCTTGATTTTGAATTTCTTTCTCAAACTTGCACCGAACGTTTGAGATTTTTTATAAAGTTGTAAATAGGTATAACTACTACCGGTAACGCCACATATCTGAAATTCAATCAAAAGATCACCTACTAAAGTATTTGGTCTCACAGCCCATAGATAATGTAATTAATGGTCTACGTATACGGAAATAAACCACGTGTTTGTTCATCTATTCGCTGTCTGTACAGAAATCTTATTAACTTTGTAGCAGGTACAAAGTGAAATAGGTTTCCGGTGACAAGTGCCCTTAGAAGCTAGGCCAAAATATTTTTGGTTGGAGATTATAGTTACCATTGGCTTGACTAATTAAACCACCGCTTACCACCAGTGGCTTAACTTATTAAACCGCCGCTAATAACCAGCTTATTAAAGCGAACATGACCATCATAAAAACGATTAAGCCTAGGTAGTGCTTTACATGTCTAAGATTCAGGGAGTCAGTTATCGCTATAAAAGTGCTAAAAAAATGCATACTGAATAATAAAAAAACGAAATCTTTACCCATGCTAAAAGAAAGGCGAAATGCAATCTTTATTTAACATCATTAAAAGTAATAAGCATTGTTGGTACTGAAATACCTCTACTATATTGCAAGATTAAAGATATAATTTTTTAAATCAAACATTTTTTTAAAGATTTGTTGAGTGCTTTGTATTATATTAAACTACTATACTAAAATCTGTTTTAGATATTTCACGATATTACGATCCTTAAAAGCTTGTAATGTGTCGTTTGGGGTGAAAATACTATTTGATCCTACTCGTTTTATAAACAGAAATTCTATTTTCTATTTCATTCATTTCTACTTTTCCAGCGTCAAGAGGCCGTTCATTCTTGAGTGAGTAAATCAATCTTTAGCTTTCCTTTTCTTATCTTTTCTATATATATATGTAGATTACTTTGCATTATTTTAACATTTTATAATAAATCCTAATGATTTCATTTATCTCCATTGATCATATCTCATACTTATACTCATTAACTGGCACTGTAGTTATATTTTTTCTACTTTAATCGAACATTTAGTTAATTTTGACTTGTGAATGTAGCACTACACGATAGTTATAACCTTGAAGGTTTACTTACCGTATTTTACATAGATAATCTTTTGCAATTTATATTACAAACACACAATTATATTTGAAAGGGGTTATTATAATTAATAACTGAGTCAGAAGGTCTGGTGGAAGAAGTCTATTATAATTAAAGAATTTGGTCCACTGGCATAGAAAGAGCACCCAGTCTTTAATCAGAGCAAGAGCTTTTACAGTTGAAATCACCCTTCTGATTGCCAACCTTCTATAGGAGATGGCATTTGAGAAAAGAGAAAATAGGAAATCTTGGGTCCTTCACTAGAGAATGGCGGGAATAATATTTAAAATAAGCGCAACTATGATTTTTCCACAAAAACGTTCTTGATTGATATTAACTATTCATAATGCGCCATTCAGATCCAACTTGCATATTTCTCGAAATTTCAGAACGTGTACTATTTTCCAATGGAGGGGAAATCTTATTTAGACTCCCTACAATATGTTTTAAGGGAGTGTCCTACTGCTACGGACTAATCCCATAATCCCACGGTGTGTTACTATCCTAGGATAGTAACACACCGCAAAATTAATTCTAGAAATAATAAGTACTCCAATTCCATTTTGGCATTAAACCCTAATCAAATTGCCTGACCTTCTTGCAACATTGGCGTAATAGTAATTACGGCAGGATTTTGATCATGTTTGAGTTATTATCAAAAGTTTCGGTATAAATTTATTATTCTAAAAATAATAATAAGGTAAGTGCCATTAATTGATTACATATAATGAATATCTCTCGATGAGGCAAATATGACACTTTCAAGCCAAATTGTAGAAAAGAAAAACTTACACAACCCATTCTCATATTTCATGAAGGAACATTAAATCTTACGTAACATAAACGCCTACCTCACTACACTAGATTTGCGTATATTCACTCAAACAATCTCAACTATCGTTTCTTCCAATAACTTAAGTATCACGACAAAATACTTCCCGACAAAATCGCTAAGCTTTGAACTTTAGCAAAATGCATCATACATTTAGCTTTAGTTCTTAAATCGCAAGTAATGTAAAGTAAAAGTAAAGTAGCGGGCTTTTACAATCCCACTGCTGGGAAAAGGCCTTCTCTCTCCGTTTCTGGAGAGAAGGGTTGGAGCTAAGACCTACCACGCTGCTCCAATACGGATTGGTAGGTTACACATATCTCCAGAATTATCTAGAGATATACAGGTCACGATGTTTTCCTTCACCGAAAAGCGTGTGATTAATTGCAATTATCAATTAGACACATGGGTTTTAATAGAAAATCTCATTGGTGGCTGCCCGGGTTTGAACTCGTGTTCCCCTAGAAAGAGTCGCACGTTCTCACCGCTGGGCTATCACAGCCGCAAGTAACGACAACTTATTAAATTTTATAATTTAATTAAATTTAATTAAAATAAATCAGTTTATTAAATTTAATCATTTGTTTTATATCCGTAAAAGCTAACTTACCAACGCAGTTTTAGCGGGCCATTTATCCAAATTCCTCCATATATATTCGGATACTGTCATTTCCGGAATAGTAATATCATTAAATGGCGACTTCACAATCTTGTCTGGAGTCCAAATGTGATTCATTCTAACGCTTATTCTTTTTTCCATAAATCTTAATGCTTTAGACACCAACATTCTTCGACGTAATCTTTTAAAAACGATCATAAAAAATAATTTCACTAAAAAAATCCAAAAATTATCATAATATATCCATGTTCTTTATATCTGTTTGTTAATAAGAATAGAATACAATTAATTTAAAATGGTTTAAATTATGTCATTTATGTCTAATATCTAGAAATTTCGTAATAACTCGAAATATATCCTACAGAATAACGTCTTCCAACTGTTTCTTTGCATTGGCATTTAATTATTAAATAATTATACTCAAATTTTATAAATGTCAATTTTATAAATGACTTCAAAAAGAATTAATAAGCAAAGTAAATGATTTATAGAAGCAGGCGTTACTTTGCGGAATTCCATATTACAAGCAGTATAACAGAACTAACTACTTTGCTATAATCCGCACGGGTTAAGTGAATGCATGCAAAGCCAATGTGTATGAAGCAGGCAAAATCTACGTACCTTATACATGCAGGACAAGCCACCACATGCACCCCAAGGCGCAATTCACCAGCAACAACGCACACAAAAGCAGCACACACACCCACCACCACAATCTCGACGATCGTTTCGCCCCGAAACCGAAGCATCATCAGGAGGATAGGCTCCACGACAAAAATCGTAATGTATTACGATTAGATTTTGCCTGCTTCATACACATTGGCTTTGCATGCATTCACTTAACCCGTGCGGATTATAGCATAGTTAGTTCTGTTATATTGCAAGCAAAGTAAAAATAGAAAAACCCTAAGTAATCTGAGAATTATGCCCAAACGCTTGTTTAATTTTTTGCGTCGTTTAAAAAGAAATATCTAAAACTAGTAAACAAAAAAAATTAAACGAATAAATTTAAAAAATTTACGCACTGCAACACATGCACTCTTTGCCTTATACATTTTTTTTAATGCTTTTTTAATACTTACACGCACAGTACTTTTTAAACTCTGTTTTAAGAAACTTTCAACAATACTCAGAAAGTTATATCCAAATTATAACACACAACCAGTTCGTCTTTACTTTTAAATTATGACGTTGTTTTTAGCGAAATGAACGTGCACGAATGTTTTATTTATTTTATTTGCTAGTATTATTGAGGATTGCGTAATCAAAGAACATTCGAATAAGGAAGCCGTCAAATAATATAGCAGAATGGACGCGCGGTCGACTATACATTTTCTATAAAGTTTATGTATTTTACACTAGCTCTGCCTGCGGCTTCGTCCGCGTGAAAATCGGTGTGTCACAATGATTTTCTCGTGTAAATAAACGTAATTAGTAACATCTATACTTATTATAAAACTAATCCCCAAAAAGCTGTCTGTCTGTATGTAATAGATTTTCTCAAAATCTACTAAACTGGTTTTTGTACGGTTTCCACCAAAAGTTGCAATACTTCCGGATGGCTTAGGTAAGTAGCACATATCGGTATATGTAAATTGTGTTGAAGAGATCGCCCAGCTGTTAAAAAACTTGCCTGCTGGGAGCTTTAGTTGCGTGCGCTGCTTAAACCAGCAGAGTTACGCTAAAGTAATGTACTAGAGAATTGTAGATCTATAAAAATACTACAAAAAAGTTCGCGATAGCATGTTTCTATCTCTGACGGTTAACTCACAATTACTCACACTACACTCACAATAAACAGCTTTTAATTCAAAATGACAATTTGGAATTTTTTGTGACAATTTCGACTTGGGCGAAGCAGCGGCTTCAGCGGGCACAGCTAGTGAATTATATTTCGAAAAGAGCAACCGTCGACTTTCTTAGTTGCTCTTCTTTTACTTCTGAACCACCAGGATAGTTGATGATTCACAAGCGCTTATTTACAAGTTTAGTTGAATAAAGCATATATTAAATTTGATGGTCGCCCGTCCCCAAAGTAACTTAAAATAAATAAATATATGCGAAACTTACTTAAGAAACTTAATACTTGTGTAATGGGTGACAGACAACTGGTAAATAAATACATATAAAAATTAAAATACATACTTTACTACAAATATAGTCGCAGGCTCGAAGATACAACAAATTGTCTATTGCAAATGTTGGCCATCGGCGGGAATCGAACACTCGACCTGTTTGAGATATTTTGTTACCGCACGCAGAACTAGATGGCGCTGTTCCATATTACGCCGCGCTAGAGATGTTCCATTGTAATAGTATAAGTACAAGCTTGTGTCATATGAAAATAAATACAAAAATACGGTTCAGTACTCGTTCGGTGTTTGATTAATTATTGTTTGGTCCTTCTCACTCGGATTATAGTAAGTGTGTACAGTGCAAGTAAGTTAATCAGTGAAGTGTTGTGCAACGGACTCTGGTAAGACTTTAAAATTATTTAATAGTGAATAAAGACTTAATTAAATTCGAATAGAAGAAATACTTAGAAAAATTAAATATTAAAAAGACTTAGAGAATTTCGTATAATTTGAGACTTAGAAAAATTACGTTTAAAAAACACTTAGAAAAATTCGTCTCAAAAAAGACTTAGAAAATTCCACGTAATTTTAGACTTAGAAAAATTCCGTCTCAAAACACTTAGAATAATTCGCTTCATAAAAGACTTAGAAACATTTATATGAGCGAGGACTTAGAAAATTTTCTTTCAAAAAACACTTATAAAAATTCGCATGATACATGACTTAGAAGAATTTATGTGAATGAAATTTTCTCTTTGATGAAGATTTTGAAAGTTATTGTGTTATGCACGAATAATTATAAGACTTATTGGAAATTTACTGAGTTACTTTAATACAATTATGGCACAAATTTGCAATACACAAAAATTGTTAGGAGAACGTATAGCAAAGTTATGCAGTAATATAAAGAAAACATCTAAGTCACGATACACACGGGCTTATTTAGAAACAAGATTGGAGACTTTATACGAGTATTGGGAGACATACACGAAACGTCATGATGAAATTTTAAGCAAGATTTCAAGCGTTACTTTGGAAGAGATTAAATTTGATCCTATTAGTAATTATGACACTACAGAGGATATTTTTTTGGAACTAAAAACCCTAATTAAAGAATGTTTAGATGATTTTAATGCTACGGAACCAAAGTCTACACAAACTTCTAGCTATACTAACTCCACAAAATGTGATAGTCGTCGTACTCAATTACCCCCAATAAGTATACCTAAATTTTCTGGGAATTATCTTGAATGGTTTAGTTACAGAGATATATTCAAGTCACTTATTCATGATGATAACAATTTATCGGATATTGAAAAACATCACTATTTAAAAACTAGTATATCTGGCGAAGCTGAACAGCTTCTAAAGCATTTTTCACTTACTGCGGCTAACTACGAAACGGCTTGGAAGACATTAGAAGAGCGTTATGATAATAAAAGAATTATCGTTAATAACATATTAAATCGCCTTTTGAACCAAAAGAAGATGAGTGTTGAATGTGCACGTGGTCTAAAAGAGATTTTAGACACTACACAAGAATGTCTGCATTCTTTGCAGAATGTTGGAATCGAGACCAGTAGTTGGGATGCCATAGTCGTTCATATCGTTGTTTCCAAACTAGATTTGGAGTCTCACAAGCTATGGGAACAATATCTCGGTTGCTCACAAGACATTCCCTCGTTCGCATCATTAGCATCTTATCTTGAAAGCCGTTTTAGAGCAATGGAAGTTGTCACTAACTCCAGAAAAGATGTACCCAGAAAAGATACATTTAAACCTACCTTGCACAACACATCTAAAATTACACCTGTTAAAACTTTTACAACGGAAGTTAACATCACTTGTACATACTGTTCACAGAACCATTATATTTGTCACTGTAAAGATTTTGCCGCACTAAATATAACTGAACGTCGCGACTTTGTTAAACAAAATAACATCTGCTTCAATTGCCTTGTCAAGGGTCACAGTGTTAATCACTGTCGGCAATCCACCACATGCAGAAAATGTGGACGTAGACATCACACATTGCTACATTTCACAAACCCTGATAAGAAACAAACTTTGTCTGTTAGTAGTCCTGAAGAAACTGCATCTGCTTCGTGTAACACTGTCAGCATAAACCCTGAAATAGAAAGCAATCAAGTTATATTAGCTACAGCACAGATTACCGTAAAAGCCAAGAATGGTGCTCCTTGTGTATTGAGGGCTCTGATTGACCAAGGTTCACAAGCCTCATTTATAACTGAAGCAGCTTCACAATTACTGAATCTGGATCGTATTTCAATGAATGGCAAAATTTCTGGCATATCTAATTCAAAAGTTATACAGACACGATCTATGGTAAAATTCACTATACACTCTAAAAAAGAACTTACACCACTACTTGAAGTTCATGCATTTGTCCTGAAAAGGCTCACTTCATTATTACCTTCGAAAGCATTTTCACAGGAGACTTGGCCTTCTTCGAGGCAGTTAGATCTTGCAGATCCTAACTTTCACAAGCCAGGTTCCATTGATGTCTTGCTGGGTGCTGATGTTCACGCAAGCATCATACAAGAAGGTGTACAGAAGCATGGATCTCTTGTTGCTATCAATACTTCTCTTGGTTGGTTGATATCTGGAAAGGTATCACGCACAAAAACACAAAATCATAATGTAGTAGTAACTCACCTTAAAGTAGAAATTGATCAATTGCTGCGGCAATTCTGGGAAATTGAAGAAAATTTACCTACCAAAAAACATTGGTCACAATTAGAGATACAATGTGAAGAACAATTTAAAAATACTCACACACGAAATGATGATGGTCGCTACATTGTTAGGTTGCCGTTTAAAGATGATACTCCCACAGATCTCGGTGATTCCAAGTCAATCGCACTTAATCGTTTGAAACAAATGGAAAACCGATTTTCACATAAACCTGAACTGAAAGAACAATACAAAAACTTTATGGACGAGTATTTAACAAATGGTCATATGGAAGTTGTACCTGAAAAAGAACTTAATTCTAAAAGATTAAAATACTACTTACCTCATCACGCAGTTCTCCGGCCGTTGAGTCTGAGTACCAAACTTAGAGTCGTCTTTGATGGAAGTGCAACACCTGTAAATGGTAAATCATTAAATGAGCAATTACTGACGGGACCTTCATTGTTACAAGACATTCGGAATTTGATAACAAGATGGAGGCAACACAAATTCTGCCTAGTGGCAGATATTCAGAAAATGTACCGCCAGATCTTGATATCTAAGGAAGATGCTGATTTGCAAAGAATCTTTTGGCGCGACTCACCAAAGGAACCTATAAAGGAATACAGACTACTTACTGTTACGTATGGCACATCTTGTGCACCGTTTCTTGCTGTACGAACGCTGCATCAACTCGCTGAGGACGAACATGAAAATTTCCCTCGAGAGGCTGAGATAATAAAATCAGATATTTACATGGATGACTTGATGACGGGTTCGTCCACTGAAAATGATGTAATAGATCTTCAACAGCGTGTCACAGAGCTACTTAATCGAGGTGGCTTTCCTTTACATAAGTGGTTGTCAAATAGTGAATTAGTGTTAAATCAAATACCAAGTGAACATAAAGAGTTACAAAGTAAAGTGAAAATAAAAATTAAAGATACAATTAAAACCTTAGGTATTACATGGAACTCACAAACAGACAATTTTGAACTAAAATTAAGTTTAAACCAGTGTGAACTTGATGTAACTAAACGAAATGTACTCTCTGCTATCGCCAAGATTTTCGACCCTCTGGGATGGTTAGCTCCGTCTATTATTATTCTTAAAATCTATATGCAGAAACTATGGTTAGCCAATTTGGACTGGGATGAAGAATTGAATGATGAATTGAAAACTGAATGGTTCTCTTACCTCGATAATTTTTCTCGTATGCAAAACATTCAGTTTCCGCGATGGATTGGTATTTCCGATAGCACCACCAAGGTCGAACTTCATGGGTTTAGTGATGCGTCTTGTTCCGCTTACGCTTGTGTGTTGTACCTCAGAGTTTGGGAGGAAAATCGAATAAATGTGCACTTATTAGTATCTAAAGCGCGTGTAGCTCCAGTAAAACAAATCTCGGTACCCCGACTAGAACTCTGTGGTGCAGTATTGCTCGCAAAAATGTTGAAAGCTGTTCAAACTGAACTAAAGATTAATGATGATTGTGTATTTGCTTGGACAGACTCCACCATCGTTTTGGCGTGGTTACGCAAAACTCCTAACACTTGGACTACGTTTGTAGCTAACCGCACTGCAGAAATTCTTACTGCAACTAATAACACTCAATGGCATCATGTTAGTTCCGCCAACAACCCTGCCGATTTGGCATCTCGCGGTGTTTACCCCACTGAATTACAAGAGTTAGAACTATGGTGGAATGGTCCTAAATATTTAAGAAAACCTGTAGAATTCGTAGCTCACGATTATGATGTTCTTGAAACAGACACAGAATTAAAACAAAAAATATTTACACATTTATGTACAAACGAAGATAATTTTATTGATACTCACCTTAATAGATTTTCGAAACTTCTCCGATTAATACACGTAACTGCATACTGTTTAAGATTTATTAATAAATGTAGATCGAAAAACAATTTAGAAAGAGAAAATAGTACGTTTTTAACAGCATCTGAAATGAAAAAGAGCCTAAATGTTTGTATAAGATTGTCACAGTCTAAAAGCTTTAATGAAGAAATTAACTTTTTATCACAAGGTAAAGCTGTTAATAGAAAAAGCAAATTATATACACTCAATCCTTATCTTGATAATGACAATTTGTTACGAGTAGGTGGTAGATTGACGAATGCAAATGTTCCCTCAAATCTTAAATCACCAATTATTTTAAGTAATAAATGCCCGTTAGCGAAATTAATAGTTGTAAATGCACATGAGAAAACATTGCATGGTGGCAATCAACTTACCCTCAATTATATACGGCAAAATTATTGGATTGTTAGAGTTAAATCTGTAGTAAGATCAGTCATACGAAAATGTATAACTTGTTTTAAATTTCATGCAAAACCAAATTTTCCACTTATGGGAAATCTTCCGGAGTACAGAGTTAAGCCAGATCGTCCATTTCGTAACAGTGGTGTAGATTTTGCAGGTCCGTTCACACTTAAACTGTACCCTGGTAGATGCAAGAAAACGAGTAAAGCATACATTTGTTTATTCGTATGTACCGTAACAAAGGCCCTTCACTTGGAAACTGTTTCCGATTTAACTTCTGCCACGTTTTTAGCCGCTTTCAAAAGATTCACAGCTCGCCGTGGGTACTGTAAGGATCTATGGAGCGACTGTGGGACAAATTTTAAGGGTGCTTCACGAGAATTAGAAACAAGTTTCAAAACTTTGCAATCCCAAGTTGTTTCAGAAATAGCTGAACTTTTGGCCAATGACCAAACTAATTGGCATTTCATTCCACCCAGCTCTCCACATTTTGGGGGATTATGGGAATCAGGAGTGAAATCCGTAAAAAATCACTTAAAACGAGTAATCGGACAGTCCAATTTGACTTTTGAAGAGTTTTCCACGCTTCTTACTCAAGTTGAAGCTTGTGTTAACTCCCGTCCACTGACTTTAATTAGTGACACTCCTGAGGAACCTCCGTTAACTCCGGGTCATTTCCTAATAGGAGAACCTCCACTTGCTGTGCCTGAGGAAAGTTTAATAAATGTTAACCTTAGCCCCTTAAATCGATGGCACATGATACAAAAGATGGTTCAATGTTTGTGGCAACGTTGGCAATGTGAATATCTAACAACACTACAAAATCGATATAAGTGGGCAAAGGTTTGTCCAGATGTTAAATTGGGCACTATAGTTATGGTAAAAGATGATAGGTTACCTCCCGGTAAATGGCTTTTGGGACGTATAGTTTCCAAACATCCAGGTGCAGATGGCATCACTCGTGTTGTTACACTTCAGTATAAGGATAAGTTGTTTAAACGACCGGTTGTTAAATTATGCCCTCTGCCTCTGAATGATTAAATGTTTGATATTAGTTAAGTCATTTATATTTTTACAATGTATTTCACATACTTGTTTGTTAGAAATTATAAAGGACTTAGTCGTCCTTTGGGTGGCGGGATGTTTGAGATATTTTGTTACCGCACGCAGAACTAGATGGCGCTGTTCCATATTACGCCGCGCTAGAGATGTTCCATTGTAATAGTATAAGTACAAGCTTGTGTCATATGAAAATAAATACAAAAATACGGTTCAGTACTCGTTCGGTGTTTGATTAATTACGACCCGTGAAGCTGAAGGCTGGGTCACTACTAACTGCGCCAACGAGTAAAGAGAGAGAGAGAGCCTTAATTAGATAAACTTAATTTATTTATACACTTTATTGTAATACACAAAGAAAAAATTAGACAAGAAAAAATAACAAAAAAAACCATGAGTTTGTAAGTTACAAAACGCGGCCTTGTCGCATAGTAACGATTTTATACAAACCTTAAGGTCAAGGTGAACTGGAAATACCTGGTAGAGTAAAGTAACGGCCTGTTACTATTCCACTGCTGGGCATAGGCCTGCTCTCTCCGTTTTTGATAGAAGGGTACCACGCTACTCCAAAATGAATTGAGAGATTGCGCATATAGCTAGAATTCTCTAGAGATATGTAGGTTTCCTCATAAGATTTTAACTCGTAACCCCTCGAAAAAGTCACACGGTTTTACCGCTGGGCTAATACAGCTTTTCGCGAGTGATACACTATTCTATAGTTAAATAGTTTTTAATAATACACACAAATACACAGACGAAAGATCACAAACAATTACTTTGACCGGTAACTTTAAAATTTATTTTTCCGCTACAATATTATTATAGTTTAAAATTCTGTGTGTTGTCGCTTGAAATAGAAATCTGAATAAATTAACGACTACAACTTCGCTTTGCAATATAACGTTCACTTTTGTCACTATGTTTATTATGTGACAATCCAGTTTAAAATACTAATTTTATAGTAATTTTAATTCCCTAATTAGTTAAGATAACCTTATATATTGAGCTCATTACCTATATTTGAAATCTATGACAATGTTACTTATCTGTTTTAATATCTGTAGATAATAAAATAATTTATGGGATCATATATGTACATAAAGTAAAGTAAAAGTAACGGCATGTTACTATGCCCACAGCTGGGCTAAGGCCTCCTCTCTCCGTTTTTGGAGAGAAGGTTTGGAGCTAGCTACCACGCTGCTCCAATGCGGGTTGGTAGGTTATACATATCACTAGAATTCTCTAGAGATTATGCAGGTTTCCTCACGATGTTTTCCTTCACCGAAAAGCGTGTGATTAATTGCAATTATCAATTAGACACATAAATTTTAATAGAAAAACTCATTGGTGCCTGCCTTGGGTTTGAACCTATGTCGTCTCTAGAGAGTTGCACGGTCTCACCGCTAGGCACATCACAGCTATCACATTTATGTATATTTAGATATGTATATCTAATTTATACGTTGGGTATTAAACGATACAAATCACTACACATTATAAAACAAAGTTTAGCGGCGTGTTCTGCTGTGCTCACGATAAACTCAAATTCGATTCCCACCGAAGGCCAACATTATCTATAAAAAAGTTGTTGGTTCTTCAAGCCTGGGTGTGTACTTGTATTTAAGTATGTATGTAAAATCCTACTAATATTATAAATGCGAAAGTTTGTGAGTATGGATGGATGTTTGTTACTCTTTCACGAAAAAACTATCAGACGGATTTGTATGAAACTTTACAGTTATATAGGTTAAACATCGGAATAACATATAGGCTACAATTTGTAATGATTTTATGTATTATAACGATACATGTCAATAAAGTCGGAAAAAATCTGGCCTCTGAAAGCTATCTCGGCGTACGCTGCCTAAACCATCAGAGTTACACAAAGATGATGTACAGTAGAATTGTTTGTCTTTAATAGTTCTAAATAAAAGTCCGCGACAGCATATCTTTTATGTGGAAGCCACTATGACCAAAATTGTGAATCATAAATTTAATTAAATTGGATACTGTGGCAGACAAAATTCCTAGCGAGCGAAGCCGCTGGAAAAAACTAGTAATATATAATATAGTATAATATATTCACTAGTTATTAATCACCTATAACACAAGTATTAAGTTAATTACTTTGGAAATGGTCCGTGTGTTCCATATATTTAATATTTTATTTAAAAACTACTGCACGTATTTTCACGTATGTAGTGTTTCATAATTTATTGCACGTATATAGTGATTCATAAAGAAAGTTTATATGTATAATTTGTTAAGTTTTTGTGTAAATTAGTTGAAAGTAGTCAGAATTTATGATCGATATTTCAAACATAAATTCGAAGAGATAAGAAAAAGACTATTCTTCTCAAAGGTTTATTTGAAGATTGCAGGTTTTAATTACAATTGGTTTCGTCCGTTTATCTTCCGTGATTTAAAATTTTGCATAACTGCCCTAGACCGCTGTCATATAATTAGGCGCCGTCCACACTAGGCGTAAAGATAAGGCGAGTAGAGTGAGAAAATTATATAGACGTGACTTTGTAACTAAGAATGGATTGGAACTATATGGGATATGCATATGTTGGGTGATTTATCGTGTAATGGTGTTGAATATCCGAGTCGTGAAAGCATGACGCCCCCAGATCTATGTGGGTCACAGGTGCCTCAACATGCCTTTTCCGGCCATAGACCACGTGGCCGACCGAAGAAACGTTGGCTTGATATTGCGGAGTCAACTATGCTTTCCAAGGGTCTACAAAGAGGGGATGCATTGGACCGTGCAAAGTGGAAGTTTAGTAGGAAAGCGGACCCTGGCATGGGCTGGGATAAACGCTAGGAAGAAGCAGAAGAAGGTGTTGAATATCCAAATAAATAAATAAACAAATGAATCAATCAATAAACAAATAAATAAATAAATAAAAAATAAATAAACAAATAAATAAATAAATAAAAAATAAATAAACAAACAAATAAATAGACGTCTAAAAGTGCCACTAAGGAACCTAGACCTTACTAGCTTAGGTTGACATATCGAGGAGTTTTTTATGATCAAAGGCTAGCGCCTGGGTACGATCTCGCCTGATGGAAAGCGAAGGATGTAGCCTAAGATGGACTGCGCTTGCCACTATAGTGCCTATTCACTATTTCTTTGAATTTCGTCAGATCATAAGAGTCCGGAAAAATAGATGCGGGAAGGGAGTTCCACATTTTGACCGCGCGCATGAGAAACGATGAGCGAAAGCGTTTAGTGCATATTTTTGGGATGTCAACTGTATATCGGTGGAGCCCTTCTCGGCCCTTCTCATTTGATAGTGAAGATAACGTCCCAAAAAGTCTTCGAGTTGGATGTTATCTGCAATCTGAATCGCAAAGAAAATCACAACTCACTATAAGTCCTTTTAGCGCAAACCTTGACATTTATCTTAATTTGCATATTGCATTAATCCTAACAAGCAGTAGCCTTAAGAGACTCATTAATCTGTCCATACTAATATTATAAAGAGGAAAGATTTGTATGTTTGTTTCTATGTGTGTATGTTTGTAATGTTTTCACGCAAAAAGTACTGGACCGATTTCAAAAATTATTTCACCATTAGAAAGCTGCTTCTTCACTGAGCAACATAGGTTATATGACATTTTCAAAAAAAATAGGGATCCCTAATAAAATTGTAATAAGTTGTGAAAAATTTAGTCGTAAACATCTTTCATCGCGTGCGCTGCGGAAACTGTTTAGGATAGAACAAAAAAATGTTCTACAGTATTATAGAACATATCAATATACACAAAAAATTCCTCGATACGATATGTCTAACTATTATAGTTACACCAATATAACTACTTTTTTACATTGTAAAAGTTGATAAAATTGCCGACAATAATCAAACTATTTTATTAATATATCTATATTAATCCTAATCTAATTAAATGATATTTTATTAAAAACTATTTCAATACCTGTAAAATACTTTTTAAATTATGAAAATCCGACATCCCAATCAAAAGATTTTACGAATTTAAGAATGTAAATCGAAATCAAACAATGCCATAACAAACCTAACCTACCGTTACAGCAGGGCCTGCACTTAGTGAGTTAAGTCTTATTCCAAGAATACTAATGATACCCATTTTTTATAATTAAATAATCTACAAAATAAATCTATAGTCCGATTTCGTAGACTTTCCACTACCACGAGATCTGTATGGACGCGGGTGAAACTGCGGGGCATTGCTAGTGTATTATAAAGTTAAAAATATCTATTTTATGAACAGTTGAGTAATCAGTAATACTTTAAAGTTACTTGTGAATGTGTGCGTGTTGTAGTTTTAGTAATAATGATAATGGACGATAATGACCGTCCTGCCCTTGACCCACCTTAACACATCGTACGCACGGGCGTAAAAATTACGTCGCGTTAAAATTCCACAATAAGAAGTTTCGTATGGTATATTCAGCTTAACGCCCTCGCCCTAACGCGCGATTTAAATACGTTGTCGTGTGAACAGATACCTGGATACCCATTTGTTTCATTTCGACGTATAAACATGTTGTCACATGTATTATACTGTTATCGTGTAATTCACAATATTATTAAAGCCCAAATATTAAGTTATTACATTACGTCTATTTAATGATATTATATTGTTATTTTATTTTATTTTACTTCAATTCTGTACTTAATTATTTCTATATAATTACGTATTATTTTATTGTTATTGTTAAATTTATTTTATTTTGTTTTTTTTTTGTTTCAAATTAAACATGCTCGTAGCATTGTCGCGCGCACGACTCAAAGGAGCCACTGAAAATCAAGTTACCTCGTTCGCACGAGAGGATTTTTATCGCGCCTAAAAAGGGGGTTTCAACTTCCCCCCCAAATAATCTGAGTGGTGATCCTTTTTGCGTCACACTCATATTTTAATGTTGTTAGAATCCATTTAGGTGACTTTCTTTTCTTGTTTTTTTTTTACTATGTTTTCATTTCTTCACTATACAATGGTGCGACGTAATAAATTTATTCTTATTCTTTTTATGTTTTACGACCAGCCGCCTGAAGGAAATCAACTTACCTTAATCGTATTTACGACATCTCGGTAAGAAAGAGAGTGGTCTATACTCAACCGGATACCACACGGTGAGTCAATTTACCTTAGTCGCCTCTTACGACACCTCGGTGAGAAATGAGGGTGGTCTATTCTACTCAGCCGAATACCACACGGCGGGTTGACTCAACTTAGTCGCCTTGTACGTCACCTTGGTCAGAAATAATGGTGGTCTATTCTATTCAGCTTGATACCACACGGCATGCTGTAGTTTTAGTAAAAATAAGCTTTATGATTATACAGAAGTAGGATCATATTCACTTATTACGGCGGTTGTGTGACTGTATGGAAGACAGTTTAGCGTGTTAAATACCAATACAAAAGATTCATTCGTTAGATCCGTGTTCTCCTTTCTAAGGGTCGATTCAGACTATGATGCCATTATAGATTCAACAACAAAGAATCAAAGTATGCACCGACTAGCCCGCTGGCGCAGTGGGTAGTGACCCTGCCTTCAGCTTCACTGGACGCGGTTTCGACTCCCGCCGACGAAAACTTCAAGGATAGGGTTCAATCAAATACATTTTTTTGTATAGTTCAGTATAATTCTTTAAAGTGGTCTAAGAAACGATTTGTCAAAGTCTAAAAAATAGACTTTAACAGAATAATTATTTTATCCTAAACAGATATTAAAAAAAAAGTAAATAAATTTTACTTAAGATCCTTTATTTTTTTTTGTACTTAATTTAAATTTAAAATAACCAGCCATAGTCTTGTTATTAAACATTCGTATGAAGTTCATAGATTTCGTACGTTTTTCATATATTTAATTTATTCTAAGTTAAAATGAAAAATTCTCTAATAATATTAAAAGTTATAAAAAAATTTTTCAAAATCGATTCTTACTAATATAAACTAATATTATAACTAAATCTCATAGAAAACTTATATTTACACAATTAATAATATTAAACCACTAAAGGCATGTTTTATATATGCCCTTACATATTCCACGTATACAGCAGAACATTGTGTAACAAATTATATAAGCACAAAATATCTTAATATTTTGTGTTTTTTGGAATCAGAAATACGCTAACGGTCTTATTCATAAAAATAGCTTATAGAAGGTTTTAGACACTCTTTAGTTAAAATACTCTATAAGCTTATAAAACGTTCCATAAAATTGTTTATTCATAAACCTTCTATAACTGGTCTATAACTAAAATGCGTTTATAAATCCGAATGTTGTCATTATAAGGCAATCAGGCGACCAAGTGCCCGATCATACCCAATTACCCACAGATAATATGTAATATGTATTAACACACCGATAAAGTAACCATAGACATTATTATGGACTAAAAAATATTTTATTGTCTACGACACGGAGTCGCCTTTCACACAGTATCGTCAGTTGTCAGTACACGTAATTTTATTATTATTTAAATTGTTTTTTTAATTGACACTAACACGAGACCGATAGATAGAACAGACGACAGTTGACCCACTTGAATTTCAATCCGTACATACGTCAAATGTCGTTTTCTTAATAATCAGCTGTAGGAAAGTCGGCCATCTTTTACCTTATAGCACTGATATAGTTGGGTTTTGGGCTCTATAAAGTTATAATAGACTTATAGAATGGTTTAGTGTTAAAATGCGTTTATGAATAACACTTTTTGTAAAACATACTATAGCGAGTCTATAAGCGTGTCATAACTTTTTATGAATAAGACCGTAAGTTTTCAAAATTTTAGATAGCAGAAGAACGGTTTGCGAGTGAGGTATAATGCCCGGCATTAAATAATGCCCATCGATGTTTACAACGAAACAGCCGGCCAGTTCGGTTTCGTAGAGCGCTGTCACTGTCATTCAGTTAGTATGTGACGTTGCACACGGGTTCGTCAGTCTGTGCGACAGAGAAAATGCTCTATGAAGCAGAATCTAACCGATCCTCTCTAAGCCTCGATGTGCATTATTTATTGCCGGGTACTATATTTCCATTTTACCTTAAAATAATAGTTTCTGTAATATGCGAGTTGAGTAGCTTCATGCTTACCTACTTTTAACGATAAGTGTCCTTTTACTTCATCATAATCAAACATAATGAAGAATTCACCTACGCGAATTCGGATTGAAATATCACATAATCAATATTCATTTTAAAAACATACAGTTCTAGCCATTTTGTAAAATGCAATTTTTTTACTTTACATTAAGAGCTACATAACAAATTTTCGCGTCCACAAAAGTATAGACTTTTGTGGACGCGAAAATTTGTTATGATAAATATGTCGATAGCGACATTCAATGCATGAAACAATAGTCTTATACCGCTATTTTTCACCTATAATGAATGAACCAGTGACGTTACAAATAGTACTACCTCATCCCTACACTCTTCTCCTCTCCAAAACTCTACTTTTCTGATAATATGACGGTTATAGTCTCCCTCATTAGCATTCAGCATCTAACAATATTTGGCTTTCAAGTCCTTTCTTAAAATCTTGCCAGCCGAACTTCTAGGTATACTATCCACAATTACAAGTTCATCTATCCTTTTATAGGATGCAACTTTTTCAGCTACGAAATCACACAAGTCCTTGGCACCAATATTTTGACCAGATTTTAAAGATACGAAAGCTTTCGGGGATTCCCCTTTGGTTGCATGAGGTACGCCAACTACTGCCGCATCGCTTACTGCTGGATGTTCTCGAAGGAGGGCTTCCAACTCTGCTGGAGGGACTTGGAACCCTTTTACCTATAACAACGACAATCATTATCTATAGTAGCCTGTCATGCCGTGTGGTAGCCGTCTGAGTAGAATAGACCACCCTCATTTCTTATCGAGGTGTCGTAAGAGGCGACTAAGCTAAATCGACCCACCGTGTGGTATCCGGCTGAGTAGGATAGACCACCCTCATTTTTTACAGAGGTGTCGTAAAAGGCGACTAAGGTAAGTAGACCCGACCCACATGTGGTATCCGGTTGAGTAGAATAGACTTGCCTCTTTCTTACCGAGGCGTCGTAAAATACGACTGAGATAAGTTGGCGTCAGGGAGGTGGCCGGTCGTAAAATACGTAGCCAAATCATGTGACAACATGTTCGTAACATGTTGTGCCGACCTCATTCAGAGTAGGATAAGGGCAGGAGGATGATGATGATCTATAGTAGTCTATTTGGCTGTATGTCATTCATTCGATACTAGTGTTATGGTAGCCCTTAAACGCGAAATGTTCAAACGTCAACATACATTGGAACAAATCAGTTTTAGTTAATTAAAATTTGCAATTTTATCAATTTTGTTTTTCTCAAAACTTTATTCGGACCGTGATGAGTTTTTATTATTTTCTGTAATTTAAATGCAAATAGTGTTTTCGGCATACTAAGATACTTTTGGCTGTTTATTATTAGTGTTCTCGGGAACAGGAATAGTTAAATATCATGTGGATGACAGCGTTCCGAACTGGTGGTAGAATAGTCTTGGTCTACTAATTCCAAATTATTGTTAACTTAACCTGTCAATACTTGTTTGACCTTTTCCATATGTTTATCTCTTGTTGAAGTACTGTTTGGTGTGGCGTCAAATCAAAATATTCTTTATTCAAATAAACTTGTGAACTTGCTTTTGAATCGTCAACTCTACTGCTGGTTCGGAAAGCTGTTGCTACCGAGAAGAGCCAGCAAGCAACTCGACGGTTTCTCTTTTAAAATATAAATCTTATAACTAGTTACAGTTATTAATTTCTGTCTTGTACAGGGTAGAAGCGCAGCTATATCTACACAATCTAAGTAATCCTCAATAGTATAGTAGTAGGTTTCCGTATCAGCCTCTTTTTAACAGTGGTTTTAAACTGCTGTAATGGCAAGGCCAAAATTGCGGAACTTTATTATAGAATCTTATAACCAAACCCACGAACGACGTACGTACTTCTGCTAGGCGCAAAGCAGGAGTTGCAAGCTTATGTTGGTTCCTACTTTGTCTATTATATACATCAGTTATCGTTTTAGTCATTGTTAGAATCGTAAGCGCAATGCCCTGACGTGCCTAATAGAAGTGGAAGTAGCTATCTTTCTTCATGCTTTATGAATGACTTTTAAAACGTATACACTACAAACCAACACCACACTACACCAGCAACGCACACATACTACCACAATCTCACCAGTAGTAAACAAAGCATTAACAAAAAAACGGTGAACTATAGCATTCAAGCTTGTTGCACGTGTTCAGAGGTAAAATAAAGGGTGGGGATGAGCCAAGTACTATATAACAATGCTTGTTTGGATATTGCTTCGCTTTACGATTTTGTTGTGGAGTCTATCTCCTGATGATGCTTCGGTTGCGGGGCGAAACGATTGTTAAGTTCGTGATAGTGAACGTGTGTAGTGCTTGTGTATTGTGGTGGAGGTGGTCGAGGTTTGTGCATGTGTTTTTACGAATCCTGTACGTATCTGGTATGAAAATACGGATAGTCCACTATACATTTAACACTATATATATTTTCTATTTACTGTGTTGCGGATTATAGCAAAATAATTTTATTATTACTTTTCTATAGCATTCCATTCGTTCTGCAGGTATGACGAAAAGCCCGATCAATGTTGAACTTAGTAAAAGGAATGCTTATAAAACTTGATTAGTATTCTGTTGCAGTATACTCTTAACAGAAATATCGTTGTTGCATGTCACTGATAAATTACGTATTCTTATACGTATTCAACACAGCAATTTACGATACCTTGTTTATGTTAAGACAGACGCAGACGAGAGTTATAAGTATATTAAACTATGTTTAATTGATCAGCCGTACACTTTTCGATTTATGACGATTTATGTATTGAAGGCTAAATGGTTAGAGAACGTGAATAACAAGGATATGTGCGTTCAAACTCCGGACAGGACCCCTATATATTTTCTTTTATTCATTATGTTGTTTTTTTTGAATATAAACAATTTTTTTCTAATACTTAACTGTGATCGTTACACATAAAATCCATCGAACACACCGTTAGCCGTGTTTATTTATATAATACATGTAAAATTAAATAAGAAATAGTTAAATTATCGACTTTAACAGTATAGAGATAGTAATTTAAATGATTTATAGAAGCAGGCGTTACTTTGCGGAATTCCATATTACAAGCAATATAACAGAACTAACTACTTTGCTATAATCCGCACGGGTTAAGTAAATGCATGCAAAGCCAATGTGTATGAAGCAGGCAAAATCTACGTACCTTATACATGCAGGACAAGCCACCACATGCACCCCAAGGCGCAATTCACCAGCAACAACGCACACAAAAGCAGCACACACACCCACCACCACAATCACGACGATCGTTCCGCCCAGAAACCGAAGCATCATCAGGAGGATAGACAGAGTTGACGATTCAAAAGCACTTTCTTAAAAATTATTTCTTTATTCTTTTCAACTTTACTTAATTCAATAATATTTTGAATGTTTATTTGAATATTAGTTAAATAGTTGATAAAAATAAATGATGTATTGACGTATTTTATAGATGTTTAAAGACTTGTACTTGAACATCTGATTGATTTAAACTTATATGGTCGATTGGCGCTGTTAACATTGATCTTACCTTCAGCGGGTAACGAGTTCGATTCCCACCGAGAGCCAACATTTTCTAACAACAATTTGTTGGTTCTTCAAGTGTATTTAAATATGTATTTCAAACTATATATGAATATATTGAACCAGTTATATTTTACCAGTTGTCTGTCACCCATAACACAAGTATTGATTTGAAGATAGGTGTGTGTAAATGTCCCATAAATAAATTTTTATTAAAATAAATTAAGATAAACGAAGAAAATTATATATTTACTTATAACAACCACTCTGATTCAGTGGTTGATTTGTGGCTATATTATTGCAGTCCTGAGTTCAATTTCGCTATGAAATGGGATCTATATATCCCAAATTGTCGTCTGTAATATGAAGAAACCCTTTTTACATTTTTATCTATACTAATATTATAAAGAGGAAAGATTTGTATGTTTGCGTGTGTGTATGTTTGTAATGTTTTCACGCAAAAACGACTGGACCGATTTCAAAAATTATTTCACCATTGGAAAGCTGCTTCTAGCAACATAGGCTACATTACGATTTTCAAAAAAAATAGGGATCCCTAAAAAAATTGTAAAGACGTGTGATCATTTCATCGTAAAAATCTTTCATCGCGTGCGCTGCGGAAACTATTGATGAAAGAACTAAAAATTGTACTACAGTATTTGTACTACACTAAACGTATCAATATCCAAAAAGTCCGCGATACCATGTCTAACTATTATAGTTATGCCAATATAACTACTTTTTTACATTATAAAAGTTGATAAGAGTGCCGACAATAATCAAACCATTTTATTCATATCTCTGTATTAATCCTTATCCCATTAAATGATATTTTATGAATAACTGTTTCAATACCTGTAAAATACTTTTTAAATTATTAAAATCCGACATCCCAATCAAAAGATTTTACGAATTTAAGAATGTAAATCGAAATCAAATAATGCCATAACAAACCTAACCTACCGTTATAGCAGGGCCTGCACTTGGTGATTTAAGTCTTATTCCAAGAATACTAATGATACCCATTTTATATAATTCAATAATCTACAAAATAAATCTATAGTCCGATTTCGTAGACTTTCCACTACCACGAGATCTGTATGGACGCGGGTGAAACCGCGGGGCTTTGCTAGTCTACAAATAAATCTATAGTCTGACTTCGTAGACTTTCCACTACCACGAGATCGGTATGGACGCAGGTGAAACCGCGGGGCATTATGCACACTATAAAAAAATATAATTACCTTTATGAGCTCCTTTAATCTATCGCAAATTTTGAGGACTCCCTGTTCATCAACGGTTGCTAAGTCACCAGTTCTGAACCAACCATCATCAATAAGTGCTTTTGCCGTTTCTTCAGGATTGTCCCTATATCCCTTCATCACTTGAGGGCCTTTTACTAAGAGTTCCCCCATCTGAAATGTTACAAAGTCATTTGTATTCAAATTCAAAATATTCTTTATTCAAGTAAACTTGTAAACAAGTGCTTTTGAACCGTCTACATCTACTGCTGGTTCGGAAAGCTGTTCCTACAGAGAAGAACCAGCAGGAGATTCGGCGTTTGCTCTTTTCAAAGAATTCTTATCACTAGTTACATATAGTTATTAATGTCTTGTACAGGGTTGAAGAGAAGCTATATCCACGCATTCTTATCTTCCAGATAATTCTCAATAGTATAATAGGCTTTCTGAATTAGCCTTTTTTTAATAGTATTTTTAAACTGCTGTAAAGGTAAAGTTAATGTAGATTGTGGAATTTTATTATAGAATCTTATACCCAAACCCACAAATTACGAACTTTTGCAAGGCGCAAATCAGGAACCGCAAGCTTACGTCGGTTCCTACTTTGTCTATTATATACATCGCCAATCCTTTTATAATTATATAACTATACTATTTATACTAAGTCCTACTAATATTATAACAGCAAAAGCCTATCTATCTTATTGTTACGCTGTCGCGGCTAATACATTGAAAAAAAAACCGTTTTTCTTTTTTCCCGCTTCCCGGGAACAGGAAAAATATACATATTGAATAAACACACCTTATTAAGGGTGTGGTATCCGGCTGAGTAGAATAGACCACCCTCATTTTTTACCAAGGTGTCGTAAAAGGCGACTAAGGTAAATTGAACCGTGTGGTATCCGACTGAGTAGAATAGACCATCCTCTTTCTTACCGAGGGGTAGTAAAATACGTTTAATAATATAACAATAATTAATATTTAATGAATTAAAAAAAACAAAACTTGCTTTTTCTCACGTGTAATAGAAATTATACACGTAAAGACAATAAAGAAGACATATAGAGACAATATAGAGACTGGCCCGTTGGCGCTGTGGGTAGTGACCCTGCCTACAGCTCCGCGGGTCGTGGGTTCGATTCCCGCCGAGGGCCAACATTTTCTATAAACAATTTGTTGTTTCTTCGAGCCTGGGTGTGTATTTGTATTTAAGTATGTATTTAAACTTATATATGTAGTATATCTACCAGTTGTCCGTCACCCATAACACAAGTATTAAGTTACTTACTTTGGGGACGGACGACCGTGTGTGTAAATGTCCCACATATTTATTATTATTTTATTATTATAGAAGATAAAGTGTATATAAAATAAGAAAATATAAAAACAAATTTATCTAAATGTTACGTTTCTATTAAAATTTAGCAGGCGTTTACAATTTTATAGTCGAGCAGTATTAATAGTTTAATTATATCGTTAAAAATGACAAGCTATGTGGATTAGTTATGTTCATTACCTGATTGGGTCCTAAAGCTTTGAGATCATTGTCGACAATCTTCATATCAGTACTTGGTAAAGCGTGGCCGACAAGGTCACTAGGTACATCTTTATGACCCATTCCTACTACCGGAGACGTCTCGGTCAGGCCATAACCTTGATTAAAACGTATCTCGCGCTAAAAATAAACCGAACGATTCATAAACCGCGCTGAAATACATAACTATGAACTATACAAGCTGTCAATTCACAACACTGCAGCATAATCATTTATAAAACTAGCTTTTAAACGCAACTTCGTTCGCGTGGACTGCAGTCTTAATATTTGAGTAATACTTATATTAATTCTGGTTAAAGTAGGTTTACCTTAAAAGCTAGGACATGCTGTGGAGGACTTTTATTTAGAAATTTAAGAGGGGAACAATTTTGTAGTACTTGATTTTTGAATAACTTTCACCGTTTACATTACTAGTTCTACATTTTGCTGTTTTCGCATTTTTTTTACTGCTGCTCCTCTCCTATTCATTTTAGCGTTATGTTATACAGTTGATAAATGATTTCTCGATAAATCGACTATCTTACAACCGAAGAATTTTTCAAATCGGCCTAGTAGTTCCTGAGATTAATGCGTTGAAACAAACAAAATCCCCAGACTTATATATTATATAGTATAGAATCTCATGATTTTCTCATTCTCAGATTTTTATGAATTTTCATATGCATATTCAATAGGTCTGAGAATGGGCTATTTTTTTTCTGTGAATCTAAGTGAATGTAAATAAATGTCAGGGATTGTCCACCTCTAACATATATTTTTTTTATTTTTGGACAATTTTTTTATAAAGTAGGTACACTAGAAATCTCCTAGAAATAAATATGGCAAAACAACGTTTGCCCGGTCAGCTAATAATGTAATATAATATAATTTAAAAGATTGACCACCAATATTCTTGCCGGTTCTTCGTGGTAGAAGCAGTATTCTTAACCAGTGGTAATCTACTTCACCCTTGACGATTCAAAAGTTCTTAAAAAAATCTTGAATTATGTTTTTTTACCGATTTAATTCAATTAGAAATGCGAATGAGAGTATATACGAAGCGTTGAAGTTTTTAATTTTCCTATTAATGTTCTTTCGAATTTATATTCATCGAAGGTTCAAATTTTCCTTCGATATTGAAAAAGTTTCACTTTTAAATGTCATTGTAACCGAAAATCTATGCAAAGCTGTATGTTGAAGAAACTGCGCATCACCTTTTTTTCCTCGTCTATTTTCGTTGGTATGACCAACTTCAGGACAAGCTTTTTCTATTACACATGCTGAGTAAGCTTTTAAGTGGGATATACAACAGAAAACTGTTCTTAACAACTGAATGTTAGTATTAATCAGATCAATATCTATATCACGTTGGCTTCGTAATAAACTAAATAACACTAATTCATCAATTCACTAAACATTCTTAATCCATATTTCACCGTTCAACAGAAGCATTTATTTATATACTTAGATGATAAACTAATATGCGAACTTTTTTATCACGGAGTCATAATGGCCAAACGGTGAAATGCTGAAAAGAATCAAGGGTTTAAATCCCTGTGCAGATCTATCCAAAGGGCACAAGATCGAGTGATATCTCGAGGCATATTTCCTGCGGTAGACGTCTGTGGGCTTACAAATTAAACGAAATTTCCGTTTACCTGTATTTTGGCAAAGAGTCTCTCAACATCACTAGACGCCACACCTGCAGCGCCATTTATAACACATTCTAAGTATTGGTAAACCTTTTCCGACGCTAATGGATGATTTGCCATTAACAATACTGAAATCATTAAGCATTAAAGATATTAGCTGTAGTGAATGGGACAGAGATTCTGTGAAATGTATATACTTGATTTGTATTAACAATTCACCATGAACTTTATGATGAAGGAGAAGATACCTGTGTTTAAGCGTGGACAATGTATGTGTTTAATGAACGCAGTACAATAATTCATCGCAATCAAAAAACTAGTCAAAATAAAAGAAAATGTGTGAGTATTTTATCTTTAATTAAATAAGAAAACATACACTTACTTAATGGTGGTGCGACAAAGAGACAGTTTATTTTATATTTTTCGAGACTCTGCAGAAACGATTCCGGCTGGAACTTTGCCAACGTTACAATTTTGGCACCTTGGCTCATCTTATGAAACATTATGACGGTAGCTGCGTAAATATGGAAGAAAGGAAGGATTCCCAGCACTGCATCTTGATGTGTTGCTATTATGACAGAAAACAAAAGCTGTTAACAAAACAAAGCAACTACAAACAAAATACAAACCAAAAAAGACCAGAAGTGCAAAATTAAGACGATACAGACATATAAAAGATGAGCGCTGAAAATCATGTTACCAAATGAGTGTAAAGTACGAATGTGATTGGATACGTAACTACAGTGAGGCTGTATAAGGGTTGGTTTGATTGTGTAAAGTATGACATGTATAAAAAAGTAGCCAGAGTTGATGAATGTATTAGGAGAGAATGAAGTGAAATACAATTTATTCTGACCCAACTTAGCCTGAGATATGGGCAGGAGAATGAGTGTATAATAAAGCAACATTATAATCAGCTACAACAGCTGGACTATAACTCCTAAATTGAGAAAATAATTAAGAAATTAAATTCAAATTCATCATTCCCTCGACGTTTGCCAACGACGGCTGGAAATATATTATCACGATACGCTAGCAAAATTGTATCCAGAGTTTTATCTTATCTTTCATCTTATGCCTTTTCTTCTTTTATATAATTTTTATAACTTTTATATGTCCTATTTTAAGACAATTCAAATAAGGCTTATTTGTTTACTTAAGTTTTTGCCATACGATCTAAAAAAAACTTAAATTGCTTGTTTTTCCTGTTCGTAAACATCATCTCAATCACTTTTATCCTTTTTTATAACCATTTCTAAGTTCATTATCAATTATAACATCTTATAATTATTTTTATTAATCTTTTCACGCATTACCGCACTTATATAATTTGAATATATGGATATATCTAACTTAACTCGTCCTTCTATCGGTACCCGTCTGATGAAGACAAACAAAAAAACATTCTTCACAGTGTTCACATTGACAGAGTTAAAATTAGATTCAAATTCATTATACGAGGTTTGGCATTTCTTCTAAATCTTTTAATAGCTATTACGAAAATATCTGTAGAAAATTCCGCTTCCGTATGTATGAAGCGAATTCACATTGTCTTTTTATTGTGTACACCGGTTTAAACTGATTGGAAAAATTGCATTAATGGAAGTTGATCATTTTTATTATTACTTTTGGAAGATGATCAATTCCAATACATTCAACAGTCCTTCTTTCCTTCTTTCCTCCTTCAAAGTATTCTACGTCATGTTACCTATATTCATTACTTATGTTTCTTGGATTTACCGGTGGGAATTGTTGAGATTTTTTTCGAGAATGACGGGGAAGCTTGTTTGATGAATGATTGCAATTTTAAAACCTTAGAATCCAAATGCCTATAGGTTGTTCGTACTATGAGTTCCGTTTTGCAATTTAAGCGACTTAATGTTTCTTAGAAACCTAATTCAGATGTATTCTATGCATAATTCGCATCATCGACCGCAAAATATCCCTAAGATTTCTTATAGTTAAGTTGCAATCAAAGCGGGGATGCACTTTGAGCAATAATCAGATATCGTCATTTAAGCTAAGCAGAGTGAAGATGGAAATGACGATATCTAATTGCTGTTAAACCGGGCCTAATAGCCATGGAGCTTCAAAACCCTACTCATCACTGGTAATACGCCCACGTACTCACGTCTAATAAAACTAAATAATTATACTCGCACTACCATTCCGTTATTAAACTCATTATTATGCATAATAAAATTTAATTAGCTATATAATATAATAATATTTATAATCGCAGCAATAACTATTTTCGCGTGGACTGCAGTCTTAATATTTGAGTAAACTGTAAATACTTATATTTTGGTTAAAGCGGGTTAACCTAAAAAGCTAGACATATGCTGCCGCGGACTTTTATTTAGAACCTTTAGAGGGAAACAAGTTTTAGTACATGATTTTTGTTTAACTTTCACCGTTTACTTAGCGCACGCAAAGACACTTTTAAATTTCCGTTTCGCATATTTTCTATTGCTTCTCCTCTCCTATTCATCTCCTAGTTCTCTAATCTCCTATTCAGCATGATGTCTATAGCCTTCCTCGATAAATGGACTATCTTTATTTATGTATTTATTTATTTAGATCAACAACAAAATACACACTTAAAATTAACATTGAACACTGAACAACTAAAAATAAGTAGTATTTTACCTATAGGTGATAACAAATTTAAAATAAGTTTAGACAACTGAAAGATACGGTAAAACTAATCTTATCGTTAAAAAAATGGATTATACAGAAAAAAGCAAAAGTAAAGGAAGATTATACCAAAATATATATATATGACAGCTACTTCTATCTTACATTTGAAAAAAAATTTCAAATCGGTCCAGTAGTTCCTGAGATTCGCGTTCAAACAAACAAGCAAACTCTTCAGCTTTATATATTATAAAGTATAGATAAATAGTTTGTAAACAGTTGGATATAAATACATTAAATACGTTGTTGATTCTAGATAAGCTCACAGGACAAATGTTTTACTCGACTACTTGTTGACTTACCTGTTGTTTCTTGATGACATTTTATTATTGGCTCATTAATTTGTTCACAGTTTGCAATAATATTTCTATTTGTTAGCTCAACGCCTTTCGGTAGTCCCGTCGTACCACTTGAATAAGGTAAAAAACAAATATCCTTATGTTCTCGTCTCACTTCCTTTAAACAAGATTTATCTACATGAACATCTTCACTGAGTTCATTGAATGCAATAGTCCCTTCTGGATTAGAACCTCCGTCTGTTTTGACTGTTATTATAGGAATGTTCATTTTTGCTATTTTAAGAGCCTCTTTTACCACTTGAGTAAGATCGGGCAATGTTACTATAACCTTGGCATCGGACATAATTATTTGCCGTTGGACTTCATCTGAAATACACAAGAAGTGTTAATTAATAATGATAATGATTTTGTACGAAACCAACGTTGTTTTCGTTTTAGTGTTAAAGATAATTTTTTGAAATCAAAAAGCATCCTACGTTTAACAGAGAAGAGGGTTTCAGATTGTCGACGACTTGGGATCCAGTGATTAATAAATATAACTCGCGGAAGAAATCTTTGCAAGTCATATCGCGTGCAGATAATATCAGTGTGGTGTGTAAGAGACCTTACGTAGATTGTGCGGTTCAATTGAGGGTAGATGAATAATGACTGTAGTACTCGGGAACGAAGACGCCGCGGCGCTCGAGTCAGTTCGTGACCATGGCGGATGCAACTCTGCCGAAATGTCGAACCTTGTAAAAAGGTAACTCGATTTTGCCCGTGACCCGTTTATTTATATAATAACTAGCAAAACCCCGCGGTTTCACCCGCGTCCATACAGATCTCGTGGTAGTGGAAAATCTACGAAATCGGACTATAGATTTATTTTGTAGATTATTTAATTATAAAAAATGGGTATCATTAGTATTCTTGGAATAAGACTTAACTCACCAAGTGCAGGCCCTGCTATAACGGTAGGTTAGGTTTGTTATGGCATTATTTGATTTCGATTTACATTCTTAAATTCGTAAAATCTTTTGATTAGGATGTCGGATTTTAATAATTTAAAAAGTATTTTACAGGTATTGAAACAGTTATTCATAAAATATCATTTAATGGGATAAGGATTAATACAGAGATATGAATAAAATGGTTATTGTCGGCACTTTTACCAACTTTTACAATGTAAAAAAGTAGTTATATTGGCATAACTATAATAGTTACACATATGGTATCCGGACTTTTTTGTGGATATTGATACGTTCTATAATACTGTAGAACATTTTTTTGTTCTATCATCAATAGTTTCCGCAGCGCACGCGATGATAGATGTTTACGACTAAATTTTTACCAAGTTATTACATTTTTATTAGGGATCCCTATTTTTTTGAAAATGACATATAGCCTATGTTGCTCAGTGAAAAAGCAGCTTTCCAATGGTGAAAGAATTTTTGAAATCGGTCCAGTAGTTTTTGCGTGAAAACGTAACAAACATACAAATCTTTCCTCTTTATAATATTAGTATAGATAAGAAGCTGTCCCTATCATATGTCTGAATTTGTTTAATGGAATGTGTCCCGAGCGAAGTCTATTTAAAGCACAGTGTCTTCGATTCAGCATATTTTACTTATCCATTAACTTATAAGTTCAATTCAGACTAAATAGTGCGATACTAAATTCCTTGGTGCTTTAATCTTGTCAAAATACTTTTTCCAATATAGAAAAATTTGACTTTATTATAATAAATTTATTGTATGTTAAAATTAAAATCATAAAAGTATTCATGTGAGTTCTCTTGCTATTTTATATCAAGCTTATCAATTAGAGAAACCTTTTATAAATTGAACGTCACAATCTCCGAATAATTTTATACAAATACAAATTATGAGATTTTGTATTACGTTTTTACCGATATTCTAGAGCAAATAAAACTGGCCATTAGAAAACAATGGAAATTAAATGTATTTGTTACAATTGTATTGTATTCGCATAATTATGCGAATGAATTGGCTCATTACAATTTTTTCAATTTAATTGAAAATTATGATTAAATTATTATCAAAAACTAGCTGTGCCAGCGGCTTCGCCCGCGTGGAAACCTGCGTGTCACAATTTTTTACTAGAATTCAGATTTTAAACATAAAAGTAATTATTGTGAGTTAACCATAAGAGATAGAGACATGCTATTCCGGACTTTTTTGTAGTAGTTTTATAGATCTACAATTTTCTAGTACAATACTTTATCGTATCTCTGCTAGTTTACGCAGCGCACACGACTACAGCTCCCAGCAAGCCTATTTTTTAACAACTGCGCTATCTCTTCAACACAATTTATGCAACCGATATGTACTATTTACCTAAACTATCCGGAAGTATTGCACAATATTTTGGTTAAAACCGTAAAAAGATCTGTTCAGTATATTTTGAGAAAATCAATTACATACAGACAGACAGCTTTTTGGGACTTTGTTTTATAATAAGTATAGAGATAGGTTTGTAGCAGTAGTTTGTTATAACAAAACCTATCTCTGTATTTTTATTATAAGCAAATAAAGGTCAAAGGCAAAAATTCCAAAGAAACTTACGTGCAGTATAAATTGGGTTCACTGTACTTATAACGCCACCAGCTTCTAGAATTCCTGATGCGACCACAAGAAAATCTGGTATGTTCGGTAACATTATCATAACAGTGTCGCCATCTCGTATTTTTAACTTTCTTCTAAGATTTGCAGCGAATGTACGAGACAGTTTAAATCCTTGCTCATAAGTATATCCTCTGCCAGTTTGAGAACAAACCTATAATTAGTAATATTGTAAGTTTTAGTAGGATCACGCTAATCTAAATTGCTAATAATCTTTATTCAAGTATGCTTTTTACAAGCACTTTTGAATCGTCAAGGATCAATTAAGTTTGTGAAGCTACAAGTGGTTCGGAATATTGCTCTTACCGAGATGAACCAGCAAGAAACTCGGCGTTCAATCTTTTAAATTTTAATTTTGCATTATTTTATTACATTATTGTTTGAGGCTGAAAGGATTTTCAAATTCAAACATTTTTATCATCCAGATAATCTTCAATTGTGTAATATGCTTAACGTAAAAGCACATTTCTTACACTTAATTTAAACCTTTCTGTAGAATGTTCTAGTATTTATTATAGAAGCGAATCAAAAGTAATGATATATTTTATATAATGCTAAATATAGAGTGTACTATCCGTTATCATACCCGATACAGGATTCGTACAAAACGAATGAATTATCAACAACCGCCACCACATTACATTAATACTGCACTAATTCTGTATATTTTTAGTAATTTAATTATTTGTACATATGAATATAAATAATTATAAAAGGATTGGCGATGTATATAATAGACAAAGTAGGAACCGACATAAGCTTGCGGTTCCTGCTTTGCGCCTTGCAAAAGTTCGTAATTCGTTTGTTGGTTTGGGTATAAGATTCTATAATAAAATTCCACAATCTACATTAACTTTACCTTTACAGCAGTTTAAAAATACTATTTAAAAAAGGCTAATTCAGAAAGCCTATTATACTATTGAGAATTATCTGGAAGATAATGCGTGGATATAGCTTCTCTTCAACCCTGTACAAGACATTAATAACTATATGTAACTAGTGATAAGAATTGTTTGAAAAGAGCAACCGCCGAGTTTCTTGCTGGTTCTTCTCGGTAGGAACAGCTTTCCGAACCAGCAGTAGATGTAGACGGTACAAAAGCAATTGTTTACAAGTTTACTTGAATAAAGAATATTTTGAATTTGAATTTGAATTCACTATCTCAACATTCCAAAGTTTCGCCATTAAATCGTATTTATCAAGAGATTTTCCTCAAAACAAAATATCAAAGCAAACAAATTAGTTCACAACGTTATTATGTCGTACGTGTCTTAGCAATTAAACTTTAGTGTTTTGGATTAATTGCATTTCGCCGATTTCCACAGAACGTCTTTCTAGTTTCATTATATCCGTTCCAGGCGTGAATATGTTGATTATTCGGTTTACACCATAAATAATCATAATAGGATCGCCTAATTTCAATCATAATTATTCATCCACACAGGAATATTATTCCAGCGTTTCGTGGGTAAATGTTTACCTGCCAGGAAATGCTGCAGTCAATATTTATGAATATTTCATTGAATACGTCTTTTATACCTACAAACTTGTGAATATTTAAATAATTTCATGGTATACTTAATGTAAACCTATTTATGTCTGCCATGAAGTTTGTGTGTGTGTCTTTTGGACTTGTTAAGTTATTCACCTGGTACAGATATGTCCGTCATAATATGAAATCATCAAGGTGAAAGTACTAAGTATTACAAAACACTTACCGCCATAGTTTTTTCGGGCCATTTATCCAAATTTTGCCACACATAGTCGTAAACTGTGCAATTTGGGATCTCTGGATCTTTGTATGGAGATTTAATAACGCCTTCTTGTGTCCAAAGACTAAGTTTTCTAACACTGATATTGTTACATATTGAACCAAGTTTCAGCACATTTAGAGTTTTACTTCCCGTTTTAAAAATCTTCGACGACATTGTCTGAAAGAGATAACACGTGTTGTAGTGCGAAATATATCGAGAATATATAACATTTGAATCTATAACAATGCTAATAAAGTCATTAGATAACTTATTATCACATAACTAGATAAGAATGGGCGTTTAACAAAAATAAAATATGTCCATTAGAATTGCGTAATTTTTAGTCATTTTAATTTTTTTTCAAGACAGTCTTCGGTTTCGGATCTAACATAGAGTTATTACACTTATACACTTATATTATAACTAGCTGTGCCAGCGGCTTCACCCGCGTGTAAATCCGCGTGTCGCAATTTTTTTCTAGAATTCTAATTTTAAACATAAAGTAGTTATTGTGAGTTAACCATAAGCGATAGAGACATGCTATTGCGGACTTTTTAGTAGTAATTTTGTAGATCTACAATTCTCTTGTACATTACTTTAGCGTATCTCTGCTGGTTTACGCAGCGCACGCGACTAAAGCTCCCAGCAATCAAGTTTTTTAACAACATAATATCGATATGTACTATTTACCTAAACCATCCGGAAGTATTGCACATTCTTTTGGTGTAAACCGTACAAAGATCCGTTCAGTAGTTTTTGAGTAAATCGATTACATAGAGACAGACAGCTTTTTGGGACTTTGTTTTATAATAAGTATGATAGATAAAGAGAAACAAATGAGGGTGATGTACCTGTCTCTCTTGTTTATGTGTGATTAGACAAAGATGAAGTATCATCTTTCCTCTCATTATTTATATTATGTCACTATCACTTACAGGTCTGCCAATGGTTCCCCTACTCTAGTATTAATAACTCTATGGGATCTGATCTAGCTAAGTGATACCTAGACATATTCACCTAAGCAATGCTCTGTTCTTTCAGTGCGCTTAGACAACCTTCCTCGGCGCTACTAGATAATCCAACCTCCTGAACTCGTATTCTCGACGATGCTTTTTTGCTTAACAACGTTTCTACTTTTTGCTGCTTGAAATAATTAAATACAAATAATACGTCGAATTTCCTGCTGGTTGTTTTCGGTAAGAGCGACCCAGTCCGACCCAGTCGAAGCTTCATTGTAATTTCAATATTCAAAAGTAAACTTGAATATAGAATTATTTGAATTTGAATTGAACAAGACAGCAGTTCATAGCTTATTTAAAATTGTGTCTAATTACAAGTTGTTGTATTTTCGCTTTACATGCGGTTTCTAACTTTTGCAGAGTCATCTATACCAGTGTCCATGATATGGTATAGTATTTAATAAATCAACAAGAATTTTCATTTTAATTAACTGCGAATTCGATCACGTCGACTTCAGCGTTAAATTATCCTCAATAATGTTTCATACACAAAAAAAATTTAAATTTATTATTTCTCTTCACATAAAACAACAGTTGTAGTGGTGTCATTCTTAAGAGTACAAATAAAAGTGGTGTGAGTCTGATCTCTGGGCTAGGTGACCTGCAGGCCTACCATGAACTCTTATTGCGACTCCAAACCCAACCGCTTTCTTTTCGTACCATGAAGTGAGTTTGAAAAGGACAACGTTATATGAACTATAGATAACGCTGTCTCTCTTACTGAAATGTTTTTAAGACGCATTCCAAACGCTCATTCGACAACGACTTAGTGTGCGTCTTTAAGACGTCATGGTATGAAAAAGCAAAACAATTTAGTTTACGTCTTCAATTGAGTCGCAATAAGAGTTCATGGTAGGTCTGCTGTGTTACCAGGCTCCCATCCTCGAACATTATAAGAGAAATACACGTACAATGTAAAAATTCACAATGTATAAAAGGGAAACAATTAAACTAGACATACCATGTGTGTATATATATATAACACAAACGTACAACAATCTATACTCTAACAAGAATTTATTTCATCTGTTCAAAGCACAGCTAAAAAAAAGAGATCGTCCAATTTCATCGTGAAAACAACAACAAAGTGTTATATTTTAAATTGTGAGGCTAGAAATCTTTAAACATTTAACAAAGGAAACAACAAAAGACCGGGGGATTTCTTGCGGCTTATATGTAAACAATTTAGCTATAATATTTACAAACATTGCGAAAAGATATCACTAACCTTGAAATAGTTTTGCAAAGTAGACCGATATTACTAGTACTTGAACACATAAGATGCAAATACATCGGTTTTAAATTACAAATTAAAAAAACATCATTCCAATGATTCGCTTAAAACACCGTGACTGAAACGTCGAATGGAGCGGAATGGAGTTTCATACGATAGTTTAAACAGAACAGTGTCGGCTGTTTATAAAAAGATTTCCCTACTTTTATTTATTTTTGCCAAGTCAATTCTAGACACCCCTTATCCTAGATTATATTAGATTTCACTTTAGAATTATTTAAGCCTCATCATTATCTTGTCTTTATACAACTATATTACGATTCGTTAGCACGGGCGTAAAAAATACGTTGCGTTAAAACTCCCCATAGGTGTAATAAGAAGTTTTGTATGGTATATTCGGCTAAACGCCTAACCACTCGTTCGCACGGGAGGTGCGTTAAAAATACGTCGAAATGAAACAAATGGGTATCCAGATATCTATTCACACGATAGCGCTTTTAAAACGCTACGTATATTTATCGAGAGCACCATTTTAAGCGTTAGGCTATTCAAGGGCGTAGCCAGATTTCTATACAGGTATGCCCATCCTCCTATTACTCCTTTAGATTCGTCAAACGGCCATTCCTACACAAAAAAATAAAATTCGAGTTTGTTTTCATTTTTACGCAAATTTATACCCTACTTGACAATTAATTCCCTAAAATATTAATGCAAACTTTTTTGCTATCTTGAATTATATTATCTTATGTAATTGGATAAGATTATCTTCAGTCTACCTCATTTCTATCTATTAACCACTGTATTTATGGTTGATAAGTTGTCGTTTAATCATGTTATCTATCATATGATAATAAACGAAAGGTTGCCGTATTAAGTTTATAAATAATTCTTACGTATTTTTCACAATTTTTCTATGATCGCTATCATATTATAAAATCATATCACATCATCGTGTCATAATGCTACATCACTTACCTACCTACATACATTATACATTTACATAATACCTACTAGGAAAAAGTATCTATACCATGGTCTTGAAAAGGGAAAGGTTTCTTTTCAAGACACCCAAATTCAACAACACAGACAAGAAGTAAAGGTAAAGGTAAGTCTTAAGCAAATTATCACGCAACTATCAAATCAAATCAAATCAAAATATTATTTATTCAAGTAAACTTGTAAACAAGTGCTTTTGAATCGTCAACTTTACTGCTGGTTCGGAAAGCTGTTCCTGCCGAGAAGAGCCAGCAAGAAACTCGGGGGTTGCTCTTTTTAAAATATAAATCTTAGAACTAGTTACATTTATTTATTACTGTCTTGTACAGGGTAGAAGTGCACCTATATCCACCTATAGATATATAGACTACCTACTTAAGATCTTGTAATGTAAATTGAAAATATTGGGAAGAGCTTTATCCTTGCAGCTCCATCGTCTCTTTTCCCCTAATGGTCAAAAATAAACGTTTTCCCTTGAAAATAGTTGAATGTATAACCTGGCAACAATATCGCATCGGCGTCTGATTCATTTGCTTGGTATTTAGTAAGTTGGTAGTGTAACAAGCGTAGCAACACATATGAACGTGCCGTAATTTACTAGGAAGTGATATTGCTTCGAGTGATTAACGATTATTTTAGAGCAATAATAAATCTTATATATATAATTAATAAGGTTTAAATTAAACACACAGACCTATTCTGATGAAACAAATATACTGCTATATGTTTTTTTATATATTGAGAACAATTAATTGGCTTCCAGCATGTACACACAGTAAAAACTGGTATTTCACACAACGCTGCTAGTTTATCACAAACGCGTCATTGAATCAATATAGTCATTTGGTGTACATAGTATTTTCTGGCATTTTAATACGAATTTAATTAATTTAATAATAAATTTTTGACTTATTTATGGTTAAGGCAAAGGAAGCTTTAACTAGAAATTGAATTCTTTTTTTATTTTAGAAGGTATAGCTATATCCGTGGGTGTCATTGGTATCCTTGGAATAAGAGCCAACTCACCAGTAGCAAGGCCCCACTATAATAGTGGGTACAATGTATTTATTATGTCATTATTTTTTTAGATTGTCATTTTTAAATTCGTTACGTCTTTTGATGGAATGGCTGATTTTTATAATTTAAAAGTATGTTACATTGAAACAGTTTTTTATTAAAATATCATTTAATGGGATAAGGATTAATACGGAGATATTAATAAAATGGTGTGATTATTGACGGCATTTTTATTAATTTTTACAATATAAAAAAGTAGTTATAATAGTTGGATAGATGGTATCGCGGACTTTTTGTGGATATTAATAAGTTCTATAATACTGTACATTTCCTTGTTCTTTCATCAATAGTTTCCGCAGCGCACGCAACGAAACATTTTTACGACAAAATTGTTCACACTTTATTATAATTTTATTAGGGATCCCTATTTTTTGAAAATGTTATATAGCCTATGTTGCACAGTGAAAAAGCAGCTTTCTAATGGTGAAAAATTTTTTGAAATTGGAAGTTTATGCGTGAAAACATTACGAACATACATACAAATATTTCCTCTTTATAATATTAGTATTTTACAAACATAAAACAGAAAATTCAACAAAATTAGGAATTTTTGATGAATATACATATTTCATATAAACTTCATAAAAAGAAACTAACAAAAATAGTAGAAGGTAATTGGATAAAAACAATAATTTATTTTTTAAATAGAAAAGAAAAAATAAACGCCTACTATTATCTAATAGCAGTCTTGAAAGGAAGTTAACAGTATTAAATTAACAGCAGGCTCTGAACTCTTATTGCGACTCAATTGAAGACCTAAACTGAATTGTTTTACTCTTTCGTACTATGACGTGTTAAAAAATTTAAGTCGTCGCCGAATTAAATCCTGAACTTATTCGCAAACGTATTTCATCCATTCTTATCTATATAGTGGGTGTGCGACCCAAATGCAACTCAGTTAAAAACAGTTCATAGTACGAAAAGAACGCGATTCAGTTTAAATACCGACTTTGAATTGCATTGCAATTGAATCATTTTCTCAAAGTTTAGTAGGTCTACAGATAAGGTAATATCATAAGTCAATAGTCAAGAAAATGTATAAAATAGCTAGCTATGACCCACTTTTTTTTGCAGTGCAAAGGTGTAAGATAAGATAGGTATTTAGTTATAGATGAAAATTTAGATTTTTAGTTTTCCCCGGAGCTATTAATTGTCTTGGAATAATACGAAGAATTTATTTTATTGCATATTTAACAGTCCAAACCTTACTTGATTCCACTACAGACCCGCATATTTGGGGACGCAGCTGAATATAATAGATGAAATAAAAGGCATAGAAAAACATTTTAATAAAAAATTGCAATTTTATATTTCAAGTCCGCTATTCAAACAATTTCGAAGTTTTTCGTTGCACAATACTGTAACTAAATCTTATATATAAAATTCTTGTGTCACAATGATAGGTTACCATACTTATCCGAAACGGCTTGACCGATTTTTATGAAATTTTATATGCATATTTAGTAGGCGACTGAATCAGTACTGCCTATTTTTCATACCCCTAAGGGTTATGGACCGCTAACATTATTAAAAAATTTTGGACACTAGAAATTCCCTAGAAATAATTTATATGGCAAAACAACGTTTGCTGAGTCACCTAGTTTCCTATAACAATATTAGCATGCTTATTTCGCACTGCGTAAAATACTAGAGTTTAAACTTATGAATGATTAGTCAGACGACTAGAGAATTATAGAACGATTATTTATCGTTAATCGTTGTCCATAAGCGTATTATTGTATGTGTTGCATAATATGAAAATCGGAATAATCCGAATAAATAATAAAAAATACTAGTAATAGTAATTATTAAACTTCAAAGTAAAGGTTGCGGGAGTATAAAAAATAAATTCAATTGTTTCTCGTAATTATTTACTTATTTACGACGACAAAATAATACATGGAAAAAGAAAAACATCAGACATAACTTTAACTTAAATAATATAAAAAAGTAAATTAAATGATTTATAGAAGCAGGCGTTACTTTGCGGAATTCCATATTACAAGCAATATAACAGAACTAACTACTTTGCTATAATCCGCACGGGTTAGGTGAATGCATGCAAAGCCAATGTGTATGAAGCAAGCAAAATCTTCGTACCTTATACATGCAGGACAAGCCACCACATGCACCCCAAGGCGCAATTCACCAGCAACAACGCTCACAAAAGCAGCACACACACCCACCACCACAATCTCCACGACAAAAATCGTACTGCACGATTTTTGTCGTGGAGCCTATCCTCCTGATGATGCTTCGGTTTCGGGGCGAAACGATCGTCAAGATTGTGGTGGTGGGTGTGTGTGCTGCTTTTGTGTGCGTTGTTGCTGGTGAATTGCGCCTTGGGGTGCATGTGGTGGCTGGTCCTGCATGTATAAGGTACGTAGATTTTGCCTGCTTCATACACATTGGCTTTGCATGCATTCACCTAACCCGTGCGGATTATAGCAAAGTAGTTAGTTCTGTTATATTGCTTGTAAGTAAATTAAAATAATATCGTCTAAAAAATGAAAAAATAATATTAAATGGGACCAGAAAATAATCAAATTTAAGGCATATATGAAGTATATCTCATCATATCAAAATTAACATCCGATAATAAGAGAATATTAATCTTATTGCTATATATAATTTACTGACATCCGAAAATTTAATAATTCATATTTATTGTGTGACTAATAAACCCTCAAACCGAAAAATAAAAATCATATTAGGTGATTATCTCATTTTACAATTATACGAAATTCACACCCAAACCGTGAAACGATTTAAATTAATTTAATTTAAATTAATCTTTGTATGGAAACAGGTTGGACCTAGGACAAAATAATTATTCTACACGTTAAGTCACGAGTGCCAAATATTTAAAAACGTTTATTTCCAGCAAAATTCACACTAATATGCCTTTATTTAAAATGGTTAGTACAACATTTCCTTCATTCCGAAACATATAACCAACATCCTGTTTATTAATCCTCAACACCTAATAATTTTTCTGTTTTAAACTCACAATTATCCACTCACGTATTTACTTTACCGTCTTAAATATCTTTGAACTCGTTATCATAAGAATAGGTTATCACATTATTGAGTAAACAAGTATATAAAACAATATACAATGTTACAATTATTTCTTTACAGAAACCACTCAAAATTTAAACTCAAAAATCCAAAATCACACATTTCCACTCATTCTTTAAATACCTTATACTTTACCATAGTTGTTCCCATAAAAATAAATTATCACATAATACTCAAAAAATTACAATAAATAATTATTGCTGAAAACCCATTTCCAACCGTACCTTAATGATATTTATACTGTCATATATATAAGATACGCCTATGTTTTATATAATTGTTACTCCTTTTTTTTAAATATTTCCCATGATATTTTCGCTAAATCAAAAATAATTGGAATTAGTTTTGTAAAAGTACTTAACATTTATAGAATTAGGCGTTACTTTGCGGAGATCCATAATACAAAAGTAATAATAAAATTATTTTGCTTTTAGACTCCACGACAAAATCGCAGACTCCACGACAAAATCGCAAAATCGCAAAATCTTTGCGATTTTGTCGTCGAGTCTATCTCCTGATGATGCTTCGGTTGCGGGGCGAAACGATTGTTGAGTTTGTGATAATGAACCTGTGTAGTGCTTGTGTATTGTTGTGGAAGTGGTGGAGGTTTGTGCATGTGTTTTTACGAATCCTGCACGTATCGGGTATGAAAATACTGATAGTCCACTATACATTTAACACTATATATATTTTCTATTTACTGTATCGCGGATTATAGCAAAATAATTTTATTATTACTTTTGTACTTAACATTTATTGAACTCCGACTACCTTAATTACCTTTATATTATCCCTAAACTTCTTACAATTAAATAGTGTTGCCTTTTATACATTTTAAATTCAAAACCTACGCGTACATTTTCTTCAATTCCCTCCTCAATATTTTCCCAGAACTTGTCTTTGGAATGTTGTTCACAAACACAACCTCTTCTATCTTCTTGAAAGAAGCTACTTTATTTGCTACATAGTCTTGTATTTCCTCTGAAGAAGCATTGAGACCGTTTTTCTTTATCACGAATGCTTTTGGTGCCTCACCAAAGTACTCGTGAGGCATTCCGATGACTGCTGCCTCTTGTACTGCTGGATGTGATCGTAGAATACTTTCTAATTCAGCTGGAGCCACTTGCATACCTTTTACCTTGAAACAAAGATCAAATATAACTTTCGAATTCAATTGAGTATCTTAACGTTACATTAACATTTCATCAATATTATATTAAAATATTCTGGCTTTTGTCTCAAATTTTGGAATCGTAATAATATTTTATACGTTAAAAGAAGTCTCGACTACTTTTAACTCCCTACTATATACTATATCCTTATTATTTATTATTGTAAGATTATCGAGTAAATAGTAGTTCTATCCTTTAATTATAGTGTATTTTATTGTTAAATTGAATTGGTATTAAGTAAGACATGTCCTTCCATCTATGAATAATATGTATAAAAAAATGTAGCAAGTCAAATGCAAATTAAAGACAATTCATAATATTTATTTAGAAAACCAACTGCTCCACATTTCATATAAATCGAGTAACACCAGAGTTTAAACTCTGGAGCACATCATTAATGTTATGGAGTTTAACAAAAAGTTCAAGCGAAGTTACCTTTATAAGTTCCTTAATCCTATCAGTGACGTAGACACCATATTTAGGATTGTAGTGACCTAAATCACCAGTTTTAAAGAAACCGTCTTCTGTAATAGTGTTTTTTGTCGCCTTTTCATTCTTGTAATAGCCCTTCATCACCGTTGGAGATCTAATGCATAGTTCACCTGACTGAAACAGTAGAAATGATAATTGTGAAGTAAAAACTAAAGTAGATATTAAAGATCGTAGATATTGCGACAGGTATGGTCTCATTTAATAGTATATTTTCTTTATTAGTTATGTAGGTAAATTAAAAAGCAATATCTCTTATTTTTGACAAAGCCAGTTTGTTTAACAAACTAGAATCTGAATATATTTCTTGTAACGACTACAAATTTCTTTATTAGTAATATAGAAACCTACAAATTGGACAACTGATACATTATTGCGAATTGATTCTGCAGTTACAGAAGCTATGATTACAATCATATTAAAAAAGTAAACATTTTTTAATATCCTCTAAAACAAACCAATGATTCTTGTATTATTTTGATTGATTTTGAACAACAAAATGAATCGAAATAATTATTTTCTTTTCCTTACTTGGCCAAAAGGAACTGAGTCTCCAGACGTAGGATCAACAAATTTCATCTCAGTGCTGGCCATTCCAAATCCACACGACGAATAATCTATGTCTTTGGTACCTTTAAAGGTAGACGTTGCTAGAGAGGTCGTTTCTGTCGCACCGAAACCTTGTGAGAATTCCATCTTTCCCTAGAAAAGAATTCCATAACAATTATTGGTTTGACTCATATTAGTGATTTGTATTTGAGCTAAATTTGATCGCCTAAGAGCCCTTAGTGACGATATGAATAACATGTCTAAATGTTTGGATTGAATTGGAAAGAGTATTTTGACAAGAGGTTAAAACAAAAAGGAATTCGGTGTCGTATCATTCAGTCTGAACCTATATAAGTTCATGCTTAAGCAACTGCTCCCTAAATAGAACAGGTACTGTCCTTTTAACGATAGTACGATCCGGAACCATTCCACTAAATAAATTTAGACATATGATTGGGATAGTTTCTTCTTCCAACTGTTCAGCGTGTAATAAGGTAGAGGAGGTGTTCCATATTTTACTGGAATGTGTTCGGAACGAATCCCTAAGACGCAAGGTATTTGATAAATTAAAAAAAGGGAGACTGGCGGCTGTAACGCATTGGCCTTTGCCGGACGAGACCAAGGTTCTGTTACAGTTAGCTAAAATAGTTCAAATATAGTAAAATTCTGTAGTCGTCGTACAAAGCGGTATAATCTTAAAGATTAAGCTCCTTAATTAAGATTAAAAAAAAATTAATAACATTCAAAATATGATTTATGATTGCAAAACTATGCTTATGTTTGTCACAGTTCCGCGAATTATACTATACTATATACTATACTCTCTTATTGTAATAAGACAGTTCGATTGTTTAGCGTATGGAAGAGTAGATCCGTTCTGGCTAACTGTATACGTAAAGTAATGGCCTGTTACTATCCCACTGCTGGGTAAAGACCTCCTCTCTCCTTACTTGGATATAGGTTGGAGCGTAGACCCACCACGCAGCTCCAATGCGGAGTGGTAAGTAACACATATCCCAGGGATTTACGAGAGACATTCGCAATGCCGAACGATGTTATCCTTTAGAGAAAAGCTTCTAATAAATGGGGAATATCAATAAGGCACCTAAGTTTTAGTAGAAAAACTTATCGGTGCCTGCCCGGGGTTTGAACCCAGGAGACCGTTGAGAGTGGCGCACGGTCTCACTTCAACTAATTTTATCATCACTTATATCAATTTTAATTTAGTCTCTTGTCAAACTACTTAACTGCAACTAACTTAGTTTAGATCGGTCCATTTATTTCTTCTGACATAGACTGTATTTAATTATTTTTGACATTTATTTAAGTAAAAGAAATAAAAATAAAAATAAACTTTTTAAGTTTTTTTTTATATTTTTGTGCACACTCACGCATGCACGCATGCGCACACACACACACACAAACTTAACAGAGTTAAGATACCAAGAACATAGCTGAAAATGTTGAACCTATAATGTACCTATAATTTTAAAAATCACAAAGTCAAGGCTCTCACTTCCTTAGTAGGTACTTTGCCTTAAAGCGACAACACATATATTCTATGCACATACAATACTGCATGCATGATACGATTGCAAACTCAGACATTGGCAATTTATCAATTAGATTGATAGTTTTAACAACATTATTGACAAAATATGGAAATTATATGTCACCGATAAACTCTATACATACAAATAACATTAAAGTATCAGCCATTTCAATATAACAATGTTTTCTCAGACACAGAATTAGTTATGCGTTATTAATAACCAAACTAAACAACTTTTATTGTATGTTTACGAAAACGGAATTTTAAGCAAGATCAATATTAATTAATAATTTATTATTAATAGTTATTTCTATGAACTCGGACTAAATTCCAAGATGGTTAATAAGTAGAAGGCTTCCTCGCGTTCGCGCATCGTTGAATTGATTTAAATGTAAATTTCTAAAGATGTCTTTAACACTGTCGATAATAGATTAAAATAAGAAGATTAATAATTCATCGTCTCAGCTAAGTTAATAAAGGTAGTTAAGAATCGACAAAGAAAAGAAAAGATATCGATGTGAAATTGGCCACATCTTAACGATAAAAATGATTCATCATGATCTAAAATGATGTGACGGTCGGTCATGGCTTTTCGCCAGCCTTCCGACGTCGCAATGACTAATCAAAGTCATACCATCAGCCCTTCACATCGCCCTAAGCCGTGGTCCGGCCTCACAGGAGGCACCCTTAGGACGACGTTCCCCGACGCTAGTAGAGCTTCTGCGCTCTACTCTATGCATTTTGCAACCTCGACGATGTTTCTGCGCTCGCCAGTCCCGCCCGGTGACGCTGTAAAAGCCGTTAGGGCTAAGAGCATAGTTAGTTCGAAAAAAAAAGATCTAAAATGAACTCTTTCAGACATTTAAACTTACATTTCCCTTTTCCAAAACTGCCTCCACATCTGATGCTGCCAAAGGGGCTGCTCCGCATACTATATGTCTCACGCCTTTTAAATGATCTTTTGTAACATCGGGATGTTTTCCCAATAAAAGAGCTGAAAGAAAATTAAAATTATAAAAAAAAATGTCGAGTATGTTGTAAAAAAAAAGCAAAGTAGCGGCCGGCCTATTACAATCGCGGAGGTATGTAAAGTAAAAGTAAAGTACCGGCCTGTTTCTATGCCCACTGATGGGCATAGGCCTCCTTTCTCCGTTTTGTGGAGAAAAGGGTTGGTGCTTAAACCTACCACGCTGCTCCAAAACGGATTGGTAGGTTATACATATCCCTAGAATTCTCTGGAGATATGCAGGTTTCCTCACGATGTTTTCCCTCACCGGAAAGCGTGTTATAAATTGCAATTATCAATTAGACACATAAGTTTTAATAGAAAAACTCATTGGTGCCATCCCGGGGTTTGAACGCATGATTGTCTCTAGACAGTAACACGGTCTCACCGCTGGACTATCACAGCTCTAACTGGAGATAAGGAAAATCAAATTTCATAACTTGTCTCGCTTAAAACAAGGTAACAATTGTGAATCTACTGAACACATTGTTAATAGTTCATTTAAGACATATTCAACACGAGGCTGTATCCGTTCAAAGCAAATTATTACATACTGAAGGCACTTAAACTAACAAGAAACTTAATATTAGTTACTTAGTTCACAAAACCATTGTATACAAAAAATACTCATTAAGTTAAAGTATGTAATGTTAAATTTGAATAACAAAAAAGTATTTTTGTACAACATTTTGTCAATGAAACCTTAACTTCTGACATAGTTCCAGTCTTCAATAATAAGTAATTAATTCTCCAACGTATATGCTATATTTTTATAGAATTTGACGCTACTTTGGGGAGAGCCATAATACTTAAGTAGTAATAAAATTATTTTGCTGGAATCCGCGATACAGTAAACCGCAACCACAATACACAAGCACTACACATGTTGACTATCACAAACTCAACAATCGTTTCGCCCGCTATCGAAACATCATCAAGGAGATGATGCTTCGATAGCGGGGTATATATAATACATAATAGAGTCCACGACAAAATCGCTTTGCCGTTTTGTCGTAGAGTCTATTTGAGTTGAGTTTGTGATAGTGAATGTGTGTACAGCTTGTGTATTTTGGTAGCGGTGGAGGAGGTTTGTTTTTGCTTTTGCGGATTCTGTGTGTATCATCAGGCCTACCATGAACTCTTATTGCGAAGACGTAAACTAAATTGTTTTGCTCTTTCGTACAAATGAGGTCTTAAAGACGCATACTTTAAGTTGTTGCCGAATGACCGTTCGGAATTCGTCCTAAAACATTTGAGTAAAAGAGACAGAGTTATCTATAGTTCACACAACGTTTTCCTTTTCAAACATTACGACCCCAATGCAATCCACAGTACAGAAACTCGGCGGTCAATTTTTTAAACGTTTTAAATTTACATTATTTAACCGCAGTCTTGTTTGAAGCTAAAAGGATTTTAAAATCCAAGCATTTTATCATTCAAATAATCTTCAATTGTGTAATATGTTTTACGTATAAGCACATTTCTTACACCTAATTTAAACTTTTCTGTACATAAGTCTAATATGGATTGAGATATATTATTGTAGAAGCGAGAACCGAGACCAACGAATGAGTTGCTAACTCTGCTGAGTCGCGACACAGGACTTATAACATTACTTACCGATAGGCGGTACAACATAAAGAACAGCCGGATTTTGTTTCTTCAGCACGTCCAAGTACAGACCAGTTGAGAATCTAGGCAATGTTACGAGCTTGCAGCCGTTTGCAAAATGTCCAATCAACGTCACAATCATTCCGTAAATGTGAAAGAATGGTAATACGCATGGGATCACATCCTGATTATCTCCTGAAATATACAGAAACATTATTAAAAATATATATTACATCTGAGTCAAGAAATAGTCTCAACGCATCATAGCCTGGAAGGTGTAAGCATATCTCTATACAGTTTCTACGCAGCATCCTAAAAACAAGCAAAATATCTAATTTATAGAATTAGGTGTTACTTTGCGGAGATCCATAATACAAAAGGATCATCAGGAGATAGACTCCACGATCTTCTGATGATGCTTCGGTTGCGGGGCGAAACGATTGTTAAGAAAAATATCGTTTAACGTACGGCTTTGCTGGTAGAGTAGTGGCATACGGCCAAAGCCACGAGTCCAGACTAGAGATGACAATTTAAACTAATTGCATATGATTTATTAAATAGAATTCCGGATCTCAAGTCATCCTTGTGACTATACGAAATATACGCAATATACGAAACTAAGTCACGGTCGATATTTAATAAAAATCATTTCGTTGTTATTAATATTTTAAAGTGTATAATTTTTTCATATCTTTAAGTTGGAACTGCTACGCTCTAATTCTGTCTAGGAATTTGGAAGACGTAATCCGCAATCTGCAAGCTTGCCAAAGTAAGTAGCAAATGTTGAACATTAAGCCATATAATAAATACGAAAATCTCTCTGCCTATTACCCATTCATGGCTACACTGATAGACCTATAATGATGATATGATGACCAGGTCTATAAGGAAAGAGATAAGGATTCATAATATTAGAACAATTGTCAGTGAAAACATCAAATAAAGTGGAAAAAATTGAATGTTTGACGCAAAAGATTTTTGTAACTTTTTGGGAAGACTATACTCAATGAGAAGACATTAAATTAGGTGACTTTTTATAATTAACATTTATAAAATTAACGTTTATACGAATAGAAAAAAACAATAATTAAATTCTTTGTTTCAAATATATTTCTGTAAACAAAAGGACATAATAAGCTAAAATAATATAAAATAATAAGTATTTAAAATTTTAAGATATTGTTACGACGTGTTTTAAATACAACCTCCTTCATATAGTTGGCCAGTAATAAAAAAAAAAACATTGTCGCTGTCATTATGTGTTTAGTTGTTGAAAAAGATTAAATGAGTTGACTTTTGGAAAATTGTTTCTTATTTATTGAATAAGTGTAATGGAAAAATATTGTTGTCGTTATAATATTCATTTAATAACAATACAAATGTTAGTAACAATAACAATTCCACAACATAACGCATAAGCAGCGCGTTTTGAAGCAAAAGTGCAACAAAAACTATATTCTTTCAGTAATAAAACATTTGCTTATCGACTACTCAATCGTATTGATTTTTTTATACTCAGCTATGAATATAAATGTACAACATAAATATTTCAATATAGAAAAATACTATAGTTTTTGAAATATTAAATGTATATTTCTTAGCACGCCGTGTGATCCGGTAGAATAGAATAGACCACCCTCTGTTCTTACCGAGGTGCTGTAAGAGGCGACTAAGGTAAATGCCGTGTGTTATCCGGCTGCATAGAATAGACCACCCTCATTTCTTGTCGTAAAAGGCGACTAAGGTAGGTTGACGTCAGGCAGGCGGTCGGTCGTAAAATACGTAGCCAAATCATGTGACACCATGTTTGTAACATGTTGTGCCGAGAAAAAGGCAGGAGAATGATTATTTCTTGTCACAAAAATGTATTAATTTAATTAATGCTTGAAGGGTTGAATGACCTCCCTTATATACTCTTATATTTTGTCTTACTTGGCCTTATTCATACAGCGATAAGGTTTATACAAAGTTGCAATCTATTCAGATTATTACCGCTTAATAAGGTATTATTTTATACTAGCAATGCCCCGCGGTTTTACCCGCGTACATAACGATCTCGTGGTAGTGGCAAATCGGACAAAAGATTTATTTTTGTAAATTAGAAGTTTGGCCCTGGTATTTAATAATGGTTAAGGCAAAAGAAGGTAGCTATATCCGTGGGTATCAATAGTATAAGAGCTAACTCACCAGTTGCAGGCCCTGTTATAATGGTCATTTTTAAGTTCGTTATATCTTTTGATTGGATAACTGTGTGGTATCCGGCAGAATAGAATAGACCACCCTTCTTTCTTACCGAGATGTCGTAAAAGGCGACTAAGGTAAGTTGACGTCAGGCAGGCGGCCGGTCGTAAAATACGTAGCCAAATCATATGATAACATGTTTGTAGCGTGTCGTCGCGACCCCACATGGAGTGGGATAAGGGCAGGAGAATGATGATGACCTTTTGATTGGATAGTCCGATTTTAATAATTTAAAAAGTATTTTACAGGTATTGAGACAGTTTTTAATAAAATATCCTTGGATTAGAATTACTACGGAGATATGAATAAAATGGTTTGATTATTGTCGGTACTCTTATCAACTTTTATAATGTAAAAAAGTAGTTATATTGGCATAACTATAAAAGTAAGACATGGTATCGCGGACTTTCATCAATAGTTTCCGCAGCGCACGCGATGAAAGATTTTTACGACTAAATTATCACACCTTATTACAATTTTGTTAGGGATCCCTATGTTTTAAATGTAATATAGCCTATGTTGTTCAGTGAAGAAGCAGCTTTCCAATGGTGAAAGAATTTTTGAAATCGTTCCAGTAGTTATTGCGTGAAAACATTACAAACATACACACACAAACATACTAATCTTTGCTCTTTATAATATTAGTATAGATGATAAATTATATTTCGATATTGCTATTATTTTAAAAATCAGTGTGTCACAAAAACAATTCCCGAATTGAAATTTTAAACATAATAGTAGTTATTGTGAGTTAACCATAAGATATGGAGACATGTTGTCGCGGACTTTTTGTAGTATTTTGTAGATCTACAATTCTCTAGTACATTACTTTGGTGTGTTTAGTGTATCTCTGCTAGTTTACGCGGTGCACACGAGATATCTCCCAGGCCAGTGTTTTCAACACAATTTATATAAAACAGTCATGTACTAATAGCCCTAAACTTCCAGAAGAATGGACCATATTTTAGTAAAAAAACGTACAAAAATCTATGAATAGATTTTGAGAAAATCGATCAAATACATACAGACAGCTTTTGGGGAATTTGTTTCATAATATCTATAGATGTTATCAAATAAGAATTATTTAGTACCGATAATTTTAAATTGACATTATTAATGTTAACACTAATGTATTTAGTTTAAACTTTATTTATGTATGTAAATTGTTTATTATGTTTATCTCTACTAGCTTACTAGTTAATAATATGCAAATGACTTTTAAATTTACATCAGGTAAACCATTATGGGCCAACGGGGACGAACGATGATATGTCGGACCCTCACCGACTACTTCGCTACACCGACTTCTTACTTTTTTTTTATTTAGTCACAAAGTACTTGTAGTTGAAGTACTTTGTGACTAAGTAAAAGAAAAAACATCAAAATCGTTTTAAAATCTTATTTGAACATACCTTTTGTCAGAATTGGAAAACAATTCGCATCAAATGCCATCATTTCGGTTCCAGATATTAAATTTTTATATGTTATCTCTACTCCTTTGGGCAATCCAGTAGTACCACTGGAAAATGGAAGGAATGCAACGTCGTCTAATTTCTTATCAATTACATCAAGAAATACATAATCCGCTTCGCCGGATTCGGCAATTTCGGAATATTTAATCGTCCCATTAGGTACAGTTGTATTGGAATTATCTATGATGATTACTTTGGCGTTACTTTTTGCAAGTTTGAGTCCTTTTATCACATTATCGTAACATTCTTGTACTGTTACTACGAGTTTTGGTTGTGTTGTACTTATTTGGTGACTTATTTCGACTGAAAATAAAATATTCTATTACATTAAAAGGTAGACATATCAATGACTTTATTCTAATAATGACGTTAGAAACAACTTTTATGAACTCTTCAAGTTTTATTTTCATATTTTGTGAACATTAATTATTTTATGTGACAGCAAAAGGAAAACATCTAAGTAAATATATATGATCACTTTAAGTGATAGGTCCTTTTGTCTTTAACTTTAGTATTATTAATATTGTCTGTATTTTTGTATGTATATATGTATATTATATCTAATTATCTGCAAATAAATTCTGGACATATATGTCTTCGTAATTTGTAAAATTAACCTTGACCCAAGGTACCTCCACCCTATAGGATTGGCATGAACCATATATGACAAGAATCCACCTGGGGCATGTAGGTTAATAAAGATGTTTTCCTTCAAAATAAAGAGCATGATGAATCATTAAAACCAATCAAGCTCCAAAGTTTTAATAGAATTCATAAATGTCTGCCTAAGAAACTCGCTTTTGCAGCTTTTGTGTAGATAGATTCAATAGACGTGCTTAATCGATGTATAGGAAAGGGGATATAGAGATATAAGTGTAATAACTAATCGAGGGCAAGCAAATCCAGATTTAGAGTCAGAGAAGTCAGTTCTAAAATCACTTACTTTCTTTATAAATTGGATTTATGGGGCTGAATATGCAACCAGCTTGTACGGTGCCAAATGCGACAACTGGGAATTCTGGTATATTTGGTAGCAATGAAGAGACAATATCGTTTTCCTGAAGTCCTAATTTCTTCCTGAGTGACGTAGCGAATATAGCCATGTTCTTTCTCATTTGCCTGTACGTGTAACTCTTTTTTGTTTCTGCACATTCCTGGAAAATCATATTAAAGTATTAATTTTGACATGAAATCCTTCCCAAGGTAATCTGAGTGACGTCATGAGTCAGTTATCATTACAGAAACAATATATTTATACATTGCGTATCATTAAATATAACGTATCAGCCATATGCCAGAACCTTCTAAAAATCTGTCTATATATAGATATCTCTCTAAAATCTCGATATTTTCCTTCTCCGAACCTGAAAGGGATCGGAACCCACTAACTTTTAGTATGAATGTAAATGTGATTAGTGGGAGGCCTAAAAAGAGGATTTTGTAAAGTATGACATGAATTTAAAGAAGCAACGCCATGGTAGACGAATTAAGAAGAGAATGGAAGAAAAAAACATGTTATGCCGACCCTACTAGTTAGTGAGTTTAGGGCAAGAGACTGCTGATATATCTCTGGAATTCTCCTAAAAGCTGTGATAGCCTAGCGGTGAGACCGTGCGACTCCTTCGAAGGAACACAGGTTCGAACCCAAGGCAGGCACTAATTAGTTAAAACTTATGTGTCTAATCGATATTCGCAATTTATCGCACGCTTTTCGATGAAGGAAAACATCGATACGAAACCTGCATATCTCCAGAGAATTCAGGGAATATGTGTAACCTACCAATCCGCGTTGGAGCAGCGTGGTGGGTCTTAGCCTTCTGCAGAGAAAATCATATGACTAATTTCATATATATGAAATACCAAAGCCGTGGCATCGGAAAATGGTAAAAAACGTAGATTTTTTCAAAATGTATTAAAAATACACCGCTAGAAAACATAGGCAATCGTTATCTTTGATAATTACGTGTTGCTAGACGTGTTTCGCAATTATCTTAACAACGTACCTAAATGAGACTTATGGAACGACTAGACATATTAAAGGCTACAAAGTACCATAGTTACGTCAACATTACTTCATCAAGTTTTTAGCAAGTTTTATTTGATAGAAACAACTTTTCCAAACTACATTTTTGAAAGGTGGACAAATTGAAAAGTTTTTTAGTAACTAAACATAATTACTGCTTTATTTGTTCATTGCACTTCATTAGAATTGTTTTAATATCACAATAATATTTTCGCGAAGGTTATCTTTACTGAAATATTATTTGCTCAATTAATAAAAAACATTAATCAAAGCTGTGATAGCCCAGCGGTGAGACCGTGCGACTCTTTCAAGGGGAACACGAGTTCAAACCCGGGCAGGCACCAATGAATTTTTCTATTAAAACTCATGTGTACAATTGATAATTGCAATTTATCACACGCTTTTCGGTGAAGGAAAACATCGTGAGGAAACCTGCATATCTCTAGAGAATTCTGGAGATATGTGTAGCCTACCAATCCGCATTGGAGCAACGTGGTAGGTCTTAGCTCCAACCCTTCTCTCCAGAAACGGAGAGGCGGCCTATTCCCAGCAGTGGGATTGTAACGAGCCGCCACATTACATTACACTATATTACATTTATCAAAGACCAACGTCCGTTTGTTATTATTAAGATGCGACAATAATGAGGAGGCATGAAAGTCATGTGATCAAACGAGTATTAAATATGAATGTGGATGGATATATAACTATAGGGAGGTTGAAATGAGATGGTTGGGTTCTGTGATGTATGACATGCATGTAAAAGGAGTAGTGCCTGAGTTGACGAATGATGCAACAGAATGGAAGAGAAAAACATGGTGTGCCGACCCCACTGAGAATGGGATAAGGACAGGATAATATTGACAGTGGATCAATAAAGCAATGCATACTTTGATATTCAGAGTATCTGGAAAGTAATATAAGCTTTTTTCTCGGTACTGAGTCAACGCAATCTAAATTAACGGTCAGAAGCCGGTAGTAATTCCAAATAAAATTGATTAAGGGTAATAGTAATAAAAAATGAATGCTTTTATCTACAAATTTTATACCAAGCACAAACAAATTAAGGAAAACATGTCCATCAGTTGAAAGAAATCATGACAATAACGTGTCTGATATACGCAAAAAATTAAAGAGGTGCATATTTATGTTTATTATTGGCAACACAATGCTAAATATATCTATTGAAACATCCACTTCTTTGTATATATTTATCTTATACTAAAAAAACATCATATGACTGTTGCTTGTGACACAAATACTATTTTTAAAGTTGTCACAGCTTGCACTAATTAAAAAAAAGCAAACTAATAATCCTTGACTGTCCCGTTGGCGCTGTAGGTAGTGACCCTGCCTTCAGCTCCGCGGGTCGCGGGTTCGATTCCCGACGAGGGCCAACATTTTCTATAAACAAATTGTTGGTTCTTCGAGCCTGGGTGTGTATCTGTGTTTAAGTATGTATTTAAACTTATATATGTAGTATATCTACCAGTTGTCCGTCACCCATAACACAAGTATTAAGTTACTTACTTTGGGGACGGACGACCGTGTGTGTAAATGTCCCATATATTTATTATTATTATTATTAATAACAGTAACAAAAAAGAAGGAAATTTCATACAGACTATTGTCTTATAGCATCCAAGTAATCATTTCTTAATAATATTAACGTATTATCTTGTCTTAACAAAATAAAGTTCTTAAAGTAATTTCGACAAAATGCTTTCCTGGTTTGATATAAGTTTTAATGCAATATAATTTTACGTACGAAATTACGAATATTAAATATAAAATCTTAGCCTATCTTTTACACTATTCTTATATTGTCTTGTATACTATTAACATTAATTAATAAATTGTTTATGTTTGTTGTTAGATTAGTATTTAATAATCTTTATAGCAGAATGTTATCTGTAAGACCTTGTAGCTTGCTAAATATGTTTATCTAAATATATATGCTTATATCAAACATTATTCAATTATAGAATATTATTTTATTTAGAAAAACATCTGAGGTTGTAAAAATATTATAATATTCAAGGTAAACGAGAATAAAGTCTTTATACGAACAAAGTGCAAAGTATTTTATCAAATGAGAGGTTATAATAGATTTTATCTATTTACCGACGATTCAAGGATATATATGTGAAATAGTAAACAAGATAATTGGCGTTCTTTTGGCGTTTGGGATTGAAATGATTCAAATTTCATTGAATTCGTTGTTATAGCAGAAGTGGTGGAGAATAGGTATTGCGAAAAACCTTACAAATAACGACCCTAGAAGTTAAACCAGCAGGCCTACCATGAACTCTTATTGCGACTCAATTGAAGACGTAAACGAAATTGTTTTGCTTTTTCATACCATGACGTTTTAAAGACGCACACTTTTAGTCGTTGCCGAATGAGCGTTCGGAATTCGTCCTAAGAACATGTGAGTAAAAGATACGCAGTTATTTATAGTTCATATAACGTTATCCTTTTCAAACATTGCGACCCTAATGCAATTTACACTTTATGGTACGAAAAGAAAGCGGTTCGCGGTCGTCGTTTACGTCTTCAATTGAGTCGCAATAAGAGTTCATGGTAGACCTGCTGTTTTTATAAAAGGTCTCTGTGAACTGCTGGATTCAAACTGCATAAGACATTTGATATTTTGATGTTTAACACCAACTCTTTCGCGTCGACTTTAGTGTTGAAATACCCTCCTTCATATACTATATTAGTTTTAAGTGTACTCGAAGGAAAAACGGGAATTCATATATCCTACATAATAGTTAATAGAGATTCAATTTTACTAGATTTCATCAATATTTGCACAGCGGATTACCCGTAAAGAGATATCATACGTTTAATACTTATCAACTGTTAAATTCGAACCATCTTTATCACTATAAACCAGACTAACTGTTATACATGTAATTTATAGAATTAGGCGTTACTTTACGGAGATCCATAATACAAAAGTAATAATAAAATTATTTTGCTATAATCCGCGATATAGTAAATAGAAAATATATATAAATGTATAGTGGACTATCCGGACTTTGCGATTTTGTCGTGGAGTCTATCTCGTGATGATGCTGCGGTTGCGGGGCGAAACGATTGTTGAGTTTGTGATAGTGAACGTGTGTAGTGCTTGTGTATTTTGGTGGAAGCGGTGGAGGTTTGTGCATGTGTTTTTACGAATCCTGCATGTATCGGGTATGAAAAAACGGATAGTCCACTATACATTTAAAACTATATATATTTTCTATTTACTGTATCGCGGATTATAGCAAAATAATTTTATTATTACTTTTGTTATACGTGTGTGTGTACTAAATACATTAGAAGGGGGGCCAGCCTAAAATATGCCTTATTACACTCAAGCAAGAGGAAGCAAATGAGACTGTGTATCTGTGTCTCCTTTTTATGTGTGATTAGACAAAGATAAGTACTTCCCTTTCATTATTTATTGTCTCTTCTTCTTCTTCGTCAGCCAATGGACGTCCACTGCTGGACATAGGCCTCCTCATGGGATCGCCACACCACATGATCTTGCGCCGCCTGGATCCAGTGGCTATTTGTAGCTATTATTTATTGTATCACTATGATAATATATATACTATGAAACCTTTATGAAGCCAGAGTTTTTCATTAGAATAACTTTTAAACTTTTCTAATTTCGAAATGTCAGTATGCGGTATACACTTATAGCTTTTACATTGTAACCAGGCTGATGTTTGTATAATTTCATATCGAAACAAGAGATAAGCGTTCATTGCCACAATAGACAACAGTAAATCCACGCTCACGTATAGCACAAATACCTACTTCAAAATGTTTAATCATAATTCTTATATCGTTAAATAAATACTGACTAATTGCTTTCATAGATGGCAATTTAGTTAGATAAAGCATCTTTGATACCTATACATATTGTAAAACAACATCATTTTTCACCAACCCTTATTCCACTTTAAGTGGGGTCGGCACAATGTGTTTTCATCTTCCAATCTCCTCTATCATTCGTCAAATTTCGTGCTTATCCTTTTATATGCATGTCATTCACACAATTCATCCATCTTTTTTTCGGCCTCCCTCTAGTTATTTATAAATCCACATTAATATTTGAAGTAGCGGCCTGTTACAATCCCACTGCTGGGAATAGGCCTCCTCTCTTCTTTTCTGGAGAGAAGGGTTGGAGCTAAGACTTACCACGCTGCTCCAATGCGGATTGGTAGGTTACATATCCCTAGAATTCTCTAGAGATATGCAGGTTTCCTCACGATGTTTTCTTTCACCGAAAAGCGTGTAATAAATTGCAATTATCAATTAGACACATGAATTTTAATAGAAAAGCTCATTGGTGCCTGCCCGGGTTTGAACTCGTGTTCCCCTCGAAAGAATCGCACGGTCTCACCGCTGGGCTATCACAGCTCTGCGTTAATATTTAAAACTCTTTTAATCATATGATTCAGATCCCTCCTCATCACATGACCATGCCAACTTAATCTTTTCTATGATAGGCGCAACTTTCAGACTTCCCCTGATATATTCAATTCGTATTTTATAAAATCTTGTCACATCACACATCCTATTATAAGACAAAGTTCCATAAAGCTATCTTATAAGATTGATTTTCTCAAAATCTACTCAACGGATTTTTTAAAGGTTTTTACTAAAATATAGCCCAATTCTTGAGAAAGGGTTAGATTAATAGCTAACTTGGCTAACCAATCTCCAAAATGGCTAACCAATTGTAATGGAAGTCTCACTCAAAGATAAATGAGGTTGTTAGCACCAGACATGTTTTCTTCTATATGAAAGATAAAGACACCGATAAAGCCAAAAAAGTAAATAAACACTATTCGCAAGTTCATTTGCTAAATTTAATTGCTAAAATTCTTTCAATCATGATAATACGTGCTTTTTCTTGTTTCAGAACGAAAAACCGGATTATCTTATCCAAACCAAACCAAAATCATCAATATTGCTTAATATTACTTATTTAAAATTACACAATCGCAATCGTATTGCAAGGTTAATTTGAAGGTTTCTTTACGAGAGGGAGAAAAGATGCTCTTAAATTCGTTCATATTTACGTTTTATACAAAATTCCAGATAAGTAACTTTTGTTATATGTTAAGCGGATTTTGCCGTATTTTCAATGAAAAGTCTAAAGACTAGTTTATATATATGCTATCGGCTTAGCCCGACTAATTTCAATGGGGTTTCGGTGTGGTTGGGAGTTCCCTCTGCGATAACACGGTATAAAGAGCTCATGATCAAGGGCCCTGGATGGGCGACAAAAAGGAGGACCTTTGACCAGCATTGGCATATTCCTAGGCTTATAAAAAACCTTAACAATCCTTAAAGCCTTAACAACCTTAACCCTTAAAGCTTAAATCCCCATGCTGCACCAATACAGCATAGACTAAACACTTTGTAATATTCTAATACGATCAAAGTCCAAGAAATCCATTCCTTGTGATAGTAGGGCTTAAATTTTATTTTTATTTAATTTTTTCTCTTCGGTTTGATTTAAACATTCTACTAGGCTATCTCAGTTTTATCTTTGCTTTTTTATATGGAATCTTGAATAACTTGTAAAAAATGACGTAATTTTTAACCCTATGTTTGTTTATCTTGCAATTATTCAGTGCGATATGCTAACTGATTATGTAATGCACTCAGATTGAGAGCATATAAATATAGCGTGCGAATTAGCGGCAAGTTCCAGAAGCGCGATTGAACTGTCAAGTTTTCCTTTATTATTATTTTTATAGTATGCCGTCTGTAGAATAAAATGAAATAAAGTACTTCTTTGTACACGATAATCTTAAAATTTAACAAAAAACGATAGGTATCTGATTTATTTATGGCTGACCATATCGCTATAGCATGTGGTCTACAAAACAATCTACAAAAATTGACGCGGTGTCATTTACTCCAGAGTTGATTGTTTACATTTATTTATTGTTTTTTAAGGAATACTCTCAACAGATAGGTAAGTAAAATGAGTAATAAAGTAAATAATCACTCAACCCTGAGGTGCACTTTTGATAAGTGCTAAATAACTGATAACTTTGCGTGTGTCAATTAGCCTTAAAGAAGGATTTAGGGTCATGGTTTAGGCTAATTAAACCCATCACATATCACTATCTAGATATGATAATGATTCAGAATTTTTGCAACAATTTATAATAAGAATTTTCGCCTGCATTCCGATATCACGCATGATAAGATAAAAATAAAATTATATGTTTTATAACGTTCAATGATAAAATTAATTTATCACATCACATTTTTATTATTTCATTAATTTATCACATGTAGCCGAAAAATCAGGGAAAGGAGAAAGATATTGAATAGCAAGACAGAAATCATCACCTAGACTACAGAATAGAGAATAGAATAGAGAATGTCTCATCCTTACTAATATTATAAATGCGAAAGTCTGTCTGTCTGTTACGTTTTAACGGCGAATTCGGCGAATACCAATATCGACTATAAATTTGGCACAATTCTTTCTGATACAACGGGATTATATATGGGATATAGAAATCCTGTTAATTCATCAGGAATAGGATGACATTTAAAAACCCCATCTATTATCAACCACAACAAGTTTTTTTTTTTTTATTTACGATGTGTCAAAATCAAGTCAAATCTGTAATTTAAAGAAGAAGAGGTTCTATATTTGTTTGGCTCATGTCAAAAGTGTTATTATAAGAAAGTTTTTTATATATTTCGGTTTCTTTTCATTTGACAAATTTAACTGAGCTATTTCAATTATATTTCATATAAATCATACGGTTTTATTAAAATAATTAAACTATGTTCTCCAGAAAACTGTCTGTCTACCCGGATCGAACTGATTTTGGTGATGTAGATATTTGCAGGGTTGGAGAGTGACAGAAGCTTCTATTTATTTCAAGTCCACGCGAACGAAGTTGCGGGTTAAAGGCTAGTTTTCAATAAAGTTGAAACAAAGACTGACTGCTGTTTTTCACATTGCTATATGAAGCCTCATACCCCACTACCGCTAATAAGCAACGAAAAAAATAATTTGAATTGTTACGGTTCGAGCTAACATATTTTTCGTTGAATTTTGATTGTTCACGTTTCGATGTTTTAATAAATGACCTTAATGACCAGTTGTGGACTTTGATCAAAGATTTCGTAGTGTTAAATAAATGTTAATTTAATTGACGAATACCAAGTTTGGTATTCATTATAGATTTTATGAATGTTTGTTAAGTGTTTTTTCCGTACTACTCGAATTATTTGTTGTTTTGATGTTTATATAGAAATAAAATTTTCGTATGTTCGTAGTCGCAAAACTCAAAAAATAGTTAACGTACAACAGACTTGAAATTTTAACATATTGTTACTTTTTATATATCAGTGATTTTAAATAAATTTTTAATCCCAAGTTCCCATGAATAAGGGTTAATTCAAGTCTAAGTCATTATCAAGCGGGTTTATTTAATGTCGATGCAAGAATCTTTAGTTCATTCTGAAGTTAATTTCTTGACTGTGTGATTGCGATGCTATCTATAATCGTTAAGTAAACGGTCTACGTATTTATGAGTTAATGTCCCAAGCCTAATCTCACTTTGCCAAAACTGCTCTGTATGAATAATTTATAAAATTAGGTGTTACTTTGCGGAAATCCAAGATACAAACGTAATAATGAAAATATTTTGCTATAATCCGTAATTAAATAAATCGTGTAACGCTTAATGTAGAGTGGACTACTTGTTTTCACACATGCAGATTTAGTGAAAACACATGCACAAACCTCCAACAACGCCATTATATTACACAAATACTACACACGTTCACTATCACAAACTCAACAATCGTTTCGCCCCGCAACCGAAGCATCATTATTAGATAAAATCCACAAAAAAATCGCAAAACGGATAGTCCACTCTACATTTAGCAATATTTTTTGTTTATTTAATCTAAATTATTTGTGTGATAACTAACTGTTTAATTAGGAATCGATTAAACATATTATTCTTGGGACCATTCCACGTGGGCATGATTTTTAATAGCGTGTAAGTAATTTAAGATAGATATAACTTGTACATATTTGATGGAATAAATAAAAAAAAGGAATCGATTAAATTTCTATTACTAGCGTAAAAGTAAATTAATGATAAGCTGCATAAAGCATGAAGTGGTTACCATCGTCAAAAATTTTTAAAGACCAATGTGTAAAGCAACCTATCTTACCACAGCAATATGATCCTGAAAACTAGACGAATATTTCCATAAACGGTCCAAAAACCTCATTTGCGGTATTTCCAGTTCACCAAGCGGCGACTTGATAATATAATCATCATTTTTCTTTAATAAAACACTGGTTGAAAACTCTTTAAGAGATCTCAACTGCCTGATTTGTCGTGAACACAATTTTCGCGCCATGTTAGGAAAGTCGCGCGCAATCTCAGCCACTGCGATATAACGACTAACTGAATAGAACTTTTTGCACTGTAGCGATAACGCGGAAGCGTTCGCAAACTGATAATGTTACAAATTAAAAGTCAATATCGCGGCAACGATACGAAATTATCGCTTTAATCTTGGATACTAAAATGAGTGTCTAATTTATTTGTACTTCAAATCTGAATAAAGAATGTTAAAGTCTCTATTTCTTTAAGCAATAGATATCGACTGTTGGACATGGTCTCTTCAAAAGACTTCCACGTTACATAAACTTATGCCTTTTTATGCCTTTATTAACTTATTGCCGTGTGGAACCGGCTGTGTAGAATAGACCACTCTTGTTTCTTACCGAGATGTCGTAAAAGGCGACGAAGGTAAGTCGACCCGCTGTGTGGTACCCGGCTGAGAAGAATAGACCATCCTCATTTCTTACCGAGGTGTCGTAAAAGCCGACTAAGGTAAGTTGATCTACCGTGTGGTATCCGGCTGAGTACAATATACCATTCTATTTCTTACCGAGGGATCGTAAAATATAACTAAGGTGAGTTGACGTCAGGCAGGCGGCCGGTCGTAAAATCCGTAGCCAAATCATGTGACAACCATGTGTTTGCTGACCCCGCTTAGAGTGGGAAAAGGGCAGGAGGATGATGATGTTACATGAACTTGTACTGTCTAAATTCTGCGGCTTCCCACAACTTTTTTGAAGCCGTCTTTACACCTACTGGAGACCTCCAGATAGTGGAGGCAGGAACGCAGTGTAGGCAGACCTGCCTACACTGCGTTTTTCGGTGCAGGTCGCCATTCAAACATCTTATGACCCCAACGTCTATCGGTTCTTCGAAATATGTGCCACGCAAATTGCTGCTTCAGGTCGCGACTCGTTTAACTATATCTAACACTTTGGTTCCTTCTCATTTCTGAATGATTACGAAACACATAGTTTTTCATAGTCCACTGAGCGTCTGAACTTCCTTATAGAACGCATAGACTCAATACTGTCTCGCTGTTAAGTAAACGTATCTTCTCTTTGACAGATAAGGATTTGCCCAGTATATAAGTTTAAATTCCACTTAATTTCATTTACATTGATCCAGCAAATTAGCCGTGAAAGCTTAACAGACAGACGGACGCCTTCTTAATTTTAGTATGGTAACTAATGTCATTAAAGCAATTCAGTTAAATATACAATTGTTTAACCGTACCGTAAGCTAAATTTAGATCAATTTACATTTATATATGATATAATTACTTATTTTATGTTCCTCTGTTATGTAATACATAATTAGAATGTTACGTTGTGTTTTTTTTGTGAGAAGGATTTTGGATTCTAGAATTCAATTTTTTAATTATTCTGTATAACTACAAGTCATGTTACAGATCATGAACGTTGTGATGTATTACTTGTCAAATATTTCATGACGCAAACACGATATTTATAAAACTTTTATCGTTATACCATCATCCTCCTGCACTCTAAGTGTGGTGGGCACAACGTGTTACAAACATGTTGTCACACGATTTTAATACCGGCCGCCTGTCTGAAGTCAACTTACCTTAGTCGTATTTTACGACCCCTCGGTAAAAAAGAGGGTGGTCTATTAACTGTAATCGTTATATATAAAATTAACATCAGCATCTTTGAATAATCATAGACCAGGCTATCGGAAGGCATAATATCAGATTAAAAAAAAATGGACCCAAAGACAAATCGCAGTTACTAATACCTTCTAGATGGATCGACAGATAAGCTTCTCACACACACACAATTAAAATGTAAAGTAACGACCTGTTGCTATACCGCTGCTCTACATAGGCTCACACTCTCCTTACTTGGAGACAATACTTCCCTACTCCAAGATTGGTAGATTACACTTACTCCTTAGAATTCTCTATTGCAATGCAGGTTTCTTCACGATGTTTTCTTTCACCCAAAGCGTGTAATAAAGTGCAATTATCAATTAGACACAAGTTTTATAGAAAAGCTTGTTATGAGACTGTCCGTCACTAATGTCATTGTACAAGTCGATAAGCATTTCATTTCGTCGATATGGCGTCGCAGTGCCATATGATTGATGCGTTTCTTTTATACACGAAAAATTCAGTTATGGGTTATGTGGTTTTTTTTCTAAAGGAGGGGAAACCCTTTATGGCCTTCCTGCGGACTTTCCACGGACTAAAAGCCCTCCTCATTTCTCTCTCCCTTCTACGACGGGACCACCTTTCGGCATTGCTTCACCGTAGCCGGTGTCTAATTCTTGGCCTTTCTGGCCCGTTCCTCCGTTTCTTTTTCTGCCATTATGTCCGACAAAAACTAGCATTAGGTTCCAGCCGTGTCGAGCTGTGATAGCCCAGCGGTGAGACCGTGCGACTCTTACGTGAGGAACACGAGTTCAAACCCGCGCAGGCACCAATGAGTTTTTCTATTAAAACACATGTGTCTAATTGATAATTGGAATTAATTACACGCTTTTCAGTGAAGGAAATCTGCATATCTCTAGAGAATTTTGGAGATATGTGTAACCTACCAATCCGCATTGGAGCAGCGTGAGCTCCAACCCTTCTCTCCAGAAACGGAGAGAGGAGGCCTATTCCCAGCAGTGGGATTGTAACAGGCCGCTACATTACATTACATTACATTACATTAATCAAAGACCAACGTACGTTTGTTATTATTAAGATGGTATCGATATATAACTACTTTATCCGTGTCGTGGAGCATATGGGTTATGTGGTTGTGGGACATAACAACTGCGCAACGGGGACAAGCGGTGGTTATGTCGGACTCGCACCGACTAAAACGACCTGTGTTCTCCACCGTGCTGCTGATGACCAGGTCTGATCCCAGAGACCCTTCAAAACAGAAGCCCCCCTCCGCTAACCGGACCATCGGGAGCAGCAGATGGACTGACCGCCTCGGGTATATCATTGTTGATCTCACCACTGGGCTACCACAGCTTCTCACACACACATTTAAAAATAATTAAAATTGCTTAACTCGATTGTTCGGTAAAACTCACTGTATAATTAATTTAACTATTCGAGCTACATTCCGGCCTTGTTATGTATGTTTATGACTTAATTTGATTTATATGTATCCGTTTTCTTTACATAATCTTTTACTGTGGCACGAGCGTTTTAAATAATCAAATCTTTATAAAGCGTATGACTCTACAAATTATCTTAGGCAAATAAAAAGATATCTGTATACGTGTGTTTTTATATGTATTCAATTCAATTCAAAATGTTGTTTATTCAAGTAAACTTGTAAACAAGTGCTTTTGAATCGTCAACTCTACTACTGGTTCGGAAAGCTGTTCCCACTGAGATGAGCCAGCAAGGAACTCGGTGGTTGCTCTTTTCAAATATAGTTCTCATTACTAGTTACATTTGGTCATTACTATCTTGTACAGGGTAGAGGAGTAATATATATTCACGCATCTATATAATCCTCAATAGAATAGTAGGCTTTTTGTATCAGCCTCCTTTTAACAACGTTTTTAGGCTGCTGTAGTGGCAAAGACAAAATCGATTGCGCGATTTTATTATAGAATCTTATACCCAAACCCAGAAACGACTTATTTACTTATGCAAGGCGCAAAGTAGGAACCGCAAACTTATGTCGGATCCTACTTTGTCTATGCATATCTATATCTAGTCTGAGACCATAGGGATGTAAGTCCTGCTTTCTGTATTAAGTCATTTAATACCGATTGGGCCGCAGTTTGGTTCTCCCTCCATTATTTTACAAACAAATCGACTTAGTAACTTGGATTTAAGTTAGTAACTTAGATTTATCTATCTATCAATTATTTTAATCACCTGCTATCAATTATTATACCACTGCTGGTCATGAGACTCCTCCCTCATTTCGGAAAGGAAGGTTTAAGCTTAGATCACCACGCTGCTCCAAATAATATAATACTATTAAATGTAATAATATTAAATCTAACGTTCCTAACGATGTTTTGCAAAACCGAAAAGGCGCATAGGCACAAGGCGATTTTATTAAAAATTAACATCAATTATATTGGATGTTTTTATAATTTAATATAGAATATTCTTCATTAAAATGTAGGTAGAAAAATAATTTTAGAATAAACTGTCATTTTTAAAATAATGGTAAATATAATATGACACCATATTTTTTAATGAAATTAGCTAATAAGTAAATTAAAGGGATATAAAAGCAATAAAGCAAGATAAACTGTGTATCTATTATACAAAGATAATGCGTTATCGCTTTATCTGAGGTAATAGTTTTTATCTGTTGTCATTTAATTTGAACTTGAGCCGAAATATGGTTATGATTATTTGGAAAAAGACAAATAACAATACTGGACACTTATTTTTTAGAGCAAGTGCCCAAAAGGTATTGGGCAGAGTAAATTCAATTTAACATCAAATTCAATATATTCTATATTGAAGTTAAATTGTACAAGTTCTTTTGGATTGTCAATTCTACTGCTGGTTTAGAAAGTCCTACTGAGGGGAGCCAGCAAGAAACTCGCCGGAGCTCTTTTAAAAAGATTCTTATAAGTAGTGTTAATCTAATAAGTAGTATTTGTCATTGCTTAATTGCACAAGGTGGAAAAAGGTGCCAGAAGACTCATCGGCGATGAAACCCTAACCAATGCTTAATTGCACAGCCTGCAACATCGGCGCAGGGTTGCTTGCCTATTGGTTTTCTACAGGATCTATTTCGGAGAGTGTGCTCAGGTACTTAACGACCTCATTCCTCCATCGCCTTTCTATTATCGCATCGCAAGGCACCGAGAGAGATTCTACCCCTACATTGTAGATATTCCACTAAGGCGCACGAAGCGTTTCAATTCTTCATTTCTGTTAAGCACAGCAAGGGAATGGAATTCTCTCCCGGCATCAGTCTTTCCGAATGATTACGATATGGGTATTTTTAAAGCTAAAGTGAATAGGATTCTTCTAGGCATGCGCGTACCACCTTAGGCTTTATCATTACTTACCATGAGGCATGAAGGCAGCCAAGCGCTAGTCTATAAAAAAAGTCTAATCTTCAACAGTATAAGTAAGCTTTCTGTATCACGACTCCTATTTAGTTTTTTAAAACCGCTGTAATTGCAAAGATAAAATTGATCGTGGAATTTTTATTATAGAATCTTATTATACCAATACCTACAAATATTTTATAGAATTAGGCGTTACTTTGCGGAGATGCATAATACAAAAGTAATAATAAAATTATTTTGCTATAATCCGAAATAATAATTAAATAATGACAAAATCGCAAAGCAAATTTTTCGTGGAGTCTATCTCCTGATGATGCTTCGGTTGCGGGGCGAAACGATTGTTGAGTTTGTGATAGTGAACCTGTGTAGTGCTTGTGTATTGTGGTGGAAGTGGTGGAGGTTTTTGCATGTGTTTTTATGAATCCTGCACGTATCGGGTATGAAAATACGGATAGTCCACATACATTTAAAACTATATATTTACTGTATCGCGAATTATAGCAAAATAATTTTGTGGTGTTTATTAGGTATTTTTTCGTTGATTTACAAATTACAAAGTTAAAAATTTATACATATGTTTACAAGTTGGCAGTAGTTTTTAAATACATCCACTCTGATCCTTACTTATATTTTGAATAAGAAAACATGTGAGTTCGTCTTTCTTATTAGACGTAACAGAATAAGAGTTCGATGCAATTTATAAGTGCACGCGGTCCTAAGTCGTCAATAAACGATTGCTTAGCGATTATGTTACAGTCTATCTCCTGACGATGCTTTTGTTACGGGGCAAAATGATTGTTGAGATTGTGGTTGTGGATGAGTGCAGTGCTTGTGTATTGTTGTGTCATTAGGTATGAGAACGGATAGTACACTCTACATTAAGCATTACATATATTTTCTTTTATCGCGCAAACTAATAAATACGCCGTGTGGTATCCGGCAGAATAGAATAGACCACCCTCCTTTCTTACCGAGGTGTTGTAAGAGGCGACTAAGGTAAGTTGACGTCTGGCAGGCGGCCGGTCGTAAAATACCATATAGTCAAATCACGTGACATGTTTGTGACATGTTGTGCCGACCCCACTTAGAGTGGGATAAGGGCAATGATGATATAGCAAAATAATAAATATGTTTGTTACTTTTAAAGTCGCAACTATCTAAATGATCTCAGTAGATAGCGAGATTAATCTATTGTCCTTTTAAAGTTAAGAAATATCTAGGCGACGCTATTAAAAAATATATGCAATATTCCATCAATATCGGTTGAGCTGTTATGAACAGAAAAATGAACGGATTAACAAATAAAGGTATAAATAAAAGATTCAAGATACTTCGAAAAAAATTCTTTAATAAAAATCAATATAACCATTTCGTATAACATGTAACATCAATAAAATATATCTTTTATTAACTAATTGACAACTGTATAGAAATTATAACAAGGAAATTCATAAAAATTGTGCCTTACATTAACTAAACATGTCTTATAATTTCTTGAGTATATACAGTTTTTCTATAGATTTTATTGTGTGATATTTTTGAATTTTTAATGACAGTTGTACGCTCTCGCCTGAGAGCAGTCGCCATCTCTCGCTAGAGACGTGCAAGCTCGGAGAGACAACGTGACACTCTCGAGAGTAAACAGCGACACATCGGATCGTTTCGCAATCGCATTCGTGTTGAGTCGATCACGTAGGATTCTACGTTACTTAGTATGTTCATGGGGAATTTAGTAATTTTTAATAAATAATTAAATAAAAAAGCCGTGTGGTATCCGGCTGAGTAGAATAGAGCACCCTCGATTTCTTAGCGAGGTGTCGTAAAAGAGGATTAAGGTAAGTTGACCCGCCGTGTAATATCCGGCTGAGTAGAATAGACCACCCTCATTTCTTACCGAGGGTTCAAAAAAGAGGACTAAGGTAAGTTGACCCGCCGTGTGGTATCCGGCTGAGCTTAATAAACCACCCTCATTTCTTACCGAGGGCTCAAAAAACAGGACTAAGGTAAGTTGACCCGCCATGTGGTATCCGGCTGAGCATAATAGACCACCCTCATTTCTTACCGAGGGCTCAAAAAAGAGGACTAAGGTAAGTTGACCCGCCGTGTGGTATCCGGCTGAGCTTAATAAACCACCCTCATTTCTTACCGAGGGCTCAAAAAAGAGGACTAAGGTAAGTTGACCCGCCGTGTAATATCCGGCTGAGTAGAATAGACCACCCTCATTTCTTACAGAGGGCTCAAAAAAGAGGACTAAGGTAAGTTGACCCGCCGTGTAATATCCGGCTGAGTAGAATAGACCACCCTCATTCTTACCGAGGGCTCAAAAAAGAGGACTAAGGTAAGTTGACCCGCCGTGTGATATCCGGCTGAGTAAAATAGACCCTCATTTCTTACAGAGGGGTCGTAAAATATGACTAAGGTAAGTTAATGTCAGTCAGGCGGCTGGTCGTAGAATACAACATGTGACAACATGTTTGTGCCATGGTGTGCCGACCCCACTTAAAGTGGGATAAGGTCAGGATGATGATGATATAACGATTAAAGTTTTATTAATATTGTTTGCGTCATGAAATGTTTAACCAGTAAAATACATCATAACGTTCATGATCTATAACACTTTTAATTACAGAATAATTAAAAATTTAAATGCAAAAGATCCAAAATCTTAGTCACAAAAAAACACAAGGTAACATCGTAATTATGCATTTATATTAACAGAGGAATATAGAATAAGTAATTTTAACACATATAAATGTAAATTCGATCTGATGATGACAATTAAAAAAAAATTGACCTCTTATCCTATAATATAGGAAAATTTCTACTGAAAAAAATTATTGTCAGCAGAATCTCGCTATTATCATATATAAATATATAAACCATTTCAATATAATAATAATTTATGGTATATACATTTTTAAATGCGTTAAACGCTCTTACATCTTTCTATGAGTATATAGTCAAATATATAATAATCATTTCTTGTATATATTTGTGTAACGTAAAAGAATAATATCAAAAATACGGGGAAACTCCAACAGTTTTCTGAAAAAACTGAGTGAAAAATTTGATAATCCATTCATGAAGCACTGGATTCGCCTGCATATGCAATCCCAGTGTTTCATTAATGGAAGGTATAGAATAATTTAGTTTATAATAATTAATTGATTAATTAATTAATACTAACATAGTCTGTAAGATTTTTATACTAACAAAATGGATGTAATATCTGGAATTAAAACATATTTTTATATTTTGAAATAAGTTCATAGTGACGACGAAGTATCAGGTATATCCGACAGCTTATTTACTCATTTGATGTTCTTATAATAGTCATAAGCTTTTTTCCCATCAAAAAGCTCGAAAAGTTCTCAAAAGAGCTAAAGATTTAGAGCTATCAAAGAGTTTTAAATATATAAAGAAACACAATCACACAAATACACAATTTGTTTTAACAATATAAGGTGGTAAAGTTAAAAAAGTAAAAGTAAAGTAACGGTCTGTTACTATGCCCACTGCTGGGCTAAGGCCTCCTCTCTCCGTTTTTGGAGAGAAGGGTTGGAGCTAAGACCTACCACGCTGCTCCAATGCGGATTGGTAGGTTACACATATCTCCAGAATTCTCTAGAGATATGCAGATTTCCTCACGATGTTTTCCTTCACCGAAAATCGTGTGATTAATTGCAATTATCAATTAGACACATGAGTTTTAATAGAAAAACTCATTGGTGCCTGCCCGGGTTTGAACTCGTGTTCCCTTCGAAAGAGTCGCACGGTCTCACCGCTAGGCTATCACAGCTTATAAGGTGGTATACGACATTCATTTTAATTATAGGTACCTATACACCTCAGGACCCTACATGAAAAAAAAACTAGTTAATTAAATAAAGTATTTTTACCACCGGAATTATTTACGGTTTTTTTAATCAAATCAAATCAAATCAAAATAATCTTCATTCAAATAAACCATTTCAGGCACTTTTGAATTGTCAAGCATTAATATGATTAATGAAGCTACAATAAACACGATTTATAGAGATCAATGACCGTACCTTAATACGGCATTCCAACCTTGACCTAAATACTAAAAGGTACAGGTGAAAGTGAAAAAAAAAATGATAATGTTATTGTTTTTCTCCTGTAGGACGCAGCGCGAGGTCAGTGAACCATTACTAACAAAGCTAGATCCCAATTAAATTTAATCAAATTAATTTAATTATTTTAATGTTTAATTAAATTAATTAAATTAAATTAGATATTTTGTTCAAAAATACATTTTTTATGAAGATTGAATAATGCCAAAGTTGCCTTATACGTTTTAGTGATTAGTGGATTAATTTAACGTCCTTTCGTCGTTAAAACACCGTCGTAATTAAATATTTTTAACCATCCGAAATAAGTTTCATACTTCATACAAAAGTATTACGCACAAAAATTTCATACAACAGATTTCTATAAATGAAAACATAACAAATTTTTATTTACATATAAACATTGTTACGTTGAATATTAACATTAATGTATTATAAAAATGTATATAAAAACTTTTACTTCACATTTATATTCAATAAATAAAAAATATATAGGCAATAACAGCCATAGACTTGCACGTAATATATTTAAGTACATGATAATTCATAATTATGTAAAAAATATAACAAAACATTTCAAAAAAACTTAAAAATCTAATGTCAAAAAATATTATATCATAAAATTTCATGAAGAGATTCCAAAGTTATGAAATTTACTTTATATTGTCATATATTTTATTAATTTTCAATTAATTTATAAGCGTTAAATATACACCTTTAGGTAAATTATAAGTAAAGTTTATTGTTGAATCTTAAAATACCTAATAATATTACTTTAACTTGAACTTAATTAATTGACATTGTTAAAAAGTTCCCACGATTTGTATCATCGATATCTTAAAATATGCAAGTATATCTTAAAAATACTTGCACTTCTGATCCTTTAATAGTCTTTTGTTGCAATTGCAATACAAAAGTAATAAAACTATTTTGTTATAATCCGCGATTAAAGTAAATAGATAATATATATAAATAGCTTTGTTTTGATTGTTGAGTTTGTGATAGTGAACATGTGTAGTGCTTGTGTATTGTGTTGGCGGTGGTGGAGGTTTGTGTATATTTTTACGAGTTCTGCGTGTATCGGGTATAAAACGGACATTGCACTCTATATTAAGAATTACATATTTTTTCTATTTACTTTATCGCGGATTATAGCATAATAACTTTATTATTACTTTTGTACTATAGATCTCCACAAATTAACGCCTAATTCTATAAATTATTTTGCTAATTATATATTTTATTATTGTCAGCTCGAAAATAAATATCTACAAGGAATTATGGTCTCGTACATATGGTATACCCAAATTGGGGTAAAAACATGTTTTCACGTTATTATTATTAAGTAGTAAAGCGTTTGCGATCGTCCATAATACACAAGTCATGAAAATACAATATTATTTTGCTATAATCCACGATATAATATATATGTAATGCTAAATGTGTCTAGTATCCGTTCTCATACCTGATACATGCAGATATTGTAAAAACTCATACAATACCTGCCAACAATAACAAGTATCTCCTGAAGATGCTTCAGTTCAAAGCAAAAGTATTTTTGAGATTGTAGAGGTAGTGTTGAGAGGTAGTGAATGTGTGCAATGCTTGTATAGTGTAGTGCATGTGTTTTAAAGAATTATGCATGCATCAGATACGTGAACGGATAGTACACAGTTATTTTATATATAGGACATAGTATAATATTTAATTATAATTAACTGTAAATAAATAGCTGTATTTGGATAGTGAGTTTGTGTACCCAACAGTTACCACCCATAATATAATTAGCGTTACATATATGTAAAGAAAACCATAAGGTTTTATCTATACTAATATTATAAAGAGGAAAGATTTGTATGTTTGTTACGTTTTCACGCAAAAACTACTGGACCGATTTCAAAAATTCTTTCACCATTGGAAAGCTGCTTTTTCACTGAGCAACATAGGCTATATGTCATTTTCAAAAAAAATAGGGATCCCTAATAAAATTGTAATAACTTGGTAAAAATTTAGTCGTAAACATCTAGTGCGCTGCGGTATATTGATGATAGAACAAAAAAATGTTCTACAGTATTATAGAACGTATCAATATCCACAAAAAAGTCCGCGATACCATATGTCTAACTATTATAGTTATGCCAATATAACTACTTTTTTACATTGTAAAAGTTGGTAAAAGTGCCGACAATAATCAAACCATTTTATTCATATCTCTGTATTAATCTTTATCCCATCAAATGATATTTTATGAATAACTGTTTCAATACCTGTAAAATACTTTTTAAATTATTAAAATCCGACATCCCAATCAAAAGATTTTACGAATTTAAGAATGTAAATCGAAATCAAATAATGCCATAACAAACCTAACCTACCGTTATAGCAGGGCCTGCACTTGGTGAGTTAAGTCTTATTCCAAGAATACTAATGATACCCATTTTTTTATAATTAAATAATCTACAAAATAAATCTATAGTCCGATTTTGTAGACTTTCCACTACCACGAGATCTGTATGGACGCGGGTGAAACCGCGGGGCTTTGCTAGTTTAGTTATATTTTCTTTTTTTGATATTGTGTCAGCGGATTGTCAAAGAGACTTAATTAAATTCGTTAGGAAAATTATGTTTTATTATTTATAGTTTATTTAGAAGATAGACCCGAAAATAAGGGCTTTAAATTGTTTCTTTTATTTACAGGTAAATACATATTTATTTTATAATTCTATATTAATAGGTAATTTTGTAAATTCGTAGATTTAATAAATAAACTTTTATTTACAGAAACGCAATTAAGTCTTTGTTTTTCGAATGAAAATAAATAATATCATTATATATATTTTCTTTTATTGCGGATTATAGCAAAATAATATTTAAAATACTTTCGTATGTACTTGGTATCAGACGTTTATCGCCCTAAATTTTGGCTAGTACTGACATATTAACATATATTACTGCTGTTATGTGATAGTGACTCTGCTTTCAGCTCCGCGGGTCGCGGGTTCGATTCCCGCCGAGGGCCAACATTTTCTATAAACAGTTTGTTGGTTCGAGCCTGGGTCTGTATTTATGTATTTAAAATTATATATGTAGTATATTGAGCAATTGTCTTTCACCTATAACAAGTATTAAGTTACTTTGGGGAATAACGACCGTGTGTGTAAGTGTCCCATATATTTATTTGTTCATATTCCCGGTATTTATCCAGGCTTTGCTTATTATTTAAAAGCAGTGAGTCTCTACACGAAGTGACCATTTTGCCTGTGTAAAGCTTAGCGATTGTTAGAATAATAGTACATTACGTTTATTATTATGAAACGCTGTTTAAAAACAGGGGCATTTAACATTTTCACTGTTTTGTACAAATTGACGCGCGACGCGACGCGACCGGCCGGATCAACGACCTTCATGCATTCGTTCGCCGCCGGTCACGTCCGCCAGTTAGTGATGTTTCAAATACTATAAAGACAAGACGCGCGCGCGCCTGTATACGGCATTCCTTTTATAACGCACACGCGTAATTATGCGTTTTGGGTGTGGTTTTTAGATTTAGTGACGCGTTCAATTAGTGAAGCGTTTTGAGAAGACGCGACCGTCCGCGGTTTTAGTGCGCGTTCGGGTTAATGTTCCCCGATATGGGACGATTCAATAACGTGTGACCTTACGAAGTTTGTGTGCACACCGCGTGTTATTTAACCGCGTTGGTGAAGTGTATACTCCGGGAGAAATAGACAGTACGTGTCCGTGGAAGACTGCTGAGGCGAGCCAACGGGTTCGGGAATCGGCCAAGTACATACAAGCGCACACACACACGTACACATATACACGCAGTGATTCATGAGGCCGGACCGCATACAGCTGACGGCCGCATAAGGTAGGTTGAGACGCCGAGACGACGGGCCCAGGTCTCGGAGGTTGTTTCATCCGCCCGCACGTTTGTGCGGAACATTCACCGAGGAGTATAAGACTATATGGTTAACAATTAAAATCACTAAATCTATAAATGTCCTATATATTAGTCGATGACTTATATATTTGTATAAAAAAAATACTTATACTTAAAAAATACTTAGTTATAAAAAAATCTTACTCTCTCCCTTCTTGCTAACAGTACTTCGCTTTCAAATCCTTCCTCAATATTTTTCCCGCCGGATTCTTCGGGATCGCCTCAACGAATTGGACATCCTTGATCCTTTTGAAAATGGGAACCTTGCTGTTGACAAATTCCAGGATTTCTTCACTTTTCACACTTTGACCGGGTTGGAAGACAACGAAAGCTTTAGGGACTTCCCCGCTTATTGGATCGGGGATTCCCAGGACCGCGCAGTCGAATATTTTGGGGTGCGTACGAAGGATCGTTTCCAATTCTGCTGGCGGTACTTGGAATCCTTTTACCTGTAAAACAAATTATATCATTTTAAGCGTGTTTTATTTGTTTTGCCTATCTATTAAGATGATACAAAAGCAATAATGAAGTTATTTCGTCGTGTGGTATGCGGCTGAGTAGAATAGACCACCATGACCCTTGTTCCGCACAAACGTGCGGGCGGATGAGACAACCTCCGAAACCTGGGCCCGCCGTCTCGGCGCCTCAACCTACCTTATGCGGCCGTCAGCTGTATGCGGTCCGGCCTCATGAATAACTGCGTGTATATGTGTACGTGTGTGTGTGTGCGCTTGTATGTACTTGGCCGATTCCTGAACCCGTTGGCTCGCCTCTGCAGTCTTCCACGGACACGTACTGTCTATTTCTCCCGGAGTATACACTTCACTAACGCGGTTAACTAACACAAATAACACGCGGTGTGCACACAACCTTCGTAAGGTCACACGTTATTGAATCGTCCCATATCGGCGAACATTAACCCGAACGCGTACTAAAACCGCGTCGCGGTCGCTCCTTATCACACGTTTTACTGGTTGAAACGCGTCACTCAATACTTATATCAATATCAAAAGTCAATACAGTCGTGGCATCAAAAAAACCACACCCAAACGCATAATTACGCGTGTGCGTCCACAATAAGATTGTATACAGGTGCGCGCGCATCCTGTCTTATCGTAATACAAAAAACGTTACTAAATAAAAAATACGTTACTAAAAACACTACGTAATAAACGCGAGCGGCGAGCGTAGACCACACAGCACTCGAATTGAGTCAAGTCAGCCTCGACGCGAGTTTACCGATAAGCTCCGTTGGCTAGGCGCGCGCCGCTTGGCGCGCGTGAATTTATACAAAACAACCCTCATGGTCTATTCTACTTTTTAACGAAGTGTCGTAAAAGGCGTCTAAGGTAAGTTGACCCACCGTGTGGTATCCGGTTGAGTAGAATAGACCACCCTCTTTCTTACTGAGGGGTCGTAAAATACTAAGGTAAGTTGACATCAGGCAGGCGGCCGATCGTAAAATACGTAGCCAAATCATGTGACAACAGAGTGGGATAAGGGCAGGAGGATGATGATTTCGCTATAATTCGCGATTAAGTAAATAGAAAATATATATAATGCTAAATGAATTCAAATTCAAATTCAAAATATTCTTTATTCAAGCAAACTCGTAAACAAGTGCTTTTGAATCGTCAACATCTACTGTTGGTTCGGAAAGCTGTTCCTACCGAGAAGAACCAGCAAGTGATTCGGCGTTTGCTCTTTTAAAAGAATAATTATTATTACAAGTTACTTATAGTTATTAATGTCTTGTACAGGGTCGAAGAGAAGCTATATCCACGCATTCTTATCGCCTAAGTAATCCTCAATAGTATATTATGGTCGAATTATCCTTTTTTTAAAGTATTTTTAAACTGTAATGGTAAAGTTAAAGTAGATTGTGGAATTTTATTATAAAATCTAATACCCAAACCCACAAACGACTTACTTTTGCAAGGTGCAAAGCAGGAACCGCAAGCTTATGTTCCTACTTTGTCTATTTTGTACATTGACAATCTTTTTATAACTAGGTATGTATATTATAGTTAATAACGATACCGGCTATACTCACGTCTAATTTGATTAGACGTGAGTATAGCCGGTATCGTTATTAACTATGAATACTACTCACGATAGTTTAAATTTAAAAAAAGGTATGTATATTCTTATGTACAAAAATGTAATTATTAAAAATATACTGTAAAGCCAATGTAACAGGTAAAATGAAACAGGTATTATTATACCTGTTTCCTTGAACTTCTCTCGCAGGAAATCACGCGAATTTAATAAATATTTAAAAATTTTAATTTTAAAACGCGAAAATTGTTAATGGCTCTTTTTTGTAGAGTGAACTGTCCGTTTTTATGTCTAATACATGCGAAAATCGCAAAAACATAGTCACAAACCACCATTACGATCACCACAATACATAAGCACTACACATGTTCACTATCACAAACTCAATAATCGTTTCGCCTCGCAAACGAAGCATCAACAGGAGATAGATTCCAGGACCAGATTGTGTACACGACGTGTGTAATCTATATTATAAAACAAAATCCCCAAAAGCGTATGTATGTGATTGATTTTCTCAAAATCTACTGAACCGATTTTTGTACGGCTTTCACTTAAAGATACTGCAATTCTTGCGAAAGGTTTTAGTTAATATTAAATAACGGTTTTATGTAAATTGTGTTACAGAGGTTGCGCAGCTGTAAAAAAACTAGCCTGCTAGGAGTTTTAGTCATGGGCGCCGCGTATAAGACATATTTTATTTTATTTATTTATTTTTAAGGGAAACAAACAGTACATGAAAAACTTAATAGCTAGGAAAAAATATATAAATCACATAACCAATGAAGTTTCCACTAGTTTATTAATACATATAAAACCTAACAGTAAAAGGAGAAATATTGAATACTAAATAAACACTACATATGGCAAGAGAAGCAAAAAATAACACAAAAACACACACACACACACACACACACACACACACACACACACGAGTAATGTACTAGAAAGTAATAGATCTACATAAAGTCAGCGACAGCATGTCTCATCTCACAATAACTTCTTTTTTACACAGTTTATAGTTTATAATTACTTTTATCTACTCTGATACTATAATACAAAGATTATAAAACTGAAAACAAAATTCTTTTGACAAACATTACGTACAGAACAAAAATTAAAAATTAAAAAGTTTCATTACGATACAGGTCTTGTATGGACACCTGTATCATAATGTAACTTTTTAATCATAACGATACACCTTTGCTGGACCAAGGAGGTTAAACCTCTACCTTAAAAAAAAAGGTTTCAATGAATGGGTCCGCGGCGACGCAACACGCATGCGCAATCGATGTTTGCGCCTTGGCGCTAATATATGACATTTAAAAAATCTTTTCAATATTTAAACGAAGTTCAGTTTTGTTTGTAAAAAAATTAGTTTTTGTGTAAAAACATGTCTGAGAGCGGGGATAGTGGTGATTGTACACCACCAGATATTTTGAAAGCTGCGTCAAACATGACCGTGAACCTGTTGCCGACGAAATCTAGGAGCAACTATATTAAATGTTACCACGAGTTCATGGAATGGAAACGTACGTTTTACGTATTATAGTATGAGAGTAGATAAAGTAGTGTATGATACTGTACATAACTTGGTCTTATAACACTCGTGTGACACTATAAAAAAACTCGCCTGCGGCTCGTTTTTTTAAACCCTTATTATGCAACAGTATCATAAACTACTATTATAGCACAGTTAGTTGTCTTATATATTTTAAAAAAATGCGCTTTACTGACCTTGATCAACTCTTTTAATCTATCAGTGATGTACAGGTAGCCTTTGTCGTCGTATTTGCCGACGTCACCTGTCTTGTACCAACCATCCTCTGTCAGCACTTCCTTGGTAGCTTCGTCGTTTTTGTAATATCCCGACATGAGATTTGCACCTCGGTACCATATTTCACCTTCCTATAACGAGGAAGCAGATTCGATTCGATCTTTCCACCACACGATCTTATAATCATCTCCACAATAATTTCTCAATAGTCGTTTAAAAACGTAACTATGATGAGGTAATTGTCATCACGAGATTTAAAAAGATTTTGTCGTCGATACATCTTTTCTAATTGCGCATTCATTAAGAAAAATATTATAGCAAAATTATAAAAAACCAACGGCAACATAATGCATAATTCTATATATTATTTAATGTGGCAATCAACGGATAAGGCGACATTTGCAATAAAAGACAAGAAGCGCAAGATTAAGATGGTATGGACACAAAAAGACAAGCAGTACAAGGTTAATATGGTATGGACACAAAAAGACAAGCAGTGCAAGGTTAAGATGGTATTGAAAGATTAAGACAGTATGGACACAAAAAGTCAAGCAGTAAAGGATTAAGATGGTATGGACACAAAAAGACAAGCAGTGCAAGATTAAGATTGTGTGGACACAAAAAGAAAAGCAGTGCAAGATTAAGATTGTGTGGACACAAAAGACAAGCAGCGCAAGGTTAAGATGCTATGGACACAAAAATACAAGCAGTGCAAGATTAAGATGGTATGGACATAAAAGGACAAGCAGTGCAAGATTGAGATGGTAAAAAAAAGACAAGCAGTGCAAGATTAACATGGTATGAAAACAAAAAGAGGAGCAGTGCAAGATTAAGATGGTATGAAAACAAAAAGACAAGCAGTACAAGGTTAAGATGCTATGGACACAAAAATACAAGCAGTGCAAGATTAAGATGGTATGAAAACAAAAAGACAAGCAGTACAAGGTTAAGATGCTATGGACACAAAAATACAAGCAGTGCAAGATTAAGATGGTATGGACACAAAAAGACAAGCAGTGCAATATTAAGATGGTATGGACACAAAAAGACAAGCAGTGCAGGATTAAGATGTATGGACACAAAAATACAAGAATTGCAACATTAAGATAGTATGGACACAAAAATAGACAAGCGGTGCAGGATTAAGATGGTATGGACACAAAAAAATCAGTGCAAGATAGTATGGACATAAAAAGTCGAGAAATGCTAGTTTAAGATGGTATCGACATATCATAAGGGTGTAGTGAAAATCCAAGCAATTGTTAAATATTGGATGGAGAAGAGATAATTGGATTCTGTAAAGTATGACATATAATATAAGGAGATTTGAATGATAGGAAAGAATGAAGAGAAAAACATGTTGAGCACTTAATATTTTCTATTAAAAAGATATATCACATACCTTCCCAGGTCCTAGAGCTTCGTGCGTCTTCAGATCGACAATCTTCGCTTCCGTGCCAGCGAACACGTGTCCGACTGAGGCGTGGTTTGTGTCCTTGTTGTGTCCCACAGACACACCGCCATTGGTTTCCGTGAGTCCGTAACCTTGACGGAAGATTAAATTTTTCTGGAATTAAAAATGGTGGTATTAACTAAAAAAAAGTAGCGGCCTGGTATATCACGCTGCTGGGCATGCAATCCCCAGAATTCATAAAAAATACCATTATATTATAATAATATAATAAGTAGCGGCCTGTATAAAAACATATATAAACTTTATCAACTTGGATCCAGCAGATTACCCTTGAAAGCGTAACAGAGCGACTCACCGAAAGACAGACAGAAGGCTTTAGCATTGAAAAAGAAGACTTTAGCATATAAGTGTAAATTAGAATAGATCTCTTAATATAATCTCTGTTTGGAGATCAGTCTTTACATAGTCTGTTATAAGTTATGCCTTAGTGATTGTAAATTTTGCTATGGGCCCATAGCAGCAATTTTTTTTATTTTGTAGATAAAAATAAAAAACTCCGATTTTCAACGAGCGAAAACAAGACATACGCTAAATTACCTAGTCAGAAACAATGAAATCAGTTAAGTAGTGAAGTGAAGTAGCGTCCTCTTACAATCCCACTGCCGGGAATAGGCCTCCTCTCTCCGTTTCTGGAGAGAAGGGTTGGAGCTAAGACCTACCACGCTGCTCCAATGCGGATTGGTAGGTTACACATATCCCTAGAATTCTCTAGAGATATACAGGTTTCCTCACGATGTTTTCCTTTACTGAAAAGCGTGTGCTAAATTGCAATTACCAATTAGACACACGAGTTTTAATAGAAAAACTAATTGGTGTATGCCCGGGTTTGAACTCGTGTTCCCCTCGAAAGAGTCGCACGATCTCACCGCTAGGCTATCACAGCTCTATCTAATATAATAAATTATAAGGCAACGGGATTAATACAGCGAATAGATAATAGAGCAGCGTTTCTAAGAACCTTTCCTACAGAAAATTATTTACTCTTGGTAAAATTGTTTTTTCTCTAAATTCTAATAAAGACTTCCGAGTAACCGTTGAAGAGTTCACTCATCCGAAGCCAAATCTTGGCAGCAGCATCAGGTCATGCCATAAATTATCATAAACAAGCATTGTCATTGGGAATTGACCAGTTATAATTTCAGCTCAATCGGGCAGCGGAAACTGGGTCAAATTTAACTTGCAAGTTTTAACCTTCACTTACATACACGCAAGTTGAATGAAATTATTTAATAAATAGAGTTAAAGTACTGCTAAACTACATTAAAGATTTTCATACAATGCTCATTCGTTTTCAAAGTTTTAATATGTGTAAAGCAATTTCAGAACGACATTGAATCGTTAAAACAATGAACAGGAGAATGATGATGATGAATAAGTTCATCATTATCGTTCTCCTGCCCTTATCCCAATCTAAGTCGGGTCGGCACGACATGTTACAAACATGTTTTCACATGATTTGGCTACGTATTTTACGACCGGCCGCCTGCCTGACGTCAACTTACCTTAGTCGCCTATTACGACACCTCGGTAAGAAAGGAGGGAGGGTGGTCTATTCTATTCTGCCGGATACTACACGGCGTTAAAATAAACATTATAAGTTCAAACGTATCAAAGTAATACTGTACTTAATAAACAAATAACCGTAATAAATAAGCACAAAGGGTCTTATCTTAAAACTGATAAGTATGAGGTAAATTTAGGCGGTACTTAAACATTGAATCGTTAAAGGAAACCCACGGCTTTGAAACTTTGACCGCGGTCATAAATTGACCTTATCAGTTTAACTAAATGGGTCATTCACCCCGCATCCGCAACTCGATAAAAAATATGTAAATTATCGTTAGGGTCATCCAAACAAAAATATAATTAGTTATCTGTTGATTTATTCATTAACTAGCTGCGCCCCGCGGTACTGCGGGTTGCTGACCGAAAGCTAAGTTATTCCGAAGCTAAACTAGCCAGCTGGGATAAGTCTGCCTAAGTACATCATCATCCTCCTGCCCCTATCCCACTCTAAGTGGGGTCGGCACAACATGTTACAAACATGTTGTCTCATGATTTGGCTGCGTATTTTACGGCCGGCTGCCTGCCTCACGTCAACTTGCCTTAGTCGTATTTTACGACTCCTCGGTAAGAAAGAGGTCGGTCTATTTTACTTAACCGGATAGCACACGGTGGGTCAATTTACCTTAGTCGCCTTTTACGACACCTCGGTAAGAAATGAGGGTGGTCTATTCTACTCAGCCGGTTACCACACGGCGGGTCGAATTACCTTAGTCGCCTCTTACGACACCTCGGTAAGAAATGAGGGTGGTTTATTCTACTCCGTATACCACACGGCCTAAGTACATGTGGTATTTTTTCTTTCTCTTTCTCTTTTCTAACAATATGTATGTACAATAAAGAAATATTATAAATAAATAAAAACTGAAATGACTACTTATATTATATTAAACTATTTATATATATTTTTTGTATAAAAATATTTACATTTTTAGTGAAAATTGCAGCTGCATCGTTTTCCGAAAGGGGCGCGGCGCCGCATACAATATCTTTTATAGTCTCCAAGTGAGCTGGTTTAACAGCTGGGTGCTTTCCCAAAAACACCGCTGGTATAAATCGAGAAAAAAAAAATAATGAGGAAAAAAAAAAGAGAAAATTTTAATCTTTCGCGATTCATACTTATTAGCTTCAAAACTTAAATGCCTGAGAAACACGGAAACGCGGATTATTTGGAGGTAGTTTTCGTTTCCCAGCTTCTAAATGCTGGAACGATATACCACCTCCTAAGCTTACTTGGAAAATTAAATTTAAAACTCTATCTAAGAATTGGCTGTTGAGTTGCCAAAAGCTGCAAACAAATTGGTCCAGAATTAAATAAAACTCGCCCATGTTATTTTTTTTTTCTAATTTTTTATTTCTTGTCCGTGTTCAGCGTTTGAGGTTAAGCTAATATAAATAGTTTAAAGGGATCGGATGCAGCTCATGTGATGCAGTATATACATTTTTTATTATATAAATTCAAATTAATCATAAGGCGTGGACTGAAAAACAGCTTAGCTGAGTCTATGACTTTTTCCTCAACATATATTATGTATAAAGTGTTAAAATAATCTTTGTTGTTTTCTAGAAATGTATGTTGCCGAATAAATTTTTAATTTTTTTTATTTTTTTTTTATTTTATTACCATAAAAACATACGGTTCAACAAAATCGAACGTTCTTACACAAACTTACCAATCGGCGGAACTACGTACATATGCTGCGCTCTATATTTCACTATTGTCTCCAAAAACAAATCGGGCTTGAATGTTGGTAGTGTTACCAATTTAGCACCCCGTCCCATCAAATTTATCATTACCACGTTGAATCCAAAAATGTGGAAAAAAGGCAACACCGCTGGCAACACTGGCTGGTACGAAGCTGTTAAAAAATTCATGAAAGTATTTTATTTACTATTACATATCGACTGTGAACTGGCAAATTGTCCTATCTTATTTTCGACAACTTTACAGGAAGAAGAAAAAACGTGATTTTTACTACATTCACAATTTATGTAATAAAAGAACAGTTGAGTTTAAATATGTTTATTTATTTATAAATTTTCAAGAAGATAATACATGTTGATATGGTAAATGATGGGCAGTAGTACCCAATGCCGTTAGTAAGTGATTTGGCTTAAAATTGAGATAGGAGATATTGCCGGTTCACAGTCGATATGTTCTTTATTGATATTGGGCGTTGATCACTGTAACACAGTTTATACTTCTGCAGGATCACCGTTTTCACTGTGTTGTATCCTGTGTTGTTGTTTTATGTGTGTTGTATTATTCCTAATAAAAGTTATTATTATTATGATACTAGCTGTGCCAGCGGCTTCGCCCGCGTGAAAATCAGCGTGTCACAATTTTTGTCTAGAATTGAAATTTTAAACATAAAAATAGTTATTGTGAGTTAACCATAAGAGACAGAGACATGCTATCGCGGACTTTTTTGTAGTATTTTTGTAGATCTACAATTCTTTAATATCTCTGCTGGTTTACGGAGCGACTAAAGCTCCCAGCAAGCAAGTTTTTTTACAACTGCGCGATCTCTTCAACACAATTTCCATAATACCGATATATATGTACCTAAACCATCGGGAAGTATTGCACTATCTTTTGGTGAAAACCGTAAAAAAATCCGTTCAGAATATTTTGAGAAAAACGATTACATACAGACAGACAGCTTTTGGGACTTTGTTTTATAATAAGTATAGATTATGAACTAACAGTAGCTACTGTCAGTTTATAATCAGCTGATTATAAACTTAGTAAGAGAAGCACACTCAAATCGAAAAATTCCGAGAGACCTCAGGCGAGACCACGTTTTTCCGGGGTAAGGGCACGTATTTTTTATCTATTGCCTCCAAAATAAAGGATCGGAGCCTATCTCTACCAGATTGTCTCTTTCTAGGTCTTATTTTTTCTCACTTTCATGCTACATGTTCTTACATCCATATATTTTATAGTTTTACTAGCTGTACGTGCGGTTTCCCACGCGCGGAAATCAGTATATTTTGTTGTAATTTTAAAACATAATTGTGAGTTAACCATAAGAGATAGAGACATGATATTGCGGAGTTTCGGATTTCGTAGTATTTCTGTAGAGCTACTTTTTTTAAAGCTTCTATTAAACTTCCGATGTATGTATGCGAAGGAATCTTGCAAGATTAATTTGATCCACTTTCCGGTGCCCGATTGAGCTGAAATTTTACACACTTTGTTGTCTTAATGACGATGTTTTACGACCTGATCGCCTATCTAAGTTTTATTTTCTTTTAATTCAAGGAGTGAAGGATGTAGAGTGTAAATTCTTCTGCTCGAAATTGAAAACATTATCTGGTTACGTATATTCCAGAAAATTTTCAATACATGTATTTGTCACGATTTTTTCTTTCAAATCGTTGATCTTTCGTCTTTCACGCCATTTTCCATTAGTTATTGATGTATAAATAAATTCACTAACGATATATACCTAAGTGTTCTGCAAACAATCGAAATATTTGCACTACAACTCTTATGTGCGTCACGTATTGACCATTTTATTTATCAGTCATTTGAAAGTCGGCGTCTAATCTACTGTTCATTATCTACGAATTATGAAAGTATTATGGGATCGATTTTATGATGGTTGATAAAAAGTTTTAAATTTATTCTTCATCAGGAGAGGAAGCCGTGTGGTATCCGGCTGAGTAGAATAGATCACCCTCATTTCTTACCGAGGTGTCGTAAAAGGCGACTAAGGTAAGTTGACCCACCGTGTGGTATCCGGCTGAGTAGAATAGACCACCCTCATATCTTACCGAGTGCTCAAAAAAGAGGACCAAGGTAAGTTGACCCACCGTGTGACCACCGTGTGAATAGACCACCCTCTTTCTTACCGAGGGGTCGTAAAAATACGACTAAGGTAAGTTGACGTCAGGCAGGCGGCCGGTCGTGAAATACGTAGCCAAATCATGTGACAACATGTTTTTAACATTTTATGCCGACCCCACTTAGGGTGGGATAAGGGTAGGAGGATGATGACTTCATCAGGAGAGGATTAATTCAAAATCAAAGATAATTTGTCTAGTATAAATCGCACATAGTATTGAAGTGACCTAATTTAAAATTAGGCTTAATTGAGTTAGATATATTGTAATCGTTATTTCATGCCATCTATGACACGATATGAACTATTAACAAAATAGTGTTTTCTTGCACTTTCAAATTATGGATCTCTTTACCACTCACGCGTTTAGTAAGCGTTATGCTGCGCTCTATCGCAAATTGCTACAAAACAACTTTTTTGAATTACTTCAATACTAAGCGTGCTATTTAACAGGAGCGGCAATTATGTCTTTGACATCAACACAGAGATATAAAGTTGTTGTGATAAAAAGCAAAATTATCATTTCCGCTTATCATTATTATCCTGTTTAAACATTGTTTTATCTTCCTTTATATCGAATATACGTCTTATCGTCCACTCTATCAACTTTACCGACGTTTATTGTTACAGGAAATGTTTATTTTATATTACATTACTATTAAATTGTTGTATAGTTTAGTATATAATATTCTCGTGTTACTCTTCCGAAACGGCTTGAAACGATTTTTATGAAATTGTATATGCATATTTCGCCTCTTTCCCAAACATCCTTCCTATTCCCTCACTTGCCACTACGTTCCGTTCTTTTACAATATTTTATACTATTTAACTTCTGATATAATAATAAATGATAAATATTTTTTCTCCATATACATGTACGGTCTTATTCATGAAAATAGCGTAAAGAAGGTTTTAGACACTCTTTAGTTAAAACGTTTTATAAGCTTATAAAACGTTCAATAAAATTGTGTGTGTGAGTGTGTGAGTGAGTGAGAATGTGTGTGAGTGAGTGAGTGTGTGTATGTGCATGCGTGCGTGTATATGTGTCTACAACACCGACTAAGTATAACCATAGACATCATTTGGATCTTTTACCTTATAGTAGTGATATAGTAGGGTTCTGGACTCTATAAAGTTCAGTAGACTTGTAGAATGGTTTAGTTCTAAAATGCGTTTATGAATAACACTTTTTGTAAAACTTACTGTAGCTTGTCATAACTTTTTATGCATAAGACTGGTATATAAAAAAAACTAAAATAAATGCTTACCAGAAGCTTCTTCAACCGCAAGCACTTTCGGGGTGAGAATCATTTTATTAACAGCGTTGGCGCTTTTGTGGGTCAATACAACAGCTTTTGGGAACCCAGTGGTGCCACTAGAAAAAGGAAGCAGGGCGACATCATTCGCCCTTCGTTTCACTTCCTTCAAACAGTTTGTATCTATGGCCATATCTTCCGCGTACTCAGCGAACTTTATCGAGCCGTCTGGTACACTATCGTTGTCGATCAAAATTATCGGTATGTTTGTTTTCATTGCCTTTATGGCTTCTATAACATTCGGATAAGACAGTTTTGAAGTTACTACCGCTTTGCAGTTAATAAGTTCGAACTGTCTTTTCAATTCCGCTGCAACAAAAGGTTAGCCTTACTTATGACATCTTTTGAGTCAACTTATATGTTAAAATACCCTCAATTATGTATGTGTTTCAGTATGTGTGTTTGGAGGAAAAACGGGATTTTATATATAAGAATCAATTATAAATATACAGATTTTCGAATTAATAATATTAGTATGGGTTACATATTATGATAACATACCTAAAATTAAATAATCTAAAAAATAAAAGTATATAAGTATATTTTTTCCAAAACCATTCGAGTTATAAATCAAAACTAGTAGAATACAAACTTTTATCATTTTAATTTACATTTTCCACATACCAGTCCCAAAATTTTACACTCTCAACGATTTTTCTACGCTTGTCAAATTCGTTAAGATATAACATATTATCTCATTGCAAAAAAATCGGTAAAATTTTATGAAAATGTTAAATAATTTGTTATAAGATAATACCTATCTTTATGATAAAATCTTATAATATAAGACAGTAAAAACAAACATGGATATCATGCTTATTTGTGTGTATATAAAGAAACATAACTATTCAGAAAATTGGCTTTTTTGGTTAACTCTTCTCGGTAGGAACTTACCGAACCAGCACTAGAGTTGATAATTCAAAAGCACTTGTTTACGAGTTAACTTGAATAAAGAGTATTTTCAATTTGAATGGATTATTAATTTTGATACTTACGAGCACTGTAAACGGGGTTCATCATGCTGGTAATGCAACCAGCTTCCAAGATGCCCAGAGTGATGCATGGATACTCGGGTACATTTGGCAATATAATAGCTACAGTATCATCGTTTCTCAACTTTAGTTTCGTGCGAAGTGAAGCCGCAAACGAGATAGACATTCTGTGTGTCTGAGCATAAGTATACCCGCGGCCGGTTACAGCACATACCTAGATAAGAATTTAATCTATATATACAACAGAGAAAGTATGTATGTATTTCCTACAGACAACTGGACGGATCTTAAAATTCTTTAAGACTATATCCATTTGAGCATGCTGTGTATGAACGGCTCATTAGGCCACGCCGCTCAAGCGGAGGCGCCAGAGCATGCTCGGCCCGCTTGAGCAAGTCCCCTTGCTCAGGAAGGAGAGCACGCTCAGGGCGAACCCGCAGCTTGTCGATTTTGGGACGCCCTCAAATGCGCTCAGTTTTCGCTCAGTGTGGATGTTTTTTTTTTTGAGTTTGAAAGGCTTTTAAACTTTTTCTTTTAAAATTAAAAATTTAGAAGGTTTTTTCCGATGACGATCTATTTCTCTCATCCACCAGCGTGTTGGTTTTCTCTTCTTTATGGCACTGTGAATGATTATAAATGCCGCAGCACCTACACGGACAAGTGGACATGATGAAGCCGAAAATGTACTGTCCGAGCACAGCTTTTTAATGTTAAGACTGGTTTAATCAAAACTTTGGCTAACAGCATACAAGTCAGTTCGAAAAAAAATCGACCAAAACTTTTCATTTCGTATCTCTGAGCACGCTCAAGCAAACGAGCTACTTACTTACTTATACTATAGAGCATACTCAAGTAGATATAAGAATTGCTATTGACCCAGCGGATAATCCTATAAAGTTTGGTGGCGATTTTTTTTAAATTGTTAAATTTTGTTTCGAAAGGAAATCGAAACGAATCTGACCCACAGTAGCGCGTGCACCTTATTTTTTTTATTGTTGGTGAAACGACCCTAATGAAATGCAGGTTAGATTGTCTTATAAGTGGGGTCCTCTGTGCACTGAGACTACGCCTCAGCTTTTTTAACGTACGGCTTCGAAAAGCGTTAAAAGTTCAAACTCGCCGCGGCGGACAGTAGACACAGATAGTAAACTGTACTTCAGAATTATACAGATTTTTAGATCGTGGATTATAGTTAACTAATAGAAAATAATTAAAGAAAAATGCAAGCAAATGAGATGAGAATGTTAAGATTGAAGTTTGGTGTGACAAGATTTGATACGCCGGCGAAGACGAGGTCCCAGTTTTCTGACGTCTGTCGATCGTGGCTTCTCACCACCCGATAGGGCTGACAGCATACAGTCAGTTCGAAAAAAAATTGATAGAATTCGAAACGAGTATAAGGGGAAGTCTGAAAGTTGCGCACAATATAGAAAAGATTTACAAGATTAATTCGCGTTGGAAGGATTAAAATCATGTTACCAAAAGAAATATGAATGTGGCCGAAAAAAGATGGATGGATTCCGTGAAGAATGATATATAAATAAAAGGAGTAACACGACAGTTGATGAATGATAGATGGAACATGATGTATTATTGTGCTGATGATTACTATAACAAATAATTATATTACTCACAGTTAAAGTTTTATCGGGCCATCTATCCAGGTTTTGCCAGACAAAGTCGTTTATTGTAGTGTGGTTCGTTCCCTCAACCTCTTTAAAAACAGACTTTAATATGTTCACCTCTGTGCTGCTCTGGCGCGATAGCTGAACAGCTTGTTTAGTTTTGTTTAACACAATATAAGCAGTACGACGTATAGTGTTCGACATTGTCGGAATTAGTTTCTAGAAAGAAATACATCTTTACACACAAAGATTCCATTTCCCATGATCCATAATAACAATCCATTCATTCTATTATTATAATGATAATTGAATGTAAAGGTTTAAAGGATTTGTATATTTGGAAAATGAATGTTGCAGATTGACAGATTAATACAGATGTCCAGCAGGTCTCATCTTTGTAGACATAAAAAAAAATACTACTAAAAGACACTCCCAAAGTAATATCAAATAACTATTACACCAAGACTTTGAGAAGTCATAGAACAGTTCATTGCCCAACTTTCATTATGAAACATGAAATTTCACATGTAGTGTAACAAATAATTCATACAATAGTAATATTTATACAGTAATAATTACATAGAATAATAATAAAAAAAAATTCAATTGTAAAGCATGTTATATAGTTTACTATTAACTATTCAAAGTTTCACAAATCTAAAATGTAACAATTACTATTAAGAATAAAAAAATTTCCACCTCTGGAAAAGATTAAAATTATAAAGGTCTACCCTAATAATCTTAATGATCTGTTTGCAATAAATATTTCAGTCTTAATAACTTTAAAATAGACCTTGTCGAAAACTTTATACTTATGGGATAAGAAAATTGAAATGGCAGATTTTATTTAATTGGGGTACACTAAAAAACATAAGATACAAGATAGTAGATGTCTGATTTGCTCATCCCTGGACAACAAACAGTAGTTATGTTCAATGTTAAAACTTCCTGTTAGCAAAAAGAACTAATCTTCCAAAAACATATAAATAATAAGATTTTTGATTACCCAGATCTATTCTTAATAAAACATATTAAAAAAAATACAAATTATTATGATAAAGAAGATTACGATGTAACTGCGAAAATACATCTATATAAACAAATAGAGTATGACTTACCATATATCGAATCGCAATAATAAACTAAAAATTAAGAAAAACAAAATCAAATTACCTTGTACTATAACGACGGTATTACACGACTGTGCTAGACTTTGTACTGAAATTATGTCGGAATATAAATTAACCGCAATACCAGTCACACATATGTGTTCGAAATATTCGGTTCAGCATGATACACAAAGGGTTTACGTTCATTAAAATAAAGCAATTTTATCATTTTATTAACGTTTTATCCGTCTTTGAACAATGATACAACGATTGATATAATGTTAAGTTCGTATATCATAAATGAAACAATCTATGAATAGAAAGTGAAAGTTCATTAAAATTCATATTCAAAACAAGTAGTTTTTGACCTGTCACATGTAGTACTTGGCAACTTGACAGTTGTTGCAGAACATTTTTAATAATTTTGTTTACAGTATGGACTCTTGTCTTTTACAGAATTAATTTCGATGAACTTGCAATGACATGGAATAAATGGATTTCTATAATGTTTTTTTTTATTACTTAATGAAATATTAATAGTTAAAATGTTCTTTTTATTTGGCTAAGACCATAATAAAACTGTTAGTTTGGAGAAGCCCGAGTTCTCTAGAAATATCTTTTTTACCGTATGGTATCACACTACTGAGCCTACTGTGGTATCACAGTAGTTCAGATTATGTTGAAACTTGTGATGTTATTATGAACAGAAACGAGTTGTTAATGGTTAAATTTAAGTTTTGAGAATTAAATAAATAGTGTAAGGTTCATAAAACCCATTTATTATTTTCATCTGTATTAGAAAACTGAAGTAAAAATATAAGTAAATAGCAGATATCCAAAATGTCCAAATAACATGACGAGGAAAAGTTATGTCATTTCTCATCGAAATGGGGAAACTGGCTAGAAAAGGACTTAAGTATAGCATGAAACAAAACAACAATTTGTTTCACATATTTTATTTAATAACCTCAGTTGAGATACAAACATCATCAGACACTAAATAAGTCAGTGAAACATTACAATGCATTACATAACTTTACAATGTTTAGTACAAGAATGACTTATTACAGAATATGACATTCTAATTAGTATTTTTGATTATTTACGACAAATTTGTGTCATTACTTGTGTCATACTAATAGCAAATATATAAAACAAAATAATAAAATTAACCATTTGTAGCTCAGATTAAAAAATAAAAAGCGTCCTACATGATTGTGTAGGTATATGAACCTGTGTTTGGTATTAGCAATGAGCTTCATAAATTCAATAAAGTCAAATAATATACTTAACAATATACTAAATGGTCATTCCCTCGTGATGATGGTCGGCTTAGTAATGCATGTTAATATTACTTTCTATTTAAATCCTTTAAGATCCTTAAATTAAATAGAGCCGGTGTATTTTGTCAATTACTAAGCCTAAAAAACTGTTTAACTATTAGCAATTGATGATGTTATCATTATTTTTTAATATAAATAAATGAGGCAATTATTATGACAATTATTTTTCATATGATTGGCTTGAGTTTTATATAAATGTTAGAAGCGAAGAAATTAAATCTCTCATAATTGCTACATTATATAGCGATAAAATATTTTTAGATAAAAATTAGAATAATCATACAAAACTAAAATAAAAGATAACGTAATTATAACATAACTAAAATAAAGGATACGGTAATTATACAAAACTTATGTAAAATGTATGTAATTATATAAAATTATAAATTAAAGGCAGAATGTTAACTAATATTTTGTACCGATCAGTGAAACCTGACTAGTTTTTTTTTTGGCGAATATTATACAAAAAGTTGAGTTCGGTAATAGTATTTGGCTGTTATGTTTTTAGTTTCATAGTTATTATACTAGAGTAGGGGAACCATAGACAAGCAGCAGTGAGACAAAATAAATAATGAGGGAAGATGAAACTTGTTTGCTTCATCTTTGTCTAACCACAGATTAAAAAAGAGAGACAGATAACATACACCTTCATTTGCTTTTTCTTTATTATAATTTATGGTTTCTTTTAGGCTAACATCGCTAGTCAGTCTAATATTGCAGCGAGTGGAACTAAATGGGATATTTTTCGGATATAAATTCAAACTTCCATATTAATCCCACCCCAAAAGCTTTCAATTGCATTATTTCCATTCTGTTTTCAGATCTTTAATATTATTTATAGCATAATGAATATTACAGATTTGTGTTGTATCAGTACAGTTGCACTACGCATAGTCAAAAAAGAAGGGTTAATATAGAATCTTTTATAGGAGCTTAACTCCTGCAAGATTATTTTTTGCAGATATCAATATCTGCAAGAAATAAAATTTATTTAACTCACACATTCCAGACTTAATTAAATAAATAAAATGAATATTTGCAGATCTCTAAACTACGTATCTAAGGTTATATGCAAAGATTATTTAAAATTATAACTAAATTATATTAATCAATAATAACGTAAATAATTCAATTTTTTTATTATAGAACCTTTTAGAAGATGAATAGTTAAAATTAATAGCTTTAGTGGAAATGCTATTATTTTCTATAAACTTGTTACTTTGAATTATTTATTTGATCATAAATGTAGAAAAGGTTTTATATAAGCTATATCATCTAAAAACATATTAAGTATTAAAGTGACCTAATTCAAAAAAGTTGTTTTTGTGGCAAATTGCAATAAAGCGTAGCGTCGTGAGTGTTAGAGACTCATGGCTTCGAAGAGCAAGGAAACACTAGGTGTTTAAAAACTTGTAGGGTGATGTAATAGATGGTATTGAAATAAGGATTACAATATATCTAACTCAATTAAACCTAATTTTGAATTAGGTCACTTTAATACTTATGCGATATATTTCAATAAACATTATAATCGAACATTTGTTATAAAGTGTATTTTGTTCTATTCCTAATTCGAGCCTCAAAAACATTCTAATGAAAACTTATAGTTAAAGATTTACCAGTCTTTACGGAATTCTTTCAAATTCCCCTTTATTAGATTAAAAGAGTTTTAAGAAATGGTATGCCAAACTCAAATTAATCGTAAAATAAGTATAAAATGTAACCTGAACACATTTATCTCTTCAATTGTTTCCTATTAAAGGTCAGTTCTGGCACAGTTTTAAATTTGATATAAAAATGTCCTTTAATTTGGAACTACAAATTATTATCAACAATTTTAAGAGCCTGTATAGGTGAACATTTTGGAGGGATATTTGAAGGTTGTTGTGTTGGATTTGAAAAAATGATGTGCATTTATCAGAACCATTGATAACTGATTGATAATAAATCTGAGATTGTTCCCTAATCTGACAAGGCTCCGTGAATCGATGGCATTAGCCTTTTATCCTTTACAAATACTTAAAGACAGATTAGGCAATTCAAAGCAATATGGTCATCGAAATCAACAATTGCTTATTAAGCGTTTATTTGATTAGCTGATCCCACTTCTGATTTGAACACGCTGAAACCCACAAGGCAAAGTTCTTCCAACCATTAATAAAAATTTTCTACGAAAGCATCATATTCTAGTATAGACAATTGATATTGTTATGAACATGCGACAAGAGTTCGTAATGCGTATGTGATAGAGTTCAAATTGGAAGTGGCAGTTTACGAACATGCAAAAAGAGTTCGTAAACTTTATGTAATAGAGTTCAAATTCGCTTGACGCTAATTATCTGGAACATTCACTTTGTTTACGAATTGTGTTCGGTATCGCTGCTAGGACTAGCGAATGGTCGCGTACATTCTCGAAATCGGTTCGTTCGATATATAGGCTGACGTATTTTTTTATCAAAGAACTGTAAATAAAAGTGAAATAACAGAGACCTCGGCTTTTTTCAAAAGTAATAATAAAAATTATTTTGCTATAATCCGCAATACAGATGTATTGCTGACTATAGAAAAATATTTTTTACTTTTACTTTTGTATTATGGATCTTCGCAAAGTAACGCCTAATTCTATAAATTACTCGGCTTTTTTATTAACGGACTACATAGCGACTATAAGTACTAGTTTTGTAGTGAAAAGCTGAATTGTTTTTAACGAGTCATCAGGTATTTTCATCCAAATCCTTCGTGGATTTGGATGAATATACCCCCTGGTACGTAACAATATTTGAGATTTAGATATTTCATACAGCAATTTCATAAACCGAAAATTTTCTTTGATCGATTATTTAAATGTTTACTATTAGAAATTATTATAATTTGAATTTTAAAATGACAAACAAGAAATTATAGTTCGAACAACTTAATACAAATATTTCTATTGATTTTAGTTTTTTTTTTATTTCCTTGTATATAATGCCATAGCTCTGTCCACGATATCATAATCCAATGAGACTCCGATGAGGTATCTTGATTTATGTGTTCAGATAAAGCCCGATTCATGATTGATAGTTTCTGAAAAATGCAGTTCGTAGATTATATTATTTGAATGTTAAGGTTATTTGTATAAATCATTTACTAACTTTTTGATTAACTAAGCTGTGAGAGCCCAGCGGTGAGACAATGCGACTCTTTCCAATGAAGTTTTCTGTTGAAACCTTTGTGGTCTAAGTGATAATTGCAATTTATCACACACATTTCAGTGAAGGAAAACATCGTGGGGAATCCTGCATATGTCTATAGAATTCTAGGGATATGTTTCATTATGTGTTATTTAGGGACTTTTGTCTGTTCAAACATGTCTGACCCATCGTACCCTAACGTAAATAATAAGAGATAAGCAGAGAGGGAGTCATTGATGCGCAACAGTATTTATTTCGTACAAATCAGTAGCAATGATGGAATCTGGGCTATTTGACGCACACTGCAAGGTTCCAACATGGCACAGATCGTCTATTTTGTTGCATATAATATGAGGAATCAACTATTCGCATTAAATGTGCAAACTTTTTACCAGGGTAATGCCCTAAGCGTATCCTAAATGATGGTTTTACATGACGTCGTTTAAGTTGTTCAAAACAGGGATTATGAAGGGGCTGACACTGTATTGTTTTATACTATATTCCTTTGAATCCGCATTGGAGCAGCGTGGTCCAACCCTTCTCTACTAAAACGTAGATGCCTACGTCCAGCAGTCGGACAATAACAGGCTGTTACTTTTACTTTTTAATACGCATTTTCATAAAGTTTTCAGGTCAACGTATTATACAGAATACCAAAGATACGAACAAAAGATACGTTATCTTTAGTTATTTACGAAAATCTGTAGTTTAAATCCTTTACAATAATGACAATCTGATAAAAAAACTCCACTTTTGAGATAGTTTAATCACATTATAATCAACGATATCATGTAAACATTTGTAACATTGAAAATGTGTAACCTATCTCTTCAAGGATTACTGGTTTTAGTTTTTGCCTTCAGCGACTTTATTGACTATAGAGTAATAAAAAGAAGGCTCTATTTAAGGTTTACTGGTGAAAAGTAAATGAAATTTTTTTCAGATAACATTCCAAACATCTGAGTGAACCTGAATTACTTTCGTCAAACGATTATATTATCTTTTAAAAGACAGAGTGGCTTATAGTATGCTAACGTCAAAAGTACACTAGTGAAAATGCACAAAAAATGAAAAGATAATAGAAGTGTAAGGTTAAGTGAGGAAGATTTGGGCGAAATATAGTTATTAAATACTTGGGTGGCAAAGGAGGTCTTCCAGTTAAAGGGGGGAGGGGAAAAAATTGGGAGATTGTAGAGTGGTTGAGCTGGGAAGTTCAAAGGAGGTAAAAAGAGTGACAAAGAAGATAGCTGTTAGCTGATGAAGAAAGCATAAAAGTGTGCAACAATGGTGTCAGGTGTACGTGCCACAAATCAAATTGGTTTATATGGGGAAATAAGCTATGATAGTCCAGCAGATCGTGAGACTCTCTAGACACCATCATGGGTTCAAACCCCACGCAGGCACAAATGAGTTTTTCTGTTGAAATTTGTGTCTAATTGGTAATTGCAATTTATCACACGCTTTTCGGTGAAGGAAAACATCGTGAGGAGACCTGCATATCTCTAGAGAATTCTAGGGACGTGTGTAACCGGCATTGGAGCAGCTGTCCAAAAACAGAGAGGAGGCCTATGCCCAGCAGTGGGATAGTAACAGGCCGTTACTTTACTTACTACTTTATTGTGGATAAGAGAGGGGAGAGCTGTTCTTTGATGCAGAGAGCTTTAAGAGAGAGTTACTATGCCGCAAATGAACTAGATTCATGATCGAATCTTCGTATAAACGTGAATAGTGCTTTAAGCTAAGGGATAGGAAGTACCATCTCACCTGAACTCTAGAGATTCCCGATGTTCTCCTCAAACATACGCTTGCCACCTTCCATCCTCTTCTCTGAATCGTTCCCAAACTTCTCAGTGTACTCTTCGAGCCTTATCAGCCACTGGGCCCAATGCTCTCTAAGCCTATCAGTAGACAGGTGGAACACGTCCGCTTTGGAGCCATCAGTGTATGCGATAACTAGTAACGCGTCGCGCACATTGAAATGTTTGTAGTTAAGGTCGTTGCAAACCGCGCCAAAGTATGCAGCTAACTGCACGGGATTGTCGTAAGTCATTGCGATAGATTTCCTAGGTTTATCAGACTTTTTCCATTCAATTAGTGTTGCTTTATCTCTAAAAAATGTATTATAAATGGTTACTAGTATCATAGCAACCCCGCCGTGTGGTATCCGGCTAAGTAGAATAGACCACCCTCATTTCTTATCGAGGTGTCGTAAGAGGCGACTAAGGTAAGTCGACCCGCCGTGTGGTATCCGGCTGAGTAGAATAGACCATCCTCACTTCTTACCCACGTGTCGTAAGAGGCAAGTAAGGTATGTGCCGTGTGGTATCCGGCTGCATAGAATAGACCACCCTCATTTCTTACCGAGGTGTCGTAAAAGGCGACTAAGGTGAGTCGACCCGCCGTGTGGTATCCGGCTGAGTAGAATAGACCATCCTCATTCCTTACCGAGGTGTCGTAAAAGGCGACTAAGGTAAGTCGACCCGCCGTGTGGTATCCGGCTGAGTAGAATAGACCATCCTCATTCCTTACCGAGGTGTCGTAAAAGGCGACTAAAGTGAGTTAACCCACCGTGGTATCCGGTAGAGTAGAATAGACCACCCTCTTTCTTACCGAGGGGTCGTAAAGTACGACTAAGATAACTTGACGTCAGGCAGGCGGCCGGTCGTAAAATACGTAGCCAAATCATGTGACATGTTAACATGTTGTGCCGACCCCACTTAGGGTGGGATAAGTGGGATAAGGGCAGGAGGATGATGATTAATAATAAAAATGAACTACATTTTTTGTCGCTGCAGTGTTTGTATGTGTGCCACAATTTATCAGTTAACTTACTCATAATCAGCAATAGCGTCAATTATTCCTCTGTATTTCAAAACGGGATGGACAACATTCGACTCTATGGCCTTCGCGGAAGATATACTTTTCAATAACTCCGCGACCGACACCCAAACGCCTTCCACCTCCTTTTCTATGCGAAGTTGTGTTCTAGGTTGTGTGAAGTAATCCTTTAGGGTATTGTGGAATTTAGTACCAACGGCTAATTGGGCTGGAAAAAATCCAAATTATATGCCTAGAGTTCATATCAGAATACTGTTAATAACATCACTGATTTATGTGTTACGACGTTGGAACTAATTGAAAACATAGAGAATATTATACTACCATGAACTCTTATTGCGTTTCAATTGAAGACGTAAACGAAATTGTTTTGATTTTTAATACCATGACGTCTTAAAGACGCACAAGTCGTTGCCGAATGAACGTTCGGAGTTCGTCCTAAGAAAATGTGAGTAAAGGAGACAGAGTTATCTATAGTTCATATAACGTTATCCTTTTCAAACATTACGATCCCAATGCAATTCACATTTCATGTTACGAAAAGAATGCGGTTCCCGGTCGTCGTTTTACGTGTTCAATTAAGTCGCAATAAGAGTTCATCGTTTGCCTGCTGACAGTGAGACCGTCACAATAAATAATGAGAGGAAAGATCGTACACCTTCATCTTTGTCTAATCACACATAAAAAAGAGAGACAAATAGATCACCCTCATTTGGTTTCTCTGTATTGTAATACGTTACATTTAAGGCTGGATGTCATGTTGTATCCGGCTGAGTAGAATAGACCACTCTCTTTTCCTACCGAGGTGTCGTAAAAGGCGTCTACGGTAAGTTGACGTCAGGAAGCGGCCGGTTATAAAATACGTAGCCGAATCACGTGACTACATGTTTACAACATGTTGTCCTGACCCCACTTAGAATGGGGTAAGGGCAGGAGGATGATGTTACATTTTGGACTGGCTTCCCTATATTATATAACCCTTCGCTGGAATATATGCATTGCATTCTAAAAAAAATTATAAAGATAAAATACCTTGCAAAAAGGTAACTCGATTTTGCCGCGATGTGACCCGTTTATTTATATAATAATATATATGAATCGCGAAAGTTTAAAATTTACCAAAATACCTCGAATTCAGGTTTTAATATTATATTTAGTATAAATGCGCTATAACATTTTTACTGCATCGTAACTATAAAATGCTCAAATTCATTATCATGTATTTAAAAAAAAAACGAAAAATAATTGCATTCCGTATCTTTTTATGAACAGCGACTGACTAAACTAAACAAAACTAGTTGCGAGTTGAGAGTTTCATAAGTCGAGAGTTTCATATCGTAGGAAGAAGTAGATTGTACCGCATTCAATCATCTTGAATAGCCATAATAATAGTTGCCGGAAATATCCATAATGGATGTTCCATCGTGTGGTATCCGGCTGAGTAGAATATACCATTCTCATTTCTTACATAGGTGACGTAAAAGGCGACTAAGATAAGTTTCCCTGTCGTGTGGTATCCGAGTGAGTAGAATAGGCCACTCTCATTTTACTACCGAGGTCTCGTAAAAGGCGACTAATGTAAGGTGGTTTAGCAACCTGTTTAAAAAAAGTTGTGACAACCCCACTTAGAACGGGATAAAGACAGGAAGATGATGGTGATAATTAATGGAGGTACTGGAAACTTCGCGAACAGTTTCTAACACATGATCGAGAATTCAAAATTCAGATCAAGAGTGATATTGAGAAAAGGTATTTTGAATATCTTTTGACCGCACCTAGGCAAGTGTAGTGTCAGACGTCTTCCAGCTAGTTGGAGGGAAGATATCCGCAAAGTGGCTAGCAATGGAAACTAAGAGCTGAAGACCGAGCTCAGTGAAGTGATATAGGAGAGATCTATGTCCAACAGTGGACAGGATGATGATAATATTTTTGGAACCTCAAATGGAGAGGCTCTTTATAATAATAATGCTACAGCCGTCGATTGCCAGAAGTTCTTTAGTCAATCGTAACGTAATCATAACGTAAGCATCTGTGGTTGTTTTGAGGAAACAGACTGAGACGATAATATAGCTCCCCCTGTTAAGTGGCACCGGTATTCGGGTCAGCTGACACGAATGGAACAGACACATTTCAACCGCCAATTCGCATAAACGTAAATAAAACCAAAACAATACAAAGACGTAAACAAGTTCGAAGTACAAAAGACTTTGCATTCTCAAAACAACATTTTAAATATATATATTACACTACAATTTATATTTATTGTATTACCAGTTTTACCTGCGACTTTGTTCGCGTAAATAATCTTGTTTAAATAAGTTTCTAGAAAAAACCCGACATTTTTTCATCTCCATATTAGCCCGGTATATAATCTAGCATTATGCCAAACTTCATCAACTTGGATCCAGCAGATTACCCTTGAAAGCGTAACAGAGCGACACACCGAAAGACAGACAGAAGGCTTGAGAATTGAAAAAGAAGACTTTAGCATATAAGTGTAAATTAGAATAGATCTCTTAATATAATCTGTGTTTGGAGATCAGTCTTTACATAGTCTGTTATAAGTTATGCCTTTGTGATTGTAAATTTTGCTATGGGCCCATAGCAGCAATTTATTTTATTTGTAGATAAAAATAAAAAAACTCCTATTTTCAACGAGCGAAAACAAGATATACGCTAAATTACCTAGTCAGAAACAATGAAATCAGTTAAGTTGTGATGTGAAGTAGCGGCCTCTTACAATCCCACGGCTGGGAATAGGCCTCCTCTCTCCGTTTCTGGAGAGAAGGGTTGGAGCTAAGATTCCTCACGATCACTTTCCTCACGATGTTTTCCTTCACCGAAAAGCGTGTGATAAATTGCAAATATCAATAAGACATTACCAATTTGACACATAAGTTTTAATAGAAAAACTCATTGGTGCCTGCCCGGGTTTGAACTCGTGTTCCCTTCGAAAGATTCGCACGGTCTCATCGCTAGGCTATCACAGCTCATGAAATCAGTAGAGCACCTAAATTACCGGCATAGCTACACACAACAACACACAACACAGCAACAGTGTCGCAAACCTGAATTGTTAATTTACAGGGTCTAAAAAATGAACAAATACTCATTAGTGTTCTGTGTGGTAAGGTGTGACCATAGTATTATTCCCTAGGTGATAAGACAACCTTAAAAAGCTACCTGCAAGCCAAGCCGAGTAAGTACTATGGCTGTAGACGCCCATTTATTAGCAGAATACTTGCATGTTAAAGAGAGAGTTAACTAATCCAATAACAAGTCAAGTTAAAAATGCTTTTAAAAAAGCTTTTAGAAAAATTTCATGCCCAACTGTTAACCGTTGAGAACTTCCTCTCATGCTGCCGCCAATCCTGGCAGCAGCATCAGGTCATACTTATCATAAGCATGCATCGGGACTAAACCATTATGTAAAATTTCACACTGGACACTGGGAAGTGGGTCAAATTTAACTTGCAAGATTCCACCTTTTACATATACACAGCAAGTTAAATAAAATCTTTTAATAATACATATTCAAAACATTATCTTTTCTTATGAATGCATCTTGTGAAATGTTATATCAGACACACTAATATAGATGTAAAATTTATTTTAAGTCTAGATAAGTTGAGATCAAATGTGAACTCCTCAAATAGGTCAGTTTCAATAAATACAAACATTATGTAACACTGCAGACATAGAATCGTATTTGCATTGATGTAACTAAACAGAAATGAACTGTCTGACTTTTCATTATATCCAGTAAATTAAGTCAGTAATTAATTCCAAAGTTAAGGTATTTTTTCAAACATCTCTTTAGCATTTGCTTATATAACATTTTGAATGTTATTTTTTTTTTTGTAGTGTAGTGCCAGTGCTACTTAAAAGAACACAAAAACAAAGTGTCTCATATAACTAAGTTAAGTCACTGGACCAATTCTTAGATATAAGCTTAGGTTATCTATAAGTTGCTTATTAGCCTTTTGGCTAGAACGCAACATCAATGAAGTATTTTCTTTTTGGTTATTTTTTATAATAGAAAAAAATAACATTATGTAATACAGTCATACAATTTGTAGAAAATAAATATTTTACCCTATCTATAGATATGCTGACATATAATGAAGAGGGATGCCTATTATGCCTATAAGTATAGATATATGAACAGAGAGAGACCAAAAAATAAAGAAATGGCTTGTGTGAAGTCTATATCTATACTTATTATAAAACAAAGTTCTCAAAGCTGTCTGTATGTGATTGATTTTCTCAAAATCGATTGAACAGATTTTTTTACAGTTTTTACTAAAAGGTAGTGCAATACCTCTGAAAGGTTTTGATTAATAGTACATAACAGTTTCATGTAAATTGTACATGAAGAGGTAATTTTACAACCTTTTTTAGTCGGGATAGTAACAAAACAGTGTCGATTGTAGTTTAAAAAGGGAATAGGGATAAACAGGTATAGGGTATGAGAGAGCCAGTCTCCTGCTGAGACTCGAACAACTATTACATGCTAAACACTGATTTCCAGTCAAGCGAAGTCACATATAAAGCTAGGATGTTATAATAGAATAAGCATCAGAATTGACAAATGGTAGAAGATAATGGTATATAAAACATATTGTGCTGACCATACTTAGAATGGGAAAAGGATTGGAATAAATTACTTTATAAAAAAACTGTGACAGCTCAATAATGAGACTGAGGGACTTTCGCAATGGATAGTTTATTGGAAAAACATGAGTAAAGCTGCATATACCTAAAGAATTACGAAGATATTTCGAACCTACCAATTTGTATTACAACAGCATAGTGGTTCTTATGAATATCATTCTTTTTCTTCCAGGACAGATTACTTGTATACAACAGTCAACTTGTTTTACTTTTAGATCAGTTTGTCTTTACTTCAAATATATGTCACATTAACTTCACACTAACTCCCTATTAAAATTAATTCAGATTGACTAAATGGAATTTAAATGACTAATCATTTTACACTTAATTTGGTTTTTAATTAAGCAAGACAATGTAGATGTAATGTAAAAATAATTAAGCAAAAACATATATATGGCATATGGAATCAGTTATAACACTTAATGTCTAGTTAAGATAAGAGTCATGTATTTAATAAAAAGAAAAACCAAATTGTCTTTTTTATATGTTTGGAACTTTTTATAACAGTTTATGGTGTAACATTCAGTATGTCAGCTCTTAGTTCAACACATCTTGAATAAGTACTGAAAGCTAAAGTTTTAGAATAGATTTACAAAATCCGTGATTTATGGCACTATATGATTAAAGTATTGAAATTGTTTCAATGGATTTAACATACCTTCGTAAAACCTGTTGAACTCCTCCAAACCCATTTCAGCTATTCTCTCCTGTTTCCACTTATCTAAAGCTTTCCTAGATTCTTCAGTCATAGTTTTATTTAATATTAACGTCACAGCTGGAAACTGTTGAGTGAAATCATTCTGATGTTGTTTTATCTGAAGTATTTTGTCTTCGCTGGCATATCCTGGCTGGGCGGCGGAGCTTCGCACGGCATTGTTCGTCGCTAAGGTCTTTAGGCCTCTAGCTGGGGTCCCGCTAAATAGAACACCCGCTAAATTCAAACAAGTCCTTGAATTTTGCCACATTATATCTTTAATAAATTCAAATCTGGGTACAAAGGTACTCCGATTGCACACAGATAGTAGAACAGACTTCTTTATATCATCTTCATTCGCTATTTCGAACTTTTGCGTATTTTCTCCCAATGTTATTCCGTTGTTTTGATGCGATCTATTTTTAGCTGGAACAGACAATTTTATATCTACAAAAATGTACACGAGTATATCACACGGCGCTAAATGTCATATGATTAAATACGACAGAAATCTCAGCGTACAACGCACTGGATATAGATATTTACTTTGTACAATCAGAGAACGCACTGTACAACAAACAATACACAGTAAGAAACCAGTGTACTCAATTCGCACTCCGGTTAATACTGGTAATATTTTGAAATGGGAAATGAAAGGTGATACGGAAATACAAGGCTATTATGGTATCGTGTTTGGACTAACCTTCCTTTCGCAATCGGCTTTTTCTCTGTTTATTCGTCTCTAGTAAAGGTCCAAATAATTCTTTGTTTTCTTTATTGAAATTCTTTAATTTATCCGCCGGTGTCAAGATCGAAGCGGGCCGGATAACTTTATTCCTGACAGATTGTTTTTCTACTGAAATTCTTCGACCAAAATATGAAGACAATGGTCGTAGCATAGCGAATTTTTTTTTCAATTGATTGCTTATGCCCAACAGCAGTTTTTTATTTCAATCTCCACTGTTATTAAGTTTTAAATTCAAAATGATCCTAAAATTGTAATGTAGGTATTTAAATTTGAAAATGAAGAAATTAAAAAATAAAAACATAGACTACTAACTAAATAATTAAAAATATTATGATTACAGTGTTGCCAGCTTTCACACAATTGTCTCCTTAAATGAAATGCTCACATTTCTAAATTTAAATATTTACTTATTGCATCATTTTTGAATGATTGCATTTTTTTAATGAAAACATTTTTACTTTATATGCAATAAAGTATAAAGAGATAACAAAACAAAAAAATATACAAGAATTCTTAAATAGTATATAATAACAAAATTAACTTCAAGTGTACTAACAAGACACCACACCACAACATAATTTTGAATACCTATTATCTATCTATATAAGCAGTCATTTACTTCATTCGGATGAAAGTTTCAAAATCAACAAATTTATAAATCAACCATGTATTATTCAATTTACAAATTGACACTATGCTTCATAAGACAAATGTTTGAATAAAATTTCATGCCAATTATTTTCTAAATTTTATCCGTAACACCTCGGTTAATTGCCTCATCAAGTGACAAAAGGGCTGGGTCCTTTTTCGCACAAAGAATCAGATTAGTTATTTAACGCGGAAACGCTGCCACCATTCTTGGGACCATTCCATATGGGCATGATTTGTATAATCATAGCGTGTAAATAATATATGATAGATATTTGTTCATTGAAGGCCAATTAAATTGTTTTTATAAGGCTGCAATTATAATTAATGTTCCAACTTAATTAAAAATATATATTTTTATACTGCCATCTCTCGCGAGTTTTACAAACCAGTTCTATGTAGATAAGTAAGTGTTTATTAACATGTCCGATAGGTAGCGAAACTGTGTAATATTCAATGATAATATTTACTATTTTTATATAATATAAATTCGCACTATCAATGAAATTTAAGTAGACTTCACGAAATGTATGTATAGTCTGTATAATACATATCTGATTGTTCATTAAATTTGGCGGGAAACGTACACACCAGATACAACGGCGTTAAATACAGATACTAATAAAGGCGGCAAAGACGCAGGCGCGGTGCTGCCGGTAAAGAAATAGACATTTGAAAAAGCCGGCTCTCTGATGTGCGGTGGTCTCTAAACGCTTAAGTTTTACCGGACCTTGTGCTCGTAAATCGGGAGACGTAACATTATGTGATAAGAACTATATGGATTATTTGTAACATATATCTGAAATAATGTTATGTTAAATTCGGATTGTAAGTGAAAAACGTGAAACGAGCTTTCAATCAAGTTTTGGTACATAATTTCAAAGGTAAGAGTGATATTTTACACACATATTTACGTTACTATTAGCTTTAAATTATAGATATTATAGTTTATAGTTTGATTAATTTATTTGATACAATTTTGAATCTTTTTTATTTAGTTCAGAGTTTTTCCGGTTTTATTTACAAACATAATTTAGAGTTTCGTTCATATTTTTCAAAAGTATTACATAGCAAGATTTATACGGATTAAATATTTAATTTATCTATATTAGACTAAGTAATATTTAAAATTGTGATTATTTACATTTATGACTTAATTTTTAAGTAGTATTTTTTTTATAGATAATAATAAAGGTTACAAGTTATTAAATTCATCGATCTAAGATTTTATTTTGTTAATAAAAAAAAACATATTTTTTTTATCAAGTATGTTTAGAATTTTTTAAAAGTCTTTTCCGTGTTTTGTAAATATTCACTGTGCTTCGTACACAGAGTAGTAAAAAGAGGTAAATTTAAATATTCCACGCCATAACAGTTTTTATATTAGTGTAGTTAAAATATAGTGAGTAAGTAAACAATTATCTAAATTTTATTATTATGACTGGTCCGTTAGCGCAGTTTACAGTGAACTTGCCTTCAGATTTGCGGGACGCGTGTTCGATTTCCACCGAGGGAAAATGTTGCCAACATTTTCTATAAACAATTTGTTGGTTCTTCGAGTCTGGGTGTATATTTGTATTTAAATATGTTTTTAAGATTATATTGGTATGTATATAGAGTTGTACCGTCACCCATAACACAAGTATTAAGTTATTTACTTTGGGAATGGCCAGCCGTGCGAGCAAATGTCCCATGTATTATTTATTTATTACAAAAATTAGCAAATGACCGTCAAATATTCTTTATAGTATTTTGGGAAAACTGACGAGATTAGGTGTGTTTTTAACTCGTATTAAAATATTTATAATATAAATTATTTTTTATTTTTTGGAAGATTTCAAGAAAAACAATCTGAACGGACTAATCTAATTCTTTAAAAGAAGTTATAAATATGAGGCTTATAAATATTTTATAGTCGTTGTTACGGAAACTAAATTTCGAAAGTTTTACCCGAACTTATATCAAGTTATTACAAGTGCTCGGCTTTAATATTACTTTTCTTAGGAGGTGTTGTAAGCTTACTAATCTTATGACAAGAGAAAGATTAGCTTTTGTCCACAATTTCGCTTGTGTGGACTTCAATATTAACATAAAAATATAGTAACAATAAGTAATTTTTTTGATAAAACCAACATACCGCTTAAGTTATATTAATCGTCTATTTACGTAGATTTATCATCGAAAATTTTTAGTTCAACGAATATCGTAGTTGCCAAAATGAATCGATCAATATCGCACAATAAATTCTATATAACATATATATTTTGTTGATATCTACAAAAAAATGTTAATGCAATTTTGCGCTTATTGGAAATTTAATACATTTCTCTATTAGCAATCTTTGATCATAATCTAGTAACAACGTTACTTACGACCGGTAGTTTATATAACAAATATACTAGAATAAATTGAGCTAAATGAAATTGAAATAAAAATATAAATGAAATTCTAAAGCATTTCTATAATACTTATTAAAATGCTTCAATGTAATGTTAAGATTATTGGATAAAATTTATTTTATTGTTACAATTGACTTCTATTTTGTTTTATACAGGATAAAGCATATGAGCATAGACTTAAAAAGACTTGAAAAATTTAGATTCTTAGGATATGTCAAGAATTTTGTTAACGCAATCTGGCCTTTTTGGACAAAAATTACAATAAAATACCATATACAATAAATGGGAACAATAAATAGGTTTCTTGCGCCTGCGTCTTACCTACCCGCTTATTTCATTATGTTTACTTAGAGTGTAAGTCGAAATGTGTAACTACCTTATTGTTTTATACTTTTTAGTTAGTAATATCTCTTTGAGTTTATACATTCTACGAATGTATGTATGTAAATGTAATGTAAAAAAATTGCAAAGTATTATCTATGTACTATATACTTATATATATTATGTATATTATGTCGATGGCTCCGGCGTACTTTGATGAGTTTATATTTACGCTAACATTATGTAAACTGTAAATAATGTATATTAATAAAAATAAAAAATTTGAAGATGCTATTCCCAATTGACCGTAGTCACTAACATAAATCCAAGAATGTAATTTTTATATGTAGGAAAAGAATTTCCGATGCAATCATGCGCTTATTCGACAGAAGTATTGAGCTTGATCGTTTCATTATGACAATTGACATCGCTCTCAAGTGGTTTTAGCCTTTACGAGCATACTCATAAAATTTATTACACTGATATGTGTAATAGATCAGATAGAAAACTACATTTATAAACGACCTCTGCACGTATTACTAACGTTTCAATGACAATTGCGGGCTTATTGAATGGAAGTGTGCAACACTGTTTTATTATTAGTCACTTTGATCGTCTTTAAATTAAGTTATTAGTGTTTCCGAATATATTAATCACATTATTGTTCGTATTGATTATTGCTGTACAAATAGGAAATCTGTTACACCCATATTAAACCCATTTTAACATTTATTATATTATTATTATTATTTATTAGAATAAGGCGTTACTTTGCGGAGATCCATTATACAAAAGTAATAATAAAAATTATTTCGCGATAATCCACGATACAGTAAATAGAAAATAAACTACTCAAAACAAAATAGGGCCCACCACGTTTTTTTGCATTAATTTTAAAATACATACAATTATTCAGTTTTTCTGATTACACAAGGTTAAAGTAGGGATTCCTAAATTATATGAAATAATCCAATAGTTTGTAGTTCCAAAGTAATTCTTTATTTTTTCAAACTAAGACACAAAGAACAGTTTTTTACGATATTTCGGTAAAATAATGAGATTAAAGAAGTTTACATTTTATCGTTCTATTGGGACCATATGTTGAGATATCCTTAGTTTAGAAGCGTGGGGTTCCTCTTTTACTTTGTACGCACTCCCTGAGTCTTTGGAATATTTTCGATAAGATGCACTATGTTTTGTTGCAGTATTTGCTGCCAACACAATTTTAGTGCATTTATTCGCTGTTCTTGAATATGACGCTCCTGTAATTTTCTTTGAGGCTTCCTTTCAATTGATCTCATAAATGTTCGATGGTATTGAGGTCGGAACTCATAGCTGGCCATGGCAACATTGAAATATTGGCATCAGAAAGTGTATTCTGTGTAGTACGCGCCATGTGAGCACGAGTGTTGTCTTGCATTAAAACAAAGTAAGCGTCAATTCTTTGTGAAAATGAAACAATATGAGGGCAGACTATCTGTTCGACGTAACTAGAGGCCGTTACGGTACCTCCATCCAGAATTACCAGCTCTGTTTTACCTAGTAAGCTTATTCCACCTCAAACCATGACACTTGCACCATCAAAGCGGCCAATTTTATGGATGCATTGTTCTGAAAAACGTTCTCCTTCCCTTCTCTATACACATACTCGTCCATAGGGACTATAAAACTTGATTTTACTTTCGTCCGTTAAGAGTACGGATCTCCAGTTATCCATTGTTCAATCCAAATGTTCATCTGCGAACCTTAAGCGCGCTGCACTATGAGGTCTTGTCAGTTTGAGCCTACCAAAACGTCCTCTGGAACGTAGGCCATCTTCGTGGAGTCGATTTCGAATAGTTTGATCGCTCACTTGTCTTCCATTAGACTGCCGTAATTGATTTTGTAGCGCTCAGGCGGTGATTGCACACTCCCGATGGGCAGTTAATCTGATATTTCTGTCGTCCTGCTCCATTTTGGCTCTCGCTCACTGATCCAGGTCTTCTAGCAATACTTCAGGTCTCTTAATAGCGTTCCTACAGGTTTCGGATAGCTCGTTGGTACACACTGACGCCTGTTGCAACAGATCTCTGAGAGTGCCCTTCCTGAAGCGTAGTAACTGCTCTAGCTGCAGTGTCCATGTTCATATGACGACGAGGACCAGGCATATTGATGAGAACTAGCGCCGTAATCAAAGGAAATGGTTTACTAAATAAACTTCAACAGTAACGATAAGAATACGACTGAGAGCGCGAGCGAAAAAAATATGAATTTTTTTAGCCCTACACTTTACTTGACTACTTACTTGAAAAAAATGTTAAAGGTATCGTTAGAAACGCTGGGAACAGACTCCTAAACATGTCAACTATACGTTTAAGTACTTGAGTCATATTACAATAGCCGTGCAAAAAATTTGTGAACAAATTTGTAGATCGAGGCGGGGTGGGCCCTATTTTGTTTTGAGTAGTTTATATATAGTGCTAAATGTATAGTGGACTATCCGTTTTTTCATACCCGTTACATACAGGATTCGTAAAAACACATGTACAAACCTCCACCACTGCCACCACGATACACAAGCACTACACACGTTCACTATCACAAACTCAACAATCGTTTCGCCCCGCAACCGAAGCATCATCAGGAGAAAGACTCCACGAGAAAATCCCAAAGCTTCGCGATTTTGTCCACTTTGCGGATAGTCGACTATACATTTAGCACTATATATATTTTCTATTTACTGTATCGCGGATTATAGAAAAATATTTTTTAATATTACTTTTTACATAATTACATTTACCGACTACACCAGTTTCAAATTACAATTAAAAGGATGCTTAAAAACGAAGCTGATTTTAATATAGCGGATTTTATAAATGACAATGCATAGACTTAATGTATACATCCCAACTCTGCACAAAATAACCTTCAGGCGGCACAATATCTACAACACATGTAGAGATCTCATGAAGAGACTTATGTCGAGCAGTGGATGTCCATCGGTTAAGAAAGAAGAGCAAGAAGACAAGATACCATCATCATTCTCCTTCCCTTATCCCACTCCAACTGGGGTCGGCACAACGTGTTAAAAACATGTTGTCATATGATTCGGCTCCGCATTTTACGACCGGCCGCCTGCCTGAAGTCAACTTACCTTAGTCGTATTTTACGATCCCTCGGTAAAAAAGAGGGTGGTCTATTCTACTCAACCGGATACCACACGGCGGGCAAGAAGACAAGATAGCATTCATGAAATCTACAAAAGAGAGAACATTAGAGTTTTTTGTTGCCACCTCTTGGTAGTAGCAATTTTCCGAACCAGCGAAAATAAGATTAATCCTACGAATATTATAAATGCGAAGATTTGTCAGTAAGGATGCATGTTTGTTACTCTTTCACGACGAATCCGCTGAATCAATATTGACACAAATATTCCTAATACACCGAGGTAGCATATAGGCTATAGAAATCCTGGTAATTCTAATTCATGACATTGAAAAGCGCCGCCTACTATCAGTCTATCCAAGTGTTTTTAGTGACCATGTGTTAAAGTCTAGTCGATTCTGTAGTAATTTATATGGCAAAACAACGTTTGCCGGGTCAGCTAGTGAGACTATAAAAATAATTTATAGAATTAGGCGTTACTTTGCGGAGATCCATAATAATCCATCGCAAAGCTTTGCGATTTTGTCGTGTGTCGTTTGTGGTGAAAGTGGTGGAGGTTTGTGCATGTGTTTTTACGAATCCTGCACGTATCGGGTATGAAAATACGGATAGTCCACTATACATTTAACACTATATGTATTTTCTATTTTATTATTACTTTTGTACTATAAAAATATTTTAACTAAACAAAATTTTGACTTTCAATTAGGAATCATGCAGTAGTTTGTTGGATTATGCTCACAATTCTTTTAGCTTGTATTAGGAAGCTGGAAAATAAATACGTTAACGTAGCTACTATCATAATGAATATTTACAGAAGATATTCTCGGGTTTGTTTATCCAAACTGTTTGCGATCATTTTATTTTTGTTACTAACATAAATAGTTTAAATCTTATATATATAAAACAAAGTCGGGTTTGTTACAACATTTATAACTCGAGAAGAGGACCAATTTCATGGTTTTTGATTCGCTGGATTTGTCTCAGCCCCGAATAGCAGAATACATTTTAAAAACAGTGAAAAATCAAACGAATACATAATTATGAAAGTAAATAAACGTTCATTCGTTTCGTACCTGTCAAACATTTGTTGTCATTTTCAGTATGTACATACACTGTGGCTTTGGTCATCCTGTCCAATACTGTAAGTAATGATTGACATTTATGCATGCGTTCATAAATTTATTTTGTGTAAACTTTTTAAAAAGGATGAATAAACTATTCTGTATTTATTTTTAAATCATTAAAAGGTTGAATAAAAGGTTGAGAAGTGCATTTAGCAGATACATAAAAGGTCCTCAAATATTTATGCGTGCGTACAGAAATAATGACAAATGATTAATATCTACGCGAACGTTCAGAGATTTTTTTTGTGTTATTGTATTACGTTCATCAAACCTAAATTAGTTCAGCTAAAAGGTAACACACCATTCATTGACTGGTAGGCGGTACGAAGTTCGCCGGGTCAGCTAGATAACTTATAACTACAAAAAGTTTATTAATTTATTGCCATACTAGATATCTTTAGTATCGTTTGACAATTACCAATCAATACAATAGATAAGAAACGTGAGCAAAGCGGCAACTTTTTATAGTAGAGTAGGGGAATCATAAGCAGGCCTGTAAGTGAGATGAGATAAATAATTAGAGGAAAGATGAAACCGTATCTCGTATCTTTGTCTAATCGGACATAAAAAGAGAGACACATATATGTACTCTTATTTGCTTTCTCTTTATTGTAATAGAGCACATTTTAGGCTCGCTTTCCTTCTCTAGTAAAATAATTCTATACAACTGCGGCAATAGAATAAGTATAATCATCTCATAAAATAAGTACCAGCATCTCATCAGAAATGAAATAAAATGCGTCGTAGAAAAATATGTGGGTATCATTTATTTGGTTTATTTGTTAATGTTATGATGGACCAAAATGTACGAGAATTTTCGAGCAATTTTGCGCTCATTGAACAAAATGTAAACAAAGCATTTGTCTTTCTATAGAGGAAGAAAATATTGTACATATTTTACTAACATTATAAATGCAAAAGTTGTCTGTCTGTTGCGCCTTTAAATCCGCCGGAGCGATATTAATGAAATAGAAAAAACTTTTTCATTTCGAAACCCGAAAACAAACAATATAGTGCCATTGTAGCATCTATAGGATATTGAAGTAGGATTTTCCGCACAAACTTAGTTCCGTCGTTATAGTTTTAATTTGTTCTAACAAATTCTCGGAATGCTGTCCGCATTAGGTAAGTTTTGTAAGAAGGATAATGGGGATCGATTTATATTCCTGCGACTGGTGAATGTTCCTGACTTCTCAGATATATGAGTATTATATAAAATGTTATAAATTGGTTAAAATGTCAATGATCTAATCGGATATTAGTCCTGCTATAATTTGTGGTAGCCCAGTAACCTTACGACTCTTTCAGGGTTACGGATTCAAATACCGGCCAGGGTTCAATGATTTTTTTCTGTTAAAAACTTTTCTTCTTATAATTGCAATTTATCATCATATAACATCGTGAGGAAACCTGCATATCATTCGAAAATGTTGGGGATAAGTGTAAACTACTAATCCGCATTGTAGCATTGTGGAATGTCTTGCCTACAACCCTTCTCTTTCAAAATGCTTAGAAGAGGCTAATGATCAGCGGTGGGAATAGTAACAGGCTGTTACTTTACTTTATATATTAACCCTCAGTGCTTTATTAAAATCGTTGTTGCCGATGGTTGAGACCGCGACATTTTTACCGGGAGATTTCGGGTTCAAATCCCAAATAGGGTCCATGAGTTAACAGGAAAAAGAACTTAAGATGCTAATGTATTTTTGCGTATCTTTGGTACTACCAATCTGTATCAGATAATTTATAGAATTAGGCGTTACTTTGCGGGATACCGTTAATAAAAAGTAATGGAAATGTTTTGCTAAATATTATCGCGGATTTTTGTGCATAAGAATATAAATAATTATAAAAAGATGTATATAATAAACAAAGCAGGAACCGACATAAGCTTGCGGTTCCTGCTAAGGCTCTGCTAAGGTTCCTGCTTTTGTAAGGCGTTACAAAAGTACGTAAGTTATGCCGTGTGGTATCCGGCTGCATAGAATAGACCGCCCTCATTTCTTACCGAGGTGTCGTAAAAGGCGACTAAGGTAAGTTGACGTCAGGCAGGCGGCCGGTCCTAAAATACGTAGCCAAATCGTGTGACAACATGTTTGTAACATGTTGTGCTGACCCCACTTAGAGTGCGATAAGGGCAGGAGAATGATGATGAATGAAAAGTACGTAAGTTGTTTGTGGGTTTGGGTATAAGACTATAAGAAAATCCCGTATTCGATTTTACCTTTGTCGTTGCAGCAGCGTTTAAAAACTATCAAAAGGTTAATACAAAAACCTATTATACTGTTGTGGATTACTTAGACAATAATACATGGACATAGCTACTCTTCGACTCTATACAAGACAACCGCCGAGTTTCTTGCTGGCTCTTCTCGGTAGGAACAGCTTTCTGAACCAGCGGTAGAGTTGATGCTTCGAAAGCACTTGTTTATAAGTTTATTTAAATAAAGAATAGGTATTTTGAATTTGAATTGAATTTGATTAAAGGAAAATAATATTTTCATTAATTTTGAATCCGTATTACATTAAAGCGTAAGATCTAATCTCCTATTTTTCTGTCCAAATGGGAGGAGGCAATGCCCAGCAGAGGGATAGCAACTCTCTACTATTACCCATCGTATAGTTATATAGTATTTTATAAGCAAATTGAATTTAAATTATTTAATAGTTAGTACTGTTTTGCACAACTTTTAACTTATACGGTTTGTTCACGGGTGTGTTTTATTGGTCTAACAGAGAATGTTACTAACGAATTCCCAAAGTTATATTTGACTGTTCCGAGCGCAATATTAGAGTTGACCTGGTATATTATTTTGATTTTAACTTAAGTCCTGTTTTATTTAGGCAATTATTGATTTATTTTCATCTGAATATGAGCCCGTACTTTCGACATTAAATACCTATTAATACCGAATTATATGATTTATAGTAGCAGGCGTTACTTTGCGGAATGCCATATTACAAGCACTATAATAGAACTACCTCGCTATAATCCGCACGGGTTAAGCGAATGCATGCAAAGCTAATGTGTATGAAGCAGGCACAATTTTCGCGGCGCATTGCGATTTTTGTCATGGAGCCTCCAAACTATCGTTTCGCCTCGCAACCGAAGCATGACAGAGATAGACTCCACGACAAAATCGCAAAATCGATTGCGATTTCTATAAGTCTATCATGTTTTTTACGAATCCTGCATGTATCGGGTATGAAAAAATGGATAGTCCACTATACATTTAGCACTATTATTTTTTCTATTTACTGGATCGCGGATTATAGAAAAATAATTCTATTATAACTCCGTTATTATTCCACCGTTTTAGTTTCAATTTTGGTATTATAAATTCTTTTTACCTTGTCACTTAGTTATGTGAAACATTATTACATTGTCTTTTCAGTTCAGATTGAGTTCGCTGCAATCCTTTTGTCTTATCCGCACTGTATCTTTAATGTATTCTATGCAAATGAAACGCAACTGCAAATTGAATTAAAATTGTTGTTACGTGAGAGTTACATTGTACAAAGTTTACCTTATACGTTCACAACTCCGTACTCTAGTATCAATATTAGCAACAAAGTTCTGATTTTGACTATTTAATTCTCTGGCTTTCACTGCCACTTTAACAGCTTCACCGAGTATGAAAAATAATATTCCTGATTCAAATTCAAATTCAAAATATTCTTTATTCAAGTAAACTTGTAGACAAGTGCTTATGAATCGTCAACTGTACTGCTGGTTCGGAAAGCTGTTCCTACCGAGAAGAGCCAGCAATAAACTCGGTGGTTGCTCTTTTCAAGTAAAATTCTTGTAACTAGTTATATTTGGCCATTACAATCTGGTACAGGGTAGAGAAGTAGCTATAACCACGCATTTTTATCATCTATATAATCCTCAATAGTATAGTAGGCTTTTTGTATCAGCTCCCCTTTAACAGCGTTTTAAACTGCTGTAGTGCAAAGATAAAATCGATTGCGGCATTTTATTATGGTATAAGATTCTATACCCAAACCCACAACGACTTATTTACTTTTGTAAAGCACAAAGCAGGAATCGCAAGCTTATGTTGGTTCCTACTATGTCAATTCAATAATAAAAATAAAATAAATTTTGTATGTATCCCATACTATACTATACTATACTCTATGCCAGTACCTCGTTTCTGTGGCATTGTTTGTTTATCTAAATATATATCGGTATTGCCAATAGACAAAGATGTATTAACAATAGCAAATTTCAAAGCACCCTCAACGTGTAGTATGTCAATATCTCTCTAACATAATCCAGGATGTAGGTTAATAGTATTGGCAAAGATATCGTGATAACATCGATGTTTGCTTCTATTATTATCCAGATTTGTATCCTAACTAATATTATAAATACGAAAGTCTGTCTGTCTGTAACGTTTTCACAGGCAAGCCGCTAAACTAATATCGGTGAGATTTGGCACAATTATTCCTTATACAACGGGGTAACACATATCCTGTTGATTCAACAAGAATAGGATGACATTAAAATTTCTTTGATCAAAAGAATTAATTTATATAAAAAGTAATGATTATACTAAAAATTTATTAATTAAAAAGTCATTAAATTATTTCAGGACTACGCGTTTAAAAGCTAGTTCTATATAAATATATAGTCAGCTTCAATCCATATGGAAATATTGTCAAAAATGTGATTATTGTTTCGTAATGTAAGAATCGTATACACAGAACACTCAGTCCATTAGTAAGAACCTCATGAAAAATCGGTTTAGTTGTTTTTAGTTTATAGAGAATAGATTCAGACGCGGCAGCGTTGTTTGTTTAAAGAGAAGCATTGTTTACTAGAGTTTACAAACATCTTTAGGGTTACAAAATAAATTGTAATGAAAAAATGCTTCAGGAAATTACAAGAACGAAATTCTCGTAATTTCCTGAGCTCTATTCAAAGTAAGATTAGACAGGATAATTCCAAATTACTGTGTCGAGCTGAACGACTAAGTATGCTGTTATTGTATATTTTATTATATGTACGTTAGCGCCTATATTTGTCATTATAAATATTTTTAACGATCGAATTTATAATGAAAGTATAATAAGTTAATAGATTTTTTACAAATCTATTAATTTAAAAGAGAGTCGATTACTTCGACTTAATCGATTTTTTTACACTCCCAAGTGACATCCCTGTCTACTATCAAACCTTTGTGAGGCCATACTTTGGGCACTGCTATATTACTCTGTATCTCGGGTACTTGATACAAATTGTGGTCTTTAGTTGATCTACGGGCCTACCATGAATTCTTATTGCAACTCAATAGAAGACGTAAACGACGACCGCGAATCGCTTTCTTTTCGTACCACGAAGTGTGAATTGCATTGGAGTCGTAATGTTTGAAAAGGATAACGTTATATGAACTATAGATAACTCTGTCACTTTTACTCACATGTTTAAGGAATTACGAACGCTCATTCGGCAACGACTTAAAATGTGCGTCTTTAAGACGTCATGGTCCGAAAAAGCAAAACAAATTAGTTTACTCTTCAATTGAGGTGGTTGCTGGTTATAGGCCGCTTCGGTCACGGCTAGTTAATATCATCCCAGCAAAGCAGTGATACCAAATTTTATAGTTATACTGTTCCGAGGCTGTATAGAAAAAGTTCAAAAATCTTCGTTCCTTTTTTTGTTTATTTTCTCGCTCGTAGACCACATTTTCTCTTACCCTTGGTTGAGATGTGTCAAGCGCAAACCTATAACTCAATAATTTCCAACCTTTTTTTTGTGCCATATCCCACTTTAAAAATCCTTGTCCCCCAGTGTATTTGTTTTTAATGTTTAAAAATTTAATTTGTTCACTTGAGAAACTTAAATGATGTTTAAGGAACGAGAATTTGTTTTTTCGTTACCTATGGCACAGAAATCTAGTATTCAATTTAAAAACCCGAAATGAAAGGGTTACACTCGTGTCGTGATTATTTTCAATTGCCTCCCCTCCCTTTAAAAATCCTCCATGGGGGGGCCTGTGCGGGGCGTTGGGACACACTGCTGTCATTATTCTCCTACACTTATCCCACTGAAGTGGGGTCGGCATGACATTTATTAACATGTTTTCAGGTCACTTGGCAATTTTTTTTCAACTGGCCGCCTGTCTGACGACAACTTACCTTAGTTGCCTTTTAGGAAACCCCGCTAAGAATTGAGGGTCCTCTATTCTACGCAGCCGAAGGCCACATTAGTCGCCTTTTACGACAGCTCGGTAAGAAATAGGGATGGTCTATACTACTCAGCCGGATACCACACAGCGATGGGACACAGACTTGTTAAACTAGAATGCTGCATTATTTTAGTCCTTATTACCTGTTTCTTACTGAATTTATCTAACCTTCGCTATCCGTTGGAAATGTGCCAGTGTTACGGGGATAAAATAAATTTAACTCAGGATTACTGATTAACAAATGTGTTAACAACCTGGATGTCCGGTTAATATCATTTCGCTTGTGTTCTGCGGCCGTTGATAAAATTATTATCAAAGATCGTTCTAGTTTATACAATAACATTAGTAGAATCAAGCAAAATACTTCCATTAATATATATATTTTTAATCTATTCATTATTGGTATGGAAATTTAATGAGAAGGGATGAAAATCATGTGACCAAACGAGGGTTATATAATAATTTGAATATGTGACAAGAGATGGTTAGATTGTGTGAATTATGACTTTCATACATATACATATACGGAGTAGCGCCAGAGTTGACGAATGATAGGAGAGAATGGAAGAGTAAAACATGTTGTGCCGACCACAATTAGAGTAAGATGAGGGCAGGAGAATGAGTTTTTATTTTTTTTATTTTTATTTAAGGAACTATACAAATGCATTTATACAATGGCAACGAAGACACTGCAAAAGTAAAAACTGCACTGCAGATGTCAACGCCGGCCTCCATAAAATAAAATAACAAACTGTTTCAAACAAAATATAACTAAATTAAATTATGTTAATGAAGGAACATTTTAATGTTTATTAAACATTATTATTGAAGTTTGTATGACCTTATTTAATTTACGGTGTGTGTGCGTGTGTACGCGCGTACATACAAATAGACACACGTCTATTTGTATGTATGTGCGTGTGTATGTATGTGTATCTGTGTGATTATTTCTATTTATATACTACTAGCTGCTACAAGCGATTTCTTTTGCGTTAACATAAATGTTAAAATATCCTCATTTATGTACTGCGTTTTCCTGTTCCTCAAAAAAAATGGAAATTCCGTTTTCAATCAAACGCAATTATTGCCCGTGGTCGCGGGTTCTGTGCATACCACGGGCATCTATTGCGTTTCTACATTAACTACGTGCCTTATGAATATTAAGAATCTGCAAATATTGCACGCTGAGTCTTATATAACAATCCGCTTTAGAGCAACTTGTTGGGTTAATTCCTTTTTTTAAAAAGGGATAAGTGGATCTCCGCAAAGTAAGTTTACTACCCCACTATCGGGCAATGTTTGCCCAATATTGGGATAGTAAACGGTCCTTCTTATGCTAAACTTATGACATAACTTTAAAGTTATTATACACTTATACTTGAGCATACATAGCAAGGCATACATCATTAAGTTAATATGCAAATGTGACGTCATCCTGTAGGCGAGAACGGCGCGATATAATTAGTGTCTAACCATCAAGTTGGAAAGGGCTTGCAAACAAACAAATAATGTAAGTTAACCTGTTGTTTACTTAACCTGATTAAAAACTTGTTTAGACAACCCGTTTAGGTGTTTGGTTTTTGAATGAGCTATAGAAACTTTGCTTGTGTTATACGACAAAGAACTTTAATACGAAAATAGGTTAAAGTTCACGTAAGTTTTATTAGTGTAGTTGAAACTTAAGGTTAAATATTGAAATTAGTAAAGCACGACTTCAACACGTGATGAATTCATGAATTTTATACATCATTCTATTGGAACGTTTTAACTCAGGACATATATGAAACTATTTGGACCAATTCGAACATTTTATCAATTTATTTTTACATATCAAATCAAATTAAAATAATCTTTTTCAAGCACTTTTGAATCGTCAAGGATCAATATGATTAATAGAACTATACTGGTTCGGAATGTTGCTTTTACTGAGAAGAACCAGCCAGAAGATCGGCCGTCAATCTTATGAACATTTTCAATTTATGAAACGGCCGTCTTGTATAGAGCTGAAAGGATTTTCAATTGCAAGCATTTTTATCATCCAAATAATCTTCAGTTGTGTAATATCCTCTACGTTTAAGTCGTACACTGGATTAAAAACTTTCAGTAGACAGTTCAAGTTTTTTTTGCGGAATTTAACTTTATTTATTTATATTTTTGGTACGATAATTTCACCGATATCGTACGACTCGGTAAGAGTTGCATACCTTATGCATCAAGCGTATGTTACGTGGCGAAACGATTATCAATATTATGGTAGTACATTGGGCTTTAAAGATGTGGTAAACTGTACTGCACTGGATTTTTCTAACCGCGGAATTTAAGAAAATGATATTATCATAATTTTTAAGCTGGATACCAATTTTGTCAATTTGAATGAAAAAGGATATCAAATTCGAATATATTCCTCAGAAATGAACCTTGTAGAATGCAACAGACGATTGTATGTATAACCTCGATTATGAATACGCCATTCGCGAGGTATACTTTAGCGAAGCGTAGGCAGGTAAGGTCAGTTGACCGTTAAAGGATATTATTACGTCACATCCTGTCTAGGAGATTAAGTAACTGTAATTTATTATTGGAGAATCAAATATTTTGTCTGTATAAAACTTCTGACGATGAAATATTCGATTCAACATGTGCTTTATGAGGAAGGAACAATAATGTGCGAAGCTGCTAATTTGTAAAAGGATTTATCGATACTGGAATATAAACCGGTAGAGAAGTAGCATTAAGAGTCTAAGCTCAAGAAGTGCATATCAAAATCTCAATATAAACTTAAGATGGAGTTTGCCTAGTTATATGAATATAACTTTTATAAAACTAAACGATTTTGATAGCCCAGCGGTGACGGACTAAACCTTCGGACCGGCAGCAATGAGTTTTTATCTTAAAACATGATATTAATAATGTCTCAATGTATTAATTGATATTTGCCATTTGCAACACGCTTTTCGGTGAACGGAACATCGTGAAGAAACCTGCATATCTCTAGAGAATTACTGGGATATATGAAAACAATCCACATTGTAGCAGCTTGTTAGGTCTCTAGCATCAATCCTCCAAAAAAACGGAGAGTGGAAACCTATGCCCAGCAGTGGGATAGTGACAAGCTGTTACTATTACCACTCTGATTTCCCTATAGGTTATTTAATTGATAGCAGGCACTTTGTGATAGCAATCGCTTTGAAATCTACAATTAAATTGTGACATAGCGAATTTCAATCCTGTTATGCGTTGTGGTGAGGTAATTAGTGTTAATACGCGATCAGAATTTAGGAAATAATTGATTAAATCGCGTTTAATTAAACTATGACCACTAATGAAAAGCGTTTAAATTATTTCAGTAGTTATTACTGAATTCGTCATGTCTAGTTTAATAATAGAGTGAAAACAAACAACACCGCAAACTCTGAGTGGCGCCACTACGATAAGAATAAAAAGAGCATTATGCAACTTAATGCACCGCAACGGGATTTTTAATTAAGTTCCCGTTTTTCATTGTAAAATACAAATAATAAGTCAAGTTAATAAAGCTTTTAAAAAAGTTTTTAATCAAATTTCAAGTCCCTACTGTTAATCTTTGAGGAGTTACCTAATCTGGAGCATTACCAGGAGCATTAGGTCATGCTATTCATAAACATGCATTATCATCGGGAATGGACTAGTATGTAAAATTTCAGCTCAAGGGTGAAACCGGGAAGTGCGTCAAATTTAACTTGCAAGATTCCACCTTCAAATACAAGAATACTTATTGCAAGTTGCAAGTTGAATAAAAGCTTTAAATTTTTAAAATGACCCTTTTTTTGGAGTCACATTATTTTTTGATTAATATGTATTAATCGTCATATTCATTACTAGCGATTTCGTTCGCGTGGACTGTAGTCCTGTAGGCCTACCATGAACTTTTAAAAAACGATTCAATTCAAAGTCAGTACCTAAATCAACCGCTTTCTTTTCGTACCATGTGTGTTTGATAAGGACAACGTTATATGACCTATTGATAACTAAGTCTCTATTACTGAAATGTTTTTAGAACGCATTCCGAACGCTCTTAAAGTGTGCGTCTTTAAGACGTCAAGGTGTGAAAAAGCAATACAATTTAGTTTATGTCTTCAATTTAGTCGCAATAAGTTCATGGTAGGCCTGCTGGAATAAACAGTAGCTTCTGTCAAAAATCAGATCGATCCGGGGGATTAAATTGCAGGTCTATTTGCAATGATTACGAGTAAATAAATTTTACTCTTTTAGGGAGTGCAATTTCAAAAATGATTCACGAATTACTGTATTATTTCTGAAAGTAAAGTCATGATAATGTCATCCTATTTCTGTTGAATTAACAGGATATACCTATATAGCCTTTATGTTACCCCGGTGTGTAAGGAATAATTGTGCCAATGTTATCGATATTGGTTCAGCGGATTGGCCGTGAAAACGTCACAGACAGACAGACAGATTATTTATAATATAAGTAAGGAAGTAAGGATTACCAATGTCAGTTGCAACCGTATAAACTTTCATACCGATAATACTACTAGAGTAGGGGAATTTTGGGCAGGCCTATAGTAATAGTGATACAATAAATAATTAGAGGCATATACATCATCTTTGTCTAGTGACACATAAAGATAGATAGATAGATCTCCCTCATTTGGTTCCTCTTTATTGTAATATGTTACATTTTAGGCTGGCTTTTCTCATAATGAATATATGCATTGCAATCTCAGTAAAATTATCATGTGCAAATTAACATACCACGAATTCATATACATCACGATAGATCACTCTCATTTGCCTTCTCTTTAAAGAGAAATAAATAGTTTATTGCAATATGTCATATTTTAGGGTCGCTTCTTACTCTAGTATCATAAATGTATGTATACTTAATAGTTAATTTAAATTATTTCTAAATGTCTTTGGTTTGAATATGTCTAATAATGCATTTAAATTCTTAGTTCAAAGACAAAGTTGGACAAGGGTCTCGTCTAACTCTGTTCAGGCATATCTACTGCAATTCTCCATAATGGTACCGCTGTGAATCTTAAATCATCCATCTAACGCTTTGTCGTCCTTGCTCTTTTACTGTTTCTGGGATATCATTCAATGATTTGTTTCGTGTGTCTTCTGTTGTCTTAGCATGTGTCTTGTCCATTAATATGTTTGGTGGCTTATTTTTTATTATTATCCATGGTAACAGACTAAAAATGATTATTTAGGAACTATTTTTATTTAAAACTAGTTTCAATTAAAGTTTAATTTTAGTTAAAACAAATTTGCATATAAATTTGTTTAATGTCGGACTTTGAAATCTTCATGTCCTTAAGTGGTATTTTTTTTGAGATTCACTCTTTCAAGTTAACTACGTTTCTCACGTAATAAAGCGATGTAACGTCTGGCTAGGTACAATAAAAGGGAAATTGAAATTTCTAAAATCGACAATATGATGCATGCTCAATGGTTTCGGAAATGGGACGAATATATTTTGTGATGTAAATTTCTGTAACTTTATTAATAAAAACGAATGGTTAGTGTTATTGAAAATGTTGTTGTTTTATTTTATCAATTTTGTACAGGAAATTGAATGGATGCTGTAAAAACTTACGACCAGAGATGGTATCGGGTATGTAGAAAATCTCGATTTAAAATCGTATTTCGGTTAGTGCGGTATTGTAATTGAATTCTGATAACTGATTATAGTGGAGGAACAATTTCTTATAAGCTAAACGTTTAACTCAGTCCTCGCGTGCAGTGTACAAAGGCGCGGAGGTAGAACGAGAACGGGGGCTCGTAGAGCGATATGAAAGAGGTGAATAACTATTTCGCTGTAGGTCGATATCGATATTCTAAAGTCAGTGATAAAAATAATTGTTATATAGTAACGATACCGATATATAGTAATTTAAATTTCCATCGTTGTTTTTCCAACGTCAAGCATCCCTCAATACATCGCCGAAAACATCAAAATGTAAACAGGTATTCACTTTTGATGTTCCGACGGCAAACAAAGGCAAACTTGGCACGGATAAAACAACTTTTATTTGATTAAAACTGAACGAAGCGTAACATCCGTAAACTCTTAGTGCAGACTAGAGATGGATTAGAACAGTTTAAAAACCACGCCCAACATTGCTAATACGGGATCCTTGCACAACTTTTATTTATCTAGATAAAGAAATAGACTGATTGTGACTAGATTGTTGTTGAGATACGGTTGAGTATTTTTGAAATTCAAATTAAAAATCTTTTTTTTTAATTGTGTCAGTAATTTAAGACATAACTTGTACATTTTTGTTGTAAATAAAAAAAATATTTAAGTAAATTTGAGAGCTGTGATAGCACAGCGGTGAGACGGTGCGATTCTTCCGAGGGGGTCACGAGTACAAACACCGACCAGGCACCATAGAGTTTCTCTATTAAAACTTATGTGTCTAAGTGTCTTTTTTTATGGATGATTATACAAAGATCAGTATGGCTCTAATCTTCCCTCTTATAATTTCTTTGACACACGAACGTAAAATGGTCACAACATATAAATGTTTGTTTATGTATTTTTGTACTGTAAATATATATAAAGAAGTTTTACGATTTCAAATCATGCGGTACCGTAATATTTTTGGTGGGTACCTATAACTTTAAATGGGTAGACTTATTGCTTAACCAGCTTTTACTATCTTGCTTTTACCAGCTTTTAAAGAAGTTTTAAAAAAAATCTATAAACAGATGACAAAAGATTTTTTGGATGATAATTTGACAATGTTGGTGCTTTACATTTTTATTGCATATCTATAAAAAAGGATTGTACTTTCTACGTAAGAAAATTTATCATTGTAATGTAGGTACTTAATTTCATTTCATATTCTAAGAATATCCAAGAAAACTTGCTGAAAGCTTGCTATCATTAATCTTTCCTCCTCGCAGACAACATAGGAAAGTTTGTGTCTCTGTTCTCCCAAGAAAAATATACTACCGTCTCAATTCTCCAAGTATAAGACAAAGTTCTAGTTAGTTAGTAAAAGAAAAAATATAAAAGCCTTGTAGAGAGAGTGGTCAATATTTAAATTAATTTTACGCTTTATGGATTAGATTAGGTTTACAGGTTTAGATACATAACGTAAATTTAGAATTAAAGTGTCTTAATTCAAAAAAGTTGTTTTGTTTCAAATTGCAATAAAGCGAAGCGTAACGCTTACGAAACTCGTCAGTTATAAAGTGATCCCATAACTTGCAAGAGCAAGAAAACACTGGCTGCTTTGCTAGTTCCACCATAAGTAAGTACCATCCTCGCAAAATTATGATGTCTTTAATAATGTTGAGAGACCGGCTATACTCACGTCTTATTGTAGCCCAGCGAGCTGTTACACGCAGGTCCCACCGCGATAACGCCGCGTAAAGACCTCATGAATAAAAGCCCCGTATGGACTTGAAACTATTCGGGCTCATCCGATAAAACAAGACGTGAGTATAGCCGGTCTCTCAACATTAATAATGATGATGTCTCGTTTAATTTTAATTTAAAAATTGTAGTAAATGCATATAAATAACACTTTTTTTCACTCTATATACGAGTCCAAGTGAAACGATATTTTAAGAATCTAAAAAATGGCAAATCTTGTATATTTTTTAGCCGGAGACTCATAGGTTACTAATAAATCTAATCCAATAATTATAAGTGCAAAAGTTTGTGAGTATGGATGTATGTTTGTTACTCTTTCACGGAAAAACTATTGGACAGATTTGGATGAAACCTTACAGTAATATAGTTTTTACTTCGGAATAATATATAGGCTTCAGTTTGTAATGATTTTATGTAATATAACGATGCATGTCAATAAAGTCTGAAACAAATCTTCTCCGAGAGCTATCTTGGCATACGCTGCCTAAACCATTGCAGTTACACAAAGATAATGTACCCTAGAATTGTTAATTAATATTAATTAATACTTAATTATGCAGCTGTGATAGCCCAGCGGTGAGACCATGCGACTCTTTCGAGGGGAACACGAGTTCAAACCCGGGCAGGCACCAATGAATTTTTCTATTAGAACTCATGTGTCTAATTGATAATTGAAATTTATCACACGCTTTTCGGTGAAGGAAGACATCGTGAGGAAACCTGCATATCTCTAGAGAATTCTAGGGATATGTGTAACCTACCAATCCGCATTGGAGCAGCGTGGTAGGTCTTAGCTCCAACCCTTCTCTCCAAAAACGGAGAGAGGAGGCCTTAGCACAGCAGTGGGCATAGTAACAGGCCAACTTTACTTACTTAATTATGCTATTGTCTTGAATAAGTCTAAATAAAAGTCCGCGACAGCATATATGGTATGACCAAAATTGTGATCCATAAATTATGTTAGATATTTTTTTGCAATATACATTCTAGTATATTTATAAAAATGAATATATTTGTTGCTTTAAATATTTCATAAGAGTTACTTTGTCTTTCACACTAAGTAATTTGGCCGAATAGTCATAATGATATCACGGTATGATTGACTTGAATGGAGCGCTATCGAGCGCCTAATAGGCACGACGCCCGAAGATTGTATGGAATCCGTTAGTTTTGAAGTTAGATATCTTAAATTTTGGATGTATTAGTATTAATTATATATTAATACTTATTTTAAAAATATTTTTTTTACTATAAAGTAAAAAATATACATTTATTTAAAAAAGCCACGCGAGCGAAACCGCCGGCAAAAGTTTGTTATTCCAATGAAAGAGATGCCTTGGTGTATGTCGCCTTTCAACGTTTGTCAAATTAAAATATGCATCCTGATTCCTATAATTTGAATCTAGGTAAAGTCTTCTTAGGTTATACTCCGGTTGGAATTTTCAACGATGACACTTGGTAATTATTATAGACTGAAAATCCCTTTACTAAGACGTTATAAGCTTGAGTTCATTATACGAGCGATCTAATAGGTTTAGAGGCTTTTGGCGACAGATTCCACTAACCTTTCATACGATTTTAGCTAAGATTTCCAGTAATTATAGTCGAATTTCGCGTGCACAGAAACTAAACTCCTGCTTCAGACGGATATTAGAATTTACATTATATTATCCTCTTAGGAGTCGAGGGTGAAATTTATGGGTTTTATAGAACACGCGTCCGATAGTTCACATCCTGTACGAAGGGAATGCTTGAGACGTCAAGTGGTCTAATTTTGGAGATCTCATTTATTCAAGACGTGTTTCTCACGTAGCAAAGTGATGTGACGTTTGCTTGGAACAATAAAAGGAAATTGAATTTTTCAAGTCTTCATGTGTCAGGGAATAATGACGTTGAAATATGTCAAAATTTGTGTGTAACGTAATTTATGAGCGTTATAAGAATATTAGATTATTTCCTTCCATACCATATTTTAGCAGTATAAAACATTCACTCCATACGTATAAAAGCTATTTACAAATGTAAATTATTTTGCTTTAATGCACGATAAAGTAAATAAAAAATATATATAGCGCTAATTGTAGTGGGGACTATGCATTTTCATATCTGATACATGCAGGTTTAGTAAAAATAAATGCACAAACCTTCAACACCGCCCCACAATACACAAGCACTACACACGTTCACTATCAAAACCTCAACAATCCTTTCGCCTCGGAACCGAAGCATCATCAAAAGATAGACTCCGCAGCAAAATCGCTAAACTTTGCGTGCATATATCAGGTGTGAAAACGGATTATCCACAATACATTTAGCATCTTATTTTCTATTTAATCAATCGCGGATTATACTAAAATAATTTCATTATTACTTTTGAAACTGAGTTGATTTACCTTATACATCACAAAATATATAGCACACACAATGTCGCGAATGACCTGACCCCCAAACTAGGATTCCCTGTGCTATGGGCAGACTTTCGCCCGAACATTAAGTGATTAGTTAATTTATTCTTTTATGAAAGTGGGTAAAATAATTAACATAACCGTTAAGAGTCGCCTGCGCGAATGCAGTACAGCGATATAGTAGTACAAATACAATTTTTAGAAGCTGATGACGAAGTATTTTATGTTTTTAGTTTTGAAACATTAAATTATGTTTTTAAGTTTTTTATACATTAGTTGTATAAAAAAGGAGAATAATATTGTATTATTTCCTTCAATATTATAATATAGTGGCATAAATATTCACTCCATACGTAAAACTAATTACAAAAACTCCGTTTCTTTTTGTTCATGTAACAAAATACTTGTCGTATAACAAAAATAAGTATAGGTACTGATATATCGCTCATTCACATGGTTAGTATAAATAACAATTTGCTCCATTAAATTATACAAAGCAACGTCGGCTAGCTGTTTGACCAGAACTAAAACAATCCACATAGAATCCGTAGCTAAACAAACGTCCGTCTGTCTGTGCCCATATAGCAAGCAATTTATTTAGAACGCCATAATTTAGACGGTGTCACAATGTTAGATATCCGAGGTATATGATCGCGACCATGCCGAGTAAGGACTTTTAAGTGTCACTTAGAAAGTTACATCTAGTTAAACTATTAGTTTCATTTTCAACTAGCCACGCGTTTCTGTGGCTCAGTCTGGTTTCGAATTCCCTGCGAGGCAGAACTGAAAAGTAAAAAAAAATTCCGATCGCCACCAAACTTTACAGGATCATCTGCTGTGTCGTTCTGAAGATTGTCTAAAAATTTCATTAAAATTGGTCTAGCCATTTCTGTGTCTATAAAGAACATACAGTCAAACATTCATTTACATATAGAGATTAAATTTACAATTTCACTAATGTTCTTTACTATAAGTTGTAAACAAAAAATTTACTGATAAAGTAAGTCCCAAGTGCTAAAAAACTAATGATAATATTATTTCGGTATAATCCGTGATGAAAGTGCATTACACATAAATATGTGTAATGCTAAATGTACAATGTACTATCAATTTTCTTACCTGTTATATGCAGGTTTCGTAAAAACGTCCTCATCCTCCTGCCGTTATCCCACTCTAAGTGGGGTCGGCACAACATGATACAAACATATTGTCACATGATTTGGCTACGTATTTTACGACTAGCCGCGTGCCTGACTTTAACTTACCTTAGTCGTATTTTAGGTTTCGTAAAAACATAAGGTACGAAATAGTATAGGTCAATTTACGTCGTAGCATTATACAAAAATAATAATAAAATTATTTTGTATTGTATTACTTTTGTATTATGGATCTCCGCAAAGTAACGCCTAATTCTATAAATTATTTATAGCATTATATATTTTATAGCAAAATGATTACTGAAAAATAATATTATCATTACTTTTTCACTATTGACGTCCACAAAGTAACACAAAATTCTAAAAATTACTAAATGTGAAGGGCGCTTTAGTGCACGTTTTTTTGTATAGGTTTATTACTTGCCTTTGTAAATGTTTGTTTGTTAAATTTTGTAATAAAAAGCGATATAACAACAACACATGCAGTTTGGCAGCATCAGCTATTAAAATAATTATCAGTAATTTGCATAGTTTGGTTTCAAACAGCGATAGTACATAAATCTGCCTTCCAAATGACTTCTCAACTGCAACACGTTGCAAGCGCATACATAATTCGAGTTGCACCTCCATACTGACCCAAATCCGTTGCCCCAGTTCGTAAAACCCTCTCGTTAGTTATATTTTTACCATCATTACGTAAATAGAGGAAAGAATTTCAATCAAGGAAGTTATTTGACTCGATATTGCGTGTGTTCGAAGCTATCACATGTTTAGTTTTACACGCTGCTATAACGCAGGTGTACGTTCTATTTGATGTTACTATTTTTATATTTACTACGGCAACTGTATGAAAATATTATATACATGAGTATTCTGTATAGTAAAGTACTACCTGCGACTTCGTTCGCGTTAACTTCAGTGCTAAAATACTCTAAATTATAAATTGTTTTTTATGTTACCGAGGAAAATACGGTAATGGAAATCCTGCATCTTGAAGAAATTTTTGAATTTATACCATCGTGATCGGTATTCATAGTTTATGTTATATGCTTATACAAAAGTAATAATAAAATTATTTTGCTAACGCGGATTATAGCAAAATAATTTTATTATTACTTTTGTATTATGGATCTCCGCAAAGTAACGCCTAATTCTATAAATTATTTATATGCTTATGTCTTACGCGAGAGCTGAGCATTTCCGTCGCGATAACGCCGCATAAAGAGCTCATGAATAAGGGCCCTGTATGGTCTTGAAACTAATCGGGCTTCAATCCTTCTCTCTAGAAACGGAGAGAGGAGGCCTAGCCTAGCAGTGGGATAGTAACAGGCCATTCTAAACGTAGCTTCGATAAGACTATTCGATGCTCTTACGTTATTTATTTATGTAAAAAAATCATATCAATACGCTAATAAGCTACTTTATGTGTTGTAATTTATCTTTTTAATTTTCGGTTAGAAGCTTGTTGTATTATATACAGCCAGAGCAGTAACGCTCTGGAATAAACCGTCACCTGATATTCGTCGAGCCCAGTTACTGGCTGTGTTTAAGAACCGGATTAAATTACATTTCCTGTCCGATTAATTAATTATTACTACTGTCATCTATGTTTCCATTGATATAACTACACCTATACCTCGCTTTGCGTCGGGGTTACGTGCAAAAAAACACGCCGCAAAGTGAAAATAGATTTTCTATAGCAAACCATTTAATAATCGAAGATAAGTTCCAGTCTTACGAAAATACTACCTTTTAAAAATCAAATTGAACAAAGTAAATTTTTTTCAAACAAAAATAATATACAAAAACGTATTCAATTAAACGTAGCTTCGATAAGATTATTCGATGCTCTTACGTTATTTATTTATGTAAAAATATCATATCAATACGCTAATAAGCTACTTTATGTGTTGTAATCTTTTTAATTTTCGGTTAGAAGCTTGTTGCATTATAAAATAGTTTTGCGGTATATATTTATAATTAAAGTTTAATCCAATATTTAAGAAAACACCGAAATTGAAACCATTATTTTTGTTATTAATACAAACCCAAGTTTGCTGCGGAAACTGGTTATTCACACTTTTGTTTAAAGAAAGATAATAATGTTTTTCCGTAAAATGAAACAATTTCACCTTTATTTTCCCAGTGAAAGCTCTTTATTCGAGCATTTGACTTATATTCCGCTTCGTCTGTAGGATTTGTTTCTAGAATTTTAGGTCAACACTTCGGCTTTGTCACGATTTCGCAGCTAATGAGATACTTCGTATTAGGATGTAATTACGGAGGAACGTTGAATAAATACGATATAAGAGAATCGACCCGATGATGGTGTCATAAATGGTCACTATGTGACCATTTATGACACCATCATCGGGTACCGTCTTTGAAATGATTTTTGGTGACTACCAAATAAGAGAAAACTATGTGCCATTCGTGCGGCATTTTTTTATTTCAAAGTGTTAGTCCAGTCCACTCCCTTACATGTCCTTTAAAGCGTTGTCTTCCAGGTGTGCCTTTACCGTTCACCTTTTCTTCTAAGTTCAAGCTACGAAATTGGTTCTTCTTTAGATGTTCGAGAAAAGGCAACCATTTTTTTCTTCCATAAAACGTTTTTAATTTAACTAAACAACATTAACAATCTGCACGACGCGGTTTTAGTCCGTAAAAATCGCAGTTTTTTATCCTTTATATAACCTTCAATGTTTAACTATGAGAGTATAACAGACATACTTTCGAATTTATAATATTAGTACCAGTGGCTTTGCTATTGGAAGGCTAGTCGGGGGCAGTGCCTGAAGACCCCCAAGCTGAGGAGGCCCCTTGGACTTTCAATCTATAAATTGAACTAGTCAAAATTTTCCTCACATTCGGAATATAAATAAACCAGATTCCAGGAACGTAAGATTAATAATCGAAACTTATTTAAAACAAGTAAAGTTAAAAAAGTTTTTTACTAAATTTCATGTACCCACTGTTAACCGTTGAGGGGTTCCCTCGTCTGGAGCCTATCCTGGCAGTAGCATTAGTTCGTGCGTTTTATAAACATGCATTCATATCATAGCATTATGTCTTATGGAATATTGCTGTGGGGTAAATGCGCGGATAGTGAAAAAATTTTCGTATTACAAAAAAGAGCCATTCGTGGCATCTACAATTTAAGTCCGCGTGATTCCCTGCGAGAGAAGTTTATGGAAATAGGTATTCTGACATTTGCTTCACAGTATATTTTAAACAATGTAATTTTTATACATAAAAATGTAAAGAATTATAAAACGATAGGTGATGTATATAATAGATAAAGTAAGAACCGACATAAGCTTGCAACTTCTGCTTTGCGCCTAGCAAAAGTACGTAAATCCTTTGTGGGAATGGATATAAGATTCTATAATAAAATTCCGAAATTAATTCTGGTCATGCCAATACAGCAGTTTAAAAACACTCTTAAAAAGAGGCTGATACAGAAAGCCTACTATACTGTTGAGGATTACGTAGATGATAAGGATGTGTGGATATATAGGTGCACTTCTACCCTGTACAAGACAGTAATAACTAAATGTAACTGTAGTTTTAAGATTTATAATTTTAAAAAGAGCAACCGCCGAGTTTCTTCCTGGCTCTTCTCGGCAGGAACAGGATTGTATTAATAAGGATTGTATTAATATTTTTTTTATATGTAACAGTGTTATGTTGTTATTAAAAAACCTCTGTATAAAAGTTACATAGTGGGTTTTTAATTAGGTTTGAATACTTACGTAAAATTATAGTTACTCGCGTTGGAGGATATCCCTAGGGAAATCTGAACTCGGCCGTAGACCTTAGGATTTTCCCCGTTAAGTCGTTACTATGCTTGATACGCCTATACTTAATACGCCTATGCTTGATATGTCCCTAGAAATAAAATATTAATAGAAGTACCACTTTGCAAATAAATTACCTTAATAAACCAAAAAAGGGAAATTATGTAGACTATTCTAAAAAAAAATGTAATAATGGTTGTTTGACTAACCAGAAAAAGTATAAACTGTTCAGAAGAGGCATGAGTATCGATAGACATTTATATGGGAGTAACAGAAGATATCGAATACGGGAATTAAAAATAAAGATTTCATTTATGTACTCTAATTAAACGACTCTTAAGGCAAATTATTTACGCATTAAGCTTTGCCCCGTCAACACACAATTTTGACCAATATTCTAAATTAGAAAGTTTTTCTGTCCGTCTTTCTATTTGTAACGCTTTAACAGCTACTCCGTCAAAGTAATATTAATCAAAAATTAATCGAAGCTTGCACATCGAGGGTTAATATAGGATAAAAAATCCTGTTTTTCCATTGAACACTGCATACAGATGGTACATAATTAAGGGTATTTTAACATTAAAGATGACGCGACCAAAGTCTCAATTATACAATTATAACATATAGTTGCAACATTTCGCTCAGGGATCTAATTTAATTTCGCAACAATATCCATCAATTTCTAAGGATTTGAATGCAGGCAGGTAACGGCTTCTCAAAGTTAACTAAGTCAGTAGATTCAAAGCAAAGTTTGCACGTGTATATTAAGGAAGGATCTCCCTGAAACTTACCAAAACTTGAAACAGCTTGCAAACTAATGCAGTATACACTATTATATACCTATTGTGCACTATTTCGATGAAGCTTTGTTGAATATCGGTAAATAAGGGTAATATTGTTAAATTATTAAGGCTAATGTGGGTCTATTATTATAAAAAGCTGTGATAACTCAGCGGTGACACTGTGCCACTCTTTCGAGTCACGGTTTCAAAGCCCCGGTAAGGCACCAATGACTTTTTATAATTAAAAGTTGTCTAATGATAATTGCAATATCACACGCCTTTCGGTGAAGGAAAACATCGTAAGGAAACCTGCATATCTCTATCGCAAAACAGGAACCGCAAGCTTATGTCGGTTCTTACTGTCTCTATTATATACTTGCAATGATGTTTAATTTCGTTCCGCTCTTATTGATAATAAGGTAATTTGCCCACCAAACAATATAATGTGAAAAGTCTTTAAATAATTTATTAGAATTAGGCAATTTTGTCGTGTAGTCCTGATGATGCTTCGGTTGCGGGGCGAAATGATCGTTGAGTTTATGATAGTGAATGCATGCAGTGCTTATGTATGAAGGTTTGTATTGTACATGTGTTATTTCCCCACCCTTCCGACCTCGCAATGACTACTCAAAGTCATACATCAGCCCTCCACTACGCGTCGCCCTAAGCCGTGGTCCGGCCTCACAAGAGGCACCCTTAGGACGACGTTCCCCGACGCTAGTAGAGCTTCTGCGCTCTACTCTCTGCATTTCGCAACCTAGACGATGCTTCTGCGCTCGCCCGTCCCGCCCGGTGACGCTGTAAAAGCCGTTAGGGCTAACAGCATACAGCCAGTTTGAAAAAAAAATGTGTTATTACAAATCCTGCATGTATCAGGTATGAAAACGGATATTCCAACATTTAGCATATGTTTCCTATTTGATTTTATTGCGGATAATAGTAAAATAATTTTATTATTACTTTTGTGATACTATTGTTTCTTATGGGTCATAGTTAGCCAATTTTCACTTTATCCTCACGACAATATAACATTATTTATCCCGCTTAATGATATCGCCGCTTATCAAAGTCAATTGAAACAATGAAGTAAGCGTTAACCATTAGCGACGTGATGAGTCATAATAATTATATTAAATGTCCGCCGGAGATGTTTTATCTCAAACTAATTGTGATATATGCAGTTGACGGTTCATTAAAAAAATGTATAGAAGGATGTTTATATTTTTTTATGAATATTATTTTTTGATAACGTATTGTGTCCGACAATATTTTAAATGATGGCTATAATTGTTTTATCATTAAAAATTGTAAATAAAATAAAGTCATCTCAGGTTGACTTTACTTTATTTACAATTTTAATACATAGATATTCAATCACGCGGTCTTATTTATATAAATTACACTTACGACTGTTATTAGTAATACGAATAATTTTTCAATATTTCTGCATTTACCCCATAACAGTATTACATAAGACAGAATGCTATGGAAGTGAGCAATTTAAATAAGCTCTACTGTTCGAATCTGCGAGAGTAATTGTATGTGCTCCTGTGGAACTTCGTATCAAAGGCCACTCTCAACAACACATTTGAATCTTCTGTTTTTAGTGGTGACGTAGATTTATCGCAAAAGTGAAATAGATCGTTTCTTAACGTCTTGTATTTAGATAACCATTATGAAACAATGATCGCTGTTAACTAATATTATTGTACAAAAGTGTGTCAGAGCAGTTTACGTTCCTTATCTACGTTCCGAGAAGACAATGATGTTAGTTTAGCGTGTGTCAATCTCTTTCACAGACCGCCAGACGCGATTTATGAATTACTTGGTTTAATATTACGAACACTGAAAATATAGGTTTCCTAGATGACCCTCCGATCGGATCTCGACAACAAAAAGTGTATTTGCCGGCAAAGATGAGGTCTGGCTTTAAAAATATAATAAAAATATATTCTAATTTAAAATATTGGACTTATATATAGTAATTGTGAATCGTCAAATGCAGAAATTAGAACGTCGAAGTGGGCCTAAGCTAAGGGAGATAACAGCAGTTAAATTATAACAAACAAGAAAGTAAAGTACTTTATTTTTAAAATGGTTATTTCCGTAAATACAAATCAAAGCTGTTTCAAATACCTTGATATTTATATATTAGTGGGTTTTTTAAACCTGCCATAAAAATTATTTATAGTTGACAGAATAGAATCTTAACCATATTAGATTTTCGATTGATGAACAGTAATCTATTTAGTTCGGTTTGTGGGTTGGGTCGATTTGGAAAACAAGGTCCAATTGATGTGTCATTTTAATGGCTGACACATTAATTTTTCTATTGTAGTAAGGCTTTATTGGAATCCTACCTTACGAAAAAATTATTTGAACGTTTTTATTTATTCAAGTAGTTTGATATTTATGCCGTGTGGTATCCGGCTGAGTAGAATAGACCACTCTCATTTCTTACCAAGGTGTCGTAAAAGGCGACTAAGGTAAGTCGACCTGCCGTGTGGCACCCGGTTGAGTAGAATAGACCACCCTCTTTCTTACCGAGGGGTCGTAAAATACGACTAAGGTAAGTTGACGTCAGGCAGACGGCCGGTCGTAAAATACCTAGCCAAATCATGTGCCTACATGTTTGTAACATGTTGTGCCGACCCCACTTAGAGTGGGATAAGGGCAGGAGGATGATGATGTAGTTTGATATCTACAATTGAATAATTTATATTTTGTGATGAAGGGACAAGAATTTAAATCCTTTTTAATGCGTTACGTTTTATGTGTATTTGTCTGAACTACTATTTGCAAGTTCTTCTACGTATGCTAAAATAACTCTTATGTGAAAATGATCCCTTTTTTCAAAAGTAATAGTAAAATTATTTTACTATAAGCTGGGATAAAATTTATTGCGGATTAATTGATTTTATTATTACCTTTGTGTTATGGATCTCCGCATAGTAACGCCTAATTTTATAAATTGTCTCTTTCTTTCTCTTTTAAGACGCACTCTATGTTTAATGCACTTTATGTCTAACTTTCGCCTAGCTATAAGGTTACTGGTATCTTTAAGGATTTTTTTTTATAAATCACCGTTATTTGCTTAGATTGATTAGTTTATTTATAATATTCTTATGAATTTACTTATTATACATTATTTTATTAGTATTTTTTGACTCCTAATACAAACGAATTTTGTTATGTTTTGTATAACGCATAACGCTTACACCCACAACGATTTTTCAAATTTCAATGCGGTTTGGGAGGATATATTGCTTGTATGTTTAACGGAACAAAAGTATGTTATAAGAGTGTTTTAATGTTTTATTCGTGTTGTAATAAATAAAGACGGTCTTCAGATTTACGTTTCAATATCACAACATCGGCGTAACTAGATGACAAGATGCCGTTTCCCTTGCGGCCAAGCGTTGATATAGGATACATTGCCGACTGTGAGAATCGTTTTAAAGTAACGAATAAAGACATTCTTACTCTAGTAACATAAAGTGTAGTCATGTATAAAAATCACAAAAGATTATATCTCATCTGAATCAAAACAAAGTACCTCACCAACATGAACAGCTACAAATTCGTTTAGCGAGTGTTCTGACCAAAATTTACTGATATTGTACTATTAATTCAAACAAACTGCTTTTAAGGTAGTAGGGGGTTATACCCTTTTCGCAATAACGCTGTCGAACGGACGTTTTTATAGAGCATAAATTTCACTGGGTCGGGAATGTAATATTTTCGAGAGACACTTCGAAACAGTCTTAAGCTCTCCACTCACGTTCGACAATCGGTATAAGACTTTTAGGCGAATTTTTCGCTTACAGATTGCGATATTAAAACGGACACAGTCCCAAAAAAGTTCGGTGAAAACAAAATTAATGTATCATTTCGTACGAATAGATCAGTGTGCACGCACTGGTCACGCGTTATGTGCGCACAGGATAGCGTTTGGTCGCTACGTGGCTACAGATGAATTGAGCTTATGCGCGGCTAGCAGGCCTACCATAAACTCTTATTGCGACTCAATTGAAGACGTAAACGAAATTGTTTTGCTTTTTCGTTGCCGAAGACGTTGCCGAATGAGCGTTCGGAATTAGTCCTAAGAACATGTGAGTAAAAGAGACAGAATTATCTATAGTTTATATAACGTTATTCTTTTCAAACATTACAACCCCGATGCAATCCATACTTCATGGTACGAAAAGAAAGCGGACGGGTTTAGGTACGGACTTTGAATTGAATCGTTATCTAAAAGTTCACGGTAAGCCTGCAGGATAGCGTTTGGTCGCTACATGGCCGCAGACGAATAGAGCTGATGAGCAGCCAGGTTATGGCGACGTGACCGCGCAGCCTGGCCTCTTAATGCGGGGGGCACTAACGCGTTCACATTTAAAAAAATTTAATTCTTGGATAAATTCAGCCCTTATTTATTTTTGTTCTTTAAATATTATGAAATATATGCCTTTCTCTATGAATCTAACTGTTAAATTTATGATATGTGCTTTTTGCAGAGTATAAATTTATCTAGATCGCATATGTAGTATTTTCAAGAGACCCTTTGAAACAGTTTTAAGCCATCAACTCACTTTCAACTATCAGTGTGTGTATTTTTTGTAATAAATAGGTTTACGTTTAGTATTCCTACTAAGGCGTTATATATATATATAGTATATATCACAGAATCACATTACTGCCGAAACAGTATCTGTTTCGGCAGTAATGTGATAATACTACGAGTAATTAGTGGAAATATAATATTTGTAGCTTTTATCTCTTGCAAGTTTGTACTTTGTCATTTCACATGCCAGGATGCAGTTGGATGGGGACGCGATAAGGCCTGATATGTAAATGACGTTAAAGCAAATTTTAACGAAAATGTCTGATTATGACTTTAGATGGCACTTATATTCCTACTTTATATGCACTTCTTCTTGTAATATATAGTACTTATATGATAATACTAGCTTAACCTTGCAGTTGAATCTGAGGCGCAATGATTTTTACATATTTTAAACCTGTAATTACAAATTTCGTTTATTTTAGTTTTCATTTGGGGTTGGATTTTCCTGGTGGAAAATTTAGGCCATGTATTCTAAGTTTAGACCCACCTATACGTAAAATTGCGTAGAAATCCGTTAATCTCTTTCGGGCATTATAGTGGTGCAAGCAATTAGAGTTTACGCCTTTATGCATAAAATTTTAAGAAATATGCCTCTTGGCGCAGGAGGCAGTGACTGTGCTGGTCACGGGTTCGATTCCCGCCTCACATTTTCTAAAGTCAAATGTTGGTTCTCCGATTCTGCGTGTGTTGCTTGCTTGTATTTAAAATTATATATGTATATATAATATTTACCAGTTGTTCGTCACTCTTAACACAAGTATTATGTTAAGTAATTAGTCTAAAGAAGGATGACCGTGTGTGTTATTTTCCTATATATTAAAATAATTCCGTATTAGAATATTTGTTAACGTTATAACGTTATTTTATTATTACTTTTACCTAAGAATTTTGTGATTGTAAGATATTTTATTTGTAAAGACTAATTCAAATTCAAATTCAAAATATTCTTTATTCAACTTAACTTGTAAACAACTGCTTTTGAATCGTCAACTCTACTGCTGGTTTGGAAAGCTGTTCCTACCAAGAAGAGCCAGCAAGAATCTCGTCGAAAATACAATTCTTATTACTAGTTACATTTAGTGATTACTGTCTTATACACGGTTGAAGAGTAGCTATGTCCACGCATTCTTATCATCTAAGTAATCCTCAATAGAGTAAGTAGGACTTTCTGTGTTAGCTTTTTTAATAAGATTTTTAAAATGCTGCAATTGAACTATTATATCTAAATCATTATAATATAGTAGTTTATGATACTGTTGCACAATAAGGGTTCTTATAACACGAGTGTGGTTTAAAAAAACGAGCCGCAGGCGAGTTTTTTTATAGTGTCACACGAGTGTTATAAGACCAAGTTATGTACAGTATCATACACTACTTTATCTACTGTCATACTATAATACGTAAAACGTACGTTTCCATTTCATGAACTCGTGGTAACATTTAATATAGTTGCTCCTAGATTTCGTCGGCAACAGGTTCACGGTCATGTTTGACGCAGCTTTCAGAATATCTGGTGGTGTACAATTACCACTATCCCCGCTCTCAGACATGTTTTTACACAAAAACATGTTTTTTTTACAAACAAAACTAAATTTCGTTTAAATATTGAAAAGATTTTTTAAATGTCATATATTGGCGCCAAGGCGCAAGCATCGATTGCGCATGCGTGTTGCGTCGCCGCGGACCCATTCATTGAAAACTTTTTTTTTAAGGTAGAGGTTCAACCTCCTTGGTCCAGCTGGATATTGTATAGGTGTATCGTTATGATTAAAAAGTTACATTATGATACAGGTGTCCTGTATCGTAATGAAACTTTTTAATTTTTTATTTTTGTTCTGTACGTAATGTTTGTCATAAGAATTTTGTTTTCAGTTTCATAATCTTTGTATTATAGTATCAGAGTAGATAAAAAATTTTATGCATAAAATTTTAATATAAATATCGTATTGAAGTTGTATTAATGAAACAACTTTTGCCCGCGCAGCGTATCTGTAGAGCCGTCACTCATTTCGAGCGCAAGTCTCTCCAATTTGTAAATTTAATTCGCCTTGTTGACCCATTTATTATTGCAACGTGGTGTTTTTAAAGCACGGAGTAAATTATTTCACGTTATACGCTGTTATTCTGAACATAGTGTGTACTGTGTGTGTATATTGTTGTGGGTTTGGGTATAAGATTCTATAATAAATCGATTGCGGGATGCAATCGATTTTATCTTTACTACTACAGCAGTTTAAAAACGCTGTTAAAGGGAGACTGATACAAAACGCCTACTATACTATTGAGGATTATATAGTTGATAAAAATGCATCGATTTATTAGCTACACCTCTACCCTGTACAAGATAGTAATAACCAAATGTAACAAGTGATGAGAATTTTATTTGAAAAGAGCTCGAGTTTCTTGCTGGCTCTTCTCGGTAGGAACAGCTTTCCGAACCAGCAGTAGATTTTGACAATTCAAAAGCACTTATTTACAAGTTTACTTGAACAAAGAATATTTTGAACTTGAATTGCTACCTTCTAATTCGTGTAGAATTTCAGCATCTTCTGTTACTTTCTTAAAGTCTTTAGTAGTCATTAGGTGGGGTTAACTAACGTTGGATTTTTCGTTGCGTATTCTAAACTCCAACACGTTGCGACCCCACAAGGCCCTTCGGTTCTCTGTACTACAAGTATGTACCCCGCCCATTAGCATTTAAGTTCTAGATGTGATATTCAATATGCAGTTAGTAAACAGTTCATATTATCAAAAAATAAAGATGAACTCTTAACGAATAAGCTATTCCAAACATTTTTAAATACTTTTCAAATGATTGTGTGCACCGTAAGGTAGGTAAGGTTGACCGAAATAGTGCCAGTTAACTATTTTCTTTATTTAAATAATTATATTCTTAGTTTTATTAATCTGTTAAAATAATATCGAATAAAACCTGTGAATTGCCAAAAAGTGCCATTGGAGGACCTGAAGCGATGAGGAATGAGTACGTTAGGATACACCATTTCTTTCAGACCTTCTTTTATGTATAAAAAAATAAGATAACATTCTTAGCGATGACTTATCTAATTTATTTTTGGCAAAATTAGAATATTGAATTTGTGGGTATAATAATTTATTACTGATATTATAATATATACCAAATATAAAAAAAATACTTTCAAGTTTCAATGATCAGATATCAAAAACAGAAAATGATTGATTCTGATAAATTTGAGTCTTATTTTAGTCCCGTGCATTATGTTGTTTCCGTCGTCCACGTGTCGTTCTTTTTTTCTAGTCGAGGTTAGCAGAAAAAATCTTAATCACTAAGTAACTTTTTGATATCAATATAACTTTTTTGGTAGTAATGTAGTCGATCTCAATACTGAGATTTTGTTACTCATTGTGTAAACAGAACTCACTAGTGGTAAACTTAATCGTTTACGTAACCTCAATAATATATATCCCACTTCATGCAAAAAACGTGAATTTTTTTATCCTTCATTTTACTTCGGTGTGTTTATTATTACGGCGTGTTATTACAGAATTCAAGATTTTGAATTCTGTAATAACTATTGCATTTATATTAGTCTAGTGTATTAGACGTGAAACTGTAACAGACTGACAGACAGACTCTCGCATTTATAATGTTAGTGTAGATAGCTGAATTCCGATTTCATCTACGATGAAATGCTGTGATAGTCCAGCGGTGAGACCCAGCAAATCTTTTGAGGAGATCTAGAGTTCAAACCCGGCCAGGCACCAATGAGTTAAATTAAAAAATGTGTTCAATGCAATGTGATAATTGCAATTTATCACATGTATTTCGGTAAACGTCGTGATTAAATCTGCATATCTCTAGAGAGTCTTCTGAGACGTGCAGCGTCTGATGCAGCGGATCATCTTATCGTTTGTTACCCAGAATTAGATATGGTAGCAGGGCAAGTAATTTCTGTCAATTACGTAATCATTTTACTGCTTTCCTAGTGACCTGTTTAGGTTTGTCGTAAATTTAAGCCCTACATTACTTCGGTGCCGCTTTACGATTGCGCGTGATCATTAACGGAGAGCTACTTTTGAGTGAGTTATTATGGACTTCAGTGCGAGAATTCTCATGGCGATCGACAATAATTCTTTGTTTTATATTGGAGGAATAGACCTATTACTAACCACGCCGTGTGGTATCCGGCAGAATAGAATAGACCACCCTCCTTTTCATTACTTTTGAATCTGTATTACATTAAACCCTCGTTCCTAAAAATCCTCTCGTAAAAATCCTCTCGTGCGAACGAGGGGAAGCGATAGATCTAAGCTCCTATTTTTCTGTCCAAATGGGAGGAGGCAATGCCCAGCTGTGGGATAGCAAATCGCTACTATTACCCATCGTATAGTTATCTAGTATTTTATAAGCAAATTGAATTTAAATTATTTAAGTTATTTATAATTATTTATGCCGTGTGGTATCCGGCATAGAATAGACCACCATCCTTTCTTACCGAGGTGTCGTAAGAGGCGACTAAGGTATGTGCCGTGTGGTATCCGGGTGCGTAGAATAGACCACCCTCATTTATTACCGAGGTGTCGCAAAAGGCGACTAAGGTAAGTTGACGTCAGACAGGCGGCCGGTCGTAAAATACGTAGCCGAATCATATGGCAGCATGTTTGCAACATGTTGTGCCGACCCCACTTAGAGCGGGATAAGGGCAGGAGAATGATGAGACCTCTTTATGATGACACCATATTTTATGATGACACCACTTTTTCTTAAAGTAATGTTAGACATTATGATAGTCGTTTTAGACGATCAACTCAATTTCGACATTGATTACTTCTATGGAAGTTTTTTTTGGCTAATGGCTATAGTTAGACTAGTTTGTGTTAAAATATCACACTGGAATTGGGTTGGTGGTCGAAGTTATGACTTTACCCTGAAATCTTAATGATTTTGTATCTAAATGTTTAAAATTAGTGTTACGGAGCTTTTTTTAGATTGTTTTGTAGGATGCACCGTGGATAAGTGGGATTGGTAATTAGTGAAACTGTTACACCACACCACACCACACCCTGTATACCTAAGTTAATTTTATATCAATTATTTAAGTACTGCCTGTGTTGCCATGCGTTGCTGTGGCTCATTCTGGTTTCGAGTTTCCGTCGTAACAGAACTCCACAGTTTATGAAAAATGCTTTGATCACCACCAAACTTTACAAGATCATCCGCTTGGTCACTCTGAAGATTGCCTTAAAATTTCATTTAAATCGGTCCAGCCGTTTTGGAATGTGTAAAGGATGTCCTTTACACATTCCAAAACGGTTGTCTTCCAAAATGTTTGTCTGTATGTACAGACAAACATTCAAATATATATATAAAGAATTCCTTCCTTTTTTCATTAATCATATTTCACTTCTTGTCATTTTCTTTCTGTTACTCAAAGAATGGCTGGTAGAGAATCCCTTTTACGGATAAGTTCGCCTTTGTACATGTGCTATTTTTTTCTTTCTTTTTTATATTTTTATGTTTGTACAATAAAGAAAGAAATAAATAATACAGAGTTTCTAGTTATCTTCATATTCTATACAAAAAATCGCATCGTCATCCTTTTGCTTATTTTAAGAGGTATTCAGCGAAGACAGTGACATATCTTTATAACTTTAATAGTAATTAATACATCATCATCATCCCCCTGCCCTTATCCCACTCTTAGTGGGGTCGGCACAACATGTTACAAACATGTTGTCACATGATTTGGCTACGTATTTTACGACCGGCCGCCTGCCATCAATTTCCTTAGTCGTATTTTACGACCCCTCAGTAAGAAAGAGGATGATCTATTATACTAAACCGGATACCACACGGTGGGTCAACTTACCTTAGTCGCCTTTTACGACACCTCGGTAAGTAATGAGGGTGGTCTACTCTACTCAGCCGGATACCACACGGTGGGTCAACTTACCTTAGTCGCCGTTTACGACACCTCGGTAAGTAATGAGGGTGGTCTACTCTACTCAGCCGGATACCACACGGTGGGTCAACTTACCTTAGTCGCCGTTTACGACACCTCGGTAAGTAATGATGGTGGTCTATTCTACTCAGCCGGATACCACACGGCGAATAGTAATTAATACAATCACTTACAAATAGTTAACTGTTCTTTTAAAGCTGCAGTCTCATATATGATTTCTATCGTTAAAAGTATCGTTAATATGTTTTGTTTTTAATGAATCAAAAAGTTTTGGCAACTATTTTATTGGCTCAACTAGAGTGGGTTTCCGCGCAAGGCTTAGGAAGGTACTGGATGCTGTCATCACTTCAGATATAGCCGTCGTGAGTTGTGTTGGACGTTTACGAGCGCACTTTATTGTCGTTTCTTAACAACTCTAATGCTTTTCGTAATTTATGAACTTGTTAGATTGAAGTAGGTCGGCCTTCGAAATCATTTTAACGCACTATAAAATCATAGCTATTTGTATGAGATGAGAAAGCGATTTTTAACAAAACCTTGTAAATTAAACTTACTAAACAAAAATTACGTATGACTGAAGATAATATCCGTACCGTGAATAACTTAACAAGTCCAAACGCGAAAAGTCGCACACTTTTCAGGGCAGTCATAAATAGCTCTACGTTTAGTATAGGATAAAGAGAGTTATTTAAATATTCACAGGTTTGTATGTACAATAAAAAAGACTTATCGACTTAACTAAAATAACCATTTACATTATGCAATCCTTATATCCAAAGGACGTACGTTGACTTATCAACATATTCACGCCTGATATGAATAATGAAATATAAATTATTATAAATCTTGAGGATATAATTTTTCGAGAATATTTTAAACTTAAATGATAAAAAATGTCATTTTCTGTAATTTATTGTATCTTATAAATAAAATACTCGTGTCACAATGTTAGTTACCCTACCCCTCCGAAAGTGCTTGACCGATTCCTATGAAATTTTATATGCATATTCAGTAGATCTGAGAATCGGCTTATATAAGCCTTAGTGGTGTTTTTCTTATGTTTTCTAGTGTAGTGTATTATTCTCCAGTGTTTAAACTTTAGGGGTGGACAACCCTTATCAGTTTTTTTTTATAAAATTCTTTATTTTTTTATAATGTTGTATATGGCAAAACAACGTTTCCCCGGTCATCTAGTTGTTATATATATGTATTGTTTATGTGTCTAGCGTGATCTGAGGTTGGCTAAGTGGTATTACATCTAATTTTATCCAATATGAAAAATCAACATTTCCATTCGTTAAATTTTAATTAAGTATATTTTATCGCTTAACCATTGTTGTATGAAACCTCGAGCATCTATTAAAATAAATTAAACCATCCATAAAAGGCGATGCTATCATTAAGATATGATACTATAAAAAGTTTCAATAGTATCAATAGTTAGAAAGAAATTTATAAATGCTTTTTTTTAATTATTAATACCAAATTATTTTTAAATGGAAACTGAATTTCTAATTATCAAGTATACAAATTGATTTTGAATTAAAATAAGTGTTTTTATAGTGCTTACAATATACATTTTTTAGGTTAATGTAAATCTACAAAAGTATTACAGAAAGTAATACAAGAATATAAAAATTTACTTAAAATTTCTTGTCGAAATTCTTCTTCGAGTTATATATTTCTATATTATATATTTATCTGTAATATGGAATTCCGCAAAGCATCGCCTGCTTCTATAAATCATTTATAAATTTCTGCCGTTTGCACTCGAGACCCCTAGGGTCATGGAGTCAGAGTGCAAAATTTTTTCTATCCGTTTTAACACCTCGGATGATCGCCTCTTTGAGTGACAAGAGGGCCGGCTCCTTTTTCGCACAAAGAATCAGCCAGCATTTTTGGGACCAATTCACGTGGGCATGATTTGTATAGTACTAGCGTGTAAGTAGTTTAAGATATACATAACTTGTACAGTTTTGTCTTAAAATGTAAATGATTTTTAAAAGTAAGTAAATATTCACTATGAAGATGGGCGTAGTTTCAGACTGCATCAGTTGATTTTCTATTAAAAAGACTTAATTGAATTTGCAGAAAATTAATACAATTTTTAATAATATTTTGTATACCGTGCGGTGTGGTATCCGGCTGCATAGAATAGACCACCCTTATTTCTTACCGAGGTGTCGTAAAAGGCGACTAAGGTAAGTTGACGTTAGGCATACAGCCGGTCGTAAATACGTAGCCAAATCATGTGACAACATGTTTGTACCATGTTGTGCCGACCCCACTTAGAGTGGGATAAGGGCAGGAGAATGATGATTAATATTTTGTATACCATAAAAAATACCGTAATTAATGGAATGAAAATCATGCAAAAGCACGTTTGTTACTGAGACTTACCACCACATATTAAGCTCGTGTTTAAAGCGTATATTGGATGTCAAGCCTTACGAAAATTTTAAACAAAGGAGGTAACCCTTCATAATATTAAACGTGTTTAATTAGGCTGCAACACGACCTCAACATTGAATTTCGTTACATATAGGGTTAAGATAATCAACATTGTTATTTATTATGTTAAAGCGTGGAGAGGAATTTCGTTTTGCCGCGCCCTAGTATGTAGTAACCGCCGTTTGATAAAGTAAAGTAGCGGCCTGTTACAATCCCACTGCTGGGAATAGGCCTCCTCTCTCCGTTTCTGGAGAAAAGAGTTGGAGCTATGACCTACCACGCTGCTCCAATGCGGATTGATAGGATGCACATATTAACAGAATTCTCTAGAGATATGCAGGTTTCCTCACGATGTTTTCCTTCACCGAAAAGCGTGTGATAAATTGCAATTATCAATTAACGACACATGAGTTTTAATATAAAAACTCATTGGTGCCTGCCCGGGTTTGAACTCGTGTACCCCTCGAAAGAGTCGCACGGTCTCACCGCTGGGCTATCACAGTGTTCGATAAGGAAGCGTTAGCTTTTAATTATCAGCTAGTGATTATTATTTTGGGGATTGTGAAAGTACATTTATCATCATCATTCTCCTGCCCTTATCCCACTCTAAATGGGGTCGGCACCACATGTTTTAAATATGTTGTTACATGATTTGGCTAGTATTTTACGACTGGCCGCCTGCCTGACGGCAACTTACCTTAGTCGCCTTTGACGACACCTCGGTAAGAAATGAGGGTGATCTATGCTACTCAGCCGGATACCACACGGAACTAAAATTACATTTATATTATATATTTGTCACATTTATTATTTATAGATATATTTACAATTCGCTACTATTCAGGGAAGAGAAATCTTGTAAGCAGACCTATATATCTCTCAAGAAATCACATATACCGTATACATACATACGGTATATGTGATTTCTTCAGAGATTTAAGTGTCCATATGATAGGGATAGGCTTCGATCCTTTTCTAAATCTTACTTCGAGCAATCTGAGGTACACTCGAACCCCCTTATTTCAGTTGCTTCAATCTACATCCCAGTAAGGTCTAACCACCGTAAATATAGGCGTCCAAAAACCGTCCTATATGACCCTGACGATCAAATAACGATCGCAAACACAAAAACATTTAATACACACACACAGCGTCTTCGCTGGCGAAGACGAAGTCCCAGTTTTCTGACGTCGGTCGGTCGTGGCTTCTCTCCACCCTTCCGACGTCGCAATGACTAATTAGTCATACATCAGCCCTCCACTACGCGTCGCCCTAAGCCGTGGTCCGGCCCCACAGGAGGCACCCTTAGTACGACGTTCCTCGACGCTATTAGAGCTTCTGCGGTCTACTCTCTGCATTTCGCAACTTCGACGATGCTTCTGCGCTCGCCCGTTCCGCCCGGTGACGCTGTTGAAGCCGTTAGGGCTAACAGCAAACAGTCAGTTCGAAAAAAAACGATCCTTTTCTTCAAAAGGATAGAGACCTTTGTCCAGCAATGGGACAGCAACTGGTTACTAAACCGCTCAGTTACAAATTTTATTATCTCTCACAACAAAGATCGAATATTAAAACATACAGAGCCAAATAAACTATTGTGAATGGGAGGAAAATTTTTACATTGCTTCTGTAATGGGCTAAAGTATTCATAAAATTATATTGCTATAATCCATAATAAAGTAAATAGAAAATATATATAACAATATATAATATGCTATACACATGCATGAACTTCCAACACCGCCACCACAATACATAAGCGAGTGAGTTAATCCTACTTTCAAGTATACATCAATGTATAGCAAAATATTACAGGATACAATAGTTTAATATTCAAAGAGCAGTTTCAATTTAAAGAATGACATTATCTATACTTATTATAAAACAAAGTCCCAAAAAGCTGACTGTATGTAATTGATTTTCTCAAAATCTACTGAACGGATTTTTGTAAGGTTTTCACCAAAAGATATATATATATATAAAATATCATAGCAAGACTTCCGAATGGTTAACGTAAATAGTACATATCGGTATTATATAAATTGTGCTAAAGAGATCGCACATTTGTTAAAAAGCGTTACGCTAAAGTAATGTAGTAGAGAATTGTAGATCGATAAAAATACTACAAAAAAGTCCGCAATAGCATGTCTCTATCTCTCACGGTTAACTCACAATAACTTCTTTTATGTTCGAAATTTCGGGAAAGGTTTCTTAAATCACTGGATTCCACGCGGGCCAAGCCGTTGTTGGCACAGCTAGTACTTTAATAAAAAGATAAAATTGCATTTATTTTATATACAACTTTCATCCATGCGACATGTAGTAATAATATTTTATAATAATATTTTGGTAATAATATTATACAATTGAAGATTATTTGAGTGATAGTAGCATATCTTAACTGCAGTCAGCTACGCACCAAGTTGCAACGTTTATTTTGTAACCATCAATCAAATAAAAAAAAATGGCTGCCGACTTTCTTGCTGGTTCTTCTCGGTAGGAGCAAACTTCCGTTCTTACCGAGGTGTTGTAAGAGGCGACTAAGGTATGTGCCGTGTGGTATCCGGCTGCATAGAATAGACCACCCGCCGTTCTTACCGAGGTATCGTAAGAGGCAACTAAGGTAAGTTGATGTCAGGCAGGCGGCCAGTCGTATAATACGTAGCCAAATCATATGACACTTAGAGTGGGATAAGGGCAGGAGAATGATGATGACGTCCACCTAAATGTCAGTGAATGTCAAAAGGCGTTATTGAGCGAGATTCCCACTGGAATCACCAAAGCGCCTACCAAGATGTATCTCATATCAAACGTATCAAAGGTCAGCAAGACAAATCCTCTGAAGTGATCTATGTGTCTAGCTGTAGTGGTCTGTCAATTTAGGTACACATGTGTACACATAAATCATACATCTCCTCCATTAGTAATACTTCATGTGCATAGTAAGTAACATAATTTGTATTCTTGAAATAAAAACTCACATTTGTATGCCCTGGGGCTTACGACGCCGAATATTTACTTCCAGTTTTGTATTTATGATACACGAAAGACGCGTTATTGTTTCATTGTGTATATATGTAAAGAATATAAAATTTTTAATTTGAATTATTATGGTGTAGTAAAAGAATGGTCGCTCACTATGGGCCTTATAAGAAAGCTCAGAGTCGCTCAGCGGGCGATGGAGCGAGCTATGCTCGGAGTGTCTCTACGAGATCAAATCAGGAATGAGGAGATCCGTAGGAGAACTAGAGTCACCGACATAGCTCAGCGTGTCGCGAAGCTGAAGTGGCGATGGGTGATGGATGGGAATGGCATAGTGCGAAGAACCGATGGGCGCTGGGGTCTTAAGGTGCTGGAATGGCGACCCCGCACCGGAAAGCGCAGCGTCGGTAGACCCCCTACGAGGTGGACAGACGACCTCAAAAAGGTCGCAGGGAGCCACTGGATCCAGGCGGCGCAAGATCGTGTGGTGTGGCGATCCCATGAAGAGGCCTATGTCCAGCAGAGTACGTCCATCGGCTGACGAAGAAGAACAAGAAGTAAAAGAAAATAATAACTGTAAAGAGGTGATAGAAAAATCTTATTAACAACCACGTGAATATTTTTATTTTTATAAAATAGATATAAAAACGGAATTTGCATTGGATGGAATTGGAGTAACATAAGTTATGTTTAAATTGGTGTTCCTTTTTTATACAGAGCAACACAATAATTTATTTCAAATTAATAATAGTTGTCCTATACGAAAATCATAATAGCGGCAACCGCGACCTCATTATTAAAAAAAGTAGTACTTAAACTAAATTAAAAAAGTAGTACTTGTTAAAAAAGAAGTTTAACCTTATTTTTAACAAGTACTACTTTTTTAATTTAGTCTCTCTACTCTCTTTTTTAACTTAAAAAAGAAGTTTAACTTCATTTTAAGTTAGCCTCAATTATGCACTTTATTTTTTTCTATTCCCATAAATTAGTAGTACGAATGATTATAGAAGCAGGCGTTACTTTGCGGAATTCCATATTACAGGCACCATAACAAAACTACTTCGCTATAATACGCACGGGTTAAGCGAATGCATGCAAAGCTAATAAGGAGGATAGGCTCGAATAGGCACGTGGAGCCTATCCTCCTGATGATGCTTCGGTTTCGGAGCGAAACGATCGTCGAGATTGTTGTGGTGGTGGGTGTGTGTGCTGCTTGTGTGCTTTGTTGCTGGTGGAGGAGCCTTGGGGTGCATGTGGTGGCTTGTCCTGCATGTATAAGGTTCGTAGATTTTGCCTGCTTCATACACATTAGTTTTGCATGCATTCGCTTAACCCGTGCGGATTATAGCGAAGTAGTTTTGTTATAGTGCCTGTGGTAGTACGAAGATTAGCAGTCCAAGAGAATTTTTTAATTGATATATTTTGAAGGTTGAAATTTGCGTAATAGTTTTATCCTGAGTGTTAGAAAATTATATGAATGTATAATTTATCTAACTATTCCATATCGATCATATATCTATTGTGAGTGTTAGAAAGTTTGACGAAATTATATGAATGTATAATTTATATAACTATTACAGATCATATATCGACGCGGACCCTAGTTCTGGAAAAAACAGTAGCTTCTGTCACTCTCCAACCCTGTAAATATCTCCATCAAAAAATTCAGATCGATGTAGGGTGTAAAATTAAATAGCATCACTATTGCAATGATTCCGCTACTCGAAACGTCATGATTAAATTCGGTTATCTTTGTAACATTACTGCTAATGATTGGCCTTGAAAACGTAAAATAGACATCGACTTTCGCATTGATAATATTAGTAGTTTATTTGTTTTAGTATATAGCCCGTATTACTTACATTAATGTACATTTTAATAGCTCAGTTTAAAGTATCCAGTATACAGAAACAAAAATATATAAAAACTTTTTTAAATTAATTCTTTCGACGTTGGTCAAACAAAGTGATATAAAACATTTTAAAACATTTTTAAAAGCACAGATTTGAATAGATTATGACAAATCGTGAATAAAAACCCATTAATACGTTGATAATAGACGGCGTTTCTCAACGCAATCATATTCCTGTTGAATAAAGAGGATTTCAATAGCCTATATATGAAACCGGTATATAAGGAATAATTGTGCCAAATTTCATCGATATTGGTTCAGCGGAGCCGCCGTGAAAACGTAACAGACAGACATTCATATTGATAAGTACGAATTACAAAAGTTCAAGGTCCAGATCCAGATCTGAGAGCATATATTAAATTAGCCAAGCCTATTAATCTCAGACACTCTTCGCTTTATAGTAGTTTATGATACTGTTGCATAATAAGGGTTCTTATAACACGAGTGTGGTTTAAAAAAACGAGCCACAGGCGAGTTTTGTTTATAGTGTCACACGAGTGTTATAAGACCAAGTTATGTGCAGTATCATACACTACTTTATCTACTCTCATACTTAATACTTAAAACGTACGTTTCCATTCCATGAACTCGTGGTAACATTTAATATAGGTGCTCCTAGATTTCGTCGGCAACAGGTTCACGGTCATGTTCGACGCAGCTTTCAGAATATCTGATGGTGTACGATTATCACTATCCCCGCTCTCAGACTTTTTACACAAAAACTTATTTTATTTACAAACAAAACTAAACTTCGTTTAAATATTGAAAAGATTTTTTAAATGTCATATATTGGCGCCAAGGCGCAAACATCAATTGCGCATACGTGTTGCGTCGCCGCGGACCTATTCATTGAAACCTTTTTGTTTAAGGTAGAGGTTCAACCTCCTTGGTCCAGCTGGAAGTTGTATAGGTGTATCGTTATGATTAAAAAGTTACATTATGATACAGGTGTCCATACAAGACCTGTATCGTAATGAAACTTTTTAATTTTTTATTTTTGTTCTGTACGTAATGTTTGTCATAAGAATTTTGTTTTCAGTTTTATAATCTTTGTATTATAGTATCAGAGTAGATAAAAAAATTAAACGCAAATCACGCTAGACAACTCGAAGACAAAATAAGCTTTAATAATCCCCAGAACAAAGATAACGCGGCGAAAGCTCAAATTGGGCAATTCATTTACAATCGTTTCTTGTTCCACAGACGGTACTTCGGTTCAGAGGTTATCTCCATTAAAGGAACACATGTGAAAGATGTGTCTTTTTTATTGCGTCATCGTTCCTTTCGGTCGGTGCTCGAGAATCGAGATTAATAGGTTCGCTTTGTAAATGTGACGATGTTTTTGTTTTTGTCAGTGGATGTTGTTTCAGTGCTTTTATGGAAATGTCATGCTACGTTTGCCTTGGTAATATAATATTATTTTAATATATTATTTAATTTACATTTATATATATTCTTTTATTTCGTACGCATCTACTGCTCGCTTTATAAGCTTGCATATGTCCTTTGTTATAAAATGGCTGCCTGGAAGAGATCGCCGGTATGTTAAATACTGATACTTACAGGGGTGTGGATTTGCATGAAAATACGTGGTCACTCGTCCAATAAGAATGCCGAGGTCACTATTATTTCATTTGTTTATTCGCTCTTGATCGCTATTCGCAAATTGAACGTCGAGGCGCACGATACGTCTGCTTATATATCGAACGAACCGATGATGACAATGTTCGCGAACGTTCGCGAGTCCTTTGGGAAATCGTAAACACCTGAATATTCCAGAGAATTTGAACCCTATGCCATATAGTTTACGAACGCTTTTTGTATGTTCGTAAACTGCCCCCGTCCAATTTAAATTCTATGACATACGCATTACGAACTCTTTTCGTATGTTCGTAACAATACCTTATATTACTGGACATAGATAGGCAATGAATTTAACGTCCGTTTATAAGAACGGTCCAAAAAAGGAAGAAGTAAGTGAAATATTTTCAATGACGCCATATCATATCAAAGTCTATCTATATAAATATCCATGTAAATAAATAATTATATTTATCTAAATACATTATTTTAAAATAAATAAATCCGAAAGCGGGTAATTTTAATTTAACAACCACTGATGTTCATGTTCTAAGCATTTCATTTTATCTTGCATAGCAATGTTACCTTAATCTGTGGTATCCGGCTGAGTAGAATAGACCACTCACATTTCTTACCGAGGTGTCGTAAGAGGCGACTAAGGTAAGTCGACCCGCCGTGTGGTATCCGGCTGAGTAGAATAGACCACCCTCATTTCTTACCGAGATGTCGTAAAAGGCGACTAAGGTAAGTTGACCCACCGTGTGGTATCCGGTAAAGTAGAATAGACCACCCTTTTTCTTACCGAGAGGTCGTAAAATACGACTAAGGTAAGTTGACGTCAGGCCGGCGGCCGGTCGTAAAATACGCAGCCAAATCATGTGACAACATGTTCGTAACATCATGTTATAAACATATTGTGCCGACCCCACTCAGAGTGGGATAAGGACAGGAGGATGATGATGAGCAATGTTACCTTAATACATTTGTTATTTTTAAATTAATTTCCCTTTCCATGTTTATGGAGACACGTAGGATATAAAAGGAATAGGGACGTAACAAGTCGACGCTTCGGAGAATACAATGAAAGAAATTCAACATTCGCAACATCTGCTGTGAGTGAAGGTTAAACTTAAGGGAATGCGACCTACTTTACGATCGTACTAAGAAACGGGTATAAGATAAAAAGATCTCGCCGAAACGTTAAGCGTTTTATATTCGGATATGAACGTTCATATATCAAGGGTATTTATACACGTTTTCACATTTAGTCGCTTGCAAGATTCATATGTATTTGATATAGATTCATATAATTCAAATTGTATGTATATATTTCTTTTAAATAATTAATAAATATGTAGGACTCTTACACGGTCGTCTGTTCTCAAAGTAAGTAACTTAATTATTCGTTATGGGTGACAGAACTGGTATTTATATACATCATCATCTTCCTGCCCTTATCCCACTCTAAGTGGGGTCGGCACAACATGTTACAAACATGTTGTCACATGATTTGGCTACGTATTTTACGACCGGCCGCCTGCCTAACGTCAACTTACCTTAGTCGTATTCTTCGACCCCTCGGTAAGTAAGAAGGTGGTCTATACGACACCTCGGCATTTGGCAAGAAATGAGGGTGGTCCATTTAACTCAGCCAGATACCACACGTCGGTTCGACTTACCTTAGTCGCCTCTTACGACACCCCGGTAAGAAATGAGGGTGATCTATTCTACTCAGCTTGATACCACACGGCAGAGAACTGGTATTTATATACATATATAATTTTAAATATATACTTAAATACAAACATACACCCTGGCTTGAAGAACCAACAAAAAGTTCCCTCCACGGGAATCGAACCCGTGAAAGAGCGTGATAGCCGAAAGGTGACATCGTGTGCCTCTCTAGGGGGTCATGGGTTTAAACCCGAACGTATGAAATTTCTGTTAAAAACTTATGTGCCTAATTGAAATTCTCCTAAAAAAGGAGAGGCTTTAAATGAACGCCTAGTTTTAAATATACCAAATTTATATATATATTTGATTAGCCTAAAAGACAGAAAGACTTTCGCATTTATAATATTAGTATGGATATGTTCATATCATTATCATGTTTCGCCCGCAACCGAAGCATCATCAAGAGATAGGCTCCATGACAAAATCGCAAAGCATGTTTATCACCTCATTTAATTAAAAATGTGGTACTATTTACGTTACTTTCAAAATGTGCAATTATCAATTATATAAAAAGCTCATATTTTCTTTCCCGCTATTTGAACTCGCGACCCTTTGGTTGGCGACGGTTACGCGCTATCACCACTTAGCCAACAACGCCCCTACTTGTCTATGATAATGTAAATATGTATTCCAAGAATATTTAAATTGAATCCGATGCTTTTTACGATATACTGTTTCAGTCAATTTGCATTTCGTTACAGAGTAATGAGTTTTAAATGGAAGCTAGAGGCAAAAGCTGCGATAAAAAACGTTGTATCCCAGTATCCTTTTACTGTTCATAATCAGAAAAGCTAATTTACTCTCGGCTTCTAATACTTGTATGAAAAATGTACTTAATTTAAATTCATGGTAACATTAGAGGAGACTTTCTGATGTAAAGACGGCAGTTATGGAGAGTTATTGTATTGTAGTTGCAGTTATTGTAGAGATCTACCTTCTGTCTTCAACAGATAGACGTCCATTAACTAGGGCACTGGACATAGTTCATTTCGGGATTTCCTCAAAACACCATCTTGTACCGCTTTGATCCCGCGGTCGCCCGCGATCTTTTCGAGTTCATCTGTCCTCCTCGTAAGAGGTCTACCGAAGCTGCGTTTTCCAATGCGAGGTCGCCAACACCTTTTGAACCTAGCCCTCCCTTCCCTAACCCTAGGGAAAGCTTAGGTTTTCCGCCCTATGTACCTCGTCCATCGCTACGTCATCTTGGTGACACGCTCAGCTATGTTGATGACTTTGATTCTGCTACGGATCTCCTCATTTCTTATCTAATCATATAGAGATCTATACAGAAATTTTAAATTTAAGATGGTAATATGCAATGATTATCTTACTACACTATTAAGCTGTGATAGCCCAGCGATGAGACCGTGCTACTCGTTCGTGGGGGTCACGGATTCAATATACCGAGCAGACACCGACGTGTTTTTCTGTTAAAACTCTTATGTGTCTCTCTTATATTGGAATTTATCACACGCTTTTTTGGTTAAGGATAACATCGTGAGGAAACCTATAGAGAATACGCCTTTGCCTTTAGAGAATTTTGGGGATATGTGTAACCTACCACTCCCCATTGGAGCAGCGTGGTAGGTCTTAGCTCAAATCAATCTCTCCAAAAAAAAAACAGAGAGGAGGCCTATGCCCAGCTGTGGGATTGGAACAAGCCATTACTTTACTACGTTATTGAATTTAATTTTGGGATACCTAAGTCTGGTTCGTAATGACTTTAAATATCGAAACTTATCAACTATAAAAAAAACTTCCAATAGCAAAAATAAATGACCCATATTTCTTCCCTTTGAGATTATAGACTAACCAACTTCAATTCTATAAAAACATCGATTATGTAGATCGATATTTTAAAACAAGATTTTGCTCACATATTTCATATTAAATTCTATCGACAGAAGCTCTACAGATTAAGCCATTTTTGTTACTACGCGATTACAAGGAACGCGTGAGCTTTTCACATCACTGGTGAATCACTATGATTTTCATCACACTCTATTTATAAAATTGTGCCGTTAAAAAGTTTATTACGAAAGTAGAATGGGTTACTCATTACAACGTAAACATTGATATTAATTCTGCTACGACATGCTCGTGGAAAAAATGGTTTTTCATAGTTTCTTTTTTTATCTGATCTTTTAGTATTAGCATACTTTGTGGAGAACAACATTGCAAGAGTAAAGACTACTATTTTCCTATAATTCCTGATAAATGATATTATCGCGGATTATGCATATCAATTTGCTAAAAGTGCTTTTACCGTGCTTCTAACGTGATTGCAAATTCTAACATGATTAAAAACTGCAGCATTGGCTTACTTAATTAGTGTACTTATATCAAATTATTATCGGGTAATCGTTAAGGATAGGCCGTTGTATTGGTTATCATCATCATCCTCCTGCCCTTATCCCACTCTAAGTTAGGTAGGCATTAAATGTTATAAACATGTTGTCACATGTGTCGGGACGGCCAAGATTAAATTAAACAAACACGACTTCACTTTCACAACTTTATGATAGGTGTTCTAGCTACAACGTTACAAAACCCGACTGCCTGCTCAGAGAACTGATCCCCCCCAAGTAAACAAGTATATACAGAATACTACGAATCCATATGAAATAATATAATAATCCTAACACATGATTTGGCTACATAAAGTATGTCGCCTTATACGACACCTCGGCATTCGGCAAGAAATGAGGGTGGTCTATTTTACTGGGTGTCGTAAAAGGCGACTCAGGTAAGTTGACGTCAGGCAGGGGGCCGGTCGTAAAATACATAGCCAAATCAAGTGACAACATATTTGTAACATGTTGTGCCGACTCCACTGAGAGTGGGAAGTATAAGTTGAAATATAGATTGAGGAATCATTAATATTCACTTCTGAACATTCTTTAACACTATGTAAAGGTGGAATCTTGCAAGTTCAATTTGACCCACTTCCCGGTGTCCGATTGAGTTGAAATTTTGCTGACTGATGCCGATGATAATGCATGTTCATGACAAACATGACCTGATGCTGCTGCCAAGATGGACTCCAGACGAGGGAATTCTTTAACAGTTAACAAAAGGGACATGCCATTTTGATAAAAGCTTTTTTAGAAGGTTTTTTAACATGGCTCGTTCTATTTTGATCACTATATGAATTTGATCTCGAACGTTTTTTTAATTAATTAATTATACATGCTTTTCGATTATGCGCACTATTTATATTCTAAAAGTTTGCATGAATATCAAGGAGAAAAGCCGCAAAAGCGAAAACCCGGTAAATATTTAACAGATTTCAAGCAGGCCTAAGCTTCGCGAACTCTGATATTTCCAAACAGATTTTGCTCCAAAACCGTATAAGTAATTTTATTTCCCCCATTCGCGTATGGAATATATAATTCTGAATTACGCTACCTGTATATTCTTTGCATCAAATATTCAAGTAGAATTATTAAATTGCAATTTCAATGTTAAAGCTTAATTAGGTAGTCACAAGAGTGTAGCCAGAATTCTATACAGGGCAACCCTGTATAGAATTCTGAGAGGTAAGAAATCCTAGACTATATTGTTTTAATAGATTTAGGTGTTTATCATATCATGTTTATCAATATTGAATATTATTACTTTTTTGTCATTACTATATACCTTTAATATAAATAATTAAGGAATTTTAATCAATATTTAATTATTTTATCATTACATTACATTATAGGTGCTATGCAAGTCTTTTATAGTGTCACTATTTTGTGGGGTGTTATTTTACCAGTATTACAGTTTTACAGTTTTCAGTGTAAAGGGGGGGGGGGAGCACATGTTCACAGAACATCACAACAATAAATTGACATACGAGTATTCGCGACTTTAGGAACATTTCAGTTATTTAGGTTTTCTCTCAATTACCACCCGGGTAATAAATTAGGTAATAATAAAACCTTACCGATCTTAACTGCAACTCATTATAAAATTATCAATTAAAGGAATTAACAATTCCTGTAAGTTCAATATTTTTTTTAATACATCCTTTTAAATGCAAAAATTACCCATTTTCACATATATTTAGCCAACGGATAAGCTCTACTGAACAAATAGAAAATGCTGTTGACTTTTCGGGAATATTACCACCTGGCAGCACCTGGTGTCGCTGTAATGTAACGCGCATAAATTTTCTGAACGCAATTTTGTGCATTTTCTTTATGGACAAGAATATTTCAGAATAAATTGTATATTATTACAGCATATTCTACGTAATACTATTAGTATATATGACCTGAAATATCATCATCCTCAACATCCAACAAAAAGTTGTAAGTAATCAAATCAAATCAAAATAATCTTTATTAAAATAAGCCATTTCGGGCACTTTTGAATCGTCAACCATCAATATGATTAATGAAGCTACAGCTGGTTCGGAATGTTGCTCTTACCAAGAAGAACCAGCAAGAAACTCAGCGGTCAATGTTTTAAATATTTTCAATTTAGTTATTAAACCACTGTAATGAATTAAATTGCCTCTCCATTACTACTTTGACGGGTTGAAGATCACAAATAAAAAAAATAACTTTACTAAATTATCATATTAGCTGACGTCAATAAATAAAATAGAGCTCGTAAGCCTTTTTATTATTACTCAGGAAGTTTTAAACGACATTGTAAACACCCGATAATATTTAATTTTAGTTCCGCTCGGATGGCTCGTTAAGCCGAGAAATAGGGCAAGGTGACAGGAATAGTCGTAAACCTTATTAAAAATAGTCTAACAATGAAATTTGTCATTTCTACTTAATGGGGACCTTCTGGGCGTTCCGAAAGGGGTTTATCGGACGTCCTCCTTATAAGGTCCCCGAGGCGGTCGATGCATCTGGTGCTCCCGATGCATCGTCCAGCGGAGGGAGGGGCCACATTTAGAGAGGCCCCGACCCAGACCAGGTGGCGCACTCTGGGGTTCAGAGTTGCTGCTGCTGGGGTTGGGGTCAAATAAGGTACCCTGCCCCCGCCACCAGCAGCGTGGGGAGCATACAGGTCGTTTTAGTCGATGCGAGTCCGACATCTACCGCCTGTCCCCGTCGGGCGGTGGTACCCATAAGGGGCTTTTTCCTGAATAAAAAAAAAAATTACACTTATATTTTATCAAAACCGTTTCGATATCTACCAGCATAGAACATTTATTAAATATAAATAATAAATATATATAAATATATATGGGACATTTACACGCACGGTCATCCATCCCCAAAGTAAGTAACTTAATACTTGTGTTATGGGTGAGAGACAACTGGTAAATATATACATATATAGTTTTAAATACATACTTAAATACATATATACACCCAGACTCGAAGAACCAACAAATTCTAAATAGAAACTGTTGGTTTTCGGCGGGAATCGAACCTGCGACCCGCGGAGCCGAAGACAGGGTCACTGCCAACTGCGCCAACGGGTCAGTCAATTTATTATAATACAATTTATTATATAGTTATCTATAATTAATGTATTTGAATAAGGGTATAGGTAAAGTTCTTCCAAAAGTAATCTAAGCTAATGTTCTCCTATTAAAAGAATTAGCAATAATTACAATAGTATGAGATTTAAGCTTTAAGCATTAAATATGCACTTGTGACATCGGTCTAATTACTTGTTATATATTATTTTTTTATTAATAATGTAATAATATAAATATTACTGTTTCTACATGGACTTATGTAGTCCCGGAAATATTGTTACTATTTGCAATATTCATTTTTATTATTATTATACTTTTTGACATATTTTAGCTTTTTTGACAAATTTTAATTCAATTTTGATGGAAGCTTTTAATTTGATGGATTATTAATTGGATCTTAATTGGAACTTATTTAAGAGCTAATAATATAAGACAATCCTGTAATTGATAATTATAGCAGCACTAGAATTAATATAAGTGATAATGATTAATGTGTGTATATTGTATCGTTGTCGTATCAAATAAATAAATAAATGAGTGTGAAGCAAATGGGCTGTGATCCAATTGTCTTATATACATATAATATTCTTATTAGTTTTATAAAGTTCCCAATTTCTGCCTGCAATACGAGCCCTGGTTGGGCTTGACACCAGTCAATTTTACCCCATATAATAAGACGTGAGTGTAGTCGCTTTCTATACATTAACTATGTACACTACCTACAAAAATTTGAATTCAAAATATTGATGAAATTTGCTAGGATCGAAGTATACATAGCGGGCTAAAGTGTACGATAAAAAAATCGATATTCCTTTCGGGTATAGGAGATATATAGGAGATAGATATATTTTTACACTAAAATTGCATATATTATATAAGTAAGCAAAGAGCTTACATTGCCAATCATACTAAGAAAACTTTCCCTCCTATAGCTATTAGATTCTAAATTGAAAATTTTAATGAAAAGAATTCAAGTCCAATAAAATGTTCACGTTTGCATTCTTCGGGGTTGTATATCAAGCAGGAAAAGATAATTTGAAAAAATTGATTAATAAGAATAGACAGCAACACAGAGGGCAGAAAGCATTGAGCATTATACGAGGTTTATGATACATATGTACTGTTCAAATTCACATCGTCTAACAAGTTTTACTAATGGAGGGCGAGTTCAAACCGGAACCATTCGAAACAGTAGACCTCAGTAATGAGGGTCCTTAATGTAATCTATGCGTACAATATTCATGAACGTTACTAGTCATTATCTGTCGCGATATGCACAAAGCCCAAAACTGTCTGTTTTGTATGTACAAAGACATAACAGCGTTGGTGGCCGCGAGCCTGTGACACTTTGCATAGCAAATGGGCAATTTGTTATGACAGCTTTCTGTTGCACGCTGTTTTAATGTTGTTTGCATTCCCGATGCGGTGTCATTACTGTTATATCCGATAACATTGTTTGAATAATAAATACTAGGCCTATTAAATTTATCATATTATCTATCATAATGCCGTGTGGTATCCGTTTGAGTAGAATAGACCATCCTCATTTCTTACTTATGTGTCGTAACAGGCAATTAAGGTAAGTTGGCCCGTTGTGTGGTATTCGGCTGAGTAGAATAGACCACCTTCATTTCTTACCAAGATGTCGTAAAAGGCGACTAAGATAAGTTGACGTCATGGCCGGTCGTAAAATACGTATCCCATTCATTTAACAACACGTTTGTAACATGTTGTGGCGACGTTATTTAAAGTGGGATAAGGGCAAGAGGATGATTATCATCTATCATTGCATTAGTTTCATTATTGTTTCTCATCCTCATCGTCATTCTCTTGACTTATCCCTCTCATGATCAGCTCATGTTTTTCTCTTCCAATCTCCTCTATCATGTAAAATCTTGTCGGCTAAGAGATTTACTCGCGTGCTTTACCGCTTAAAGTAGCAGAGATACACTCAAGTAATATACTAAAGAATTGTAGACCCAAAAAAATACCACGTAAAGTCCGTGACAGTATGTCTCTATCTCGTATGGTTAAATCAGAAAAACTTGTTTTACGTTAAAATAGATTCAAAATGAAGAGAAGGGCGACGACGGGCGAAGTACCGTGTGGTATCCGGTTCAGTAGAACAGACTACCCTCTTTCTTACCGAGGTGTCTGTATAGTTTTGGCTTACAATTGCAAGTAATGAGGTAAATATACTATTCGTAACTACAGCAAACAAAACTTTGGTAAAAAAGAAAAATAACCTAAGAGACTTTAATCATTTATAGAATTAGGCGTTTCTTTGTAATAATAAGTAAGTAATAATAAAATCATTTTGCTATAGTCTGCTATAAAGTAAATAGGATATATATGTAATGCTAAATGTAGATTTTGTAGTGGAGTCTATCTTCTGATGATGCTGCGGTTGCGGGGCGAAGCAATTGTTGAGTTTGTGATATTGAACGTGTGTATTGCTAGTGTGTTTTTACGAATCCTGCATGTATCGGGTATGAGAAAACGGATAGTCCACTCTACATTTAGCATTATATATATTTTCTATTTACTTTATCGCGGTTAAGGCAAAATAAATTTATTATTACTTTTGTAAGAAACTTAACTTAAGATAGAAAATAAAAGGAGAAATCATTAAAGTAAAAGTACTATGGCCTTTCAAATACAGTTTAAAGTGATGATGTAGTCTATATTCAAAAACTCGTTAGCTTGCAAGAGATATTCGCTATCTCTCTTAATGCTTGCTTTCTATAAGGCATTGTATTTGAACGTTCACCGTTTGGTGATATGATTTTTTCAGTATGTCACGGGCCTCTCACGGGTATAAAATAATATGAACTAGTGAGTAGTTAGTGATAAATTTACCAAATATGAAATGAATTTTATTGTAAACTCTATACAATAAAATTGCGAAATTGAAGAAATCCTAGACATCATATTAACTGCCGCGAGAATCTACTTGCTTAGGGAAAGGATATATAACATTAATACAAGTGTGGGTGGCTACTAAAGATTTTTTTTGCTACTGAAACTAGTTGGCGATATAACTTGTATTAGCTTGCCGAATAATACGATACATAAATATAATTTTTATATTACCCAAAATAAAAATTACTGAAATATATCAAATTCAAATTCCAATTCAAAATATTCTTTATTCAAGTAAACTTGTAAACAAGTGCTATTGAATCGTCAACTTTACTGCTGGATAAGAAAGCTGTTCGAACCGAACGGAGCTAGCAAGAAACTCGGCGATTTCTCGTTGCAGAATATAATTCTCATTTCTAGTTACATCTATTTATTACTGTGGGCGCAAGAGTAACTATGTCCACGCGTTCTTATCATCTAAGTAATCCTCAATAGTATAGTAGGCTTTCAGTATTAGCCTCTTTTTAACAGTGATTTAAACTGTTGTAATGGCAAAGCTAAAATTGATTGCGGAATCTATTAAATAGATCCAAGTAAATGTATCCATTAAAATTATTTCATCATATTTTTATTATTGACATATTCATATTAAATTTATTAGGTCATACTGTGGACGCCGTGTGATATCCGGCAGAATAGAATAAACCACCCTCCTTTCTTACCGAGGTGTCGTAGAAAGCGACTAAGGTAAATTGACGACAGGCAGGCGGCCGGTCGTAAAATACGCAGCCAAATCATGTGACAACATGTTTGTTACATGTTGTGCCGACCCCACTCAGAGTGGGATAAGGGCAGGAGAATGATGATGACTATGGATTAGGTATAATTTAAAACGATTTTCTAATTTGTTTGTTAGTTTGCATATTTATTGCGTACTAAAATATATTCGGCTAAGAGGTTGCGATGATGTACATATTGTTCAAGGCTTGTTTTATTATTTCAACCTGAATTCTGCGGAGAGATATAGAATACCAAACGATTTGTATATTTTGTTGTCATTGGATATTCGCCGCCGTGTGGTATCCGGCTGACTAGAATAGACCATACTAATTTCCTACCGAGGTGTCGTAAAAGGCGACTAAGGTAAGTTGACCCGCCATGTGGTATGCGGCTGAGTAAAATAGACCACCCTCATTTTTTACTGAGATGTCGTTAAACGCGACTTAGGTAAGTTAACGTTTGCAGGCGGCCGGTCGTAAAATATCTAGCCATATATTAACAACATGTTTAAACAATTCGATTCCCAATACAAGATCGCTCACTATGTATAGTACCCGGCATTAAATAATGCACATCGATGTTTAGAACGAAACATCCGGCCAGATCGGTTTCTTAGAGCGCTGTCACTGTCACTCAGTTAGAACGTTACGTTTCGCACGGGTTCGTCAGTCTGTGCAACAGAGACAATGCTCTATGTAGCAGAACTAGCCGATTGTCTCTCTATAAGCCTCGATGTGCATTATTTATTGCCGGGTACTATATTTTATTTAATGTCTCTGTTCGCTTTTAAAATTGCCAACCACAGCAGTCCGAGGTATAAATCGTCAAGAATTGAATTAGGTTGCCAACTAATGACACAACTCAAACTCAATACTTTTTTATTCAAATAGCCTTACTTTTACATTTTTTTTTGAATCATCAACTCTATTTGTCATTACTATTTAGTGCAAGGTCAGGGAATAATTGCAAGCATTTTTTTCATTTAAAATTATAATGACAGTGTAACATTATGTCGATTAATTAATCACATTGCATCGAAGAGCTGACCTGAATAACTTAAAATTAAAATCGATGTCTTGCTTTTACTAAAAGACAAAAGCGTCGTCGGTGATTCTTGTAAATTACGTGATTCGACCCAAAACATAATGGAACCTGTGACTGGAAGAAGATTTACGACGATGAACAATGTTGAATCTCATCGAGAGGAAACGTGATTTATTATCCGGTTTTTTTTATTCTAAAATGCGTTATCCGGGTTTAAAATTTATAGATATCTAATTTTTTTAAAAATTCAAAGTTCAAACCCCGGGCAGGCACCGATGAGCTTTTCTATTAAAACTTATATGTTATTATGTGCAATTATCAGCTAGATAATTGCAATTTATCACACCCTTTTCGCCGATAGAAAACATCGTGAGGAAACCTGTATATTTCTAGAGGATTCAAGGGATATGTGTGACTTAAAGTAAAGTAACAGCCTGTTACTATGCCCACTGCTGGGCTAAGGCCTCCTCTCTCCGTTTTTGGAGAGAAGGATTGGAGCTAAGACCTACCACGCTGCTCCGATGATTGTTTTCTATTACCTTTATACATTTCGATTTATATACGGTTCGGTGTTTGTAAACGTAATTCAATTTGATACACAGCCAAAAGCCTGAAATAACTTGAGGGCCGGATGATTGGAGAGTAATTTATTTGTGAAAACAATGCTGGATTTGAACTGAGTGGAGCAATTACAAAGCGAGTCGACACTTAGTAATGTATTCAAAAAAATCCCTCTTTTGTTTATGGAATTTGTTATATCACAGCTTTATTATTTAGTAATACAAGTATTTCAACACTTTAATTATCTGTAAATATAGTAAAATAAGTGTGTAATCATATATTAATGAAATATTTTATTTTTGAAAAGATTGACCGCCGAGTTTCTTGCTGGTTTTTCTCGGTTACAGCAACATTCTGAACCCTGCTTGTAAAAAGCTTACTTGAATAAAGATTGTTTTGTTTTCATTTAATTTGATTTGACGACAAATCTACGCAGTTCGTCACCACGGTGGATGCAACTTTGCGGAAACGTCAGACCTTATATAAAGGTAGCTCAATTTTTTATAAATTTAACATTTACATATAATCGTTGTGTAAAACGAGATAAAATTATATATTTGTAAAGTTGTGCCTTCCCGAACTAGATGGCGCCGCACTTGTATGCCTGGCGATATCGAGTGTCAATTTAAGAAACATATAAGCCTTGTATTGTATTACGTTATTTCCCAGTTTAACCCCCGGCGATGCTTCTGCGCTCGCCCCTCTCCCGGTGACGCTGTAAGAGCCATTTCGGCTAACAGCATTAGTTAGTGTCCGAAAAAAAAAAAAAAAAAACGTTATTGGAGATTAAAAATTCGAGTACTAAATCGTGAGTAATATACGTGATTCATAAACAAAATAGTTTCATTGCTAACAATCATAAATTAAAATATTAAAAAAAAACAAATAATCCTATCTGCTAGTAGTTATCCCTTAATATTCAACAGTAAATAAGTTATTAGTCAAAAAATCAAACTATTAAACGATTTTTCAGAACTCAATATGAAAAATTTATAATTATAAACAAATTTTCATTACTTCCGCCTGTTAGATTTCTTCGACTACGATTTATAGAAGCAAGCGTTACTTTGCGGAACTATAACAAAACTACCTCGCTAAAATCCGCACGGGTTAAGCGAATGCATGCAAAGCTAATGTGTTTGAAGCAGGCAAAATCTACGAACCTTATACATGCAGGACAAGCCACCACACGCACCCCAAGGCTCCTCCACCAGCAACAAAGCACACAAGCAGCACACACACCCACCACCACAACAATCTCGACGATCATTTCGCTCCGAAACCGAAGCATCATCAGGAGGATTGGCTCTACGACAAAATCTAATGCGCCTCCAAACGCCTCAAATTTATATTTCATTTTTTTGATCATTTTTGTAACAAATCATTTTTTATTACAGCCTCCATGGTTAATGGTTATAATGAATAATAAGTATACTCATAACCTAAATAACGATGTATGAACATTATCATGAATCACGCTTATGTTAGGAATACGCAACAGAAGTACTATAATGAGCACCTGCGCCCAAATTAGTTTTGGACTTTCGTATATAAACCTCGCAGTAATTATAACTTGATATATATCCTTCTCTATAAAAATGTTGAGAGAAGGCCTGTGCCCAGCAGTGCAATAGCAACAGTCGGTTACGTATTTTATATATTAGTAAACATTTTAAATTTACAATAATTATTTAATCGGTCTTTTTAGCTAAAAGGATATTAAAATCTAAGAATTTTTAGCATTCAAATCAATCAATCTTCAATTGTGCAATATGCGTTAAGTTTAAGCAAGTTTTTATACACTTAATTTGAATTTTTCTGAAGATAATTTTTGTATGGATTGCGGAATTATATTTTTTAAGCGACCGACAAATAATTAATATATAGACCGGCTATACTCACGTCCAATTTTATCGGGTTAGCCCGACTAGTTTCGAGCATATCCGGGTTATTTATTCTTGAGCACTTTACACGACGCTATCGCGCACGCCGCGAGTTTTCGCGGGATTTTATCTTATATTTTATATCATATATTATTTTATAAATTTAAAAACCGACGAATAAGATGCTAAGCTAACTTTTCTGAGTCGCCACGCAGAAATCGCAAGATTTTTGCGACCTCTGGTATGATGAATGTATATTTTTATGTATATCTGTGTTCCCGACTACTACAGTCATTCTCTGTTTACAGACATTCTCTGTTTCTACCCTCACTTGAACCGCACAATCCATCCAATATATGACTAAAAGGAGCCCGAAACCGTTAGACTGTGTGAAGTGTGACATGCATCCTTAAAACGATCTAAAAAATTAAGAAACGTTGCCTTCGTCAACTAAGTTTATTTGTTTTGCTAAAAAATACATACAAATTTAGTCATAAAGAATACTACTGATGAAGGAGCACGATATTAAATAAGTTACCTTCTGATATAAAAAAATATAAGCTCTTTTAAATCACTTTTCGCAAAATATATATTTGAAAATTACGTCGAAGAAATATAAAAAATAAATAAACTCCAATAATAAAGTAGAATATTTATTCTACTTTATATAAATAAAAAAATTACAACCGTTGAAAGAGCATCTTTTGGTGACTATAACAAAGTATTTTCATAGAATAAATTATTTAAAACGAAATATAATGAAAAAATTAATTAGGAGTTACAAAGTTGACACAGGATGACAACTCCCAGATATCAGAATAATAAAGCTTTATACAGTTTTGTTTACTCTTAGTAGTGACGTCATCTGGCTGACAGCATAACAATACTAAAGCCATCAAGATACTCATTACTAGAGACCACAATAGCACCATATGCCAACTACGTAAACAACATATGTTATTTCATACCACCCTCATATTCCTTAGTGTTAACACAAACGCGTACCTATTCTGACCCATGACGTAATTAACATGGATAATTAAATATATTTGTCATTGTTTGTTAATGTATCAATGACTCACTGTTTTTCTCCCATTCATTAGTGTTTCCAGAATAATATTTCCAAAACCATAACTATAACCAATTTGGAAATATGGAACGGAACTTTAGAGAAGCGACCTATTCAAATTAGAAATTATGCAACGTTATCAACCACAAATTAACAGTTGCATCGAGACCTCAAGATGCCTACAGTACAAGACGAAATCATGAGAAAGCTGTATTAAAGCTAAAAGCTGTACGCTATTACACTATACTTGAACAGCTTAATGTCTACATGGGAGTTAAAAATATATAAGTCATTTTTGTTGAAATCATTCTCTAAAAAAAAAAGTAAAGTAGCGGCCTGTTACAATCCCACTGCTGGGAATAGACCTCTTCTCTCCGTTTCTGGAGAAAAGGGTTGGAGCTTAGACCTACCACGCTGCTCCGATGCGGATTGGTAGGTTACATATCTCCAGAATTCTCTAGAGATATGCAGGTTTCCTCACGATGTTTTCCTTCACCGAAAAGCGTGAGAGAAATTGCAATTATCAATAAGACACATGAGTTTTAATAGAAAAACTCATTGGTGCCTGCCCAGGCCTCGAAAGAGTCGCACGGTCTCGCCGCTGGGCTATCACAGCTCTCATTCAGCTGTCACTCTCTAGTCTCTAATTAAATTAATTTAAAAGCTTTCATTTAACACGTGAAAGTGGAAGGTAAATTAGACCCACTTTGCGGTGTCCGATTAAGCTGAAACTTTACATACTGGTCGAGTCCCGATGACAATGCATGTTTATGATAAGCATGACCTGATGCTGCTGTCAGATTCGCTTCCACACTAGAGAACTCCTCAACGGTTACCAGAAGGGTAATGGAATTTCGTTAAAAGCCTTTTGAACTTAACTCGTTATTTATGATCTCACAGATTACTGAAATTAAAACTGCGTTCCTATTAGCAAATCTTTGCATGTGTGTATTTTAGTCTTTTTCCCTTTCAAACCATTTTATGAGGTTGATTGTCACCTTATAGGTCATAATATAAAACTAAGATAATCCTACTAATATTATAAATTTGAAAGTTTGTAAGTATGGAGGGATGTTTGACTCTTCACGAAAAAACTACTGGACGGATTTCGATGAAACATTAGAGTTATATAGTTTTTACATCGGAATAACATATAGGCTACAAATTGTAATGATCTGATGTATTATAGCAATACATGTCAATAAAGTCGTAAAAATCTGGCCTCTGAGAGCTATCTCGGCGTACGCTACCTAAACCGTTGGAGTAACACAAAAATGATTAAACGTAGTATTGTTTATCTTAAATAGTTCGAAATAGAAGTCCGCAACTGCATATATCTGCCTTTTATGTGGAAGCCACTATAACCAAAATTATGAATCATAAATTTAATTAAATTAGATACTGTGGCCAAAAAAATTACACGCGCAAAAACTAGTAATTTAATAATTTTTAATATATGGGACACCTACACACACGGTCGTCCATCCTCAAAGTAACTTAATACTTGTGTTATGTGTGACGGACTACTGGTAAATATATTATAAATATAAATATAAATATATTATACATATACAATTTTAAATACATACTTAAATACAAATATATCCTGTTTCGAAGAACCAACAAACTGTTTATAGAAAATGTTGGCCCACGACCAGCGGAGCTGAAGGCAGGGTCACTACCTAATGCGTATACGAGCTAGTCAAAATAAGTACATATAAATGATATGACGAAATTATTTTACTCAACAATTTAAACAATCCTACAAGCGAATTTGAACTTCAAGAGGCGTTGAGTAAACAATTTTTTTTCTTGTAGCTTTGAAGCCTTAAATATCTACAAAGCAAATAAAACGAAAACGTCTTATCAATTCAAGGTGGTACAAATTCAATATTCTTTATAAGTCGTGTAAAGTCGGTACTTATGGTCGACAATAAAACGTTTTAATCTTTACTGAAATAAATAGGAAATATAAGAAAAATGATATTAAGGAAACAAGGTTTGCGGACAATATAAATGAACCAGATCAAACGCTATTTAAAATTGTAAGCTTTTGTGACAAAAGAACAAAACATTTTCATTTACACATTGCCACTTATTAACTCCATTTTTTTTATCAATATGAATAAAGAAAAAAATCTAGAATCTACTGAGACTAAACGAAAACTTAAGTAGTATTAATCTAAACGAAAGTACTGCAGTACTGAAAGTACATTAAAAATGGGTGTTAAATTGATCAACTGTTGTAAATGTTTTTACATGCTTGCATGCTTTTACAATAAAATTCCGCAATCTGTATTAGAATTACAAGCAATATAACAGAACTAACTACTTTGCTATAATCCGCACGGGTTAAGCGAATGCATGCAAAGCCAATGTGTATGAAGCAGGCAAAATCTACGCACCTTATACATGCAGGACAAGCCACCACATGCACCCCAAGGCGCAATTCACCAGCAACAACGTACACAAAAGCAGCACACACACCCACCACCACAATCTCGACGATCGTTTCGCCCCGAAACCGAAGCATGATCAGGAGGATAGGCTCCACGACAAAAATCGTAATGCGTAATCGTAAAACGTAAATCGTAATCAGTACGATTTTTGTCGTGGAGCCTATCCTCCTGATGATGCTTCGGTTTCGGGGCGAAACGATTTTGCCTGCTTCATACACATTGGCTTTGCATGCATTCGCTTAACCCGTGCGGATTATAGCAAAGTAGTTAGTTCTGTTATATTGCTTGTAATATGGAATTCCGCAAAGTATGCTTCTATAAATCATTTATTAGAATTATCTACAGAAAAGTTTAAATTAAGTGTAAAAACTATGCTTATACGTAAGGCATATTACACAATTGAAGATTATTTGAATGACAATAATGTAAATTTAAATGTTTTAAAGATTGACCGCCGAGTTTCTTGCTGGTTCTTCTCGCTAAGAGCAACATGCCAGACCAGTGTAGCTTATTAGATCTAATTGATCTTTGACAATTCAAAAGTGCTTGTAAAAGGCCTATTTGAATAAAGATTATATTGATTTGATTTTGGTGTCACGCCGTGTGGTATCCGGCAGAATAGAATAGACCACCCTCTTATCTTACCGAGGTGTCGTAAGAGGCGACTAAGGTATGTGCCATGTGGTATCCGGTTGCATTGAATAGACCACGCTCGTTTCTTACCGACGTGTCGTGTGATAAAATCGCAGTGTTAGAGATTTTGTCGTCGTAACGGCGAAGCTTCTGCGCTCGCCCATCCCACCGGTGACGCTGTAAAAGCCATTAGGGCTAACAGCATTAGACACATTCGAAAAAAAAAAGAAGATTTTGTCGTCGAGTCTATCTCCTGATGTTCCAGGTATGAAGACGTATAGATCACTCTACATTTAGCACTATATATATTTCCTATTTACTATATCGCGGATTATAGCAAAATAATTTTACTATTCCTTTTGTAATTCTACCAGGTTAACAATTTGGTTTCATAGAGTTCTATTTCATAATTTGCTACTTACTACTATTTACTTGCTTTACTAGATAAGTCTTAGGTGTATAGATTTTGAACGTGTTCACGATCAAACCTAATAATTTTAAAGTGTCAGCGATAAATGTGTACTTTCTAATTGAAGTAATTGCTTGGAATTGTGCCTCTGAACTTGCCAAAATTTAAACAATGGATCCTTGTAGAAAGGTTCTTATTTCCTCATTAAGTTTGCTTAAAATAAGTTAAAACTTGCCAGTTCTAGCATAACTGAATGCTTCTAGGACAAAAATACTTATTAACTCCTCGGATTTATTCAAATCTCTTTACGAGGCTGGAAGTTGTAGCTAATTTGTTTCGTCTAGAAAAATCCCGAGGGATTTCTTGCTTTAGCATAACAAATGAAACGGATCAAAAAGAACTCTGGATTTTAAAGTTTTAGCTTACTTACTTTACAAATATTCCTCTTAAAATATAGTTTTTAATATTAGTTTGCTTTACAATATTTAATAAAGTGATCTTAAATTATCAAGTGATGTGAAAGCACTGTTGATATTAAATACATACGTTGAAAGAAAAACGGTTTTTTAATCTATGTATATAAGCTTTAATTACGCCAAATTTTATCAATATTGGTCCAGCGTAATGATCGTAACAGACAGACTTTCGCAATAATATTATTTTTATAAATTATAATTATAAATGTATCGGACAAATACACACGATGTCAACCATTCCCAAGGTAAATCATTTAATACTTGTGTTATGGGTGACAGACAACAAGTAAATATATTTACATATAAAATTTTAAATACATACTTAAATACATCAATACACCCAGACTCGATAATCCAACAAAGAGTATATTTTAAAAAATATTGGCCAACGGACCAGTCTTATTTAAGAATTTTTTATTTAATACTGAATATGTGAAATTTGGAGCTGTGATAGCCCAGCGGTGAGACCGTGTGACTCTTTCGAGGGGAACACGAGTTCAAACCCGGGCAGGCACCAATGAGCTTTTCTATTAAAATTCATGTGTCTAATTGATAATGTGTGCAATTTATCACACGCTTTTCGGTGAAGGAAAACATCGTGAGGAAGCCTGCACATCTCTAGAAAATTCTGGAGATGTAACCTCCCAATCCGCATTGGAGCAGCGTGGTCGGTCTTGGCTCCAACCCTTCTTTCGAGAAACGGAGAGAGGAGGCCTATTCCCAGCAGTGGGATTGGAACAGGCCGCTACTTACTATGTGAACTTTTGAAATGTTTATTTATAATAAAGCACATTAAATGACACTATTCAAGAAATCTTCAATAATGTAATAAACAAATTACAAAGAAAACCCAAGATAATACCAATTTCCTTAAGGAAAACCACATTAAGTATAACTGAAACTGATTCAAGACCCGTAAGGATTTATTCTCGCCAGCCATTTACGAAATTTCGCGGTAGATTTGTTTGCTATTCAGCAGAAATACTTGGTCCATTAATTGTATTTTATTGACAATGCAACTAAACACCCCGGTGATCTCACCAGGACGTATTTAGAACTGTTTGTTCAAATTCTATTGTTTACCAACTTACGTCGCCTGTCGAATCTATTGTGCACACTATTGAGATATACAAGAATCTACAGGAAACTAGCTGTTCCTCGTCTCGCCCGCGTGGCAATCAGTATATCACAAATTAAGAACCTCAATGGCCATCGGTTCTCCAATCTCCGTACAATGTGCTCCGCCCAAAGTCAATTTAGCTTTTATACTATCTAGTCAACCAACATTAAAACAATATGTATAGAAATGCATAATAATTATTTGAATAAGCTTTTTTGTATCATTGATGGCTATAACAGTATATTCGTAAAAGCTATCATTAAATGGTTATAATTAATAATAAAGTTGATCTTTTATAAGATTATGTAAGGGGAGAGCGTAGACTCGTATTTATTCAAGTCAACTTGCAAACAAGTGCTTTTGAATCGTCAACATCCCTTGCTGGTTCGGAAAGTTGTTCATACCGAGAAGAACCAGCAAGAAACTCGGCGGTTGCTCTTTTCAAAGTATAATTCTTATTACTAGTTACATATAGTTATTAATGTCTTGAAAAGAGTCGAAGAGTAGTTATATCTTCGCATTCTTATCGTCTTAGTAATCCTCAATAGTATAGTAGGCTTTCTGTATTAGCATTTTTTTAAAGTATTTTTAAACTGCTGTAATGGTAAAGTTAAAGTAGGTTGCGGGATTCTATTATATAATCTTATACCCAAACCCACAAACAATTCATGTACTTTTGCAAGGCGCAAAGCAGGAACCACAAGCTTATGTCAGTTCCTACTTTGTCTATTAGATACATCGCCAATCTTTTTATAATTATGTATATTCTAATGTACAAAAATTAAATTTCTAAAAATAATTCAGATTTAAGATAATGTGACTTTTTTCGATGTATTCAAATCTTATGAGCTAGAGAAATGAAGCGATTAAATTTCATTAAATTATAATGCAACGATGACTCAAATGTTTCACATAAGCGTCCAGCGGTCTGTTGAATAGCCATGATGTCATATCACGCAGAATTAGAAACCTAGCAACGTTGCGGTTGGTATGTCGCGTACCAAACGATTATTCACGTATTTTATGACTTATGACACGGCTCCCCAATCAACGGATTCGTGCTTCACAATTTTGAACTTTATATCATTCTAGTACGGTACAAAACAGTGTTACTCAGCAATTTGTAGAGAAGTAGAGCTCCTGAACGTAACAGGATTAAGGTCGCTCGGTGTAAATATTTGGCGAACATAGAAAGTCGATTCTAATTTTGGCAATGGACTGTAAAAGTGCCGTTCGTTTTTTTTCTCCATTGTAAAAGTAGAAAGACGTATTTGAACTTTAGATCCGAGGGCCCAGGAAAACTATATCGTAAGTTTTGTCATCATCATCCTCCTGCCCTTATCCTACTCTAAGTGGGGTCGGCACAACATGTTAGAAACATGTCACATGATTTGGCTACTGACCGACCGCCTGCCTGACGTCTACTTACCTTAATCGTATTTTACGACCCCTCGGTAAGAAAGAGGGTGGCGTATGCTACTGAACCGGATACCACACGGTGGATCAACTTACATTAGTCGCCTTTTACGACACCTCGGTAAGAAATGAGGGTGGTCTATTCTATTAAGCCGGATACCACACGGCGTGTCGACTTACCTGAGTCGCCTTTTTCGTCGCCTCGATAAGAAATGAGGGTGGTCTATTCTACTCAGTCGGATACCACACGGCATGTATCGTAAGTTTTGTATGCCTATTATAATGTAGTTACTGCTTTCTATTAATTTAAGGATGAAAGCTCCTGTTATGGTTAAACGAGGTGTTAGAAAATATTGTCCTTAACATGCAATGTGATAACAAATACAATAACATACTTGAGTGTTGAAATTTGACAAATATTGAAAGAGGTGTTTGTTTAATTGTATTAAAGAGTTTTTATATCAAATTTGGAGCCTATCGATAAACATTATTTTGAATATATTATTTTCACAGGACGCTTTCTTTCACGCGCTTAAAGACTGAATATCGAAAAATTAATTTTTGGCGTCATAAAATATAACCTTTGTCCCAACTTTTGGTTGTTAAGATAAATCATTACGGTGGGCACATATGCTAGTTTAATCTGTCCAACATCTATGCTTTCAAATGATAAAATAAAAAAAGATATTCAATATGAAGTAGTATAGAGTGTCGATCATAAAAATACAGCAGTTAAAAATAAATACACCCCTCGAGATAAATTAGACGAAAGTACCGTAGTGATATCAGTAGCGGACGTCGAACCCACAAAGGGGTATTGTTGAAGTGCCCTGATGTAATGTTTCTGGAAATCATTGTAGATATGTGATGAGTTGAATTTATGTTGTGAACAGGGTATTATATGAGACAATAATAACAGAGTTGTTTCAGTAGACATATATGACTAGACTATATAGAACAAAAGATAGATGAATTATGTGAAGAACGATAAGCGTAAAAAATAGCTCCAGAGTTGACGAATGATAGTGGAGACTGGATACTTTTACCAACTCCACTTAGAGTGTGATAAGGGTAGGAAGATGATGATGTTTAAGTTGACATCTATTGTTGTCATATGGATAATTTATTATTTGTACGGAAAAATATAAGAACGTATAAAATAAAATTTAATGTATATCGACATACGAGACATACGAGAGATCACAAAAAGCTAGTGATACCTGCGTCGCGACTCAGCAGTGTAAGCAATTCGTTTGTTGGTCTCGCTATTCGCTTCTATAGATATATTCGCTTTCTATATAAAATTCCTAAATCCATTCTAGACCAGTGTACAGAAAGATTCAAACTAAGTGTAAAAAATATGTTTATACATAAAGCATGTTACAAAATTGAAGATTATTTAGATGATAAGAAAGCCTGGATATGAAAATCCTTTCAGCTTTATACAAGACATTTAATAATGTATAATTTAAAATATTTAACACATTGACCGCCGAGTTTCTTGCTGGTGCTTCTCGGTAAGAGCAACATTCCGACCAGTTGTAGCTTCATTAATCATATTGATGCTTGACGATTCAAAAGTGCCTGAAATAGTTTATTTGAATAAAGATTATTTTGATTTGATTTGATTTGAATCAGTTGCTGCGGCATTTTTAAATTGCAACGTTTTCCATGGTGGCAGACCTTCACAAAAATTTGATTTTAAATTTCTCCTCCCTTTTAAGTTAATAATTAAGGTTCGAATTTCTTTTACTGGATGGTTTCCTATTTGTTTCATCGATCGGCCCGTTGGCATAGATAGCAGTGACTCTGCCTTCAGCTCCGTGGATCGCGGTTTAAATTCCCGTCGTGGGCTAACATTTTCTTGATATAATTTGATGGTTTTCGATTTTGGGTGTATTTATATATTTTTCTAGTATATTTTTAAAATCATCTATGTATATATTTACCAGTCGTCTATCACCCATAACACAAGTATTACTTATTAGTTACCAATTTTGGAACTTGATGGCCACTGATGGTGTGTATAATTGTCCGATATATTTATTCATTTAGTAGATCTATGCGATAGTTCTAGATTTCTAGATTTCAAGTTGCCTGTATAATGGTATCCAAACCATTAATGAGCATACAGCAGCTATGTTTTTATTGATGAGTGTTTAAAAGCTTCATATATCCTAATTAGATTTAATTCTAAAAGTCATATCGATGTTATAATAATTTATAACATATAATTTTGAATATACAAGTGATTTGGGTTTCCGTCGTGTGGTATCTGGGTGAGTAGAATAGACCACCCTCATTTCTTACGGAGAATGTCGTAAAAGGCTGCTAAGGTAAGTTGACGTCAGGCAGGCGGCCGGTCCTAAAATAGCTAGCCAAATCATGTAACATGTTTAATACATGTCGTGCCGATCCCACTTATGGGCAGGAAAATGGGCAGGTGGAATAAGGGCAGGAGAATGATGATGATGATAAGTAGCTAGAGGCGATAGGAGACCGCAAGTTCAAGCTCCGGGTAAGCACCTTAAAGTTCTCTATGTAACCTTTTGTACTTTATTCATATATACAGTTCACAACTAATGACGAAGAAAATTATCGTGGTGAAACCTGCATAATATTTTTAGAGTGTTACGTGACAACCGTATTCGTTAGGTCAAAGCTCTAATCCATCACCCCAAGAATAGAAGAGGTTTTTGTGCAGCTGTGGGATTGTAAAACCAAGACTAAACACCCATATAATAAAACATTGGGCATAATTAATTCATTATCCATTGACCTGGCAATAATTGCTCAAAAGCTACACACGTTTCGTTTACTAAATAAACAAAACTTTTTACCAAAATATCGTTGCTTAAACTTAGCGGTACGTAAAATTGAAAGGAACTTTTTAAATATTAATATTTACAACCTCCAAGTTGGTAACGAAAATATTTTGTAGCGAAAATTCACAAATCCTTTACAGTCGCTGAAATTAAATAGCAAAGAAAAATGTTTCACTACATCATTTCAAATATATTCCAAAGAAATTTGCACTATTTCAATTATTAAATTTTAACTTTAAATTTGTGTTTTATTGAAATAGTTATAACTAGCTATGCTTGCCGCTTTGCCCGCATGGAAATCTATTTTGAACGTAACAATAGTTATTATGAGTTAACCATAAGAGATAAGATCCTTTAAGTAAAAACCGCATAAATATCGGTTCACTAGATTTTGATTCGAGAATCGATCACATATAGAAAGACCGCTTTTGGGGACTTTAATTTTAAGTAGCGGCCTGTTACAATCCCACTGCTGGGAATAGGTCTCCTCTCTCCGTTTCTGGAGAGAAGGGTTGGAGCTAAGGCCTACCACGCTGCTCCAATGCGGATTGATAGGTTACACATATCTCCAGAACTCTCTAGAGATATGCAGGATTCCTCACGATGTTTTCCTTCACCGAAAAGCGTGTGATAAATTGCAATTATCAATTAGACACATGAGTTTTTAATAGAAAAACTCATTGGTGCCTGCCCGGGTTTGAACTCGTGATCCCCTCGAAAGAGTCACACGGTCTCGCCGCTGGGCTATCACAGCTGGGGAGGGACTTTGTTTTATAAAATAAATAATAGTTTTTACTGTATAGAATGTTTTCTGCGAATAAGCCGAGCTGAAAAGAAACAGATTGAAAAGCAAATAATGCCATATAAGGTTACTCTAAATTTGGTATTGTATCTCATTATAAATATTTGCAGTGACGTAATTATTGGTAATGATAACCAAAGTAGTGGAACTAATTGTATAATACATATTTGTAGTGACGTAATTAATAGTAATGCATGATGATGAAATTCAAATTCAAATTCGTCAACTCGGTAGCTAAGAATACTACTAGTCATAAAAAATTCAAAGTCACACAGCGAAAAATGGAAAGTGGTCGTGTCTCTTCACGTGACGAAATCAGTAATGCAGAGATACGTACAAAACCAAAGTAACTCACATAGTCATACACGTCACGAGATTGCGATGGGAGGTACATAAAGAACTGACGATGGGGCTTAAGTTTGCCGACCATCTGCGTTGGAAAAGTTTGTGACCCACCACTAGATAGATGACTTTAAAGAGTGTAAGCATAAGATCGGGCTTAGAAATTCCTTCAAGATGTCAAATCCCCCACTACATGGATAGAAGACTTTAAAGAGTTGGGAGCCGCGAAAGCATAAGATCGGGCTTAGAAATTCCTTCAAGATGTCAAATCCCCCACTAGATGGATAGATAACTTTAAAGAGTGGGGAGCCGCGTAAGCATAAGATCGGGCTTAGAAATTCCTTCAAGATGTCAATCCCCCACTAGATGGATAGATGACTTTAAAGAGTGGGGAGCCGCGTAAGCATAAGATCAGGCTTAGAAATTACTTCAAGATGTCAAATCCCCCACTAGATGGACAGATGACTTTAAGAGTGGGGAGCCGCGTAAGTATAAGATCGGGCTAAGAAATTCCTTCAAGATTTCAAATCCGCCACTAGATGGATAGATTACTTTGAAGAGCGGGGAGCCGCGTAAGTATAAGATCGGACTAAGAAATTCCTCAGGATGTCAACAGAAAGTCATGGGCTTAAAAAGAAGAGAAAGAAATGGTGCAAATGAAAAGAACCAAACATAACGAATACTAAGCAGTAACGTTTTGTAATTACCGTATGTCTAAAGGTATTACTAATAAAAACCATAAAATTTACCCGCGACTTTGTTGGGGTCAACTTGAATTTTGATTTACCCTCAAATATGACCTCGGTATTTTTCCTATTTCTGAAAGAGAAATGGTAACTTTTCCATCCTATATGTTAACCCGGTGTGTAAAGCTTAAGTTGTTTTATATTTCATTGTAAACTGGCCCGTTGGCGCTGGTGGTAGTGACCCTGCCTTCAGCTCCGCGGGTCGCGGGTTCGATTCCCGCCGAGGGCCAACATTTTCTATAAACAAATTGTTTGTTTGTCGAGCCTGGGTGTGTATTTGTATTTGAGTATGTATTTAAACTTATATATGTAGTATATCTACCAGTTGTCCGTCACCCATAACACAAATATTAAGTTATTTACTTTGGGGACGGACGACTGTGTGTGTAAATGTCTCATATATTTATTTTATTATTATTATTAATGTTGCTCTAGCGGAGTAGCTGTAAAACAGCTAACAGACAGACATACTTAGATAAAGCAACTAAAATATTCCACATCACGTTAAGGCTGTTGAAAAGTAGGAAAGTGGAAGAAAAATTAATGAGACTTATTTCCAACTGTATATACGTATATATTAATCTATTTATTCATATGTAATGCGAAGAGGAGATGGCAAGCTTGAAAAGCTTGTCATTGTTGGCAACACAGAAGGCAAGAGACCACGGGGCCAGTAGCCAATATGACCAAGTGAAAGAAACCAACTCTTCATCCAAATTCTATCAGGCGGTAAGGGCTAGATTAAACCGGAATAGATGGACGCAGATTGTATGAAAAAACGGCTCAGGTGACCACGATCCTCAGTAATGAGGGACCGATTCAAGAAAAAAGAAGTATTTATTATATATGTCTGTATGTATATATTTATTTTTTATGTATTTAAATTCATAGCTATTATACCTATCTCATTTTACGTAACAATTTCTTCTTTCTCCAAAGGTATTGATTGCTTTTAGCAATAAAACCGCCTTTGCACGTTGTATGTTTCTTCAGTTAAGTTTCTTTTTTTTGTCTACTTTGTGTATTTTTATTTATTTATTAAAAATGCCATCAACAATATAAACACCAAACATAGCTACGAATCAACACTATAAACTGATTATTAAATTAAGTGCTATATTAATTATAGATGGCAACAGCGTGCGCAGATTGACAACACTATCAAGAAATATACATACATACATTCTCCTGCCCTTATCTCACTCTAAGTGGGGTCGGCACAACATGTTACAAACTTGTTGTCACATGATTTCGCTATGTATTTTACGACCGGCCGCCTACCTGACGTCATCTTACCTTAGTCGCCTTTTACGACACCTCGGTTCTTACCGAGGGTGGTCTATTCTATGCAGCTGGATACCACACGGCACTTACCTTAATCGCCTCTTACGTCAACTCGGCAAGAAAGGAGGGTGGTCTATTTTATTCTGCCGGATACCACACGGCGTACTATCAAGAAATATAATAAGATGAAAAATGACCAAGAACTTAAACAAAAAGCATTATGAATTTGAAAAAGAAAAAGAATTAATAAACTTAGTATAAGCATAATAAAAGTGTCAAAAAGAAATGCTGGTAAAATTTTGCAATTATTCTAAGACATGAAAAATAATTATAAGAACTATGACTATAATCTTAAAACAATAAGTTATGAACTCTTTTCCGTGTAGGAGGAAATACTGTATGAGATTGTTTCTGAAACTGGACGCTGAATCGTACATAATGTCTATAGACAGATTTCTAGATAATCCGTTATAGTAAAAGTAAGTAAAGTAGCGGCCTGTTACAATCCCACTGCTGGGAATAGGCCTCCTCTCTCCGTTTTTCGAGAGAAGGTTTGGAGCTAAGACCTACCACGCTGCTTCAATGCGGATTGGTAGGTTACACATATCCCTAAAATTCTCTAGAGATGTGCAGGTTTCCTCACGATGTTTTCCTTCACCGAAAAGCGTGTGATAAATTGCAATTATCAATTAGACACATAAGTTTTAATATAAAAACTCATTGGTGCCAGCCCGGGGTTTGTTTGTCGTCTCTAGAGAGTCGCACGGTATCACCGCTAGGCTATCACAGCTTATGTTATAGTTATAGTGTAATGTAATGTATATTAAAGAATTTCTATCTATCTATCTATCTATCGGTTCGATGTTCCTAACGTATTTTCTATTTTCAAAAAGTAACATTAACTTCTGGAAGCGAATATTTTTGATGCGATTGTGTAATCGGTAGCTTTAATATTTTTATTTTAAACGAAACAAAAGATATCCGTTTTCTTTGATGTTGAAAGCTCCTAAGGATACTTACCAAATGCTAGCCGAGTTTCCGATGATTTATTGGTTCTTCGATAATTCTGAAGTCAGACCGTCTGTTCCAGTAAAAATATCTGCATTGACGTTGGAAACACTTTACAATTAGATTACGAGTAGTTTAGAAATTTTCGTAGAATTATGACTTTGATGAAAACCGTTCAGTATGTGCGCTCGTAAATAAAACATAAATTTTATGATTTCTACAGATGTTAACGCTTTATTTTTGATTTGTAAAAATCGAACGATATCCATACTTCACTTGGTACATCATCATTCTCCTGCCCTTATCCCACTCTAAGTGGGGTCGGCACAACATGTTAGAAACATGTTGTCACATGATTTGGCTACGTATTTTACGACCGGCCGCCTGCCTGACTTCAACTTACCTTAGTCGCCCTTTACGACACCTCGGTAAGAGATGAGGGTGGTATATTCTATGCAGCCGGATACCACACGGCACATCCATACTTTTACTTGGTACAATTTCATTAATCAAAAGTAAACATTTAATCGATGAATATATTTTTAGTAGACAAAAGTAATAATAATTTTATTTTTCTGTAATGAATATTGATCGCCGAGCTTCGAGAGATGATGGCATTTTCAGAAGAAGATTATATGTCTATAGGTTTCTATAAAAATTAATTTAATTGATAAGTAAAATCCATTTGTAAGGAAATTTCTATATTACTGGAAAATTTCTGGGATTTGTATAAGCAGCCTACATTGGAGTATCATGCTGATATGAAGCACTACTCCTCTCTATAGTGTAAAGGACAGAGGAGGCCTTTGCCTGTACAAATACTAGACTATATATAGCGCTTGGGTTAATACCCAATATTAATATACCGCGTGTTGTGCTTACTTTTTCACCTCTTAAATCCCACGAAGTAAATATTTCTTATATCGTTAAAACAATTTTCGTAGTCACTGGTTAATATCAAAGAACTTATCGCCGCCTTGAAACTTGCTTTGTGGTTGAATAAATTTCCCAAATTGCTTTAACACTCACTTAAAGTATTGTTAAAGGAAAGCGGAAAATGAACAGCCTTAAATAATGCCTGCTTGTGGTTTCTTATAGAAGTTTATTATATTACAAAGTAACAATCTCGATATTTTCTTATTACAGTTATAAAGTTGAGCCAATTTTGATATAATAAGCTTAAATATTGTATTCGAATCAGAAGTACATAGTACAGGAACTATTTCCCTGGGAAGAGATTTGGTAGTTAGTTAGTTAGCATTGCGCATTAGCCGGTTACTGTAATAACCAAAAATTCTCGTTATTTTAGTTCTATTTACAATATTTTTCTTGTCCTCAAAGCGTTTGATAATCTGTAAATATCAATTTAGTACATCAGTTTTTATAATGAACGCGTAGGGATTTGAACCCGGGAATAATTGTTTGGGAGACCTTTAACCATTGGGCCATGCAAGCAATTATTAATAAGAATTTATTCCTAGATTATTTTTCTCATAGACCGTTATCAAAATTTAACTGGTTACAGTGGAGACATTTTCGATATGTTGAGTATTGTGCACTGTGAAAATGTTGTCTTAAATTGCTCATTCTGCTAGCGGTTGTTTTAAATAAATGGAAAAAGAAGAAAGAATTATTTCGTTCCTTATGTTAGGTTATCTCCAGTTCGTAAATCTTAACTGTATTTTGTGTGCAGACAAAGTTAGTAAAGGCAATAAATAAATTTTGCTAGACTGCCGTATTAAATTGGGCATGCAACATTTCTGTAGCGATAATACTTCGAAAAAATCTTGTTGCTTTCTAGAAAAACGTTAAATGGTGAAGATTTGAAAACGTTGTGTATTTTTGTTAATGTGAAAAAAGTTGCGACACCCCAGTGATGAGACCGTGCAACTCTTTCGGGTCACAAATTCACACCGCGGGCACGCAATGAGTTTTTCTGTTAAAACATGTCTCTAATTAATATTTGCAATTTCTTGCACGCTTTTCGGTCAAGGAAAACATCATGAGGAAACCTGAATATCTTTGGAGAATTCAGGGGATATCTGTAACCTACCAATCTACCTCTTCTTGTATAACAAGAGAGAGGAGGCCTATGCTCAACAGTGGGGCAGTAACAGGGCATTACTTTTCTTTTTTTACACGAATAAGCTGTGATAGCCTAGCGGTGAAGCCGTGCGACTCTTTAGAGACGACATAGGTTCAAACCCCGGGCAGGCACCAATGAGTTTTTCTATTAAAACTTACGTGTCTAAGTGATAATTGCAATTTATCACACGCTTTTCGGTGAAGGAAAACATCGTGAGGAAACCTGCATATCTCTAGAGAATTCTAGGTATATGTGTAATCTACCAATCCGCATTGGAGCAGCGTGGTAGGTCCTAGTTCCAACCCTTCTCTCCAAAAACGGAGAGAGGAGGCCTTAGCCCAACAGTGGGCATAGTAACAGGCTGTTACCTTTTTGTTACACGAATAAACATAACGCTTTGAAAGAGGAAGCTATTCTCTACGGGTTAGCGAAGTATATACAAGTAAGATAAAGAAAATATGTTCATTCGGAAGAAAATTTTGGCTTGCAACTAAAGGTTTTAAAGAGGCGAGCAGGAAATATTGCTGGCAACCGCTTAACGCAACTTATAGATCTTAGCTTTTTGCCTTCCGACCGCTTTCTACTTTTATTTACGCGATCTCGCCCACTCTTAACACTATTAGGTTTTAGTTTTTTCCTTATAGTGTAATCTGTGTGTGCTTTTTATTTCTGTGTAATAAATTTTAACTATGCTAAGGCACATTTGTTGACTTTTTCGGCTTCTTAAGTATGGACCGAGGAATTTTGCCGTTATACGTTAGTATGGAAAAGTACCTAACAAGTTTTTGTTTCAGAATTTTTTTACTTACTTTCTGTATTGTATACTGGGATGTTAAACTATTTAACGATACGACTTGACGGCGGATAGTCGAATCCACCAGAGTTAGATTTCAGTAAATTCAATAAGATTATTACATTTTTTTCAAGTTAAAACGTCTGATTATTCAACATTATATGATACAGATGTCGAGTTATGAATTTAAAAGTAAGGTTTGAGTGTTCAAACTCGACCAAACTTCGTGCAGAAATTTTAAGAAGAGATCTCCTAGTCTATAAGGTGAAATAATATTTAATTGATATGTTTTCCCTCCAATATTTACTGTGTAACTATTGGCAAGAATTTGCGTGTTTGCCATTTCATTGCCCATCATGAATTGTATTTAACAAGAGGGTGATGTAACTCAGCTGATCGTATATTATTTCAGACACTTTTCTATCATCAATGATATTAGCCTGTGAATGTATTTCTGTCGAGAGCTATCGGAAGCGCTAATAAAAATAATCAACTAAAGTGCTCTGTAGGGTGACAGCAATTAAAGTATTTTAAAACAATTCCTCAGTATTTCCTATTCCTTAGTATATATACAGAAATTTATTTGCGATTTCCTGATGATGGTTTGGTTACGGGGTGAAACGATTGTTGAAAGTGTAAGTAGTGTAGTGCGGTTTTGACGTAAAATTCATACGGCTTATGAATTCTGTTTGCAAAAGGATAACACAGTGTTCTTTAGCATTACATAGATTTTCTCTAATCGCGGATAATAGCAAAATAATATATATCATCATTACTTTTGTGACAATTTAGTTATGTATTCTTAAATAGATTTTTTTCTAATCCTTCATTGGTTTTTGTTTCGCTTATGTATTAATTCTAAGTTTTGCCGCCAATTGATAGAAAGGTAACTTTCTGACTGTGAGTTTTCCTTAATTGTACCGCATTTATATGTACTCCTACTGAGTAGTAGGAGTACATATAAATGCGGTGATACACTTCCAAGGGTGATACAAGAGTTTGTATCACCCTTGGAAGTAATATGTCCTTCATTTACGATTATATAACTTTTATTTAATATTTACGATTACGATTTTACGATCATGGAGTCGAAAAGTAATAATAAAATTATTTTTCTATAATCCGCGATAAAGTAAATAGAAAATATATATAATGCTAAATGTATAGTGGACTATCCGTTTTTTCCATACCCGATACATGCAGGATTCTTAAAAACACATGGAAAAAACGGATAGTCCACTATACATTTAGCATTATATTTATATTTCTATTCACTTTATCGCGGATTATAGCAAAATAATTTTATTATTACTTTTGTATTTTGGATCTCTGCAAAGTAACGGCTTATTCTATAAATTATCATGGAGTCCTGTAAATAGCATTTTGTAGAAAAAAAGAAAAATCTAAATAACCATGGACTGCAACCCTACACTGCATTTGTGTGACTGCGCTTGTAACTAGTTTGATAACACTCTATCGACCTTCGCAAATTACCTTTCTTTTTTTACACCACTACACGAATAAGCTGTGATAGCCCAGCGGTGAGACCGTGCGACTCTTTCGATGGGAACATGAGTTCAAACCCGGGCAGGCACCAATGAGTTTTTCTAATAAGACTCATGTGTCTAATTGATAATTACAATTTATCACACGCTTTTCAGTGAAGGAAAACATCGTGAGGAAACCTGCATATCTCTAGAGAATTCTGTTGATATGTGTAACCTACCAATCCGCATTGGAGCAGCGTGGGAGGTCCTAGTTCCAACCCTTCTCTCCAGAAACGGAGAGAGGAGGCCTATTCCCAGCTGTGGGATTGTAACAGGCCTCTACTTTACTTTTTTTTTTACTCTTACGAATTATCAAAGAAAACCATCTGAAGTTTTATTATAAATGAAGACGGGAATTTACCGGTAAAATGTTACCTAAGTCTCTTGGGCACCTGCCAACTTTTTGGAGGCATTAATGAATAACGGAGGTTTGGCAATTGTTCTTACAGGCAGCAAAATCTGGTCCGACTGTGCTGTGAGAATTTTCCGATCAATAAAGTAGGCACTAGACATAGAGAAGATCATATTTGTTTTATTCCCTGCCAACTAGTACTTTGACGCAATAGGCAGTTCTTTTTTAATTAAGATTTATAAAAAATTTCCTTATAAATTATTGAGTAATTGTACCACTAAATCCGGTCGCTATTATCTACTGATAAGAACTCTCTAGAAACAAACACTTTTTCACATCTCGGTAAGAAATGAGGGTGGTGTATTCTACCCATCCTCATAGCATACCGCGGGTCGACTTACCTTACTCGCCTTTTACGACACCTCGGTAAAAAATGAGGGTGGTCAATTCTACTCAGCCAGATACCCACGGCGGGAGTAGATGTTACACATGTATCGGGAATAAAAACGGATAGTCCACTCCACATTTAGCATTACATATAAAAGTAAAAGTAAAGTAACGGCCTATTACTATGCCCACTGCTGGGCTAAGGCCTCCTCTCTCCGTTTTCGTAGAGAAGGATTAGAGCTAAGACCTACCACGCTGCTCCAATGCGGATTGGTAGGTTACACATATCCCTAGAATTCTCTAGAGATATACAGGTTTCCTCACGATGTTTTCCTCCACCGAAAAGCGTGTGATAAATTGCAATTATCAATTAGACACATAAGTTTTTAACAGAAAAACTCATTGGTGCCTGCCCGGGGTTTGAGCCCATGTCGTCTCTTGAGAGTCGCACGGTCTCACCGCTAGGCTATCACAGCTTCTTAGCATTACATATACTTTCTTTTTACTTTATCGCGAATTATAGCAAAAACAATAGCATTATTACTTTTATAAAAGGTGAACATTAACTTAGTATTAAGTATCATATTCTAATAATGTTTTAAAGAAAAAGATATCACGCGACCTACTAACTGGATAAGTAGGTGGTATAAAATTTCGTTAGCATAATGACCAATCCATTATACCAATACCTTTTATGTTATATTACTTTGCTTACCAATTTTAAGCTTTCAAATCGTTTATATCTTCATCAGTAAAGTTCAATATCGCCTAGTGGGAGCACACGGAAGTACACCATAAAACAGTTTCTCTATCTCTACTGATTAATGTGTAGCCGAAAATGGCGGCTGAACATATATGGACCCTTTAATGTAAACAATATATTTTATGGTACTATTGTTTTTTGTTCACGAGATTCATTAGTACTGTCTCTCGCCTTGTGTAAATGTCTAAAGTTTGCTATCCAAGCGGTTAAGTGAGAATAAGATGCCTGTTCTTGTCTTCTTCTCATGTCTGTTCACTATAAATGCTGCTAACTGTTAAGATTGTTGCAACTCACTGATAGTGGTATAACTATTGGTACTAGAAGACAGACTAATTGCCATCATTAACCAACCATTATGTATAGTAAAGTAAAGTAGCGGCTAGTTATAATCCCACTGCTGGGAATAGGCCTCCTCTCTCCGTTTCTGGAGAGAAGGGTTGGAGCTAAGACCTACCACGCTGCTCCAATGCGGATTGGTAGGTTACACATATCCACAGAATTCACTAGTGATATGCAGGTTTCTTCACGATGTTTTCCTTCACCGAAAAGCGTGTGATAAATTGCAATTATCAATTAGAGACATGAGTTTTAATAGAAAAACTCATTGGTGCCTTCTCGGGTTTGAACTCGTGTTCCCCTCAAACAGTAGCACGGTTATGTATGTATTTATGTATAGTACGCGGCAATAAATAATGCACTTCGAGGCTTAGAGAGAGAAATCGGCTAGATTCTGCTTCATAGAGCATTGTCTCTGTCGCACAGACTGACGAACCCGTGCGAAACGCGTCACATATTTACTGAGTGACAGTGTCAGCGCTCTGGCCGAACCGAACCGAACTGGCCGGCTGTTTCGTTCTAAACATCGATGTGCATTATTTAATGCCGGGTACTATACGCTTATTTAAGTGAAAACTTTTTATGCTCTGTGGTCATACTTGTAACGGTAATGTTGTAAATAAAAGTAACGTCCTTTTATCATCCCATTACTGGTTATAGGTTCGCCCATCGCACTACTCCAAAGCAGATAAGTAGATAACACATATTTCTAGAATTCTCTAGAGATATGCAAGTTTCTCCATGATGTTTTCCTAAAAGCGTTTGATAAATTGCAAATAGCAATCTAACAAGTTTTGATAGATAACTCATTGGTGCTTGAAAGATTCGCACGGTCTAGACTCTGGTCTATAAAAGTTTATTGACTAATTAAACAAGGAAAAATAGAAACTCAGCTGTTAAATACCGCGATGAAAAAAAATTAAGTACACATATACAGCTAGAAAATTAATCGGTAAGTAGTGATTGGATCTCAGTTCAGGCTTGAAATTAACAAGGGAATGTAATTAAGGGATTTCAGACAACCGGGAGCTACTACCCTTGAGTAGCAAATCAAATATAGCGGCGTCTGAAACTATAATATTCGCAATATACAAGGAAATGTTAACGTTAACTTGATGACAGGTATTTGTTCTGTACTTATAAAACAGTTATGACAACTATTATGATTTTAGCAAGTGATATAAAATCATAGAGTTATTATAGTAGAGTAGACAAGAACGCCTAACATGTGCCTTATTATAAAGAGAAATAAAAAAGCAAATGAGACTATCTATCGGTCTCTCTTTTTTATGAGTGTTTAGACAATGATGAAGTATACGAGTTTCATCTTCTCTGCATAGCTCTCCTATTCTAGTTTTATGTGTAAAATTGACTAATATTAAGACCTTTCATAATGTGCTATTCATCTTACTAGCTTGCGTAGAAATCAGTGGGTTTAATTGAAATTTTGAACATAAAAGTAGTTATTGAGAGTTAACCGTAAGAGATAAAAACATACTATCGCGCACCTTTTTGTAGTAGTTTAACAGATCTACAATTCTCTAGTACATTACTTTAGTGTATCTCTGCTGGTTTACGCAGCGCACGTAACTAAAGCTCCCAGCAAGCAAGTTTTTTTACAACTACGCGATCTCTTGAGCATAATTTACTTAAACCGTAATGTACTATTAACCAAGACCTTCTGGAGGTATTGCACTATCTTTTAGTAAAAACTGTACTAAACTCTCTTTAGTAGATTTTGAGAAAATTGATTACATACAGACAAACAGCTTTTTCGGGACTTTGTTTTATAATAGGTATAGATAGATAGATAGATATAACTCGTATCTGCAGGGTTATCTTGCAGGGTTCCGTGACGAAATTGAAAAACTTTTGATTTTGCTCTTTTCTATAAATGCGAATTATAGTAATTTTCAATGTCAATTCAAAATTGTCAATGCATTGTCATTGTTAGAATGTAAATGTAAAATTACTATAATACATTAATTTAGTTCAATTTCATTTGAAATACTTTTTATTTAATTTTTTTAATCATTCTTAGGAATATCACTAAAAATTACTTTTTTTTATATTAGGAACAATCCTTCGACGGGAATTGAACCCATAACCCGAGGACCTTAACGCCGTGTGGTATCCGGCAGAATAGAATAGACCACCCTCCGTTCTTACAGAGGTGTCGTAAGAGGCGACTAAGGTATGTGCCGTGTGGTATCCGGCTGCATAGAATAGACCACCCTCATTTCTTACCGAGTTGTCATACAAGGCGTCCAAGGTAAGTTGACGTCAGGCGGGTGGCTGGTGGTAAAATACGTAGTCAAATCCAGTGACAACATGTTTATAACATGTTGTGCCGACCCCACTTAGAGTGGGATAAAGTCAGGAGAATAATGATGACCCGAGGACCTGGAGGCAGGATAACGACCATCTGCACCAACGGGTCAATCAAAGTTATGGCAATATTTAAGTTTACGCATCAATCTTGTCAGCGGATGCGTTAAGATGCATTAGTTTGTATAACCCAAATTCCTACGCGTGTACGTACGTTTTATACCCGGTTTGAGATATAGATGCCGAAATAGAATAAGGGAAAATTCTTTGGTAAATTAATATATCCTAGTTATTTATTATTCCGGAAAGGCCTTTCACTTTATCCGTCTAAAATGAAAAAGGTTTTACTGTCAGTCAGATATATCGTAAGGGTTGGATTTTATAATTGAATCATTGAAACTTTATTCTTAAATTTTGACACATTCATTTTCGTAAAATTGCGATTAAATTTTAGACTCTTGTGAGTTTTTTATCGTTTGAAGATATCTTAATTTAATTCCCATTACTGAAGTATTTTTTTTACATATTTTACAGTTTATTTCTTCATTTTCATAAGCCTTGTCGACTTGACTGGATATTGCAAATTCCTCTTAATCATTAGTTATCTGAATACAAACTTAAATAAAGTATTACCATTATATATGAAAAAACTAAACTATAAGTTTTAATATTAAAACTTATGTGTCTAATTGATAATTGCAATTTATCACACGCTTTTCGGTGAAGGAAAACATCGTGAGGAAACCTGTAAATCTCTAGAGAATTCTAGGGATATATGTAGCCTGCCAATCTGCATTGGAGCAGAGTGGTAGGTCTTAGCTCCAATCCTTCTCTCCAAAAACGGAGAGAGGAGGCCTTAGCCCAGCAGTGGGCATAGTAACAGGCTGTTACTTTTTTTTTTATTCTGAAAAATAAGTTTGTGCGGGTTAATTTTTCACAATAACTGCGAGCACAATAGAAAAATATGGTTGAAGATATAATCACGTCACGTCAAGTAATAAAGGTTGATTAGTAGGCGTTCTTTGATTTTATACTTTTGGTAATTCATTTATCAATCTAGAATTAAATAGTCTGAAGTAAGAACACCATAAAAATTATTTGCTTTGCATATTTTTACTTTTTGTTTTGTAATTTTTATTGTTAATATCTTGTGTTCAATATAACGCTGATTCATCATTCTCCTGCCCTCATTGCGATAAGACCCCACTCAGAGTGCGCTCTGAGTGGGGTCTTCACAACATGTTACAAACATATTGTCAAATGATTTGGCTACGTATTTTACGACCGGCCGCCTGCCTGACTTTAACTTACCTTAGTCGTATTTTACAACCCCTTGGTAAAAAAGAGGGTTGTCTATTGTATTCAACCGGATACCGCACGGTGGATCCACTTACCTTAGTCGCCTCTTACGACACCTCGGTAAGAAATGAAGGTTGTCTATTCTACTCGGCTTGATACCATACAATATTCCGCTGATTATAACTAAAAAGTCCCGTTTTTTTCAGAAACTTGAAAAACAGTAAAAAAATTTGGTATCTTAACACTAAAGTTGACGTGAGCGATATATTTGTTTTAGCCCAATATAATAATAGATGTTCAAACATGTGTAATCATTGTTTATTTCCTGATATTCGGAACAGCTGTTCCACAGCGTACCTATTGCTTTGTATTTAGAAAATATTTCACCAACTGTAACAGTCATCCATCTATTAATAAACGTTTTATCGCTGATATTGTGTCCGTTTCACAATGAAAGCTAAGCTATGTTTATTGTGAGTCAATTATGACTCATTGTCACCGAGTCACCTAATATAATAATTTCTTATTTAAATAAAATATCAAAATACACAGTTTACATTTATATAATAAATATTTATTTTACTAAGACCATCAACAACAAATACATCATTCACATATGAAACTAAATTAATAAAAACACGTTTTTAATTCAATGTATCGTTAATGACAGATGGTGACCACGTGAGCATTACATTTGACATTGCTTATTAAATTATTATAGCTTATAAAATCTAATTATTGATCCTTGACGATTCAAAAGTACTTGTAAAAAGCCTACTGTACTTTTACTTTTACGTATTCTTTCCCCGCCTGTACGTCCGTCCGGTTCGACGTGTTACACTACTTGAATAAAGATTATTTTGATTTTGATTTTGATTGCATTATTAATATTAAAAACAGAAAAAAACATATATGTTCTGGATAATTAAGAAGATATCACTACATTGAATAAAATTTATGTCTTTCTATTTGTTCCCGTTGCACTCAAAAATTGTGAGAGGATTGTACTGCGATTTTCATCAATAGACAGTATGGAAGGAAAGTTTCAGTGTAGATGGATGAACAAGTAAGAAACACGCTTTCACATTTATAATATTAGTCTGGATTAGTCTATTTATTATAATGTGGGAACATAGTTAATTATTTAGTTATTTCATATAAGGCAAATGTGTGGATCGTTGAAATAGTTAAAGCTTGTATGTACATATAATATTCAAATTTAAATTCAAAATATTATTTATTCAACTAAACTTGTAAACAAGTGTTTTTGAATCATCAACATCTACTGCTGGTTCGGAAAGCTGTTCCTACCGAGAAGAACCAGCAAGAAACTCGGCGGTTGCTCTTTTTCAAACAATAATTCTTATCACTAGTTACATATAGTTATTAATGTCTTGTAAAGAATAGCAAGCTATATAAATCTCTTCGCCCGTCGATTTGTGCGTTCCTTAGAAAACATTATTCACAGAGTGATATCGTGGGCGGCATTATTGAAAGCGAGAGATTACCGGATAATATATGATTATGAGATCACTTTTTTTATTTTAAATATGTAAGGCACGTTACACATGTTACCAATTTTAAACATCAAGGTTTTATTAGTTATGCTTGGATATAAATTTGAAATAGGAAACACATACTTGCTATACGTTCATAATCAACTTTGTAGTTAGAATTTTAGAATTTCTAGTCACAATATTTACTATTCTAGTTTAGTCAGTATTAGTAGACTTATTAATTAGATTAATTCATTTTGTAGAAGATAAATCTGCAATTCTCTATCTAAGTTTCAAATCAAGTATCTTAAAATATTTTTACTATCCATCGACATTGTTGTAAAACAACGATACGACATACCCGGCTGTGTGTACGAACTTTTTAAGTGACGATTACGTCACGACCACATAAGAAATATTTGTTTTTAATATAAATCCGCACCTATTGTAGTCTGTCCAAATGATGTCACCGCATAGTCATACTGGGGGAATTATGAGACATTTAATTTTTATAGAAAAACTAACAAATATCTTAAACTGTAACACAATATAATTTTTTAAAATTTTCGGTATTTATCTTCATAATTAAAACTTAAAATTTGTTGATTGTTTTTTATGAAAGTCTTTTGACATTAATATTAATTAATTAATTTGATTAATAATACTTAATTGTTCTTACTAGCTTGTTGAGTGATTCAAATCGATATATAATGCTGAGTAGACAGATTAATGTCTTAGCGATACATTAAAAAGTAATATAACTTATATATAACCTTATCTGCTGTGATAGCCTAGCGCTGAGATCGTGTGACTCCCTAGAGACGACATAGCTTCAAACCCCGGGCAGGCACCAATTTCTATTAAAACTTATGTGTCTAATTAATAATTGCAATTTATCACACGCTTTTCGGTGAAGGAAAACATCGTGAGGAAACCTGCATATCTCTAGAGAATTCTAGAGATATGTGTAACCTCCCAACCCGCATTGGAGCAGCGTGGTAGGTCTTAGCTCCAATCCTTCTCTCTAATAACGGAGAGAGGAGGCCTTAGCCCAGCAGTGGGCATAGTGAGAGGCCGTTACTATACTACTTTTTACTTTATAACCTTATCCTGGATTTCGGATAAGTGACGAAAAGCACACACACACACACACATACAAACAAACACATCACACGCACGCACACACGAACTGCATTCAGATGCACACAAAGATTTGTTGCTGAACTTTAAGATTTTTCAATATTTAAAGCGATTAAAAACGTAACTTCTATATGGCACAGACATTATATATATCGTGTAAATTATTATATCAATAAAAAAACTTATATAATATAAATTGAAGCTGTGATAGCCTAGCGGTGAGACTGTAGGACTCCCTAGAGACGACATAGGTTCAAAACCCGGGCAGGCACCAATGAGTTTTTCTATTAAAACTTATGTGTCTAATTGATAATTGCAATTTATCACACGCTTTTCGGTGAAGGAAAACATCATGAGGAAACCTGCATATCTCTAGAGAATTCTAGAGATATGTGTAACCTACCAACCCGTATTGGAGCATCGTGGTAGGTCTTAGCTACAATCCGTCTCTCCAATAACGGAGAGAGGAGGCCTTAGCCCAGCGGTGGGCATAGTAACAGACTGTTACTTTATATAATACATATTACATGAGTTTATTTAGACTTACAATACTTGAAAAAGCTGAAAAAATTAAATAGAACTGACTCACAAAGGCTTTGTTTATTTCAATTTTCATAGACTCTTTTTATTGTTGTACAAATTCGTTTCATGAAGTTTAAAAGTCCCTTCCGTACAAATCAGTGTAACAAACAAACGTACCACTCGACCCTAATTACAGGTAAATTAATCGTATTTGAAGTAGTTGGCGTTATTTCGGACCAGTTCCCTAATTGTTATGCGAAGCTTTGCACGTTCCTATAGTAATTGGGGAACGTTTTACTACCTGTTAGGGTCATATATGGATAATAGATAATCTTATTAATATTACAAAGGTAAAAGTTTCTGTACGTGTCTGTTTTTCTATAAAGCTCCAGCGGCTTAACGAATTTGAACGAAATTGACCGTTACCTCAAATTAAAAGTAGGGAACGTGGAATAAAAAACAATCATATCAGTATTTGACACACAATAAACAGATTAGCTTACAGATATATTTCATATGACATTATCCTAAGTAAAGTAAAGTAGCGGCCTGTTACAATCCCACTGCTGGAAATAGGCCTCCTCTCTCCGTTTCTGGAGAGAAGGGTTGGAGCTAAGACCTACCACGCTGCTCCAATGCGGATTGGTAGGTTACACATATCAACAGAATTCTCTAGAGATATGCAGGTTTCCTCACGGTGTTTTCCTTCACCGAAAAGCGTGTGATAAATTGCAATTATCAATTAGACACATGAGTTTTAATAGAAAAACTCATTGGTGCCTGCCCGGGTTCGATCTCATGTTCCCCTCGAAAGAGTCGCACCATCTTACCGCTGGGCTATCTCAGCTCTCAGACATTATCCTACTCCTACTTTTTTAATTTTAATATTATAAATGCGAAAGTTTGTGAGTATGGATGGATGTTTGTTACTCTTTCACGAAAATAATATTGGACAGATGTGGATGAAACTTTACAGTTATATAGTATATACAGGTTTTACATCGGAATAACATATAGGCTACAATTTGTAATGATTTTATGTAATACATATAACATTGTAATATACATGTCAATAAAGTCGGAAAAATCGGACCTCTGAGAGCTATCTTGGCGTACGCTGCCTAAACCATTGAAGTTACGCAAAGATAATGTAGCGTAGTATTGTCTAGTATTGCGTAATTTGTCTTGAATAGTCCTAAATAAAAGTCCGCGACAGCATATATCTACCTTTTTTGTGGAAGCCACTATGACCGAAATTGTGAATCATAAAGTTAATTAAATTAGATACTATTTTACAATGCATATTTTAGTATATTTATTAAACTCTTATAAAAATCTTATACATTTGTCGCTTTCAGTATTACATTTTGATCAACTTTGTCTTTTACACTAAATAATTTGGCCGAATAGTCTAAAAGTTATCACGATATGATTTACTTAAATGGAGCGCCATCGAGTGCCTAATATGCGCGGCGCGCGACATTTGTATCCAATCCTTTTGTTTTGAAGTTAGACATCTAAAATTTTGCATGTACGAGTAACTAAATAAATATATATTTTTTAATATTAAGCAAAAAAAATATTGAAATCTAAAATGATCTGTCACGAAACTTAATGTTGCAGATCAAATTCCACGCTAGCGGAGCCGCGGGCAAAACCTAGTATTTCATATTTTATTTATAATTTACTTTTTGTATTGTATATCATTAGTGTACATTTATTAAAAAAAAATTATGACGCTTAACTGCATTCAGGTCACATCGACCTTACAAAATACTTGTAAAGTTATGCCATCTTAATGGAATTTGCGAGTTGGCGAGAGCTTAAAACAATTTCTAAGAATCTTCAACGCGCTCATTAAATAACGGTGGAGTTCAAAATGCCGCGGGAAGTTTATTTCAAACTTAAAGTTTTCATAAATTCTGTGAAGAAAAGCTCAACGATACAAGCTGTCTCTTATTTAATTAATAAATTCTACCCGCGATTTCGTGCGCGTTGATTTCGGCATCGAGAGTTATCTTATATGCAATTCAAAATGCACTTAACAGAAAAGAACTCTACAATGTAGAAAACGTAGAATATACTTAACTCTATGAAGCCAGAGAATTTGTGATATTTGTGTAATTGCCACATCGTTCTCTTCAATGAGAGAATTCTTATCCCAATCGTTGGATAGTAATGAAATATTTATATATATCTCTCATCAATAATCAAAATATATACTTAACTTAATAACTAAAATTATTATTAGTTATTATTATTGCCGTGTGGTATCCGGCTGAGTAGAATAGACCACCCTCATTACTTACTGAGGTATCGTAAGAGGCGACTAAGGTAAGTCGACCCGCCGTGTGGTATCCGGCTGAGTAGAATAGACCACCCTCATTTCTTACCGAGGTGTCGTAAAAGGCGACTAAGGTGAGTTGACCCACCGTGTGGTATCTGGTTAAGTAGAATAGACCACCCTCTTTCTTACCGAGGGGTCGTAAAATACGACTAAGGTAAGTTGAAGTCAGGCAGACGGCCGGTCGTAAAATACGTAGCCAAATCATGTGACAACATGTTTGTAAAATGTTGTGCCGATCCCACGTAGAATGGGATAAGGGCAGGAGGACGATGATTATTAGTTATTATTAGTTATTTATATAAATAACTTATGCGTTATTTGGTATTAGCATTATATTATATAGTATATATATGTATATACTAGCACTAAGTTACAAAGAGTTTCTTTGCTGTGCCGTTGTAAAGTGTTCAATGTGACATACTTTCCACAAATTTTAGTTAAGTATTGCTCGTGGTATTAAAGAGAATAAATAATTAATGAAGGTAAGGTAATAAACAAAGTGGTTAAATGTTGAGATGGAAATGCATATGGATCAATTTCTGTTATTTGTATTTATTAAGTTAATGTAAAATGTAAGTTTTAACTCGCGTCAAACCCTTGTATGTTCAACAGGCCTACCATGAACTCTTATTGCGACTCAATTGAAGACGTAAATGAAATTGTTCTGCTTTTTCATACCATGACGTCTTAAAGACGCACACTATAAGTCGTTGCCGAATGAGCGTTCGGAATTCGTCCTAAGAACATGTGAGTAAAAGAGACAGAGTTATCTATAGTTCATATAACGTTATCCTTTTCAAACATTACGACTCCAATGCAATTCACACTTCATGGTACGAAAAGAAAGCGATTCGCGGTCGTCGTTTACGTCTTCTATTGAGTTGCAATAAGAGTTCATGGTAGGCCTGCAGATCTTTAATTTGTTTAAACTTACGGTAAGGTTTACAAGCCTTCGTGCAAGTTTTACTTTTTTAGACATATGTACACAAAAGATACAAAAGTAAAGCTCGAATATATGTTTTCATGAAAGTAATATTTATATTAAATTGCCGTAACTAGGATGAAAGATGAGATGATGAAAAATAATGTTTTCATTACTTTTGTACGGATTATCGGCAAAGGAATGACTTATTTTAAAAATTAGTTCTACGAATATAGTCAAGAGTTACAGTGAAGTATATTTCGAAAAGTAAATATACAAATGGTGTGGTTTTGTTTACACAAATGTTTTTGTCGAAGATGAACTCAGACATATCGAATTGCCTACGTGAGCTGCAGTAGGATATGACTCAGTTCCGACTAAATAGATGGCCGTATATTATTACATTATTTATTTTTGTTGATGTTGCATTAATATTAATACAGTGACCCATAAAATAGCTATTCATAAATCATTGCAACTTTGGTACGGATGCAAGCTGTTTTATAAAGTAGTTGATTAAAATATTCAAGTGAGTATTGTTTGTGTGACATAATTAGCGGATTAAGTGTGTAATTTTTAGGAGCTAAATACATTAACACGCATGCAGCACACACCCAAACACGCAACTAGTACCTAATACCTAATACCTATTAATATATAAACCTTTTAAATAAAGTCTATATATAAAAGTAATAATAAAATTATTTTGCTATAATCCGCGATAAATTTGAGATTTTGTCGTGTAGTCTATCTCCTAATGATGCTTCGGTCGCGAGACGAAATGATTGTTAAGTTTGTGATAGTGAACGTGTGTAGTGCTTGTGTATTATGGTGGCGGTGGTGGAGTTTTGTGGATGTGTTTTTGCGAACCCTGCATGTATCGGGTATGAAAAAACTGATAGTCCACTATACATTTTGCATTATATATATTTTCTATTTACTTTATCGCGTATTATAGCAAAATAATTTTATTATTACTTTTGTATTATGAATCTCTTCAAAGTAACGCCTAATTCTATAAAGTCTATATATCTTGTGAAACGGTAGTAAATTTAAGTAACTTATAGTCAAAGTGCCAATAGTGCCAAAGTAATAATAATAAAGCCACTCCTGGCTTTATTTATTATTAAATATAGTATTTAACTAAAAAAATTGTAGACGCTGTAGGATTACCGTATAGATAAATAAAAAAATTATTATGTAAATTATTATTATAATTTACATAATAAAACGTAGAACACGTGCAAGATGCAATGGGGTATGTATTGAGATTTGATAGTAGATGGCATGTTATAAGCAGGTACGGCTAGTATGGTTTTAGCAAAGACTAAAAGTGATTAAGGGAGATTAGGGTATCAAATTCAAATTCAAAATTCAAAATATTTTTTATTCAAGTAAACTTGTAAACAAGAGCTTTTGAATCGTCAACTTTACTGCTGGTTCGGAAAGCTGTTCCTACCGAGAAGAACCAGCGAGAAACTCGGCGGTTGCTGTTTTTTAAAATATAAATCTTAAAACCAGTGACATTTAGTTATTACTGTCTTGTACAGGGTAGAAGTGCATCCACACATCCTTATCATCTAAGTAATCTTCAACAGTATAGTAGGCTTTCTGTATCAGCCTCTTTTTAACAGTTTTTTTAAACTGCTATAATGACATGGCCAAAATTGATTTCGGAATTTTATTGTAGAATCTTATACCTAAACTCACAAATGATTTACGTACTTTTGCTAGTTTTTGATTTACTTTACTATCTCACGATGTTCCCACCGTGGTTCTCGCCATGGTCGACAGGGAGGGATCACGCTGTACTATATATATTTTATGGTATTTTAAATATTTTGTATAGTTTGTTTTGGTACTCTATTCGACTCCCAGTGGTGGACTCACTTTGTTGCGGATTCACATGATGCTCTTATTATTATTATCTTATGATACTCTGGCTTAATTTAAGTGAAGTTTTAAATTTAAGTATTTAAAATGCGTATTGCAGAAAATAAGTACCTATGGAAAGTCATAAAATGGGAAAGCAGCACTTGTATTTTTTATATTACTGTTATCTATAGGTGCATAGAGTCGGCTGTGAACGTAGTCAGATTATTATTTATACGATCCCTCTCAGTATTATGTTAATAGCGTTAGGTCTTGCTTCTGGGAGAGATATTGCATCCTTCCGGGGATACGAATGGTAGATGTTTGCTGGCACATTTGTCAGTAAATATATATTGTTTTGAAATGTTGCGAAAATATAACTAGCGAAAGATATAACAACGTTGAAAACAGAAAATCTAGTTTTGGAATACCATTAAACGTTAAATAAAATACAACTCAACAGATTTTCATAAAAAACTAGATTGGAATTAGTTTTAAAGGAAATTCTTATTTCGTTTCAGGAACGGCGAGGGACCTTGAAAAATGCCCTCCTGGAGAATATTCACGCTAATATGTCTGGCATTCATCTTCGTCGAAGCCAGACGGTTCCATCAAAAACGGGAAACTAAGTCTCACATATGCGAACAGGTTTATAATAGCACTAACAAAGTTCAATGCTACTGTATTAAGGACCCGAGTAATCATGATCTGATTCGTAGTGCTGATTGTTACTTAACTATTGATGGAATTGCTATTGACGACGAAGCATGGAAAGCGTTCAAAGATTTGGAAAACGCCAGCAAAATAACTATCAGCAATACGAGAGGGATAAGTGCAAAATATATACCCAAGACTGCCCTTGAATATACGAAAACTTTATCGAAATTCGAAATTAAGTATGGCAATATCGAAGTAATAGAACAATTTGCTTTTGCTAATTTAAGCACCATAAAGGATGTCATACTGGCAGACAATCAGATAAAGGTATTGAAACCTAACGCATTCGCTCATCTAAGATACTTAATGACCATTAGTTTGGACACAAATTTGATAATCGAAATAAATCGTGACGTATTTATTGATTTACCCTTACTTGAAAAGATATATCTGACAAGAAACAAGATAACAACTATTCACGACCAAGCATTTGTACATTTATCAAACTTGAGAGAACTTGAAATTAATCGAAACAATTTGTTCAGTTTGAACAGCGAAACATTTTCAGGATTGGAAAAGTTGGAGAAACTTGATCTGAGCGGCAATAGTTTAGAAGTTATTGGCGATAATACATTTCTGCCATTGAAAAAATTGCAATCATTGAATTTGGAAGGAAATAAAATTCAAATGCTAGACGAGAAAGCGTTTAATGGTCTAGTGAAATTGAAAATGTTATCTTTGGCTCACAACGTTATCACAAATATCGATAGCATAAAGACTTTTGAAGGATTAAAATCTTTAGAGCTAATTAATTTGAAAGGAAATAAGCTGCAAACACTTAAAGTAGAAGTCATGGCTCCGATATTAAATAATTTTTATGGCAATATAAGCAGTTTGAATGTCGAAGGTAATTTAGCAGCTAAGGCATGTTTTTTGGCCAACTGTTGTATAGACTAAACTAGATGAACTCCACTATAATTTGTTATAACATAATTTAGCAGTTTTATTTCAATATTTATGTAGTTTTGTCATCATCAACAACAACAACATCAACGTCTAGTAAATTTTACACTAAATTTCATACATAGGAAATTAGTCAAAGTAAAATTAAGCTATCATTCAATAGTTAATGAAACAAAAAGAGAAAGTATCCGTTTATCTGTATAACCATTTTTTTGTCATTTCAGATAATAACTTTCCATGTGATTGCGGGCTTGATTGGTTTGTGTCGCTGATGAACAAAACACAAAGCGCTCACTTGAAGCTGTCAATAGAAAATCTTAAGTGCTCTCCCAGCACGCAAGTTAAGGAAAAGTGGATCAAAGCTGCAGAAACGGAGAAGCATTCAACCCAAGATACAGATTACGCCCAACCGAATGCAGATGGTGAAGATTATGAATATTACGACGAAACACAGCTGGGTGGTCAATTATTTTATACGGATGTAAGATACCTGCTCGATTGTGTAAATACTTCGATTAATTCAGTTCCAACGCAAAAAGCTATGGACTTAACGACTCCAAGTATAACTACGACCCAAAAAATGGAAACTAAAAAAGTCAGTACTACAACCGTAATTCCATCACCGACAAATAAACGTTTAGAAGTGGGCGTCACTGAAAAAATCACTAATAAAGGTGTTCTGGATTTAACGCAAGAATCTACAACGACGGCACTTGAAACTCGTGGCAATGAAGTGGCCGAATATAATGAGAAAAGGCCAAATTTGTATACAACAACCCGTCTAGCTACCGTATCGGCTAAACCTACAGAAACCAAAGCATATTACGAACAAAATATGGCGTCAGATGAAGCAAAACCTGATAATATTCAAGCGCATAGAAGCGTTCAAGAAATTAAAGAGATGCCTAATTTTGTAGACAATAGCGGGTACAAAAATGTTGGGTATAGTTTTATGATCCTTATATTGTTATGTATTAGCCATAATATCTTGTAAGTTATTTGATAAGTAATTTATTATTAATACTTCTATTTTATCTCTCACAGTCATTAATACAATAAATAATTACTTTAAGAAGAAAATGTTGCTTTAATTGTTTTCTATTCATTCTCAACACACAAATTTTTGATAATCGATCCAGAATATCGATATTTTGGATGTAAGACATAGGTTTCTTTCATTTCATTCCTCAGACCTAGAGTCTCGCTGCGTTATTTTGAGAATGAGATGCTCTGTGTTCTGTTCCCTAAGTTTTTTTTCACTACCCTGAGAATTCAAATTCTACTGCTTTTCCGTAAAAGTTCTCTGTCCACCTTAACGCCAGTTTTGTGAAGCTATGGGCTATATTTATAATTTTGGATCTACTTAACTTAATTGCACAGAGACAATTCAAATATAAGCATCGGTTTAATTTAAGAAAGATTTTTATTATCGATAAGGACCATCGAGTAAAGTACGGATACAGCTAAAAGCTAATGAAGTGTTCAATGATATTTTAAGAATTTTACAAAAAGCTGCATAATATCTTGTGGAATTTGGGCATGTAATAAGAAGAGGTTTTCAAATTCAAATTCAAATCAAAATATTCTTTATTCAAGTAAACTTGTAAACAAGTGCTTTTGAATCGTCAACTTTACTGCTGGTTCGGAAAGCTGTTCCTGCCGAGAAGAGCCAGCAAGAAACTCGGCGGTTGCTCTTTTTAAAATATAAATCTTAGAACTAGTTACATTTATTTATTGCTGTCTTGTACAGGGTAGAAGTGCACCTATATCCACACATCCTTATCATCAATGTAAGTATCCACGGAATAATAGGCTTTCTGTATCAGCCTCTTTTTAACAGTATTTTTAAATTGCTGCAATGGCAAAGTTAAAATTGATTGTGGAATTTTGTTATAGAATCTTATACCCAAACCCACAAACGACTTACGTACTCTTACGTTACTCTTTTGATTACTAAGCCTCAACCCTCAAGAGTAGTGATCAGTAAAATATGTAGTAAATGAGTACGTATAACTATAAATTATAACTATAATTAATTGTCACTCAAAATTAAAAATAAAAGCATTGTTTTTTTATGGAATAGGTAAAATTAAATAAACAAAAGGTTTTAAAATCTGCATTCTGTAAACTTTTTATTTATTTTAAATGATGATTTAACAAGAATGGTAGAATTATTTTGCTGTAATCCGCGTTTTTTATGTCTTTCAAGTTATCACCTAGGTCTATAAATTAAAGATGATTTAAACATAAGCGCCATCTGTTGGTGTTTTCTAACACTACGTAGCACGCTATATGGAAGTTGAACCTACTATAAGTTTGCGGTATATAATATTGCTGATAGATGGCAATGTCGTAACTATTATGAATTATAATTTTTGTTGCATATTCATTAAATTGTCAAATTGACAAACAAGTTAAAAGTAAATATTAGGTCCTTACATATGAAATTGGCGTTTTGTCGTACTGGCCACTTTGATCTCAAATATTACCTTTATGGTTAGGAATTCCAAATTCAAATTCATACAGCTAATTACTCATGCATTTGTGTTTCAAACCCCCTAATTCATTTGTTTTTTCTTCTTTTGTTTTTTTCTTTGTGTCACTCTGTTTACAAAATGGAAAACATGAAATATCGCGTTATTTACGAGTATGAGTTCCACCGTGGCACCAGTGCTGCAGAAACGGCTCGAAGGATTAATGATGTGTATGGTGACGGTGTCGCAAAAGAAAACACAGTGCGTTTTTGGTTCCAACGTTTTCGTTCTGGAAATTTCGACCTGCAGAACGAGCCTCGTGGACGGCCGGAGACCAAAGTTGATAATGAAGAATTGAAGGCTATTGTGGAAGCGGATCCATCGCAAACCACGTCCGAGTTAGCTGCAGGCTCCGGTGTTAGTGATAAAACTATTCTAAGCCACTTGAAGCAAATTGGGAAGGTGAAAAAGCTTGAAAGGTGGGTACCTCATGAATTGAGTGAAGCAAACCGACAAACGCGCGTCGACTGCTGCGTTACGTTACTCAACCGGCACAATAATGAAGGAATTTTAAATCGAATCATTACCTGTGATGAAAAGTAGATCCTCTACGATAATCGGAAGCGCTCATCGCATTGGCTGAACCCTGGCGAACCAGCCAAATCCTGCCCTAAGCGAAAATTGACTAAAAAAAAGTTGCTTGTAAGTGTTTGGTGGACTAGTGCCGGTGTCGTTCACTACAGCTTTCTTAAATCTGGCCAGACGATTACGGCAGATATCTATTGTCAGCAACTGCAAACCATGATGGAAAAGCTAGCTGCTAAACAACCGAGGCTGCTCAATCGCTCTAGGCCACTGCTGCTTCAGGACAACGCTAGACCACACACTGCACAACAGACGGCTACCAAATCAGAGGAGCTTCAATTAGAATGTCTTAGACATCCACCGTACTCTCCGGACCTTGCTCCAACAGATTACCATTTTATTCGCAATTTGGATAACTACTTGCAAGGAAAAAAATTCAACTCCGATGGGGCAGCCCAAACCGCCTTCAAAGATTTTATTGATTCCCGCCCGAATGGTTTTTTTAGTAAGGGGATCAATGAACTACCTATGAGATGGCAAAAGTGCATACATAGCCATTGCTATGTATGCACCATTGTATGTAACCAATGTATGTACCATTGTACATACTTTGATTAATTAAATATATTTCATTAAAAAAAAACGACTTTATGTTCCTCCCATAGAAAACGCCAATTTCATATGTAAGGACCTAATAATTATATATAAAGCCCCATGAGGTAAGTAGTGAACAATCGAAAACGATTTTTCTCTTTCAATAAGATATTGATTGACAACATTAATAAACTAACGATGTTAATAATTAAATGAAAAATAAATAAATTATTGAATATTTCACTATGGATATTTCCCTTCTTATATCATGGCTAATTTGATAGAAGAAACGCTTACCGAGGTAATCAAATTATGAGAAAGTTTCGCGAAAATTAACTTGTAATGGGACTAAGAGAGGAAATTGAAATAATTTTTATAAGGAGGATTAAGAGGAAGCTTCGCGTGGATTAATTGCGAATTTTATCGTGGCCAGATTAAAAATATATTCAAATTAATTTATGCACTTTCAATTGTACTATTAAGTTCAAAGAATTACGTAAAACTGTTGACATGAAAAGATTCGTTAGACGCATTAAGTTTTCTGTTTTCAACATGTATTTAAAGAAAAGTTTTAGATTACCTTAGAAGGCTCATTTGCTTATGGTGGCGATTTAGTTTAAATACTAAGTATGAATTGATACTATGAATGACTTCATACTAGTATTTATTAGCATTTTTTGTAATGATTCTAATACTAAAAATGTTCCCTTTTTATTTCCGTACATTCTCTATTCCTTATTTGTATTTGACGTTTGTATAACAAACTACGCATATCTCCATATTATATCAATATGTGGAATTAAACTATGTTTTTAACTACTTGACATAATTGAAGTTCACATAGAGAAGACGTGTAGAAAAAGATAATTTATATATAATTTACGTTACAAATACCTTAAATGAGATGAAATAAAATATTCATTGTTTAACTTTGTCTTGTCAACATCTTTGTTGTTTCAACATAAAATATTGACGGAACAAAGAAAAAGGAATAAGATTCCCTTATTAGATTTCATGTAATTTAAACATTGTTAATCGTAAACAGAATGAAGAAATATTAAACTGCAAATTATCTTAAGAAAATCTTCTTATTTTTAACCTAAGATCTTAGAATCTATTTCGCACAATGAATCAGCTTAGCGATTCAGCGCGGATACGCTGCCAGTATTCTTGGGACCAATCCACGTGGGCATGATTTGTATAGTAAGTGTAAGTAATCTAAGATAGATGTCTATCTTAGATAACTTGTACATTTTTGTTGTAAATAAATAAAAAAAACCTCATTTTGAATAATGAGTCTTTTACACTTCATTTTTGGGGATTTCATTAGCACCAGGCTATCAGTATTTGTAATTTATGCAATAAAACCATTCGAAACAATGATATCAATTATTCCCACTGCGGCTGTCGCCCGGTTGTTTCCTATCTTGTTATGTAAGCATTCAACATGATTGATATTATGTTCTTTCACTTTTAGGTTTCCGTGAGTATAAATTGTGATAGGAAATATATTGAAGTTTTGATAAATATTACCGCACGCGGATTGGTCGCTTCAAACGCGTTAGTTTTTATTTTGCGATATTTCCTAAAATATTTTAATTAATTTTCAATGACTTAAATTTTAATAATAAAATGATTAAGGTAACTAACGAATCTAATATACAAGGAAGTTTTATTAGCTTTCAAATTACTGCAAATGTAAATTCAAATCATTGAATTTAATTGAACCTTTAAAGTAAGAATTAGAATGGTAAGATATCCTTAAATAGAAAGCAAATCGTAGATGTCATTTGTGAATTTTGAATACATAGTAGAGAGGGTAGTTTTATAATAAGTGAACAAGATCAAACGAATAAAGACTTATTATGATAGTGTAAGCCACCAAAAATTTGTGGCACATAGTGATGCACTTCATTGCCTCTACATATACTAGCATAGCACAGGAGATAGATATCAACCCATTTAATAGTCGCTCGTCTGTCGGCAGGAGACTATCTCGTTGGCAATTTACACTATCTCGTTGGTTTGGAAGCTTTCCCCCTTTTAACTATAAGCCAAATTCGTTTAATAGGGTTACAGAGTATTGTGATTAAACGTGCCTTCATTAAAAACTGTTGTCATCATCATCATTCTCCTGCCCTTATCCCACTGTGAATGGGGTCGGCACAACATGTTACAAACATGTTGTCACGTATTTTACGACCGGCCGCCTGCCTGACATCAACTTACCTTAGTCGACTTTTACGAAACCTCGGTAAGAAATGAGAGTGGTCTATTCTATGCAGCCCGATACCACACGGCACATACCTTATTCGCCTCTTACGACACCTCGGTAAGACAGGAGGGTGGTCTATTCTATTCTGCCGGATACCACACGGCAAATACCTTAGTCGCCTCTTATGACACCTCGGTAAGAAAGGAGGGTGGTCTATTCTATTCTGCCGGATACCACACGGCACATACCTTAGTCGCCTCTTACGACACCTCGGTAAGAAAGGAGGGTGGTCTATTCTATTCTGCCGGATAGCACATGGCGTATTAAAAAAAAGCTGTTGTAAGAAAGGCTATAAGTTTTTTACATACTGAAAAATATCTCCTTGACTTAGTACGGAACCCTTAGCGCATAAGTAATGCTCGTTCTGTCAGTATTATTGGAGGTAATAAATATTCTTCCATGTTTTCATATTTCTTCGCCATACAATTTGTGATCCAATGATTTATGACAATCAGTTTCATTACGATCTTTTAGCTTGTATATCGGAGCGTTGCAATAAAATTTCATCATCATCCTTATCTCAATCTAGGGGGGTCGGCACAACATGCTACAAACATGTTGTCACATGATTTGACTATGTATTTTACGACCAGCAGCCTGCCTGACGTTAAATTACCTTAGTCATATTTTACGACCCCTCGGTAAGAAAGAGGGTGGTCTATTCTACTCAACCGGATAACACACGGTGGGTCAACTTATCTTAGTCGCCTTTTAAGACATCTCGGTAAGAAATGAGGGTGGCTATTCTATTCAGCCGAATACCACACGGCTTCGTTGTAATAAAATTTATAAAGAAAAATTTTATTTTAAATATCCAATATTCTCCAAATATTTATAAAGGTAAATAGCCTATTTAAAAAAAAAATGATAGTCTTTCTATGTTTTTTTACATACTTACCCCCATATCCCCTTCGAAAGACTCCCACCATCTCACCGCTGGGCTATCAAAACTTTTTGGTTTAAACAATTTTAAACGATAATAATAATAAATAATGATTTATAGAAGCAGGCGTTACTTTGCGGAATTCCATGTATAAGGTGCGTAGATTTTGCCTGCTTCATACACATTGGCTTTGCATGCATTCGCTTAACCCGTGCGGATTATAGCAAAGTAGTTAGTTCTGTTATATTGCTTGTAATAATAAATAAATATATATATGGTTCACTTACACACACGGTCGTCCGTTCCCAAGGTAAGTAAATTAATACTTGTGTTATGGGTGACGGACAACTGGTAGATATACTACATATATAATTTTAAATCATCATTCTCCTGCCCTTATCCCACTCTAAGTGGGGTCGGCACAACATGTTATAAACATGTTGTCACATGATTTATCTGCGTATTTTACGACCGGCCGCCTGCCTGACGTCTACTTACCTTAGTCGCCTTTTACGACACCTCGTTAAGAAATGAGGGTGGTCTATTCTAATCTGCCGGATACCACACGGCTATTATAGGTTCCAGACATATCTGAAGCCCAGTAATAAAGTCTCCCAGTTATATTTTAGTCTAAATCCAGCGAAAGAATTCGAAGCGATCCCTTTTACTTAGTTAAGTTTATGCTCACATTACTTACTGCAAATACGAGATTAAGTTTACAAAGTAAAGAAAAGTTAAAGGGGCCAATGGGAAAACTCTAATAAGTATTAATATTGTTTTACCAAAAATGTTGTTATTCTCTTTAAGAATTGCCTGTTAAACAGGTATTGGAACTTACTGCAAGCAAATTTAAAACGAAAATTCCTTCTCATTCGAATTCGAATTCGAAGATTCGTTACGAAACAAACGTTAAAAGGACTTACGAGTATCTATTGTTTCCGAGAGAAACTCTTTACTGTCTAACAAATATGGTTTCATTAGAAAAAAGACCATGGCGCCTGCTCCGACTTTGAACACGTGGTAATACAATTACCAGTCTGCTATCACGCGTTCATAACAATATAATCTTCTATAAAAGTGTTCCCAACAGATCCTTAACGTGTTTTCTTTGAAAACTTTTGAACTCGTAAAATGCTCAGTTCAGCCATATCCGACATGGTTCGGCGGAAGGTAAATTAACTTTCATCGCTTAAGCGACTTTTAAGAGGAAGCCGGTTTTATAGCGTTTTTAAATTAAAATCTCATCTGCTAGCTTTTATTGAAAAAGTTGGTGAAATATCTTTTGTTTGAGAATTATTACCTGAAAAATCAGAGTCATTTATAGCTCAACAGTGAAAGCTTAATTAGTTCAACGATCTGGTGGATGCAGGGAGATATTAGAATTAGGAACACCACATTTCGAAAGATGCTATAATGTTACTATATCACTATAATCATATTATATAAAATCACTATAAAGACAAAATCCTGAATGAGTGGGCAAAAGAACCAGAAATTAATAGAAAGTCGAACTCGAGACTCCATGCACATGTATCAAATAAATCAGTGCCAAAAATGTGCATAAACGTTGACGAATAACGTGATCAACTTGCCAAATTAAGAGAAGATACGTCTTTATATTGCTTTCTTATCTATTAATATCTTCATAATACCTAATTGTAGGTAAAATTATTTTCTATCAACGTAAACTGTAAACAAACTTTACAACTGATTCGGTAAACAGGTTGGTTATTGATTCATCTGGTTTCGAGTCATGAACAAAGAAACGAATTCTTTAAATGTTCATCATCATCTTCTTGCCGTTATCCCACTCTAAGTGGGGTCAAAACAACATGTTACAAACATGTTGTCACACGATTTGGCTTCGTATTTTACTTACTATATAACTTAACTTAGTCGTATTTTACGACCCCTCGGTAAGAAAAAAGGTGGTCTATTATACTCAACTGGATACCACACGGCATGAATTCGTTAAATGTTATCCAATAATATTCTAAGAACACAGCCGAGTACACGTAATAACGTAAAATATCGAAAAGGGAAAAATTGGCTGTAAATTGACGAATCTCGTCTGAACGGCCAATATCTGTAATAACCAATCTGCATGAAGCCCGCTGCAAACATAAAAATATATTGAAATACCAAACGGAATGCTCCTATAACAAACAATTTATATCCTCCAAGACACACATCACTGGCACGTGACGAATTTCCACGGATCATTTATTTATCAGTGCGATTCCAATTTTACGATGCTTCGGATGGAATTGCCCAGTTCGATTCTGAAGATCTTTTACAGTCAGTTTACGACGGACGCAGGCGATGGCAATGAAGCTTTAGTGCTAATGCTGTAGGATTTTTCTTTTTCTTCGTTGATTTCAGCAATTTAAAGTAAATCAATAATCTAATTGAATCATTTCATTTGATGTTTTCAATCTACGTTTGTTGAACCTAAACTCAATGTGTCTCAATCTCAGGCAGAAAGGACTTTATAAAAGATTAGTCTACCTACATTACATTCTATCGTCAATACCTATTTTGTAATGGGAAAACCCCTTATAGGTATCGCCATCCGGCGGGGACAGGTGCATTCGCACTGACTAAAAACCTGATAGTACTCCACTACATTACTAGTAACGAAGACAAAGTAACGTTGGACCATCAATGGTCAAGTTACACGTGATCTTTATAATCTCAGGTTTGATGTGGCTAAGTATCTCTGAGATTATATTAAAGTTTACGTGCTAAAGTAACTTAACGTGATAAATGAATCAAAACATCATAAGAAATCCTATGCATTCTTAGAAATTATCTTGGATATATGAATTCTATTAGTATGGATTATGGATAACCATGATCCATGCTACCCTAATGGCAAAAGCATATAGCCAAATCATTAATTGTTTCGTTACGAGGTAATGTAGGAGCCGTAGATGAGATTATCACTACTAAACGAACTACGATTGTGACGGACTCGCACCGATGACCTGTATGCTCCACCACGCTGCTAGTAGCTGGGACAGGGTGTCGTTGTAGACATTGACCCCATTGAAATTGCGCAACCTCCGGGTCGGGGCCTCTCTAAAATTAGTCCCTCCTTCCGGATCGGGAGCACCAAATTCATCGACTACCTCAGGGACCTATAGGCGTCTGATACAACCCGTTCAGAACGCTCAGATCACTTCTAAATTTGCGCGCTGACATTTTGACCTATACTTGCCATCAGTTAATCAAGCGCACACCTGACGAAACAAAAATTATAGAAGCTATATCAAAAAGCAACAACATTGTATTGCGAAAATATAATAAACAAATTTACAACGGTTGTGGTTAAGTTAAATCGAACTTCCTCTAGTTGGGAACTCAGAAACCACCTTTAAGGTCTCCCACAGGAATCCTTTTATTGCTCGACCGTTTTATAGCCATTGGGTTACTTCGAACCCTCGTTATCTGGGCTTCATTTAGCGAAAAATCTTATTCGAAATAGGAACTGTTTATTTTGTTTTTGATTAAGAACTCGGTTTTTATAGGCTTACAAAGTAGATAGGCGAATGGATCTCTAAAGAAAAAAGATTAACGCCAGACTAAGATACTTCTATAACTTTTAGACGTTACAAGGTAGTAATGGTCATATATTTGGTCATTACTAGTAATAAGAATTATTCTGTGAAAAGAGCAATCGTCGAGTTTTTTGCTGGCTCTTCTCGGTAGGAACAGCTTTCCGAACCAGCGGTAGAGTTGACGATTCAAAAGCACTTGTTTACTTGAATAAAGAATATATTGAATTTTGAATTTTATAGGTCGATAAGGGTGAGCAAAGCTAACTCTTACATAATACCATCTAAAAACCTATATGATGCTAAATGCATCATTCTCCTGCCCCTATTCAAATCTAAGTGGGATCGGAAAAACATGTTCTTAACATGTTATTAAATGTTTTGGATAGTTATTTTAATACTGGCCGCCTGCCTGGTGACAAATAACCTTTTGCGACACCTCGGTATTAAATGAGGGTGGTTTATTCTACTCAGCCGGATACCACACGGCGTTTGAACTTACCTTAGTCGCCTTGTACGACATCTCAGTAAAAACTGAGGGTGGTCTATTCTACACAGGCGGATACCACACAGCAGGCTAAATGCATAATATACATAAATCTTACTAGATTTCTAGGTTTGAAAAATCTCTATTATAATTCATCGCAACATAGCATTAATTAATAGCAATGTTTGACGTCACATTTCGCTTTATTTTGTTTACGACATGGATGGCTGAGATCTATCGTAATGGATAGCAAATTATTCCTTAAATGCACCTTAGTTGATTCCATGGATTATTTAAAATCTTTTAAGATTTTTTAAAAGGTTTACCGTTCTTGTATGGTACCGGTATACCACTAAAGTGCTTTTACAAATGTAAAATGGATCCACGAAAAATGCACACCAAAACTATGTGTATAGGACGGTTTTGGGGCATCTATGTGTCTTTATATATAAGAAACATATATGAATATCCTCACACTAACTCACACTAACTCTTATGTACAAAGAAACATTACACTGTCTCAAGCGCACTCACGTTTTAGTACATGAGAGCCCTTTGGTGAGAGTGGACGTGTAGAGACATGTTGTTACTTGTAGTGCGTGTTTGAGTCTGTGCTATATTCATATAAAATTAGTATATTAATTCATCAAAGTGAACACTACAGTGCCCAAATTCATAATTGTTGGTCCAGCAGATTAGCCGTGAAAGCATGACAAACAGACTTTTCGCATTTATAATATTAGTATGTAAATCTAATTCGTATCTAAACGTGGTCGCTTACTATGGGCCTCATAAGAAAGCTCAGAGTCACTCAGCGAGCTATGGAGCGAGCTATGCTTGGTGTATCTCTACGTGATCAAATCAGGAATGAGGAGATCCGTAGAAGAACCAGAGTTACCGACATAGCTCATCGAAATGCGAAAATCTGTCTGTCTGTTTGTCAAGCTTTCACGGCCAATCTGCTGGACCAACAATTATGAATTTGGGCACTGTAGTGTTCACTTTGATGAAGTGGCAATGGGCGGGGCACATAGTACGTAGAACCGATGGGCGTTAGGGTCCTAAGGTGCTGGAATGGCGACCCCGCACAGGTAAACGCAGCATTGGAAGACCCCCTAGGAGGTGGACAGACGACCTCAAAAAGGTCGCGGGGAGCCGCTGGATCCAAGCGGCACAGGACCGTGTGCTGTGGAGATCCCTTAAGGAGACCTATGTCCAGCAGTGGACGTCGATCGGTTGAACAAGAAGAAGAAGAAGATGTAAATCTATAAACATTTATATTTTTGTAAACCGATTACCGAAATACATTAAATCATTCAACGTACATGTTAATCTTTTTATTGTATCGGATCACTTCCACCCTTCGAGTTTACTCGGTAAATTATGCCAATTCCTTGCTCGACAGCCTAATCTCTCCTTTAAGACACTTAAAGTATCTTAAGGTGTGTATGAAACTTGAGTTGAACCGGATTGAAAAGTTCGTGACGGAAAAGATTACGTATAATTTCAAAAATGTTAACACGGCTTTAAAAAGATACTTGTATGATATAAGTACTTTTATACAAATTCAAAATGGTTGTTTATTTTTGGAACTTATTATGAAGTTACAAATTATAAAGTCTCACGGTTTGGCAAAAAGTGAACTCAAATTGAACTTTCTTTCGAGAGGTGTTTAACATCCGTCTGCATAGTAAGTTTTATCACTTGAGCTGATTGTGTGAATGAATGAATAAATCTTTATTCTTCAACACACCTGAGTACAACAATTAATAAATTAAAAATTAAAAAATAGAAATAAATATATATATATATATATATATATATATATATATATATATATATATATCCTTACATTACCTTTACCTTACATTTACCTTATATATCCTTACTTCCTTACTTCCTTACTTCCTTACTAATATTATAAATGCGTAAGTCTGTCTGTCTGTCTGTCTGTGTCGTTTTCACGGCCAATCCGCTGAACGAATATCGATGAAATTTGGCAGAATTGTTCCTTATACACCGGGGTAACATATAGGCTATAGAAATCCTGTTAATTCAACAGGAATAAAATGACGTTCAAAAACGCCATCTATAATAAACATAATAAGTTATTTTTGTTTACAATTTGTCATAGTTACTAATATATTAACGGCCTGGAATCGAGCCCTTTAAGTCCAATCTGTAGAGGTGAGAGTTTTTATATTATTTGATTTCTGTGTACTGGGTAAATGTAATTATTTATAAATTTGACAGCTATTACAACGTATAATAAATATAAGTAATACGCGCTATTTACTAAAATAAATAAACTATGCGATAAATCTCTCTGTCTTCCCGAAATGTTACAGCCGATTGTGAGTGTCATACAGAAATTCAAACCCGGAAAATATTCTCTCAATATGAATAGCGTTTCACTGCTCGCTCTTAGTATTTGGAGTCTAGATCTTTCAAAAGTTTAATTCAGCATGTATCCGAAGATTACAGCAGATTGTGATCTACACACTCAAATGCGAAATTCGGAGATATTCACTCAATGTACTTTACTTTACTACACCGTTGTCATTCAAAAATAAAAGCTTAAAAAACGGTATCAAAACAAGACTCATATTAGTCCGTGATCATCATACCGATAAGCGGACTTCGGAAAAGAATGCACAAAATGAGGCAGTTATGTGCGGATCGCATGCGCCATTCGCCTTTTGCAGTCAATTTTAGGTAACGTTAAATTAGCACACGTGTATATTTTTATCTAAAAGGGTGATCAAAGATTCGAGTAACTTAATTTTTTCTCTATTAGGGATTGCAATTCATAAAAGGATTAACGAGATATTGTATTATTTCTGTAATAAGTAAAGTATTATAAGTAAAGTAATGGTAATTTCATCATATTCCAGTTGGATTGACAGGATTTCTACAGCTTTCATATTACCCCTGTGCATAAGCATTTATTGTATCAAATTTCATTGATAATGGTTCAGCTGATTTGCCGTGAAAACGTAACAGACAGACTTTCACATTTACTTTTCGTATTACTTACTTTTGATGTAATAGCTAAGTTAAATTTATCCAGTAAACAGAAAACAAAATATGAAAACTTTTTAAATAACAGATTTGACTTGGCCTTAAAGGACTTGATTCCAGGCCTTTAGTAAGAAACTTTGACACATTGTGAATAACAAAAAAACTTATAATGTTGATAATAGATGGAGTTTTTAAATGTCATCCCATGCCTGTCGTATAAGCATTAATTGTCCCAAATTTTTTACTCTTTTACAGGAAAGCCGCTGAACCAATATCGATAAAATTTGGAAAAATTATTGCTTATATACCGGGATAACATATAGTCTATAGAAATCCCGATAATTCTACAGGAATACTATGGCATTTAAAATGCCATCTATTATCAACCTATCAAAGTTTTTTAATTCACTATGCATCAAAGTCGAGTCAAATCTGTTACTAAAAGGAGGTTCTTTACCACGTTGTTTAGCTTACGTTGAAAGAGTTATTTTAAGAAGAGTTTTTATATGTTTTGGTATTTGATTACAGGGTAATTTTAAATTATCTCTTACAATGTATAAGACATGTAAGTAATGAGCGCTATTTACTAAAATAAAATATGCTTTAGAAAAAACGATAAATTTCTTTGTCTTCCCGAAATATTACAACCGATTGTGTGTATCATACAGAAATGCAAACTTTGAAAATATTCTCTAATAAATTAGCACACGTGTTTTTTTTATTCAAAAGGGTCTGTCTACAAAGACAAGATTCAAGCTTAAAGATTGGACAAAAAGTACAAAGATTCAAGTAATTTAATTGTACCCTCATACTCCCTATGAGTTCCAAAAATGCCATTCCAAAAATGATTCACGACATATCGTATTATTTATGAAAGTAAAGTAATGGTAATGTCATCGTATTCCTGTGGCATTCACAGAATTTCTATCGCTTATCGCTTACCCTGATGTAAAAAAGTTGATTGTGCCGAATTATATCGATATTGGTTCAGCTGATTTGGCGTGAAAACGCAACAGACAGGCGAATTTTCGCATTCACTTTTTTGTATAACTTATTACATTAATTTTACATTTTAATAGCTCAGTTAAATTTATTCAGTAAAAAGAAATATTAAAACTTTTTTAAAATAACTCTTACGATTTATTACGTCAAACAACGTGATATATATAACCTTCTTCAAAATACAGATGTGACTTTATTAGGTGGATAATAGATGGCGTTTCCTAATTTCGTGCTATTCCTGTTAAATTTACAGGATTTCTAGAACCTATATCATAGCCTATCAGTTACCCTCATGACGAGTATAAGCATTAATTGTGCCAAATTTCATTGATGTTGGTTTGAGAGAAGTATTTTATATAAATAGTAAAGATTATACTAAAAAGTTATCAAACGAATGTTTAGAATTATTGTGAAAAAATGTATATCACGTTTTTAATTTAATGAGAAGGCCCAATAGAGTCTCACATTAACAGATAAACTTAAAGCTGCTGCTGCCCACTTAGACAGGTTTTATAATTTTTTTATGGTTTTGTTCGAATCTTTCCAGTGCAAATTAATATCTTTTGCTAAATAATAGTAATGGTATGAAGGAAATCATATTTAATATTGACTTTCGAGTAGCGTAATAAATGCAATAGGAACTGCTATTCGAACTCCCGGATCGATCTGATTTTTGTGATGGAGATATTTTCATGGCAGCGATAGAAGCTACTGAGTAATACAGGACTACGGTTTACGCAGACGAAGTCGCGGGTAAAAGCTAGTATATATATATATATATATATATATATATATATATATATACGACTACAGCAAATTAAAAATGTGCAGCGGTGTGACTAAGAAAGGGACAGCCACTCAGACTAAGAGAGTTGGCAACGCAAACACATTGCTGATTTTCAGTGGCCTCCGTTCGCTAAATGACGGCACTGTTCAATAACGAAAATTAAAATTTATAAACTATTAGGTAATAATGGCATTTAAAAAGTATAAAATAATAATAACTAAAATAAATATTTTATCTCTAAACATATTCAATCCAATCCTCAATAAATATTGTTATAACGATTTACGGGTAAATTCACTGGGCCAATATTCATGAGATTTGTCAGAGCAAAATGGTGTTATAATTAGTATTAAATAGTTTGCAAAAGCCAAGATTTTACTGAACCATTTTTATTATAATGTAATTAAATACATTCCAAATTTTCAATATTTAACACGACTGTCCTTTGAATGTCCAAATAATGTGACTTTAGTTTTGTTTTACAGTTAGTAGAAGTCAATGTTAAACAGCGAAAGGGCGGAGGCAAATTATTCCAGCATTTAGTGTGTGTGTGTGTGTGTTATTTTCTCGATCTCACCGTGTCTATTTTGATCATTTTTTTATTCTATGTGCCTCATCTTGTTAGTTCTGAGCTGAAAATGTCTTTATAATAATTAAAAGAAACTGAAATAATATATTTATCATTTTTATTCAATGTTTCACCTCCATAATCCTCCATAGTTACGGTAGCCTATAATTTTTTATTCTTTAAATTAACTAACAGAGTAAATTAATAGCAATCGATACGGTGTTTTAATTAGAAACATACATAACAAATACTGTAAATGGGAAACGCATTTATATTGACCATGCAATGATTAATTTAATACATTGATTGTAATGATATTACGCACAGAATTACCTTTGAGTGTGCGAAATATGACGAAATAGTGCTGAAGCCAGATATAGAACACAATATGATACCTCCTTTGAAACCGGATCTTTGAGCTAAGGCCGACACAAAGTAAAGGTAAGTTGAAATGGAGTGGCATTCGTCACTTCGTCACAGCAACATTCACAAAGTAACGCCAGAATTATAAAGTAAAAATGCAGCCCCCTTACTATGACTGGGCAAAAGCCACCTTTCTTGATTCCATTATCAAATTCAAATTCAAATAATTATTTTCAAGTTGGCTTTTGCTTTTGAATCGTCAAATTATAATGAAGCTACGACTGGTTCGGAAAGATGGCCTTACAAAGAAAAACTATTAAGAAACTCGTCGGTCGCTCTATTCAAAAATAAATATTTCATTAATATATAATTGTTTAGAAATCAAAATATCACAGCATAATCTAGTGCGTAGCTGGTCGCAACTTTAATCTAAGTTTCTTTATCGTCAGCATTGTCTTTAACAAAATAATAAGCTTTATGTATAAGTGTCTTTTTATTATTTTTTTAATTGTGTAAAGGCAAGTCCAAAATAGATTGTAGAATTTTATCATAATAATTTATACCGAAGCCCACAAACGATCTACGAACTTTCTGAAGCTGTAAACTTGGTGATTAATATCGGTTCCCGGTTTACCTATTACTGATATCGCTTTTTTTACTAATATCGTTTATATCAAATAATAACTTTTACGCTACCACGCAGCGTATTGACAGCCATCAATTATAGACATTAATTGGACTGGCCCGTTGGGTAGTCATCTTGCCTTCAGCTCTGCGGTTCGCAGGTTCCATTACAGCTGAGGTTCAACATTTTCTAAAAGAAATGTGTTGGTTATTCGAGCCTGGGGTGTATATTTGAATTAAAGTATTTAAAATTATATATGTAGTATATCTACCAGTTGTCCATCACTCATAACACAAGTATTAAGTTACTTACTTTGGGGACGGAACAACCGTGTGTGTGTGTCCCATATATTTATTGTTAATTATTATAGATAAAAAATTTGAATGATTTATAGAAGCAGACGTCCCTTTGCGGAATTCCATATTACGTGTGGTGACTTGTCCTGTATGTGTAAGGTACGTGAATTTTGCCGGCTTCAACACATTAGCTTTGCATATAATATTCGATTTGTACGGAAAAATATAGGTATGTATATAACAAAATTTGATGTATATCATAGTCGCATATACCTTCGTCGAGACTCAGCAGAGTTAGCAACTCATTTGTTGGTCTCGCTATACGCTTCTATAATAAAATTTCCCAATCCATTCTAGACCAGTCTACAGAAAGATTCAAACTAAGTGTAAAAAATATGCTTATACCTAAAGCATATTACAAAATTGAAGATTATGTGGATGATAAGAAAGCCTGGATTTGAAAATCCTTTCAGCTTGCTATAATACAGCGTTTTAATAATGTATAATTAAAAATATTTAAAAGATTGAACGCCGAGTTTCTTGCTGGTTCTTCTCGGTAAGAGCAACATTCCGAACCAGTGTAGCTTATTAAATCTAATTATTGATTCTTGACGATTCAAAAGTGCTTGTAAAAAGCCTACTTGAATAAAAATTATTTTGATTTTGATTTTGATTTTGTAGTTCTGTTATAATTTCTATAAACAATTTTAATTGAAGGTGAATACAAGATACATTAAATAACGACGATTACCTCACAGTCCCAATGTCCTCACAGTCCCAAGGGACCCACCATGGCCTCGGCTTTTTATAACTTATTTTATGATCTGTCTGGGCTCAACTATCAGCCATACGTTGTTCCCTTTCCTCAAAGGCTTTAGTTTGCGACAAATGATTTCATATAAAACGATCTCAAGAATGTGAGCATAAAATGTGGATTTATTCTAAGCATCTCATAAAACCAGTTACTTCATGCACTCTATATTTCATTGTTGTTAAAAAATGGTATTACAGTTAAAATAAATTAATTTACCATGTTTTGATATTTCATACTTGACGCCGTGTGGTATCCGGCATAGAAGAGACCACCCTCTTTTCTCACCGTGGTGTCGTAAGAGGCGACTAAGGTACGTGCCGTGTGGTATCCGGCTGCATAGCATAGACCACCCTCATTTCTTACCGAGGTGTCGTAAAAGGCGACTAAGGTAAGTCAGGCAGGCGGCCGGTCGTAAAATACGTAGCCAAATCATGTGACATGTTTGTAACGTAACATATTGTGCTGACCCCACTTAGAGTGGGATAAGGGCAGGAGAATGATGAATGATGTTTTGATATTTCATACTTGATTGCTTAGACTATACTCTAGACTTCCTATGGACGTATAAAATAGAACGAAAAATGGTATTATAGTTAAAAATCAAATTATTTAGCATATTCGAATATTAGATAGATTCTCTTTTTTTACTCGATGAAATTCTCCAGAGATTCGCAGATTAGGTCACAACGTTTTCCTTAAATTAGTCTTATAATTTTTTTAAGAAATTCAAAGATGCGTACCTAGGTCTTTAATCAGCAATCTCCTCGTTAAGAATCACACCTGAATTTGTCTCAAACAGTTTAAGTCAATTAAAATTAAAAGCAAACATAATAATAATAATATTTTGTTAAAATTTTTTTAAATTGTTTATTGCTTGAAGTAAACATATTTATCTAATGTATCTTACATTAGGCAAATAAGGACATACAGCTTTTCTTATTTTGCATAAATGTTAATCTATCTATACTTATTATAAAACAAAGTCCCAAAAAGCTATCTGTCTGTATGTAATCGATTTTCTCAAAATCTACTGAACGGATTTTTGTACGGTTTTCACTAAAAGATAGTGCAATACTTCCGGATGTTTTAGGTAAATAGTACATATCGGTATTATGTAAATTGTGAAAAAAAAAATTTAAACAAAATTAAAATCCAGTAAAAATAATTCAAAAACAAACAAAAAATAGCAATTGTTCTCTGCATGCGATGTACAAATTCTGTATTAATAATTGTTTTGCATTAATGTACCTTTAAAATAACTGTATAATTATATTAAACTTTCGTATTTTGGATCCCCGCAAAGCAACAACTAATTCTATAAATTATTTGAAATCACAAACTATATCTAATGATTGTTCGCAGTGTCTACCAAATCTTTCAGAATATAGAATAAAACCTGTATTTTGATTCCACGGTTCAGATCGGGTTTCACAAAAAGTCGCGTAACGCCTCCAGAATTTTCCCGTACATAGTAATAAAGGGTTGATATATGGCCGTTTTGTTCGTGCAGATAAGATAGGTTAAATTCGCGCTCCCTCACCCCGTAGTACGTGTTATGAATAAGGAAAACGCCTTATGCGTTCGTTTTGACTGATTTAAAATATCATTGTGTACGAAAAGTATGAGAAACGTATGGTTTAAAAGCAAAACGGGGGCCAACATTTTCTATAAACAAATTGTTGGTTCTTCGAGTCATGGTGTGTCTACCAGTTATCCATCACCCATAACACAAGTATTAAGTTACTTACTTTGGGGACGGACGACCATGTGTGTAAATGTCCCATATATTTATTATTTATTATTTATTTATAATATGGTATTTACAAATAGGAACTGTCAATAATAATAATAATAAAAACATTTATTATTGGTTAGGTAATATACAAAAAATTAACTAAACTAAAAAGTAACATAGTACCAACGATTTATATTAATGCTAACGATATAATTTTAAGCAGTGAGTAGCCATTAACAATTTATATAAGTGTCAATGATATAGCTTTAAGCAATAAGTTACTATCAACGAGTTATGTAAATGCTAACGATATAGTTTTAAGCAATAAATTACCATCAACATTTTAAGAAAATGTCAACTATATAGTTATTAACAATTAGTAACGATGTATGTTAATGCTAATGATATAATTTTGAGCAATAAGTAACCCAAAAGTAATAATAAAATTATTTTGCTATAATCCGCGATACAATAAATAGAAAATATATATAGTGTTAAATGTATAGTGGACTAAAGCAAAAGAATTGCGATTTTGTCGTGGAGTCTATCTCCTGATGATGCTTCGGTTGCGGGGCGAAACGGTTGTGATAGTGAACGTGTGTAATGCTTGTGTATTGTGGTGGCAGTGGTGGAGGTTTGTGCATGTTTACGAATCCTGCATGTAACGGGTATGAAAAAACGGATAGTCCACTATACATTTAGCACTATATCTATTTTCTATTATTGTATCGCGGATTATAGCAAAATAATTTTTATTATTACTTTTGTATTATGGATCTCCGCAAAGTAACGCCTAATTCTATAAATTATTCAATAAGTAACCATCAGCATCATTCTTCTGCCCTTATCCCATTCTAAGTGGGGTCGGCTAAACATGTTACAAACATGTTGTCACATGATTTGGCTACGTATTTTACGACTGGTCGCCTGCCTGACATCAAATTACCTTAGTCGCCTTTTACGACACCTCGGTAAGAAATGAGGGTGGTCTATTCTACGCAGCCGGATACCACACGAAACTTACCTTAGTCGCCTCTTACGACACCTCGGTAAAAGGAGGGTGGTCTATTCTATTCTGCCGGATATCACACGGCTAAATTATTCAATAAGTAACCATCAGCAATTTATGAAAATGCTATCGTGATAGTTTTAAGCAATTAGTCACCATCAATGATTTATGTAAATGCTAACGCTTTAACTAATCTATATTTAAGCAATTATTAACTATCGACGAGTTACGTACAAGCTTTCAATATAATTTGAAACAATTCAAAAATAATCTATTTACTGTTAACGGAATATTCTGCTTAGAATTGCTATTGTGTTGTAGTCCCCATTTACAAGATTTAATATTAATACCCGACGAGTATCACAAAGCGAGGTTATAAGGAGGTTTTAATTGCCCTTTAGCGTTTATTGGTGGAAAATATAGAGAGCACTTAGATTTTATTGCTGTTCCCACCTGTTGAGACTTGGTAATTGAACGCTTTATGAATGGTGATAATGAAAAAAATTAAAAAAAGGCATCGAAATTATGTAAAGTCGACAGATAAGAATATTCTCCAAGAATGGAATCTATTGCAGTTTTTAATGATAGATAGAGGTAATGTCTCAAAAGAAAGATTTTGATACGTTTGTTAATTTCTTGTGTCTATCCTAATATTATAAATGCGGAAATTCTGTTAGTTTTACGCTTTCACAGCCAATCCACTTTAAATATATTGATTGAGATAAGTGGGATTTTTTATCCCATATCTTAGCCCGGTATATGACTTCATTTCATCAAACAGCGTTTAGCTTTGAAAGCGCAATTTATAGACCGACAGACTTTTGCATTAATAAAAAAAAGTTTATTGCGTATGCTTAAGACCCACGGCAGACGAGACAACATCACCAAAACGAAATTTAATAAGACAACTTACATAAAATATAATACAATAACTACAACTTTTGTTTCGTTCTTTATCCAAATACACTTTCCATTCCCCATTTTCAATTTACATTACAATTAAAAAGCGAGTTCAATCATACGAAATAGAACTTTTTCCAAATGATTTATAGCAGCAGGCGTTATCTTGTGGAATTCCATATTACAGAAACTATAACTATACTACTTTGCTATAATCCGCGCAGGCTAAGCGAATGCATGCATACTAATGTGTATGAAGCAGGCAAAATTTACGCACCTTACACATGAAGGACAAGTCACCACAGGCATCCCAAGACCTCCACCAGCAACAATGCACACAAGAAATACACACAACCACCACCAAAATCTCGACTATCGTTTCGCCCCGAAACCGAAGCATCATCAGGAGGATAGGTTCCACGTCAAAATCGTAATGTGACGATCGCATTACGATGCCGACTTTACTCGAACGAGGGTTACATAAATGAACGTGGACCGTCACGTTTTGTTCAGTGAAATCAATGCGCCCATAGAAGTTTTTATTTCAATCAGTGAGAATATACTGTAGTCTAAATTTAAATAATAAACAAAAAATATTACAAAGAAAAAAAAGTAGCAATCTGTTACAATCCCACTGCTGGGAATAGGCCTCCTCTCTCCGTTTCCGGAGAGAACGGTTGGAGCTAAGACCTACCACGCTGCTCCAATGCGGATTGGTAGGTTACACATATCTCGAGAATTCCTAGAGATATGCAGGTTTCCTCACAATGTTTTCCTTCACCGAAAAGCGTGTGATAAATTGCACACATTATCAATTATACACATGCATTTTAATAGAAAAGCTCATTGGTGCCTGCCTGGGTTTGAACTCGTGTTCCCCTTGAAAGAGTCGCACGGTCTCACCGCTGGGCTATCACAGCTCTACAAAGAAAGAGAACACGCCAAAGGATCGGTTTTCTTTTAATTGCGTCACTTTTCACGGCGCCGCTATTAACGTAATCTTTTTAATCCGGGATTCTCCGGCTCCTTTCGGATATTGGCGGACGACTAACGGTCCACTTATCCGGATCTATTGAATGGGCGACTGGACACTTAACTGCTACTTCGCGAAATCCTGATCGGTTTTTACCGGATAATAGATTTTGTGTAATGTACGGCAACAATTTAGTTAAGAAACAATAGTATATGTGATGTAATAATATATGTGTATAAAAAGAATTTGCCTGTTGGCACAAGAGGCTTTGAGCTGCGTGATTCCCGCCGAAGGCTATCACTTTCTAAAAAAAAATTGTTGGTTTTTCGTGTCTGGGTTTATATATGTATTTAAATATTTATTTAATATTCTAAATGTATAAATTAATCAGTTGTCTTTCACCCATTTTGCATACATATCTATCATTCTCCCTCATCCTCTATCTATCATTGTTTTCTGTAAATTAAAGATCTTTACTATAAGACAAAGTTAAGCAAGCTTTACGATTATGTTCTTAAGTCTATCTCCTGATAAGGCTGACTGAAATATTAATAAGATAGGAAAAAAAAATGTACAACCGAGGGTTTTAATTACAATATACCAAGTCTAGGAATTACCAGGCGGATGGTGTAGACATTGTTCGATATCCCCATCGTTATTATTATTAATAACCAAACTTTGCCTAAGCAAAGGCCTCTATCCCTTTGGGAAGGATTGTAGCTTAAATTTACTACACTGCTCTAATGTACACGTGTCTATAGATGTACACACATGCACCAAGTATTCTCTGGTAAATAGAAAACCGTATGATTACCTATAAATACTAATAAGGCTTTTGCACAGAAAAGGTATGGTAACAAGCCAATACATAACTCTTTTTCTAGGATTAAAAAATGTATCCATAAAAAAGGATATTAATATGGGACAGTAAGAAACATAATTGATACTGTAGATATATTCGTTTAACTAAAATATCAACGGGTTTCACTTTGGGAGTGCCGGCAGAAGTAACTTGAATATTCACGTTGTGGATTTTTGATATTTTTGTATGAGTAGCGCAAAACTTTGCACGAATTGATTTAATATAATATAAAACAATACAATATTTATTTAATGCTCTATCATGCACAAACGACACATTCCTGCACTTGTCTCAACTAAACAGCAGGCGTAGGCATATATTTTCGACGAGTGGTTGAAGATACTTCCTTTCCTATGCCTCACCAGCGGTCTACTCGTGAGTTTATAATTTTTTTTACCCATCACAAAAAGTGCACGACGCGTCTAAAGGAGTTTTCACTTAAAAATATGACAACTATTCGTATAGAAAAAGGCTTTCTTCTAAAATGTAAAAGGTTGTAAAGATAGAGTAGAGTTATAAGTATGGCATATTTAGGAATTAACGTATAACGTACGTTTTTTTATAAAAGACTATGTCAACTAAAACTTAGAGATTTATTCTCGGCTGACGTGAATCCGGAGGTCAGATTGAAACTCACTGTTATATTTAAGATGTTCAGAATTTAGTTTATCTACTTAATTTCAAAGTCAAATTCGTAATCCGCAAAGTATGCGGGGCACGTTTATCCCGGCCGAGCTGTTTTGCTTTGCTAATGCCCTTGTTGTTCAGGGTTAAGGTTTGTTTATTAGAAAATATCCCGGCTAAATTAATTCTCTCTTTTTTAGATTAACTAATAAATTTCCGTAAATCACGTTTATTAATAACATGCATTAAAAATGACTTATTGTTCCTGAAAATTAAGAGATTGTGTTTTATTGTTTACTTATTTAAAATGATTTTCTTAGACGCTTACATAAATTTTTTACTTATAAAATTTTCTAATCACTTCTAAATTCTTACATATGGTATTGTTATTTAATGAAGTATGTTATTATTTTACTCCCCATAACTGAACAGTGTGTGTAGTCAGATTGGACATGGTATTTGAAACTTGGTCACCGATCTAAGGGCTAGATCAGAAGGCTCAAAGCTTTTAACAGGTAATAGAATGAGCTATTTATTGTAACTTCATTTTTTCTATAATAAAATTCCGCAATCAATTTTGGCCTTGCCATTACAACAGTTTAAAAACAATGTTAAAAAGAAGCTGATAAAGAAAGCCTACTATGCTGTTGAAGATTACTTGATGATAAGAATGTGTGCAAAATAGCTGCACTTCCACCTTGTATAGACAGTAATGACTAAATGTAACTAGTCATAAGATTTATATTTTTAAAAAGAGCAACCGCCTAGTTTCTTGCTAGCTCTTTTCGGTAGGAACAGCTTTCCGAACCAGCAGTAGAGTTACAAGTTTACTTGAATAAAGAATATTTTGAATTAAAATTTGAATAACATAGAGGGAGCTTTTGAAGCCTCACTACCTGTAATTAGCATTCGAAAACAGATATCGTGGAGCATCGGTTAAAGGAGCAGAATTATATGTAAATATCAATAAAATACACTTTAGCCTATGTATATTAAAGGCTAGATATAAAATTAATGTGAAACTACCCTCTTATAATATACATAAAATGAGTTTTAAGTGCAACGCCTTTGTTCTTTGCTTCGTTATTAGAAGTGGCGCAGTTTATTGGAAATTCTGTAGTGTGGAAAGTTATATGTAATTCATATTCATGGCATCGCCAATTGGGCTGCATACGTGAAGCAATACACGTTTTCAAAGTCTTATAAGTAACTACAACATCTTTATATATTACATTGGAATTGAAAGTCAATATATGTCTCTGTTAAATTACATGAATAATAAATAAATTAGAAGAAATGAATAGAGCAGTAAGTAATGAAGTAAGCTTTATCCTGAACGTTGATTCAATACGACTAATAAAAGCTCTGTTATCATGAGTGGTACTGATAGAGATATTGACATGTCATATAAGGCGGCCATACACCAAGCTTAATCTTGGCTTATCTGTAGGTTCTACCAGATCATCATAACCTTTAAGAGACTAGTTAGCTTCAAGATTTTACTTGTGTAACGAAAAAGTATATCTTATAAACATGGCTTAATAACTTAACATAAACTTAAAATTAATTCTTAATTGTTTAACAAGTTGGTAGGATTCATATATTCAATAAATTTCTTGATCATATGTAGGTTTTCACATGATGTTCTCTTAAAACTTGTACAAGTACATGTAAACTTGTACTTGTCATCATGAACTGACAAGTATAAGTTTTAATGGGAATATGAATTCCCATCCTATGCGCTAACATGGTTCAGATAAAACCTATGAAGGATTGAGCTTTGTACCCGCCTTGATAATGTTTATACCATGTAAGCACATAGCTCTAGTACTAAGAACTAATAGAGGTCGGTGTCTTGAGGCTTAAGTAGCGGCACAAACGAAAAACTGGTAACCCCCTATAGTTTATGGATGCCGCAAGAATGTTGCGGGTTTTTGTGGGTCTATACAGTATGAGATCATGTGGTGTAGGGATGTCTTGAAGAAACCAATATTCAGAAGTAGATATTTATCGATTGAATGGGAAGAAGTTCTTCTCCATAATAGGCAATTACGTGAAGAGGTATAGACCATAGGAACAATTATACCGAACAAATTTTAATTGAGCTTCGCGCAATATTGTTACGTTTCAAATCATTTCCGGCAATAAAATGTAAATTATGAGAATAAAAAACTTTATCACAGTAAATTTCCACCGCGTAGCCGACTTACCACTGTTTTTATAATTCATTAGAAACCACAATGGCTCTTTTCGTTGCAAGACGGCCTGAAATCCGTCGAAATCGAGTCCCAAGAGAGATAATGCTTTTGTTCTTTATATTTTTTCCTTTTTACAGAGATGAGATCTTAAGGAAATATTCTTAAGTAATTTCATCTGTCGTTACGGTCCTGGATAGAAGCAGTTGCTTCCATTGTGTTACATCTTAACTGTGCCCTTAATATTTTTCTTTATTGCGTCACTTTGTATAAAATTTCAAATTTGCATAGTGTTGGGTCAGACTTTTATATAAATTTCTGTTTTATTTTCTTACTCTAGTCTCTTTATCCGTAGAATGTTTTTATTTTCTGAATAGTGTGCTGTGTATTATATGATTAGACTCACTCTGTTAAACTTACGATATCGTTATTTCTTTGTACTTCATTATTTATTGTTATTTTTAAATTTGAGTATAAGAATAAGTTGTAATAAACATTTAAATATTTTGATTTAGTTATATATAAGTAAATAGTAATTAGAGGTTAGTATTCTGTTACTAATATGTTTACGTATTATAAAGCAAAGTCCTCAAAAGCTATCTGTCTGTATGTAATCGATTTTCTCAAAATATACTGAACGGATTTTTATACGGTTTATACTGAAAGACTGCAATTCTTAAGGAATGTTTAAGTTAATAGTAAATTTGCATTAGATTTCACGCAAGGTTGGAGTTCACGCGTAAAAACTTTGTAATATACTGATTTGAGCAAAAACGTATGCTTAGCTATTATAGTTAAATAGTAAATTTAGTAAAGCACTTCTTTTATACGATCGTTTCGTCCCGAAACCGAAGCATCATCAGGAGGATAGGTTCTACGACAAAATCGTAATGATTATCGTTATCGTAGAGATTTTGGTTGTGGTTGTGTGTATTGCTTGTGTGTATTGTTGCTGGTTGAGGCGTCTAGGGATACGTGTGGTGACTTGTCCTGCATGTGTAAGGTATGTGAATCTTGTCTGCTTCATACACTTCTATCAAATTCTATCTAATTCGGGGACGCCTGCCGTAGCAGTGCGGGTGGTCAACTCCTATGTTGGACTATTCCACCCATTTCCCCATGTTGGGACATGGGTATCACTGATGTCCCGGCAGTGTCACCTGCTTTAATCTATCAGTAGCTTTTGTAAACCTGATAATATCCCTGAAGGGAATATCAGCCACGTCATCAACTGCAAGTTCATCTTTACCTAGTATCTCCCATCTTACCCGCGAGTACATAGGGCACTCAGCTATAAGGTGAAGACTCGTTTCTTCCACTCCACACTCTGGGCACGCTGAATCTTCCTTTATTCTCATTATCGACAGGTGTTTGTTTAACAGTCAGTGCCCCGTAGTTATACCTATTATAATTGACACATTGCTTTCGCATGTGCTTTTGTTTTGCTTTATACACTTAGTATTAGTAGTGCTTTATACACATACAACACACGCGGATTATAGCAAAGTTATAGTTTCTAACTTTACAAGATTGTCACCACTCTTCCGGGCGATATGACCGAAATACTCAAGAACTCGTGTGAAAGAATGTTAATTAAATATAAACAAGTCCTAAATTGAATACTCTTAATTTTGTAGATGGAAGCGAGCGATTCGCTAAGCTCCGAAGAAATTATGTAACAAAGCATTCTTAATCTTCTTTATGAATCCTCTTTATATCAAACGCTCGACATGCGTCGCGATGCTCAATTACATTCTAATCTTTTTGCCATTCGCAATCTCTGAACGTGAAGACGTGAGATTAAGGGCTCGCAAATATATGAGATTATGTGCGTCGTTTAATTTTAGCTCGTTCAAATTTTAATTCACTTTCGACGTATTTTGAAAGTGTGTATATTTTTGTGATGTAAAATTGTTTATAGGATTTAGGCGTTTCCTATAACAAAACAAGTGATAATATAATATTTGATAAATAATTGATCGCGGACTATAGCATAGGACTAGCGGCTTCAGCCACGTGGAAATGGATGTGTCACAAAAGTTGTCTCAAAAGTAGTTATTGGGAGTTAACTATAAGAGATAGAGACATGCTGTCGCGGGATTTTTGACAGTATTTTTGTAGATTTTTTTGTACATTACTCTAGTGTATCTCGGCTGGCTTATGCGGCGTACGCAAGTAAAGCTCAGGCAAGTTTTTTTTTACAACTGCGCGACTTCTTCACATAAAACGGTAATGTATTATTCACCTCAACTTTCAGGAAGAACTAGACTATCTTTTAGTAAAAACTGGTTAAAATCCGTTCAGTGGATTTAAAAAAAATCGACCACATACAGACATACAACTTTTGGGGACTTTGTTTTATACTAACAATAGATATGATTATTATTATTACTTTTGTATGTAGCATTGTTTTAGAGCGCGTATTACAAGCGATTGTGGAACTGAGACACTTAGATTATCTTCATCAATCCTTCAATCCTTACTCATATTATAAATAAATAAATAAATAAATATATGGGACACTTACACACACGGTCGTCTGTCCCCAAAGTAAGTAACTTAATACTTGTGTTATGGGTGACGGACAACTGGTAGATATACTACATATATAAGTTTAAATACATACTTAAATACAAATACACACCCAGGCTCGAAGAACCAAAAATTTGTTTATAGAAAATGTTGGCCTTCGGCGGGAATCGAACCCGCGACCCGCGGAGCTGAAGGTAGGGTCACTACCCACAGCGCCAACGGGCCAGTCAATTATAAATGTGAAAGTCTGTCTGTCTGTCTGTTTGTGTGTCTGTCTGTTACGTTTTCACGGCTGCTCTGCGAAACCAATATCGATGAAATTTGATACAATTATATCTTATACACCTGGGTAACATGAATGCCATAGAAATCCTGTCCATCCATAAGAATAGGATAATATTGAAAAACGCTACCTATTATGAACCTATCAAAGTTTTTTTTATTCACGATGTGTCAAAGTCAAGTCCAAATCTGTAATTTAAAAGAGGTTCCATTTCAGAAGTTCACGTTGTATGGCGTCCGTCGAAAGAGTCATTTTAAGAAAGTTTTTACATAACTATTTTGATTCCTGTTTACTGAATAAATTTAACTGAGCTATTAAAATGTATAATTAATATACCCGTATAACCCGTATTACTTAATACGGGTTATATACTGAATAAAATAAACAATTAATCATAAAATAAATAATAAATTAATAAAAAAAAGTCCGCATTTGTGTGCATGTGTACATGTGCTATTTTTTTTATCTTTTTTAATATTATGTATGTACGATAAATAAATAACCGCCGTCTATTGTCAATATATCGATCATTCAGGTATTTTTATTCACCGTGTGGTCTGTTAATTAAAGAAATTAGTTCTTTATTACGCTGTTTACCTTGCCGACCACGCTTAAAATAGCATATAAGATATGTCAACGTAGACAGAAAGATGGTTCAAGCAAATTAAATTTCTTATAGTTTATATACGAATAAAAATAAATGTTATTTTTTTATGGCTTAGTTAAAAGGGCGACCACCATAGCTAATCCTTGAAATTGAAGGGGGCTCAAAATCCCGTGAGCGCTTTAGCCGCACAACAATAACATGAAGGGCCCTAAGATGCCTCCTTGGAAGCCTCATAGACAGCAGGGCAAAAGTGCTTTGTTGGTTTTTCTTTGTTAAAAAATGCAGGAAGATTCATGAAAAAAGTTTACCTGACATTTAATATTTTTTTACATGCAATCGTATAATTCACGGTGTTTCTATGTATAAATGTTTTAATCTTATGCAAACTAATTCATAATAAGTTAATAAAAAGAAAACTTTTAACAGATTTCATGTCCCTACTATTAACCGTTGAGGAATTCTCTCATCTAGAGCCAATTCTGGCAGCAGCATCAAGTCATGCTTATCATCATGCATTGTCATCAGAACTGGAGCAATATGTAAAATTTCAGCTCAATTGAACACCGAGAATTGGTTCAAATTTAACTGGAAAGATTCCACCTTCTCATACATACTCGTGCAATGCAAGTTGAACAAAAAAATTTTAAAAACGAAAGTCTGTCTGTTTATCTATTAGTGTAACCCTAATTCGTTGGAGAAAAATTGATGAATATATATATTACAAATATTAACAATATAAGAACACAGTGTCGCATATTGTAAGAAAGAATAAGGTAAGTCATTCTACTTGTTCTTAGATATAATTTATAAGTTTAGGTTAAAATTAAGTTTATTATTTTAATTAAGCTTTTTAGTCTTGTGACTGAATTGTATCTTCAATAAAGTACTTACTGTGAATGTACTTTATAAAAGGGGAAAAAATGCTATAAGACAAAGTCCCCAAAAGATATCTGTCTGCATGTAATCAACTTTATCAAAATCTATTAAACGGATTTTTGCAAGGTTTTTGAGCAAAAGATAATGCTATTTTTGATAAAAGTTTAGGTTTACAGTACCATTTTGTTTGGAAAACATTGTGAAGAAGTCTGTCTTTCGAAGGTAAATTTCTAGGATGTGTGTACGATACATTGACATTTGAGCAGTTTGATGGGTCGAAACTCCTTCTCTGTAAAAGCAGATAGGCCTACTATGCCCAACAGTGGGATAGTAATATGCTGTAACTTTGTAGCTCAACTTCCTTTCGGTCCCTTAATTTATTGCTATACGAACTAAACGCCGTCTTCTCTTGCTAACTATATACATTATTGCTGTTTGTGTACATTCTCTAATTTGTGGATTTAAAATTTCAAAGTTAAAAATGTATAAAATTTGGATTTCGTGACAAAGCATTATATTGTCAAAGGCAACGATTCGGTTAAAAGTTACTCTTATTCCCAATCCAATATAGTCATTGGGAGTACCTTACACAACTCAGAAAGTTATTTCCTAGTGAAAATAACTCAGTGAAATATCTTAGAGATCCTCGCGCTCACTTAAAATATAATGTTTAACTATAATTCAATCTCTCTCTAGGTCTCTTAACATATATTATGTTTTAGTCTCTTATTCTGCGTAACTATTTGGTAAATTTGCGGGTTCGACTCCCGTCGAGGGCCAACGTTTTCTATAAAAAATTTGTTGGTTCGTAGAGCCTGGGCGTATATTTGTATTTAAGTATATATTTCAAATTATATATGTACTTTATCTACCAGTTGACCGTCGCCCATAACACAAGTATAAATTTACTTACTTTGGGAACGGACGACCGTGTGTGTAAGTATATTTATTTATATTTCCGCTCATCCTAGTTGGGCAACGGGAACCAAAAGGGGTTTTTTCCTCATTAGCAGTATTACTTATCATTAAGTGACTGTCGTGGCGGCCTGTTAAAATCTCACTGCTGGGAATAGGCCTCCTCTGTCCGTTTCTGGAGAGAAGGGTTGGAGCTAAGACCTATCACGCTGCTACAATGCGGATTGGTAGGTTTCATATATCTCCAGAATTCTCTAGAGATATGCAGGTTTCCTCACGATGTTTTCCTTCACCGAAAAGCGCGTGACAAATTGCAATTATCAATTAGACACATGAGTTTTAATAGAAAAACTCATTGGTGCCTGCCCGGGTTTGAACTCGTGTTACCTTGTAAGAGTCGCACGGTCTCACCGCTGGGCTATCACAGCTTAACATTTTACATTAACATTAAACATGAATATATATTGCAAACTTATACTAATTTAAATTAATAAAACTAATAGTTTTTTTACCTATGAATTTATGACATTAAATAATCTTGGATTATCTCCGTCCATTATCCATTTCAATACTATAATGTTAATGCTTTACTGTTTAAAAACTTTTAATTAATTTAAAACGATTTAAGCATAAACACAGCTTTACACAATACGTTTATAATTTATGGACGATATTGTTTATGGCCCGTATATAATACGTAAAACAGATTATCCTATTGAATGGTATTTAGATTATTGATTTGAGGATTGTAATTTATCGTTGCGAATTGAAATTTATTATGAAATTAAAAAGAAGAACTAAATAATTAATGAGCATATTAATCATTTAGCATTAGTAGGTATATGATATAGCATGTTCGCATACAAAAGACTAATTCCAATTCTGAAATATTTGTTAAAATTAAGGTTAGTTTTTACTCAATTTTAGGTAGTTCATTGCTACAATATTTATGGTAAAAGCGATATAATAGAGATATTTAAAGCTGTGATAGCACAGCGGTGAGACCGTGCGACTCTTTCAAGGGGGTTACGAGTTCGAACCCCTGGCAGGGCAATGAGTTTTTCTACAGACGTACAGACGCGATTTAGCTACAAATGTGGCGAACGCAATATGTACGTCGTCTATATAGCCGGTTAAGACCGTCATTAACTCGCTAACTTATTTATTTATTTAATTAATCATAATACCAAATTATAGCCAAAATCATTCTTCGAATTTTCCTTTTTTTCCCTAATCCACACTTTATTTTATCTTCTCTCTCTATCTCGGATATAAACAAAAGTAATAATAAAATTATTTTGCTATAATCCGCGATACATGATGTATCGCGATGTATCGCGGATTATAGCAAAATAATTTTATTATTACTTTTGTATTATGGATCTCCGCAAAGTAACGCCTAATTCTATCGGATATAAACCTCTCGCACTCATGCGGTGCTGAGTTCAGAATTTTTCACTTTGACATATACGTAGCAACAATGCAATAAAAAATCAGTAAAGCTGTATTTCCTTTAGTGAAGACAATAAAAAACACATAAGGAACCATCTGTATACAGTGCGCTTCATAAAAGCGCAAAGAATACGTACAATTTATAAACAGCCTGTCGTTACAAGGCAACGGATCTGAATAATAAAGCAATAAATATCTCACGGGGCGAAATTCCGCTATAACGCGAAACATTGTTCCGTTTTGTGACAAATATTGTGCCGACATTGATGCTAAATATGTAAGGAAGTAGGTGGATTATTCGGCTATGAATTCTTTGGTTACAGGCACTATAACAAAGTTCTTGCTATAATCCGCACGGGTTAAGCAAATGCATGCAAAGCTAATGTGTATAAAGCAGGCAAAATTTACGCACCTTACACATGCAGGACAAGTCACCACACGCACCCCAAGGCGCCTCCACCAGCAACAATGCACACAAGCAGCACACACAACCACCACCACAATCTCGACGATCGTTTCGCTCCGAAATCGAAGCATCATCAGGAGGATAGGCTCCACGAAAAAATCGCAATGCAATATGTATTCGCTTAACCCGTGCGGATTATAGCAAGGTAGTTCTGTTATAGTGCCTGTAATATGGAATTCCGCAAAGTAACGCCTGTTTCTATAAATAATTCTTTGGTTTCTTTGCATATTTTCATTTTCGGTGTCCGATTGAGCTGAAATTTTACGTACTGGTCCAGTTTCGATGACAATGCACGTTTGTGATAAGCGTGGTCTGATGTTGCTGTCAGGATTGGCTCCAGACAAAGGAACTCTCCAACAGTTAACAATAGGGACATTAAATTTTGTTAAAAGGTTTTTTAACTTGACTTGTTAAGTTATGCTCAATGTTTCGGCAGAGTTACACCCAACAAGTCTCAAGTACACGGTTTATTGCTAATATACAGTCAATAATGGCATTTAATTTATAGAAATACTAGCTTCTCCCCGTAGCTTTGTCTATGAGGAGATGGGTCGTAACAGCACGGCTGATAAACACCAATTGTCCTCGGCATATTTACAATTTATCGTGAAATTTCTAAAGTGAGATTATTCAAGATAGCGTATGTTCTACGTGCGATGTATTTACTTAAAAGTACCATCGAGAAATGTTGCTAGACATAAAATATAAGCGTGAAATCCATAGGAAAATATTTGTCAACGAATAATTGTAAGGTATTTGCAATACTATGAACTTCCCTTCCTGTCTATGCCTCACACCGAGTGCACGTGTTTTGTTTTTGTCGAAGTATTTTTTGCTATTTTATTTGATATTTCTTTGTTTTTTTTTCAAAAATTATACGAAATATTAAAAAATATATATAATATTATTTTAAGTTTTTGGCAAGGCACATTAGGTATGCTAACGACACCAGATGCCAGTTCAATAAAGCTTCGGCTAGCCGGACAACATAGATGTCAAAATAACGGATTTGTTACATGATGTAATCTAATAAAAATATTTAAGTATAGCAAAATTCCTGGAGAAAAAATATTTACGTTGTTGTTGCAGGAAGTCACTATCGTAGTCACTTTCGTCAAAAATTCATGATAGTATTTCGCTTATCTTAATCAGACTCACTTACCTATTGTGGAACAATAGACAGCGGGTCTAAAGTGTCAACGCATTCGGTATCAACGAAGGTGTATTCAGCAGTTTCTATATTTAATCCTCTAACGACATCGAGGCATCAACGAGCTTTACTCTTAAAACTTATGTGTTTAATTGATATTTCCAATTTATCACACGTTATCTGCCAGCAACCCTTGGTGGTTGGATAACAATTGGAAACATAGTATAGGTACATTAATAGTTAAAAGATGCAACATCAAAACACTATAAACGATTATAAATTAAATACACTTAATAATTACTTTTTTATAATCATAAAATAGAATACATATATATGATACTAGATAATACACTAATACTAATACGAAATTTAACAAACAATAAAAAGATAGTGTTGCTTTAGCCTAAGTTTGTAGAAGTGCAAGGAAGGAAAGTCTAGCAAGGACTGTAAAAGACTTAGAGACAAAGTTCAGTGAGGGAAACATTATGAGGAAACCTGCATATATCTAAAGAATTCTGAGGATATCTGCCAATCCGTATAAGAGCATCGTGGTGAGTCGGAACTCCAACTCTTCTCTTCAAAAAGGAGAGAGGAGGTATATTCCCAGAGGTGGGATAATCAGAGCCCGTTACGTTGCTTTACCATGAAAAGATGTTATTCAGTTTACGCTGTATGTATTGTAAGGGGTAATTACAAGAGGTCGCTGCTGTCGTGCGTGTACCGAGTGCAGCCGATGTATAACGAACATAGCCGTAGATGTTCTAGTATGAACGTTGTTCAGACTAGTGGTTGATATAGATGAAGAGGGAGCCATCTTGTGTGATGTGACGCGTGTTTTGGTATTATTGTATTAATTGCGAATAAGGAAGTATAAGTCGAATTATTGATTGAGGATTCATTAATACTCACTTCTGAATATTCTTTAACAGTTCAGAAGTGGGATTGGGCTTGTATTTAGCCATCCTTTAAAAGGATAACCTAGCCCTCTAACAATGACATGACAGTCACGTTCAAGGAAAACGCGACCATACTGAATCGCGTGAATCATCATTTAAGTAGAGGCGGTCTTACACGATTTCTAATTAAGAAAACAATCTTGAAAACCTAGAAGTGATGGTTGGGAAATAACTTGAATTACGGCGTTCGAAGTCGGTTGCTGCAGTTCGCGATGATGGGGTCAACGAGGAAGTTGCGAGGCACCATCCACGACGCAACCGTCGTGGATGCGGAGGACGGCTTTGGAACCGATGGCGTCGTCATTATCGGCGCCTACATCGACGCCTGCTGCAGTTGTTGCTGCGGTGTCTACGTTTGAATCAGTATACGAGTCTAGAGGTCGTAGTCTAGCAGCGCGATGGTTTGTCCAACCCGTAAAGGTATGATGAATAATAATTGATAAATTGTAATGTGCGGGCAAGACTTCGTAAGTCGCACGAGAAACGTGTGCTTATGACCAGTTCGGTTAAGACCAGTTCGGGTTTGAAGTCTTAGGTTCCCGATAGAAGTGTTTAAGTTGTTGTTTCATGGAACAAGAATTAATAAATCGTACTTGTGGGGCAAGACTTCGTAAGTCGCGCGAGCTCCGCGGGCTTATGACCAGTTCGGTTAAAACCAGTTCGGTTTGAAGTCTTAGGTTACCCACATACGGTTATGTAAAAGTGGCAAAATTTTTGTTTCTATTAGATAAAAATAAATAAATTGAACATGTGGCGCCGAGACTACGTAAGTCGCACGAGCTCCGTGTGCTTATGACCAGTTAGGTTAAGACCAGTTCGGTTTGAAGTCTTGGGTTATCCATATGAGGTTTAATATTAAAAGTGATTAAATAATTGTTTCCATGAAACAAGTATCCATAAATTTACATGTGCGGGCAAGACTTCGTAAGTCGCACGAGAAACGTTTGCTTATGACCAGTTCGGTTGAAACCAGTTCGGTTTGAAGTCTTAGGTTCCCGATATAAGGTCTCGTAGAAATGTTTAAGTTGTTGTTTCATGGAACAACAATTAATGAATCGTACTTGTGGGGCAAGACTTCGCAAGTCGCGCGAGCTCCGCGGGCTTATAACCAGTTCGGTTAAAACCAGTTCGGTTTGAAAAGTTTGAAACCAGAACGGCGCAACGTTCAGACTAGTGGTTGATATAGATGAAGAGGGGGCCATCTTGTGTGATGTGACGCGTGTTTTTGTATTATTGTATTAATTGCGAATAAGGAAGTACAAGTCGAATTATTGATTGAGGATTCATTAATACTTACTTCTGAACATTCTTTAACAGTACATAATCAGATCTGGGTGTACTTAACATACAAAATAATGTAATGTAGTAAGGAAAGGATAAGAATTTTTTTAACAAACATGAGTGTGTCATGTTTTATTTTATTTGAATCTTTATTTTAATTTGAGTTAAGGAATACATACTATATTACATTTGTTTAGTAAGAACTGGTTTAATTTTAGCTTTCTAATTAATGAGTTATTAAGTAACCTCTTTTCGTCTATTTTGGACTAAAATTTCTTAAGACCAAAAATATATCGGTCTCTTTTATTTATATTTGGTTTAAAGAAAATTATTCGTAGAATCGTACTATTTATAATAATAATATATGAAAAGGGACTGAAAAACATTTTATGTATTTCTTATTCTGTAGATTTTAAGAGTAATTTAATTAAATTACCTAATTAGGAAAACCATTAGCGATAGAACCTTGAGGACGACGGAGATGGTATGAAAATGTACATTTTTATTTTACCATTTTATTTCAACGTATAATTTTTTTTTTTTATATTTATCTGTATTTTATATTTGTGTTGCATAAAGCCGATTGACGCAGAGGTATGGATAGTCATTTAACCTACAAGTCAAGCGTTAAATTTTCGCATGTTTAAATAAATTCTATTCATATTATAAAACAAAGTACCTAAAAGCTGTGTCTCGGTATGTGATCGATTTTCTCAAAATCTACTAAACGGATTTTTGTACGGCATTTACTAAAAGATACTACTACTACTACTACTACTACAGTACACCATATTTAGTGGTAGAATACACTGGACTATAATTATTCTTGTAACATCTATAATTTTACTGTATTTGCAATAAATATGATTTCATTTGATCAATTTGTCCTCTGTGCCGTGTGGTATCCGGCTGCATAGAATTGACCACCCTCATTTCTTACCGAGGTTTCGTAAAAGGCGACTAAGGTAAGTTGACGTCAGGCAGGCGGTCGGTCGTAAAATACGTAGCCAAATCATGTGACAACATGTTTGTAACATGTTGTGCCGACCCCACTTAGAGTGGGATAAGGGCAGGAGAATGGAGGTTGATCAATTTGTCTTCTGAGAATGATGAATTTAGTATTATAAATAATAGTAGAACCTTTTCAATATCGGGAATAAGCCTAATCGAAGAAAATACTTAATAGTCTCTTCCAGAGATTTTATTTTTTCATATTTCCTCGCTCAGTCCCTCACAAAATTACTTTATACATTTAACCTTGTAACAGATGTGAATTTATTGGTATTTTTGTCGTAATTGAAAAATCAATTTGAAAAACGCAGTCAAATTCGTTTCATGTAGTCATATCAATTAATATCCGTCTTGTTATTTCGTAGAAGCTATACTGGCAACTTTGTTTGTGTCAACCTACGTGTTAAAATACCTTATAACTAATTTCTGTAATACAAAAGTAAAGTAAAGTAACGTCCTGGTAGTATCCTACAGCTAGGTATAGGCCTCTTTTCTCCGTGTTTGGAGAGAAAGATTGGAGCTAAGACTTACCACGCTCCACCAATGAGGATTGGTAGGTTACACATACCTCCAGAATTCTCTATAGATTTCCTAGCGATTTTTTCCTCTGCCGAAAAGCGTGTGATAAATTGAAATTATCAAAAACTAATCAATTATTTTTCTTAAATCCGCAATAAGAGAAAAAGTATATTATGTTAAAAGTTAAGTGAACTATCCGTTTTAATATATAACTTTATGTGTAATATTTGGAAACGCACTACAAAACTCCATCATCACCACATTAGCATTGCACAAATTAACTAACACAATCTCAAGAAACGTTTAGCTCTGTAACTGAGACGACATCAGGAGATAGAGAAAGAAAAAAATAAGCGTTGCGATTTTGTATTCTTTCAGATAATAAAAAAGGTAGTGCATGAACTATAACAACTGGACTATTTATCGGCTTAGTTTATTGATAACTACCAAACCAGCTCACTATACGGTACGGAGGTAATATTACAAGCATTGACATACAATGATAAGCCGTTAAAATACAAAATCTTTTTTATTTTTGATCCGTGTTGCGCCTGGGTTATTTGAAGATAAAATCTCCCTACTAACGAAACCAAATATTATATAAAATGCTATTAACTTTCCGGTCGGCCTAGGAAACAAGCAAACATTTTAATAAACAGTTCAATTCTTATACCACCCAATGCTTTATTTAACACCCAGTCCCGGTCTCGGATATATTTTATGACCTCCACTCAAATCCGAAATCGCATTCGATGGTTTTCAATTTCCCGCGCACCGAGTAGGCTGTCTTGAGTCCAAGCTTTTTGTCAATTTGTGGATATAACACGATTGTGATTTTCTTGATATCTCTTAATGATGCTTCAGTTATAGGGCAAAAACAACAGATGAGATTGTGCTAGTGAATGTGTGCAATTCTTGTGTTGTCTGGTGGTGGTGGTTTTTCGTACATGCAGTTACTAATACTGTATGTATAAGGTGTGTCTGTATAGTGTGTTATGCTTCCTTCATTTGACATGATTTTCTTTAAAAAACGCGGATTATTGCAAAGTAATTACTTTTCTTGAACTTATGTAAAGTGTATGTATGTGTAAAGATTATAAAGAATTGTACAATTAATTAATAAAAAAAGGAAAGTAGCGGCCTGTTACAATCCCACTGCTGGGAATATGCCTCCTCTCTCCGTTTCTGAAGAGAAGGGTTGGAGCTAAGACCTACCACGCTACTCCAATGCGGATCGGTAGGTTATACATATCAACAGAATTCTCTAGAGATATGCAGGTTTCACTCACGATGTTTTCCTTCACCGAAAAGCGTTTTTGATAGAAAAACTAATTGGTGCCTGCCCGAGTTTGAACGCGTGGTACCCTCGAAAGAGTCGCACGGTCTCACCGCTGGGCTATCAGAGCTTAAAATTTTTTTCCAATTAATTAATATAAAATTCAAACTGCAATTAGAAGTGAAGAAAGTAAATTGACATATGTTACTTTAATATTTACTTACGACACTTCAAAGAAAAATTTCACTGACTTTCAAGACTGAATATCATTGTTGGAACTAAGTTACTATATGTCTTCTTTATTGAACAGGTGAGTGGGCTAGTAAATTAGTATAGCATTTACTTTACAGTATCGATAACGCTGCTTTCCAAATAATAAGTAAAATATTAATGCGAAAAAAAAATTGTGTCACTACAAAGTAGTATTTGGGACACCTAGAATACATGGTTAAATTCCATTAGTCAATCGCTAAAATCTAGTTGGTTTGTCAATACTTAAAGATGATACAAGTAATTTTAGTTAAACTAATAACCAAATCATGTTACAATATGTTCAAAACATGTTGAGCCGACCCTACTTAGGGATAAGTTTAGAAGGATGATGATACCAAGTAAGTCTTGTCAAAACTTATTTAACACCTATTTGTTATGAATCATTATAGGTTTAAATAAAAAACAACATTTTAAACGAGTCTCCATAGACGTTTCTATAAAAAATATTCCATAAAAATATGGCCACAGCCGCAAAAAGCGTTATGCAATGTCCTTTATTATATGTATATTATTGGCGCAAATAAGGGTTTCTGACATAGAAGACTAGACTGTATAAAATTTCCTCCAGCCTTTCATTTAGAAAATACTTTACAGTTATTGGGAATACTTCTGATATAGACGATAAAATATACACGATGTAAACAAAAATAGAAGCGATATTTATGAACACTTAAAGCTTATTTTGGCTTGTAAATATAGCACAGAAATATGTAATGTTTAAGATATCTATTTAATGTACATTATATTACTTTAGTGTATCTCTGTTTGTTTACGCGGCGCACGCAACTAAAGCTACTAACAGTCGAGTTTTTTTACACATGATTTCATCTACAAATTTATATAAAATCGTAATGTGTAATATCAACCTAATAGTGGTTGTAAAACATTCATAGTGCTATTCGTCACGAATATTCTGCTATTTGTTCTGTAGAGAAAAACGCCCCATGAGATATCGTTATATTATTCAGTCCCTGTGCCTGGAGAGGGCAAAACAACCGAAAATTGTAAGGAGTCGTAGTGTTCACGGCCATTTGTGTTTTATATACGTATTTGTATTGTTCTTGTATAGATGGTTCGTGTTCACGTCTCGTTTTCATAACTTATATTACTATTCCTACGCTTATTTAATGTTATTTCCTTACATGCAATTCGTTCAAGTTAAATCATCCTTGTAAATTACCCTTCTTGCCGTGTGGTATCCGTCAGAATAGAATAGACCACCCTCCTTTTTACCGAGGTATCGTAAGAGGCGACTAAGGTTTATGCCGTGTGGTATCCGGCTGCGTAGAATAGACAACTCTCATTTCTTACCGAGGTGTCGTAAAAGTTGACTAAGGTAAGTTGACGTCAGGCAGGGAGCAAGTAGTAAAATACGTAGCCAAATCATGTGACAACATGTTTGTAACATGTTTACCGACCCCACTTAAAGTGGGATAAGGGCAAGAGAATGATGTATATTATTACCCTTCATTATTTACAATTTTTCCTGTTACCGAAGAATGAAAATTCAAAAATACTGGTTCGGAAAGTTATTCCTGCCGAGAAGAGCCAGCAAGAAACTCGGCGATAGCTTTTTTTAAAACACAAATCTTAAAACTAGTTACATTTTGTTATTGATATTTCAGAAAGGTCGAAGAGTGTATATCCACGATATTTTTATTATCTATGAAATCTACAACAGTATAGTAGCCTTTCTATATCAAAATCTTTTATACAGTTTTTTTAAACTGCTGTAATGGCAAAGCTAAAACAGATTGTGGAATTTTATAATAGATTCTGATATCAAAACCCACAAACGACTTACGTACTTTAACTATGTCTATTATTTACGTCGCTAATTTCTTTATAATTATGTATATATACACAAAAATTAAATTGCTAAAAAATATACTGAAGCAAATGTAAAAATACCTATTTCCTTAAACTTCTCTCGGAGAGAATCACGCGGACTTAAATTGTAAATTCCACGTATGGGTCATCTTTGATACAAATATTAATAATGAAATCCACTTATTTATACTTATGATAGCCCAGCGGTAAGGCCGTGTGACTCTTTCGAGGGCGTCACTAGTTCAAACCCGGACAGACACCAATGAGTTTTTCTGTTAAATCTTATGTGTCTAATTAATATCTGCAATTTATCACACGCTTTTTGGAGTAAGAAAACATCGTGAGGAAACCTGCATATCTCTAGAGAATTCTAAGGATATGTGTAACCTGCGTAATCCGCATTGGAGCAGCGTGGTAGGTCTCAGCTCCATTGCTTCAAAAATGGAGAGAGGAGGCCTATGTTCAGCGGTGGCATAGTAACTGGTCGTTACTTTACTACTTTTTAAACCCACTTACACGAAAGAAGCTGCCTAGCTTCTGTCTTTGAATTCGTTTAGTTCGAGTCTAGTTCGTTTCGTCCGAGTTTAGTTCGGATTTTTACTATTTTTAATCATTTGATGTCTAAACCAAGACGTTAATCTTTATTTAATAATTAAACGCAATTCTTATATGAATTGCCTCAAACATGTGCATATATACGATGCAATGAAACATAAAGCGCACTTTCGCGTTTCGTCTGAGAGGTCCCAAAGAGGGCGTCCTAGGATCCTTCAGTGTATTGTAACGCTCGAGTAACCATGGTTTAGAGTCCCCTTCAATTTCAAGGATTAGTTATTGAAGCCATACTTTATCTTGCCTTTTAAATGTGTTGTTTTATCACACAAGTGCTGGCTTACAGGAAACTGCTAAGATATAGTTTTAACTATAGCAGAAATGTAGCTTTATACCAAGATTATTACCGAATATATCTTTATTCACCGAATTATATTTAATTCATGATATTATTATAAACTTAAAAGTCTGTCTGTCTTACGCTTTCAGGGCTAAAGCAATATTGCTATGATAGAGCAATATTGATGGTACATTGAAGCTTTTATACTGGACTAAAATATAGAAAAAAAAATTACCGTAGTTTCTTCGAAAATAAAAATAATAATACAATACATAATGAGATATTTAAATATCAATTTCGTCGCCAACGTCGTTGCGCCTACCACAGGTTATAAAATGCTAAAATGAAATGTTTTAAAACTTATCAAAACTATGTTATTTACATTAATATATAACACTAATATAATAATACTGATTTTATTCCGCCTTTATTTTCATTTTAATTTGACTATTCAAAAGTGCTTGTGAAGACCGATTTGAATAAAGTATCATTTGAATTTAAATTTGTATTTTTGCTGTTAATTCAGTAATTATACACAGACAGAATATATATAAAAGCGATCAAACAAAACTCATTAAAACACACTATTTTAAATGTAGACAACTTGTGTTATCGGGTCCCGCTTTGTCATCGCAGATATTCTTCAGGAGATTTGACTTTGTTTTCATCAAGGAAAAATATGAAACTTAAAAGTGATTTTATCGCAATAAGACAGTATGGTATTTTGGAATACACCTGGTAATTTACCAGGGGAATACCAAAGTTTTGGAATGGCAGTTAATGTGTCAATTAAAAGTGAGTAAACTTTTTATGCGCTCTAATAACCAAACGGTGCGACCGTGTGACTCTTTGCAGGTAGGGGGTCATGAGTTTGAATCCCGAACACCAATAGATATTCTGTTATAACTTATGTGCGCAAATATTTGCAATTTATCACACGCTTTTCGGTGAAATACAATATCGTGACGCCTGTATATGTTTAGAAAATTCTGGGGATATGTGCACCTATCAAAAAAGATTAAACTTTCCGTTTTTTGCAAAAAAAAGGAGAGAAAAGAGGTCGATACCCAGCGTTAGTAAGTTTAAGTAAAAGGCCGTTACATAACTTTTTTTTGTAATATTTCGTTTTTTTCATGTATTGGCACCAAATATTACAGTTAAATCTTATTTGTATATAATTTTTATAGCGTTTATTTAGAGATCTTCATTCCACTTCCGGCAGGCGAAATGCGTAGTAGGTGTAAGCAGATAATCACATTTATTATAAAAGTCAGTATGTATGTCCATATATTAATATCGATCAAAATGATTAAATAAAAATAAAATATATATGGGACACTTACACACACGATCATCCGAGACCCAAAGTAAGTAATTTAATACTTTCGTTATGGGTGACGGATAACTGGTAGATATACTACATATATAATTTTAAATGCATACTTAAATACAAATACAAAGATTCTACTTGTTGATTCTTCCAGACTGGAAGAATCAACAAGTTGTTTATAGAAAATGTGGGCCCTTGGCGGGAATCGAACCCGCGATCCGTGAAGCTGAAGGCAGGGTCACTAGCCACTGCGCCTACGGATCAGTCATTGGGTTTAGTTAAAGTAAATAAAGGAATGCCGAAATGCAAAAACTTATTAGAAATATATTTTGTGCAACCGTTGAGTTTGTTTGGGTGGCTTAGCGTTTAGAGCGATTCGAATTAAGTCTCTGTAATTTTGACTTTACGAAAAAAAACGGTCAACTAAACACACATACGTAGACGTATATTAAAAATGAAACCGAGGATGTTAAAGGTGGTACCTGCTATATTTATAGCTGTAGGGTAGTTGAATTGTGAATTAAGTTACCTACGAAGCTTGTTTCATTATATGGCACCGACGACGTGTATTAAATTATTCCAAGTATATTGGCTAAAAGCGACGGGCGGTTGCCAAAGTTTGGATGCAGTTTTTAATTGTACAACGGGTATTAGTAAGTTATAGTTGTGTATTTCTAGCTGTTTTTGTGTGCATCTTTGAAAACTCGCATATTGACGTTGTGTTTTATATATTTTTGAATGGTTAGAAAATCTAACAATGACAGCTGTGATAGCCCACCGGTGAGACCGTGTGACTCTTACGCGGGGAACACGTGTTCAAACCCGGGCAGGCATCTATGAGTTTTTCTATTAAAACTCAAGTGTCTAATTAATAATTGCAATTAATCACACGCTTTTCGGTGAAGGAAAACATCGTGAGGAAACCTGCATATCTCTAGAGAATTCTGGAGATATGTGTAACCTACCAATCCGCATTGGAGCAGCGTGGTAGGTCTTAGCTCCAACCCTTCTCGCCAGAAAGGGAGAGAGGAGGCCTATTCCCAGCAGTGGGATAACAGTGCAGTGGGTAACAGGCCGCTACTTTAGGGAATAATTTTGCACAAATTGCTTTAATTATAACATAACAAATGTACTATCATTTATGTGGTTAAATAAGATATTCATTTATTGCTCATTCGTACACAATCATGACAATTTATATTATGTAAAAAATTTAACACTTGAGAACAACAATGGCAATTTAATCCAATTCAACATCTGACCTTCTGCCCCGCCCGACAAAGACAGGGGGATACTTACTCTCCTACGCTATGCCTGCGGTCTACTCTCCCTCCATCCAACAAATATTCGATCAGATTGCTTGTCTTGAGGCGAGTTTAACATTTTTACCCATCATATCAAAATTACACAACGCCACTAATGTAGTTTTCTCTTCAAAATTATAACATTAAAATGAAAATGATAAATGAAGTAGTGATTTTTACGATGAGAGAGTATGTCTCACTTCCAATGAGAGGTATGGTCCGGATGCGGTAATTTCCGGTCCAGCTTCCAGTTTCGACATTCAGTTTCAGGATAGGGCAAAATTTACCTATAGAATTTTAATCATCTCTATGGCACATCGGCGGGTTTCCTCTGAACTGAAATTCAAAAATTCTTGTTATGCTCCATAGTTCAGTCAAATAAATTTTTTTTGTAGATATTGATACGTTCTATAATACTATTTTTAGGATCCAAAGTAGGATTTATAAAAAAGAACAAAATTAACACGTATGTAACCATACAACGCAATAAATAAAATGAGAACAGAGTTTCCGCAAGCAAGAACCGATCGCAAAAGAGAGAGCTCTGTTAATGACCTGGCTACTTATATATCCCTCGATGGGCGGTAACTATAAAGTTTTGCTAGCAATAATAAATTGATAACTGATTAAAAATTCTTGCTTTCTACACTATATAACATTTTTTTTTCACCGGTTTCATTTTTTGGTGAGCTGGTGCAAATTATTTTATCGTCATTATTCGGACAGCAGAATCTTGTCAGTTTGTCAGCAAGTAGCCTCTGGCTTATACCTTTAAACGATGTCGCGCAAACCGTAAAAAAATTCTGATCACAATATGTTCTCGTTACACCTTATTGTTAACACGTTGTCTATGTTAGTAAATTATGTTATGCTCGACTCGTGGCAAATTGTACTGAGAAGCTTTGAAGATTTGCAAATAAAGGACTAGCTTATTATGCCGTCAAACCGTTGTGATATACAACTACGGAGGGATTATCTACATTTGTTATTAGTTCAGAATAGTGCTATACCGTCAATTTTTCTGCATTATATATTCTACGTATCCAAAACCTCCATTGGATTAGTATATGGGTCTAAACTTTAAAGAATTATTCTTTTATTAAAAAAAGATTGCGTTTTAATAAAACATAAGCCGTGTGGTAGCTGGCTGAGTAGAATAGACCACCCTCATTTCTTACCGAGGTGTCGTAAGAGGCGACTAAGGTAAGTCGACCCGCCGTGTGGTATCCGGCTGAGTAGAATAGACCACCCTCATTTCTTACCAAGGTGTCGTAAGAGGCGACTGAGGTAAGTTGACCCACCGTGTGGTATCCGGTTGAGTAGAATAGACCACCCTGTTTCTTACCGAGGGGTCGTAAAATACGACTAAGGTAAGTTGCCGTCAGGCAGGCGGCCGGTCGTAAAATACGTAGTCAAATCATGTGACAACAATGTTCTTAACATGTTGCGCCGACTCCACTTAGAGTGGGATAAGGGCAGGAGAATGATGATGCGTTATAATAGAACATGTAATTGATCAATTGTATTTATTAAAATATATTAAATACGTGTCTCAACGATTTCCGGTCTATTAATACTAAAAATACCTGAGAACATTGTTTGTATGGATTTTCCAATAATCAGAAACCTATATCTTGTTTTCATCACATCTTCATTTTTAGCCACGTGGTGTCACAAGAATTTTTAATCGTTTTGCTACAACATTAGTTGCGATTCAGCACGTTAAAGTGTGTGTGATCCTCCTCAAACATCAAGTCATTGTTGTACAGAGGGCGATACGATTTGCAAGTCGAAACAGCGGCAGCGTAGCTTTGAATATTTTGCGATACGGATTTGACTTTAAAATTGCTGCAACCGCCCATCTAGTGAGGCCTGCCTTACTTGAGATATCCATTATTTTACTTGTTTGCTTGAGACCCTTTTACCGAGTACCTATCTATCTTAGTAAACTTATTTATTATATACTAAAAATAAGTAGTGTTTTAATTATAGGTAATAACTTTCAAATTAAGTTTAGACAACTGAAAGGTACAGTAAAACTAATCTTATCGTTAAATTAAGAAGGAAAAATGGATTATACAGTAAAAGAAGATTAATACGAAAAAAAAAATAACAATATATATATATTTTTTCTTATTCTTGAACTTATATTCTTTACATATATATATGTAAAGAATATAAATTTTTTTTTTAATACTTGAAATTTGAATCTTGGTTTGACTCTGTTAAAAGGAAAATAAAATTAGAGAAAAAGGACTTAGCAACGGAATAACAAAATGGATATAGAATTAAATATAAAAAGCGAAATAAAATAGAAACTTAATTGTCGTTTCTTTGGTTAACGAAGCAATATATATATATATTGCTTCACGCTGCACGTTCTATTTTCAGTGATGGTTGCCATGACTGCGACATATATATGGCAGCTACGGCCTATAAAGCAAAGACTACAGTGTACATATTGAAAGTACAACCAAGAGTTCAAGATTAGCACTTATCACAAAAATAAATAAGAATCCCTTATAAAAATCCCTTATAAAGTACTAGCAATGCCCCGCGGTTTCACCCGCGTATATACCGATCTCGTGGTAGTGGAAAGTCTACTAAACCGGACTATAAATTTATTTTTGTGAATTAAAAGTTTGGCCCTGGGACTTACTAATAGTTAAGGCAAAGGAAGTTTTAACTGAATATTGAATTCTTTCAAAAGGTATAGGTATATCCGAGGGTATCATTGGTATCCTTGGAATAGGAGTCAACATTTGCATGCCCTGTTAAAATGGTATTATTTTCTTCGTACATTTATTTTCGACATTTTAAAATTTGTTACATCTTTTGATTGGAATGTCCGATTTTAATGATATAAAAATTATTTTACAAGTATTAAAACGTTTTTTAATAAAATATCATTTAATGGGATTAATACGGAGATATGAATAATATGGTTTGACTACTGTCGGAACTTTTATAGACTTTTACAATGTAAAAAAGTAGTTATATCGCCATAACTATAATACTAGGACACATGGTAACGCGGATTATTTTTTGTAGATATTGATACGTTCTATAATACTATATAACATTTTCTTTCTGTCATCAATTAGACAGATTTTTAAGACTAATTTCACACCTTATTACGGTAAGGATTCCTTTTTTTTTTTAGAAAATGTAAATATAGGCTATCTATATTGCTCAGTGAAGATGCAGCTTTCTAATGGTGAAAGTTTTTTTTTGTGAAAATGTTACAAATATTCATACAAATCTTTCCTCTTTTTAATATTAGTATAGATTGATATAAAAAATACTTACTTCAAAAATTGTACGGTACAGTTTTGTTCTCCACTAACTAAATCTAAACATAAATAAAGAGAACTAAAAATCTAAAATTACGATGAATACATATATCCAATGAATTATCATTAGGTATTAAGTAACTTTAGTTCGAACATAGTTCATCAACTAACAGTGCTTTATGCGATTATTTAGTTAAATTCATATGTCGGAAAGCTTAATTTTAATTACTTCCAATGTCGCTCAGTACTACTATAAAGTTAGCATCTATTCAGTTCTCATTTAGCGTTGATTAAATTTTAGGTAGTAAGTTAAATAAATTTAGTAAGTAATGAATTAGTATTATAATTTATTTAGTCATTCAAATTTAATATTAGATGTTAGGCTCTAGGCCCATGACTTTTAGGACTTAGGCGTTTATTTGATATTTACTAATCAAATCTAATCTAATCGAAACTAATAATTGCGATCTTTATGAAACGTATCGTGAGGAACCTGGATATTCCATAGCATTTCCGATGGATGTATCACTACGTTTTGGAGAAGAATGATGAGTCTAAGCTCGATATCTTTCGTCTAGAACAAGAGAGGATTTCGCAATAGGATTACCATAAGATGTTACTTTTTGTTACAGTAATATTACTAATCATAAAAAAATATACATAAAAAATATATTAGCAAGTAGATACATATACCTAAGGCCTTCACATTGTTAGCTAACGTAGTTTTTAGTGTAGTCGCACTATTTCATTTTCATATAAAATTTAATTAAAAATAGAAAATAAATAGTTTAGATGAGTAAAAAATTAAAAAAAAATGCATGTGTATTTTTCCTGAGTGTAGAGCGTACTCTGGTATATCTTGAGACACGTACGTAACACGACCACAAGTGGTTCTTGACTTACGCAGTGGCTTTCATTACGGGAAATTCTTAGGGTTCCACAGGGTCCATATCCTAAACAAAAAAATATTTTTAAAAATAATTGTGGAAGCCTACAAATATTTCTATAAAACAAGATCTTTTAGTGATGGCTATGAAACTATGTGGTAAAGCCTCTCAAAACATTTTAGAAGCACCGAGTCACCTGGTCAACTCAAATATCAGTAAATAAGTAGAAGAACTGTAAATAGAAGCAACGTAAATAATCGAGGGCATTTTATAATATTAAATATATGGGACAATAACACACTAAGCGTCCGTCCCCAAAGAAACTTAATACTTTTGTTCTGGATGACTGACAGCAGGTAAATATACTTATATAATAAAAACAACAACTTTTTTATAGAAAATTTTAGAAGGTTAGAATATTTTTACAACAAGCCTTTGTCTTAAGTTTTTTAAGAAATATCTATAAAATCTGATGTTGATAAAATATGATATAATACACCATCTAACGTTATCACGGCAACTATAAGATAGTTTACAGGTGTTGCGTTATGAAAATATCCATAAAAGCTATTTATTGGATAGGGTAAGGGCAAGAACGCAACGGCAAGTAATTTATCCGGGCAGGGACGCGTTGCGCATAACAATATAGAGGAAATTCTTACAAATGATATCTAAATACGTATTGTGTTCTGAGTCATGTTTACCAGCCATGTTCTGGTTTTTTAAGCATTTTTACAGAGTAGTAGGACGATGCGACATTAAATGAACGTATTAGATAACTCCTGAATCTCCTGATTCCTCCTCCTTAGGAATATTTGATTGACAATGGCATAGTTCCATTTTCGATCAATTATCCCATTTAAAATAATGTATTTTCGAAGAAACTTAATAAATTAATAATGACTCACTGACCTGGTACCGAACGCCTAATGAAATTGAACGTCCACCAGCTTAAAAAAATTAGGAACTAAACTTCAGTAAATTAAACTAAGCTAAACTAGGAAGTCGTTCTTCTACGGAAATCAAAACTAATACTATGTTAATGATGATCAGTTTATGCTGGAGTGATATTAAATTCTACTACTCCTAGACTACTACTGAAAATTCCTCTATGCTGCTATAACTTCGGATCGATCTACACAACTTAGTTTCACCTAGTTGGCATATTTTAGTTAGTTGGTACAGTTTGCGGTGTGCGCACATGTATGAAAGACTGACTCAAATCAACTGGCCAAAGTAAACTAACTTATTTTAGCTGGCGGTGGACGTTCGACTTAACTCCCTTTCTTATTTTGTCTCACGCGCATCTTTACTGTATTAAATTATTTTGTTATGGCGTATTAGCGTGCCGTCATTGATATTGATCAATGACGGCACGCTAATACACTACCCTACACTACTACACTATTTATACTATTAATTATAATAGTATAAAAAAACACTATTTATACTATTATATTAATTATAATAGTAAAGTAACAGCCTGTTACTATGCCCACTGCTGGGCTAAGGCCTCCTCTCTCCGTTTTTGGAGAGAAGGATTGGAGCAAAGACCTACCACGCTGCTCCAATGCGGATTGGTAGGTTAAACATATCCCTAGAATTCTCTAGAGATATGCAGGTTTCCTCACGATGTTTTCCTTCACCGAAAAGCGTGTGATAAATTGCAATTATCAATTAGTCACATAAGTTTTTAATAGAAAAACTCATTGGTGCCTGCCCGAGGTTTGAACCTATGTCGTCTCTAGAGAGTCGCACGGTCTCACCGCTAGGCTATCACAGCTTATAATAATTATACTACTTACACTAATTATAATAGTATAAATAGTGTTTTTTTTACAAAACAAATAAGTATTGTGGCTAAATTATTTCAATAAATTAACTGAATTCTTTATGAAGGCTGTTAAGATACCTGGAATTACAATGTATTATGGTCGATTCCACCTTGTATATTTTATTAATTTATCGTATTTCTATATAAATGTATCATTTCTAACATTTATATAATATATGTATATTTTACATAATAATTATAACAAAATGAATGATAATACTATCTTTCTATAATCCGCGATAAAAGAAATATATGTACTGCTAAATGTGGAGTGTACAATCCATTTATTGATAAATGCAGGATTCGTAAAAACGCATGCACTACAAACCTCCACCGCCACCACCACTATACTCAAACACTACACACGTTCACTATCACAAACTCAGCTATCGTTTCACTCCGCAACTGTAGCATCATCAGGAGATTGACTCTACTACACCAGTGGTTTATCTTTATAAGATGAAATCTTCTGTAATTATAAAGGACAGCGAAGAGGAAGTATAATACTGAAGATTTTAATTAACTGGTACACAATTACTTCAGTCATAGATCAAACGACCGGTAAATACCTCTTTTGTAGCAATCCAAAAGGCGTAATATTCGCTCAGACGAATAAATATACGTTGCGTGAAAATAATTACATCTGATAATTAGACGTCGGAAATTTTACACCCAATTTCTCTTCCTCTTATTTATTATACAAGATAATAAGTATTGCTTTATGTTTTTTATTCAGTACGTCGTTAGAGTTTTGTTTTGCTGAAAAGATGGAAATTTATCGTTTGCAAAAGATGTAAAGAAATTCCATTATCCGGCTCACCGACCGACTAAGAATTCGATAAACAGTGGTTAAACTGCCAGTCCCCCATTCAATATATCCGGATAAGTAGACCGTTACTCGTCCGCCAATATCCGGAAAATCGGATTAAAAGGGTTGTGTTAATGGGCGCTCTGTGAAAACTGATGTAATTATAAGAAATCGATGCCTATTTCTTTGATCTTTGTGTATAAAACAATTCGCTAAGTGAACTTTCCTGGGCTGATTTTTTTGAGCTGAGTATGTATTGAGTATGCGGAAAAATTAGACTTTAACTTTGGAATAATAAAAGTATTAATAAATTTTAAAAAATAAAATAAATATATGTGACATTTACACACACGGCTGTCCGACCCCCAAAGTAAGTTACTTAATACTTGTGTTATGAGTGTCGGATAACTGGTAGATATACTACATATATAATTGACATGATTTTTATAATGACTGGCCCGTTGGCGCTGTGGGTAGTGACCCTGCCTTAAGCTCCGCGGGTCGCGGGTTCGATTCCCGCCGAGGGCCAACATTTTCTATAAACAAATTGTTGGTTCTTCGAGCCTGAGTGTGTATTTGTATTTAAGTATGTATTTAAACTTATATATGTAGTATATCAACCAGTTGTCCGTCACCCTAACACAAGTATTAAGTTACTTTATTTGGGGATGGACGACCGTGTGTGTAAATGTCCCATATATTTATTATTATAATACATATACATACTTAATTAAATACATACTTAAATACAAATATACACCCACGCTCGAAGAGCCAACTAATCGTTTACAGATATTGTTGGCCCTCGGCGGGAATCAAACTCACTATACACTGCGCCAACGGGCTAGTCATTATAAAAATCATGTGACAAAACAAGTGTTAAATATAAATGTAGATGAATATGTGACTAGAGAGACTCCTAAAAGACATGTGAAGTATGACATGCATGTAAAAAGAGTAAAAAGAATAACACCAGGGTTGACGAAGGAGGTAGGCGACTAAGGTAAGTTGACCCATCGTGTGGATGTCCTGTTGAGTAGAAAAGGGCTCTTTCTTACCGAGGGATCGTAAAATGCGACTAAGATAAGTTGACCCACCGTGTGGTATCCGGTTGAGTAGAATAGGGCTCTTTCTTACCGAGGGGTCGTAAAATATGACTCGAGGTAAGTTCATGTCAGACAGTTCGGTCATAAAAAACGTAGCTAAATCATGTAACAATATTATGCAACATTTTCTGCCGAACACTTAGAGTGGGATAAGAACAGTAGAATCATGAATAAATACTTAATTACAGACAACAGATTCAATTATATACAGAAATGATGATAGTGGTTTTCGAATTTTCTCCTACGTAGAAATAAATGTTTGTTATCGGATGGTTCACAGACATAAGATAGGTAAAATCAGCGTTCCTTCGACCCAAACGTACGTGGTGCGAATAAGGAAAACGGTACTGCATTCGTGTTTGACTGATTCCTTATAATATGAGATGACTATGAAAAATTGGCTGACTGTTCAACGAAAAACCTTTTGTCATGCGAACTTTTAAATCAGGTAATAAATTAATAAAGTTTTTTTTTATTTTTTTTATTTATAACAAATATATACAAGTTATATCTATCTTAAATTACTTACACTCTACTACTATACAAATCATGCCCACGTGGAATGGTCCCAAGAATGCTGGCAGCGTTAATAAAGACATTGTTTCTTTTCAAATTATCGGCACACATAAATTTTGATTTTTATTTTTAAATAAAATCTAATAAACCAAATAAATAAGATGTAATAATATAAGATACGATTAAGAAAATTCTATCATGTGTCTGATGTCGAATTGATACTGAATTGAGATATCAGTTTCTGTTTCTTGTATAGCACACACGCAAACAAGATCACGCACGTGTTATAATATAAGAAATTAATGTAAAAATATCATTCTTATTTCTAACAAAAATTAACAAGCTTTGTTAATTTTTGCTTCAAAACATCATTTTGGCTCTGTTTTGATGTTATTATTTGTAAAGGGTCATAAAAATTAAAACATCTGTTTAGAAAGCGGCGTTGCAATACAAACGCCTAAATAAAAAACGAAGACAAAAAATAGTACTGGCACAGGATTCGCTTTAAAACTATTGTTTTGGTATGTTTACTGAGAATTGCCGTTAGGCAATTCTGTTTTTTTAAGGGAAATGTTTCTCATAACCGAATAGGGCAGATTTGAAAGAATAGTTAACAATTGGCAGTATCTCTGGAGGTCTGGCCGAGTAAAGTTGTTACTAAGCATTTTTAAGTGAAGTAGTTGTGGCGAGATTAAGATAAGTATAGTGTTATTTACTTATACCTAAAAATGATGTGATGTTCTGATCAACCCAGGACTAATTCACGTGTCGAATAGATGTCGATAGATGAATCATTGAGAAATTATTAACTGACGTAATTCAAATGTCTTATTGTACTGTAATATGAAGAGAGTTGTTAAATATTATTAAGGTGTGACTATTCGAGTCGTTTGTGATTATAATAAGGATTGTATAATTCACTTAGTTCAAATAAGTGAATTATTATGATGTTGTTGGTTTGATGTAACGAAATTACCTTTAGAGAGAATAGTTCTTTGTTTTGATATTATTGTAAATCTTCATTTCTTAAAAGAGCAACTGTTGAGTTTCTTACCAGTTCTTCTCAGCAGGTGACAGCATTTCCGAACTGGCAGTAGAGTCATTTCGAGTAAAGATAGAAAAGTTATAAAGATATTAAAAGATAAAATATATTAAGTTCCAACGAAATATATAGTTATTCTCTATTCTTTTGTTTCATTGACTTGTCCTAAAATATAGATAAGACTAATAGAGCTTTCCTGATTGCTGAACCTAAATAACAAGCTTAATAAAATAAAGTATAGCCTCAGTATGTCATATCAAATTTAACACACGCACACACAAACGCACACGCACGCACGTAGTCGAATTGAATCCACGTTAGAACAGCACACCACTCAGGCTTCCGTACGGGAGCAGATTGAAAGCTATTTTACCATACTAAGGTTTCTAAAATAATAAATACTCAATTACTTTACAGGCTTATGGTGTTTCAGTAAAAAAAACTCTTCTGATGAGGTTTCATAAATTGCAAACTTTTTTTCAGTTGATGCGAACGTTATCTTTGTTATTTATGTATGCCTGTTTAAATATTCTCACGTCTTCGACGTGTTAAATATTTAATTCATTAAGAATTCAAGCCCAGCGGCGTTAGAATATTTAAGTGTATCGGTAACCGATACCTAGCACTCAGCGAGGGTTACTTAAGGGGTATGTATGTAATTATTTTTGCCTAACTATTTCTTATGTCTTTGCTTGCGAGATTAATTTATTTCTTAAAGATGTTTACGACAGACTGTGGATACAAGTAAAAATAGGATTTATATATTTGGTAAGAAATGAGAGTGGTCTGTACTCAGTCAGATATCAAACGGCTGGGCAACTAACCTTAGTCGCCTTTTATTATAGCTAGGTAAGAAATGAGGGTGGCTATTCAAATACTCAGTCGAATACCACACGGCGGATTAATATACCTTAGTCAACTTTTACGACACCTCGTTATGATATGAGGGTGGTCTATTCTACTCAGTAATCCCAAGTAATCCCAAGTAAGATATTTTGATTAAAAAAGAAATTTCCGCTGGCCAGTGTTTTGCATTTAATATAAAAGTTTCTCATATTACGTTTCAATCTAGCAGAAGGATCACAGCTATAGACCAACCCTTTAACTCAGTCCTCACGTGCTCGATATAAGGGCACGTAGGTATGACGAGAAGGGGGTTTGAGGTAGGTGCGGGTGGTAACCTCTTGCATATCACGCTACGAGCGCTCGCCGTTAATTATGACATAATTACAACTCAAATTAAAATGACTACTTATTACCAAGTTATTCTCCCTCAGCTATGAATTATATTTGTCGCCGTGTGGTATCCGGCTGCATAGAATAGACCACCCTCCTTTCTTACCGAGGTGTCGTAAGAGGCGACTAAGGTATGTGCCTTGTGGTATCCGGCTACATAGAATAGACCACCCTTATTTCTTATCGAGTTGTCGTAAGAGGCGACTAAGGTATGTGCTGTGTGGTATCCGGCTGCGTAGAATAGACCACCCTTTTTTCTTACCGAGGTGTTGTAAGAGGCGACTAAGGTATGTGCCGTGTGGTATCCGGCTGCATTGAATAGACCACACTCATGTCTTACCGATTTGTCGTAAAAGTAAAGTAAGTTGGTTTTTATTGGTTGTAAGTTTTTCGTATATCCGTTTTTTCATACCCTATGTATAGGGTATGAAAAATGGATAGTCCACTATACATTTAACAGTATATATATTTTCTATTTACTGTATCGCGGATTATAGAAAAATAATTTTATTATTACTTTCGTATTATGATTTCTAATTGAAAATCCAAAAGCGTCCCAATTTCAACATCGTTCAACGAAACTGCTATTTTCCAACAATAAAGTATACAGAATAGAGTTTATACAATGCTTAGACATAAAAGCCTTTTGTAAATCAAAGTCAAAATTTTTCACTACATTGTGTACAAAAATCGTTTGTCTCGAGCCAAAGCATCCAAAAGGGAACGAGCGCTGAGTCTCGAGAATAGGCTTTGAAACTATGATAAAGAATATTACACAATGCATTCAGAGTTTTTTTACTTTATTTATTTTGTACAAAATATTAAACTCAAATGATTATAGCAAAAAATATGTTATTTTTCCATATATTATACTTGTCATCATATTAAACGCCGTGTGGTATCCGGCTGAGTAATAGACCACCTTCATTTCTTATCGAGGTCTCTAAGGTAGGTGATCAAGGTGAGATGACTTCAGGCAGGCGGCCAGTCATAAAATAACTAGCCAAAACGTGTAACAACATGTTTAAACATGTAGGCAGGAGAACTGATTTGAATTTGAACTGGACAAATGTAGTCTACATTTTGAAAATATAGGGATTAATAAATCACGATTTAAAAATTTTACTGTAAATCGCGGTAGAAATAATCAAAACTGAATGTAGAGTGTACTATCCAGTCTTTACCTTATCCTGCTAATCCTACTAATATTATAAATGCGAAAGTTTGTGAGTATGGATGGATGTTTGTTACTTTTTCACAAAAAATCTACACGACGGATTTAGATAAAACTTTAGTTATATAGGTTATACATCAGAATAACATATAGGCTACAATTTGTTATAATTTTATGTAATATAACGATACATGTCAATAAAGTCGGAAAAAATCTGGCCTCTGACAGCTATCTTGGCGTACGCTGCCTAAACTATTGGAGTTACACAAAAAGTTCTAAATAAGAGTCCGCGACAACATACATATACCTTTTATGTGGAAGCCACTATAACCAAAATTGTGAATCATAAAGTTAATTAAATTAGATACTATTATAATGCATATTTTAGTATATTTATTATGCTCTTATAAAAATCAATGCATTTGTCACTTTCAGTATTTCATCTCGATAAACTTTGTATTTTACACTAAGTAATTTGGCCGAATAGTTTAAAAGTTATCACGATATGATTGACTTAAAAGGAGCGCCATAGAGTGCCTTATATGCGCGGGGCGCGAAGATTGTATGGAATCCTTTTGATTTTAAGTTAGACATCTGAAATTTTGGATGTAGGAGTAACTGAATAAATATAAGTTTATTTTTTAATATAAAGTAAAAAAAAAAAACTAAAATGATCTGCCACGAAACTTAATGTGGCAGACCAAACTCCACGCGAGCGATGCCGCGGGCAAAACCTAGTATAACATAAATCAGCTCTTAATATTATAAGTGCAAAAGTCTGTCTATATGTCCTTTCGTCTGTCACTCTGTCAATCTGTTAAATTATCCCGCCTAATACGTTTTTCAACCTTTGGAGATAATAAATTTTCTTTTTCATAAATTATGAAATGGAACCTAAATTGTTTATTGTTTAATTAGAAAAAGATGCATGGAATAGTAAAACCTATTTTGTTTATTTACAAGACTAAATAACGGAGTTTTACAAACTATTTTAATACATATATAAATTACATATTATATTTCAAACACTCTTACGGCATTATTTACATTTTAACAGCATAAATGTAAATTTAGGTGCTGAATATTTGGTATTAATAATATTTGTATTCAACATTACTGGGGAAAATCCAATTTCTAACATAGGATAGTTGTTTATATACATTTCGATTACCACCAACGTTTAGTTCAATAGTTACATAACGCCGTCTGTACAAATTTATCAGCTTCGTGCATTGCAAATATATATTCTACTCCAAATATACACGAGTCTCCAAGTATACATTACACTACGAATCTCAGTTAGACTCTGCAGTATTAATAGACTAACATCTTCTAACCGCGTCCTGAGCATGTCATATAAGTAAATTGTCTTTTCTTAAGTACACGGGGACGCAAATTAAAATATGCAATTATTGTTTTCCCGAGTAAAGAAAATTTAACTATAATTTGAAGTTTTCACCGTACAACAAAATCGTATCGATATGGGTGGATCCTTACGAAAGCTTAATTCATCGAGTTGAAATTATTTGGACTAGTGAAATAATTTTAACGTTACATATTGAATCTTTCAAATTAGAGCTGTGATAGCGTAGCGGTGTGACCGTGCGTCCCTTTCGAGGGGAACACTAGTTCAAACCCGGGCAGGCACCGATGAGTTTTTCTTTTAAAACTCATGTGTCTAATTGATAATTGCAATTTATCACGCTTTTCGGTGAAAGAAAACATCGTGAGGAAACCTGCATATCTCTAGAGAATTCTGGAGATATGTGTAACCTACCAGTTGGAGCATTGGAGCAGCGTGGTAGGTCTTAGCTCCAACCCTTCTCTCCAGAAACGGAGAGAGGAGGCCTATTCTCAGCAGTGGGATTGTAACAGGCCGCTACTTTACTTACTATATTGAATCGTTAAAATGATCATTTACTTATCATCGTTAAAAGTATCTGATTGTTAAAATTTCCATTATTTCAAAGGCAACTTAATCAATTAATCAAGCCGCCTATGAAAATTTTTCGTATCGTAAACTTTTTAAGATTAACCCTATAAGTATTATAATTATGTAGCTTGTAACTATGAAATAGAGACTTCCAAAATGTTTTTCTTAAATATAAAAAAGATTAATTTAAAACATAATATTTAAATATAAAAACTAACTTATGGAAAACACTGTATATATAACATAAATAGTAATAAAAAAATACTATAAAGAATCGCAAATAAAAAGTAATGAATTATGACAAATGAAAAATAGTCAGCGAAATAATTTATGTTACATACAATAAGCATGAGAAATCACCAGATTGTGCGGGTAGCGTGAAAAATCTCGTTCCGTTGGAAGGCAAAATTTGGTTGGCATACCCACAGATCTATCGATCTGTCATAATAATTTATAGAACCAGTGTACCAAACTACCGTCTGGTTAAGTATAGATAATCGCACATATACTGCAAAAAGCATTTAGCGGACTACGGTAATTGTGTTTCAAATAATTTTGGTAAAAAAAATATGTTCAACGACAAGACCTTAGTGTATCACTTCGGGTGGAGCAACGCTATGACGTAATTTAATTTGATAAACGTTAATTGACACATCGTCGCCAAAATATGTCTTTCTTTAAACAACGTGCATAAAAGGCTGAAACTTGTACAAATTCCTTCGGAGATATCGGAGGTAGTTCTAGAGTAACTTCGGAGATAGTAGAGGAACATTAGGTAGTTCTATGATATTCGATGAATTATCACAGACTATAAATATAAGCATCACATTGCTAATACATGAAATATAAATGAAAAAGTTATTGAGGTCGGCTCATCTAATCTCGTCTCGAAAGCTATATAATTATAATTAAAGCGATAAATAAAATGATCCGCGGTGATTCGGCACGGCTCTTCGTATAGAGAGTATAAAAGGTAATCTATACTTATTATAAAACAAAGTCCCAAAAAGCTGTCCGTCTGTATGTAATCGATTTTCTCAAAATCTGCTGAATGGATTTATGTGCGATTTTCACCAAAAGATAGTGCAATACTTCCCTTCTACCGAACCAGTCATTATTAGCTTCTCCAGGTTCTTTCTAGTCTTCCAAGCAATATGTCTGAAGAACTCAGGGACTCTAGGGGGACACGAAGTTGAGAGACTGGTGTTCACCGCTTTATTTTACACTATCTTTTAGTATCGATGCATTGGTCCGGTGCTCAGTCCAAGATACGCACAGAATTTTATGCCAGCACCTCAAACGCATCAATGCGTAACAAAATTATCCATGACTTTCGCATACTCAAACCTGTTGCATATAAAGTGACTAATTGTACTGCGCCGGAAACGTGGAAAAATATTGCTATTTTAAAGCCTGTCGGTTTGAGGGTTTTTCATTTACATCCGAACTGAACGTGAGTGATCGTTTCACATTCGTTTCGGAAATAATTTTCTCTGTTACTTGTTTAACGCCCCAACAACGATAAATTGACTTTTGGCGTACGTCAAATATTTCTTGTAGATACTGTTATAGTACTTTTCAAATTATCTGTTGGTTTTCATTTCTGACATTGTATGAAAAACGGTTCACGGTGCGCAACAAAAATATGGTGCCGATTTCCCTTTCCATTGATAGCCAAGGTCCTAGTTTTTAAATATATTTCAGGATTATACTTCTTACTCATTTTATAATTAGCAACTATAACAGAAAAGAGGATACGTACTATTTTATTGTTATATAATAAAATACGATATATTAGGATTACGTACAATAGTACGTAACAATAAAATATTATTGTTATATTTATTTATTTATTTCATCATTCTCCTGCCCTTATCCCACTCTAAGTGGGGTCAGCACAACATGTTACAAACATGTTGTCACGTGATTTGGCTACGTATTTTACGACTTGCCGCCTGCCTGACGTCAACTTACCTTAGTCGCCTTTTACAATACCTCGGTAAGAAATGAGGGTGGTCTATTCTATGCAGCCGGATACCACACGGCAAATATTTATCTATTTATTTATTTTATTTAGTTTTTTTTTGTTTTTAAATTAAACATGCTTTTAGCATTGTCGCGCGCAAGACTCAAAGGATCCACTGAAAATCAGGTTAGGGGCAACCTCCCTCCCAAATAATCTTAGTGGTGATCCTTTTTCCGTCACACTCAATATTTTAATGTTGTTAGAATCCATTTAGGTAAGTTTCTTTTCATTTTTTATTACTATTTTTTCATTTTTTGTACTACATATAATGGTGTGATCTAATAAATTTATTCTTATTCTAAAAGAAACAGCAAACAACATCATTGAATTTATAATTTTCTTATTAAATATCTTGAGGAGCTGATAGCTATTAATAATAATAAGGCTGTATTTATTATATGTACAATGTATTCTTCTTTTTTTACAGATAGACCTCCAGTTTAAGACATAAGTCGCTTAAGGGATATCAATTCACAAATATTTGAATCAAGCAGCAAACCTTTATGAGGTAATCTACACACCTAGTGTGGGGTTTATAAATACTTCATCTTCCAGTGTGGAATTTCCATTTCTACACTTTAGGATTCTCAACTGATACAAGGTATTATTAGTAATACACTCTTGCATAAGAACCCGGTAAGAAAATGAACCCCGCACTTTACATAATTGCATTTTCCTTTGATTTCTATATTGTCTTTTGTATATCTGTCCAATTACTTATCACAAATCAACTACTTATCACAAACTGCTCTACCAATGACCCAATTTTCCTTTGACTGACCTGATCCCATCTTCGTTCTAAATATAAATTATTCCCCTTTTTCGCGATTTTGTCTCTACTTTCCCTTTTTTCCACTTTTTGAATATCTTAACCATAGATAAATCAAGAACTTTTGAGTAATGTAGATAATATTTTCTAAAATATTTTAAATCCCTTAAGTACCTTTGGTGAAGGCTTATTACTATTAATAATATTAGCCAGGTCTCACATAATTACACGGTTCCAGTTCAAAGTATACCATATTTAGAGTCACTTAACATCAATTAATGCCAACATAGATTTGGAATTATTAAAAAAATCTCCTTCTACTTGAGGAGAACATGCTGCTTGATAATTTGAAAAGAGCAAAAAATACGAATAAGGCTGAATTGAAGGAAATTACGAACATTTGATTTAAAAATATGTGCCTGTATATTTTGGCTTCCATTAGAATTCCGAAATAGGTCCTAAAACGCTTTGGGCATTCTCGACAAAATAACACCGAGCTACGGAAAGGTTCATTTGTATGATTCGAGGGGTAATAAATAATGATATTTTAAATGAAAATTTACAGAATTTCCCCTGAGATTTTTCAGATTTCTCCACGAGTTTTCCCTTCAACGAAATGCGCGCAATGAATTGTACTCATCAGATAAGTACAAAGAATGATTATTTAAAATATGGAATAGATTGAAATTTGTGATCATATTTAAGTAGTTAGATAGATTAGAAGTATAGATGAAACAATCATCATGTCTAAGTCATGTGATCAAATGAGTGTTAAATATGTATGCGGATGTATATGGGACTAGAGGAAGGTCGAAAAAAAGATAGATGGATCATTGCTATGGGATAAATGCGCGGATAGAAAAAAAAATGTATTATAAAAAAAGCGATACGTGGCATATACTTTTTGACTGGCCCGGTGACGTAGTGGATAGTGACCCTGCCTTCAGCTCCGCGGGTCGCGGGTTCGACTCCCGCCGAGGGCCAACATTTTCTATAAACAATCTGTTGGTTCTTCGAGCCTGGGTGTGTAGTTGTATTTAAGTTGGTATTTAAAATTATATATGTAGTATATCTACCAGTTGTCCGTCACACAAGTATTAAGTAACTTACTTTGGGGACGGACGACCGTGTGTCTTAGTAAATATATAGTTAGAGGTTTCGCCTAACCGCCATTAAAGTCGCATCCATGGCAATAGTCAAGTCTCATTTCTTTAGTTTTGTATAGTGGCATCACTGTGATCACGTGATCGATACCAGAGCGAGGGCTTGGTTTTGGAGCGAGAATTGTTTATAAAAGGTGGAGTTCGCCACATGGAAGTGGTATTACAACAAGACTACTTGTTGTAATACTCGACTCGTACGGTTATTAGCTTACGCTTACGCGGCTACACCGTTCATCCCTTGAAGTCTTGCTGAAAAGCTTGGCTTGTACGATTATTAAACGCTCCTGCGTTCAGATCGTGTTTCAACTTGTCTTGGTTGGTCTCAACCAGCATGTTCATGCGTTATTACTACGCAACTAGTATCATTACCGTGTCGTTTTAATATTGCTTAGTTAGTTCCGCGTCTACCTGAAGGTGATAATTTCTAACTATATTTATTTATACAATCTAAGTCCTCTTGATTCTCTATGAGAGAAGTTTAAGCAAATAGGTATTCTTACAGTTGCATGTATTTACATGCATGTACACAGTGTATTTAAGGTTCAGTAGATTTTGAGTAAATCGATTACATGCAGACAGATATCTTTAGGAAACTTTTTTTTAGAATAAGTATAGATATTTTTACAAATAATCGTACGTAAGTATACATAAGTATTTTCAAGATGGAGGTGTATTATTATACGCGCAAAAATCACTTGTGACCCAGTTAGGGTGAATAATGACCCAGTTACCGCGCAGCAATCAGGTAATTGGAGACATGGGCGTGATTATTTATTTATATCAATGACTTTATAATATTTTATCCTTTTCCTTTTTAACTGCCATTCATTTTATGTATGCGTGTATATATTACTGTTTAATTTATAAAATTGAAATCTATCAAAATTCTCCTGCCCTTATCCCACTCTAATTGGGGTCGGCACAACATGGTACAATCATGTTGTCACATATTTGGGTGCTTATTTACGACCGGCTGCCTGCTTGACTTCAACTTACCTTAGTCGTATTTTACGACCCCTCTGTAAAAGGGTGAAAGAGGGTGCTTTATTCTACTCAGCCGGATACCACACGGCGGGTCGACTTGCCTTAGTCGCCTTTTACGACATCTCGGTAAGAAATGAATTTTGTCTATTCTACTCGGTCAGATAACACACGTCATATATAAGTATAGATGTGTATTTAAATTATTCATTTTAATATTTTAAATTATTAATTTAATTATAATAAACCGTATTTCGTATACTTATAAATTTTTAGGAAGTTATAACCAGTTGCAACTAATTCACTTTAAAAATAAATTATATATGACGTTCGAGGTTTCAGTAGAGTCGCCTCTACAAATTTGCTAAATGTTTCAGATACAGAATAATAAGGTTGTAAATGAATTATAGAAGCAGGCGTTACTTTGCGGAATTCCATACTACAAGCAATATAACAGAACTAACTACTTTGCTATAATCCGCACGGGTTAAGTGAATGCATGCAAAGCCAATGTGTATGAAGCAGGCAAAATCTACGCACCTTATACATGCAGGACAAGCCACCACATGCACCCCAAGGCGCAATTCACCAGCAACAACGCACACAAAAGCAGCACACACACCCACCACCACAATCTCGACGATCGTTTCGCCCCGAAACCGAAGCATTATCAGGAGGATAGGCTTCACGACAAAAATCGTACTGCAGTACGATTTTTGTCGTGAAGCGAAACGATCGTCGAGATTGTGGTGGTGGGTGTGTGTGCTGCTTTTGTGTTCGTTGTTGCTGGTGAATTGCGCCTTGGGGTGCATGTGGTGGCTTGTCCTGCATGTATAAGGTGCGTAGATTTTGCCTGCTTCATACACATTGGCTTTGCATGCATTCACTTAACCCGTGCGGATTATAGCAAAGTAGTTAGTTCTGTTATATTGCTTGTAATAAGGTTGTAATAAAAAACCCATCAAGATGCCACAATGAGAATTTTTCGCTTCATATTTATTATGCCCTACGTCAAGAACTCGTTATCCCTCCCGCGAAGCCCTCCCCCAAACAATCAATCGCTTCCATCATAGCTTTTGACAGTCGGAGAAAATTATTTATGTAGCGGTTAGACTCCAAAGAAAATACGGTACAAATGTAAATTTAGCATACCTACAGTTTTTCTGACAAATATTTATTACGAGACACATCAGTAATTTAGTAATAATTTTTAAACTAACTTTATAAATATATTAGGTATAAAAAAAACGTTAATTTAATAATCTTTAAAAGTACGCAGAATGCGGAATTACATAGAAAAAAGTATTTTTTTTTTTATAATAATACATTTATCAATGCGTTTTTACAAAAAAAAAAACTAGGATTATAATAAATTATTTGATATTTATATTTTTTTATTTCATGTATATTTAATTCTTTCATTATTTTTTCATTTATTTTTATTTTCGTCAACTAATGACACGTTCAATGTCTTGGTTTTAACTTTAATTAGTTTAAGTAATTAATAAATTAATATAACATAAATATAAATATTGGTCCGGATTGTCCGTGAAGCGAAACAGATTTTCGCATCTATAATATTAGATGTGTTTTTATCTAGAGGGTAGCGGTTTCAAATCCAGGGACGAACTACATTTCTGTAAAATTTTGTGCCTAATTGATACATTCAATTAAGCGTTTTTGGCGAAGGTAATTAGAGAAATACCTGCAGGTCCTAGTACCTATGTAATCTATTAATGTGTATTAAAAGAGCTTTTGTCCAACATCATCATTCTCCTCCCCTTATCCCACTAAGTGGGGTCGGCACAATATATTACAAACATGTTGTCATATAATTTGACTGCGTATTTTACGACCGGCTGCCGGCCTGACGTCAACTTACCTTAGTCGCCTTTTACGACACCTCGGCAAGAAATAAGGTTGGACTATTCTATGCAGCCGGATACCACACGGCATTTACCTTAGTCGCCTCTTACGACATCTCGGTAAGAAAGTAGGGTGGTCTATTCTATTCTGCCGGATACCACACAGCTTAGCTTTTGTCTAACAGTGGGATTAAAAAAACCTCACTACTTTAGTTTCCATAACAGATAAATCATACAAATATGATTCTAAAGATCTTTTATTCGATAGTCGGTACAGTTGATTTCTACAGCCCCTATGTACATAACGCATGGTCGCTAAACTGTCAATTTCCACTTTTATGATAGCTGAGTCCCATCGCTTTCCCATTAGTTATCCCTTTTGGGTTGCTACAAATGTTTGAGAATCAAAAAATTTCACAATGCCATGGGAAAATGCGGAAAGTGATTTATAACACCTAATGGGATTTATAGGAAAACGATGACTCTAAATGAAGTCCTTTTAATAATAGTCGACGTTGAGATCTCATCCTTAAAAATTAGTCCTTAACTGAGTCTGTCCTTCTGTCAGATATAAACTACTCGACAGATTTTCAAGTAGATTTTTGACTGCAATCGTCTTGTTAAGGTTTTGTGTTAATTCTTTGAAATATGACTGACGTCTATCCATTGCAAACGCTGCCTAATCCGATTGGAATATAATAAAACAATGTATGGAGGGAATATTAATCTTTAATAGGACTTAAAAAAAAGTCCGTAATAGCGTATATCTATCTTTTAATAATAATTTACTATACCTTCTTCTAGCTTACTATATTTTATTGATCCTTGGGAATTCAAGAGAATATGAAAAAGCTTATATATTTTAAAAAAGAATGGCCGCCAAGTTTCTTGCTGGTTCTTCTCGGTAGGAGCAAACTTCCGAATCAGTGGTAACTTCTTGAAAACATTTGACGATTCAAAAGTACTGTAAACAGTCTACTTGAATAAAGAATATTTTGAGTTTGAGTTTGAATTTGAATAAAGATTATTTTGATTTGATTAAATTTTATTAACGGAAAAGGTAAAAAATCATATAATGTTCTTTTGTCATTCGAACAATATATACAGCTATAACAAAATAAATACTGCATGCGCAGATGACTTGTTTCATTGATTTCATTTTTATAAGATTTACAATCTAGGTAATAGCAAAATAATTTAAAGATTATAACATTCACCGTTAGTTTTAAAGGAAACCTTATAATTTTGTTCTTCGTGCTCGAACCAAAGAATGATTGATGATGTTGCCAAATCCCTTAGTAATGAGATTTTGGGTTGAAATGCGGTAATTAGTTGCAATTAACGACATCCATCAGAATTTACAAATGCGTGACTAGTTTCTCATCAGGTTGAGTAAGTGTATATCATAAAAAAATATTGATAAATTCTTTAAATTTATTACGAAGGCCTATTACTTATAGACTTCATAAAGTGGATTGTTAAATCTTTAAGCTGCTCCTGACCTTTGTGCCTCGATATTGAGAAGGCCCGTACTTATATAAAATCCGTACGTAAATTGCTTGAAAATTGTTACATTAATTGTTCTATCCGTAGAATATTCAATTTATTTGGTTAATGTTCTCAGGTGTTTTTTACTTCCAAATAATCGGCTGTTTTTATTATGAAATAGCAATAATAGTAGACTTACTAAAAAGCTAGCTCCAGGTGGTATTGAATTTTAGATTACGTATGTAGTTCTTATGGTGTGAAATTTCGATTTTTTTTATATCAATAAAACATAAAATTGATTCAATAACGGCCCTTTCGTTGAAAAGAAGATAATTTTCTTTATAAATCCAACTGTGGTTTACAAATAGGGAGTACTGTTATAAAGTAATTTGTAGCTCTTCTATGGCGTAGAATGAACAATATTTTACGATCACTTGTGCTATGTCGTCAGCTACAGTAAGAGCTGAGCCAAGCTAGCTTCACCTCAAATATTTCAAATATTACACTAAAATTATTTTTTATTATTAATAATAATTTGGGTTTAGCTACGTGCAACGATTGTAAAGCTGTGATAGCCTAGTGGTGAGACCGTGCGACTTTCTAGAGACGACATAGGTTCAAACCCCGGGTAGGCACCAATGAGTTTTTCTATTAAACTTATGTGTCTAATTGATAATTGCAATTTATCACACGCTTTTCGGTGAAGGAAAACATCGTGAGGAAACCTGCATATCTCTAGAGAATTTTCTAGGGATATGTGTAACCTACCAATCCGCATTGGAGCAGCGTGGTAGGTCTTAGCTCCAATCCTTCTCTCCAAAAACGGAGAGAGGAGGCCTTAGCCCAGCAGTGGGCATAATAACAGGCTGTTACTTTACTTTACTTTTTTTACGTACAACGATTACTGTAGCAGTAAAACTCCTAACATTTCTACGGCGTAGCAACAAATATATGGATTACTACGGTGTATGCTATGTTGTCTACTACGATAAGAAATGTCAATATATTTTTTTTCAGTGCTCCATAAATATATAATTTCAGATTTATGCGAGACAAAAGTAATAATAAAATTATTTTGCTATAATCCGCGATACAGTAAATAGAAAATAAATATAGTGTTAAATGTATAGTGTACTATCCGTTTTTTCATACCCGTTACATGCAGGATTCGTAAAAACCAAAATCGCAAAAGCTTTTGCGATTTTGTCGTGGAGTCTATCTCCTGATGATGCTTCGGTCGCGGGGGGAAACGATTGTTGAGTTTGTAATAGTGAACGTGTGTAGTGCTTGTGTATTGTGGTGGAAGTGGTGGAGGTTTGTGCATGTCTTTTTACGAATCCTGTATGTATTGGGTATGAAAAAACGGATAGTCCATTATACATTGAACACTATATATATTTTATATTTACTGTATCGCGGATTATAGCAAAATAATTTATTAATACTTTTGTATTATGGATCTCCGCAAAGTAACGCCTATTTCTATAAATTATTTATGCGAGAACCTAGGTTTCTTTTTAGGTCTCACCAATTATTGCAGATCGGAAAGATACTAACATATTTTTGCGGGGAAATGGAAATTTCCTCACGACATTTATCTTCATCAAAAAGTATTTAATAGCAAAATTGAAAAGCGTTAAAAGTCTTAATAGAAAACTTATAGCTTTGATAACTCAACCTGTTGTTAAGTGTCACACAGTCTCAGCTATACTCGTTAAGAGTACTGTGAGAAAAATTAAAATATATTTTAGCGGCGGTGAGAAATAGGAAAATAAAAGCGAGGGAAAGCTTCAGTCAAATAAATTCAATTTTAAGATAAAATCTCAAACGCTACTGCGGTGATGGCTGTAAAAAAATTAATGAGAGAGCTCATGGCTCCGAGACTTGCGGTGCGGCTGGATTAGTAGCAAAAACCCGGGTGTCTCGTGATTAATGACCGTAGAAACGTCGAGTTTGGCTTTTTAAAGACAAACTATCCAGTTAAAGTTGGTGCAAAATAGTTTATGAACCGTACTGGAAGTGTTTGACTGAATGAAGATTAAATCCTTTGAAGAGGTCTTCAAGGACTAATTACATTAATTATTGTAAAAAAGATTTATATCTCCGATGAGTCAGTCAACTTATCATAGTCGTTCTTTACGAAACGTCGGTAAGAAATGAGATTCTACTCAGCCGGATAAGACACCACACGGCCATAATATATAATGCCAAAAATTGTTCTTTAAAAATTCAAAAATAAAAATTCTCAGGAAAAACCAATCACCTTTGGAGCTTTCATCGAAAGAGCCTAATTCCCTTTAATGTGTAATTAAGTGCTAGCTTTTTCTATATAATAGACTCTATATCTAGACTGATTAAATACTATTAGAAACTTTTTCAATAAAACTAGGTGAGATTTACCGTTGATAATACTAAAAATATTTTTTTAACTTTCTGTAACGGAAGTTAATTTAGTCTTTATCAAAATACGAACAGTTCCCATGAATATGTTTCACAAGGTCGAAAGTTTAGATGTGAATAAAAACTTAAAAATGTTGAGCGCAAGTTACAAACTTCTTTCTAGGAGATAATTTGATTGTAGAGAAAAAATCTCAAACGTAAAAACAGACTCGAAGAACCAATAAACTGTTTTTAGAAAATGTTTGCCCGCAGCGGGAATCGAACCTGCAACTCCAGAATCAGAATACAAGCTTAATACCACCTGCGCCAACAGACCAGTCCATTAAACTCATGTTTTTTCTAAATATATGATCAATGTAAACCAAAAGGCTATGATCCAAAACATATGGAAAAGTTTACGAATGAAAAAAAAAGTTCACAAATAAAAATGCTCATCACAAGATAGATCGTATGCATTATATTTTTATGCTCGTTGCCTATCCCTAAGGGCTATTCATCAATCCCTTTAGGTTATTCTTACAAATGTTAGAGGTCGGAAGATTCTGCGGACAATGCGACAAAAACTCTGACACTGATTTATAGGTGTATGTCATACTTACCTTATTCATTGACCCACAATTCTCTTGGCATTTAACCATGATAAATAATTTACAAAACTCATTCCAAGTTTTAATAAAAAATAAATCTAAGATAAGAATTTTATAAAGAGATTACATTGCACCCAAATGCCGTACTTTCAATGAAATTTGATTTTCAAATTTATCGATGCAATGATTTCATATTGTGTCCAAAATTTTGCTATTCTGGATCCCGACAAAATAAATTAAATTATATTAATATAAAATCATCATCCTCCTGCCCTTATTCTAAGTGGGGTCGACAAGACATGTTACAAGCATGTTGTCACAAGATTTGGCTACGTATTTTACGACCGGCCGCCTGCCTGACGTCAACTTACCTTAGTCGCCTTTTACGACACCTCCGTAAGAAATGAGGGTGGTCTATTCTACTCAGCCGGATACCACACGGCGGATATATTAATATAAAATAATAATATGTTTTAAATTTCATATAACCACATTCTATCTTCGATTTTATACGTACGTTAATTATACGATTGTATAGCGATAAATTAATTTGAAGTAAACTGGTAATAATATAGCGTTGAAATTAAAATAGGGTAAACCTATCCAATTAATTGACACCTTAGAAATTTTCTTCCAAAAATAAAAAAATAACAGCAATAAATAGTGCAATTAGTACCAAAATTTAGTTTAAATTAAATTTAAATCAGTATAATATGTACTAAAACATATTATTATTTGGAAACACTTTGGAAAACTGATATTTATTTCTTTTTAAAGGATCGTTCTAAAACTGTCAATAATTGGGCACTTTACCCTACATATCGTATTAAATGCAATAAACTAATTTCAAAAAACTTAACACGCGTGTTGTACATATTTTACAACCAGTTGCACGAAACCCTTTCGAACATATATTCTGTATTAGTAGTACCTACAACTAGCAAGAAGAGTTAAAGACATCATAACACTTAAATCAAAGGACGCGTGCGGAAAATTCGTTCGAAAAATTTTCGGATCACGATCCGATTATCACATTATTTGCCAGATAACGACGAAAGTAGGGCATATTCATAAAGCTTAAGTATCAATAACATTTTAGAAATTTTTTGCTTCCTTATACCCGAGTGTCATATTCGATTTCGGGTGGATCTCATTTCGTACAAACACTGATTGTACGGTTACTACCTACCCTAAAGGAATAAACGGAATATCAATACGAGCTTTTAGTAATATAGTTCTATACCAATACATATATAGCCACGAATGATTTATAGAAGCAGGCGTTACTTTGCGGAATTCCATATTACAAGCAATATAACAGAACTAACTACTTTGCTATAATCCGCACGGGTTAAGTGAATGCATGCAAAGCCAATGTGTATGAAGCAGGCAAAATCTACGCACCTTATACATGCAGGACCAGCCACCACATGGAGGACATCACCAGGAGGATAGGCTTCACGACAAAAATCGTAATCAGTACGAGGCGATCGTCGAGATTGTGGTGGTGGGTGTGTGTGCTGCTTTTGTGTTCGTTGTTGCTGGTGAGTTGCGCCTTGGGGTGCATGTGGTGGCTGGTCCTGCATGTATAAGGTGCGTAGATTTTGCCTGCTTCATACACATTGGCTTTGCATGCATTCACTTAAACCGTGCGGATTATAGCAAAGTAGTTAGTTCTGTTATATTGTCATATAGCCACGAATGAGTTTTTCATTAAAACTTATGTGCTTAATTGATGTTTGCAATACTCGCTTTTCGGTGAAGGAAAACATCGTGAACATATTACATTTATAGAATTAGGCGTTACTTTGCGGAGCTTTGCGATTTTGTCGTGTCTATCTCCTGATGATGCTTCGGTTGCGGGGCGAAACGATTGTTGAGTTTGTGATAGTGAACGTATGTGGAAGTGGTGGAGGTTTGTGCATGTGTTTTTACGAATCCTGCACGTATCGGGTATGAAAATACGGATAGTCCAATAAACATTTAACACTATATATATTTTCTATTTACTGGAGGATTATAGCAAAATGATTTTATTATTACTTTTGTAATGTGTAACTTATCAATCCGCATTGAAGCAGTTTGGTAGGTCTTAGTTCCTACCCTTCTCTCCAAAAACGGATATAGGAGGTTTAAGCCCAGTAGTGGGACAGTACTAGGTCGTTACTTTTTTTACTTTACCCGCTTCGATCGAGCGCTGTTTTTTACAACTTAAATGTTAACATATTCTCGATTCTTCTTCTTCTTCTTCGTCAACCGATGGACGTCCACTGCTGGACATAGGTCTCTTCACGGGATCTCCACACCACACGATCTTGCGCCGCTTGGATCCAGCGGCTCCCCGCGACCTTTTTAAGGTCGTCTGTCCACCTCGTTGGGGGCCTGCCGACGCTGCGCTTTCCGGTGTGGGGTCGCCATTCTAACACCTTGAGACCCCAACGTCCATCGGTTCTCCGCACTATGTGCCCCGCCCATCGCCACTTCAGCTTCGTGACACGCTGAGCTATGTCGGTGACTCTAGTTCTTCTACGGATCTCCTCATTTCTGATTTGATCACGTAGAGAAACCCCGAGCATAGCTCGCTCCATCGCCCGTTGAGTGACTCTGAGCTTTCTTATGAGGCCCATAGTCAGCGACCATGTTTCGGATCCATAGGTTAGCACTGGCAACACGCACTGTTCGAAAACCTTGGTCTTCAGGCACTGAGGTATCTTGGACGAAAAGATCTCGCGTAGCTTCCCGAACGCTGCCCATCCGAGTTGGATTCGGCGACTAACCTCTTTCTCGAAATTGGACCTACCCAGCTGGACTGTATGTCCCAGGTATATATATTCGTCTACAATTTCGAGTGCAGAGTTCTCAACGATGACTGGGTGGAGCGGAACATGCGAGTTTGACATAATTTTCGTCTTACTCATGTTCATTTTGAGGCCCACCTGTTGAGATACTCTGCTGAGGTCGTCGAGCATTGTGTTAAGGTCCTCCAGAGACTCTGCCATAACGACTATGTCGTCGGCAAATCTAAGGTGAGTGATGTACTCGCCGTTGATGTTGATGCCGTATCCGTTCCAATCCAAAAGCTTAAAGACATCCTCCAATGCAGCGGTAAACAGCTTCGGGGAGATGACATCTCCCTGTCGCACACCTCGCCGCATTTGGATTGGTCTCGTAGTTTTGTCTTGGATACGGACAGACATTGTGGCGTTTTCATACAAACACTTCAACACTTGGACGTACCGATAGTCGATTCGGCATCTCTGGAGCGATCTTAACACAGCCCATGTTTCCACCGAATCGAAGGCCTTCTCATAGTCCACGAACGCCAAGCAAAGTGGCTGGTTATACTCCTCGGTCTTCTGTATAACCTGCCGCAGCGTGAATACGTGGTCTATGGTACTATAGCCTTTTCGGAAACCGGCTATATTCTCGATTATAACCTTACTAATATCATAAATGCGAAAGACTGTCTGTCTGTCTATCTGTCTGTCTGTCTGTGTTGTTTTCACAGCCAATCCGCTGAACCAATATCGATGACATTTGGCACAATTATTCCTTATACACCGGGGTAACATATAGGCTATAGAAATCCTGTTATTTCCATAGTAATAGCAGCTTAGTGAATCTTAGCTCTAACTCTTATTTCTAAGCAACGGAGAGAGAGAAGGTCTATACCAAACAGTGGGATAGTAACAGGTTGTTACTTTACTATGGATATACGGTATTATATTTAGTTTCAAATTCCTAAAATTCAAAACAAAGTTGCCAATACTAATCAGCTTTATAGAAAAGTTTAGATCGCAAGTACAGACTTTTAATGGTGGCTTAAATTACAGCTGGAAATATTTATCCAATTTTAACTTCCATCAGCACTTTATAGATTCAGTTTTCAACTTTTAGTCTGAATATATCTCTGATAGACAGCTAGCAGATACTTGATGTTAAAGTTGTATTTAGGATATTCGAATATATTTTATTTCAATACGTTCTGGATTTAATATGAAAAGCTTTTATAAACTGTGATAGCCTAGCGGTTACACCGTGCGACTCTTTCAAGGAGTTTACGGGTTCAAACTCCGAGCATGCACCAATGAGTTTATCTATTAAAAACTTTTGTGTCTAATTGATAACTGCAATTTATAACACGCTTTTAGGTGAAGGAAAACATCGTAAGGAAACTAATCTAAAAGGTAAGTGACAGCAGACAACGTTCACGTACCTTACACAAGCAGCACCAGCCACCACACGAATCATAAAACGTCGCCACCAACAACACAACACAAAAGCACAACACACATTCACTACGATCTTTTCACCCCGTAACCGAAGTATCATGAGGATGCTCAACGGAGACTCCACCACATAATCGTAATGCGATACCTATAGATACTTAGCATAACATAGGTTCTGTTAACAAACGCGGATTATAGCAAAATAATTCTCTTGGAACTTCAAGTTGTTATTCATTCATATATTACGCAAAAGAAACATTCTATTATTCCAAAAATGATACTACATTTTACAATAATTGAATTAATAAATGAAATTAACTGAAATATTTGGTCCAAAAGGAAACCTTGTTCGAGGTCTCCTCTAAAGAAGGCGATTTACATCTGCCCGCAACTTTCAATATTTAATTGGGTCTTAGAAAATTTGTTATTCTAGACGTCCATCAACAACTTGAAATATTTTCAAATTCCTTTTTGTCCAGATTAGAGTATGATTTGGTTAATTTATAGAAACTGGCTACACTCACATCTCACGCTGCGGTAACACAGTATAAAAAGCTCATGAATAAGGGCCCCGTATGGGCTTGAAACTAAACGGGTTCACCCGATAGAATAAGACGTGAGTATAGCCGGATTCTATACACTAACTATGAATACCATCATAATTATTATTTATGATATCCATTCTAATATAATCCTGTGTGCGGGGTCAGGTGTTCAAACCTCGGGCAAGTATTAATGACTTTTTCAGTTAAAAGTTATATGTGTAACTGAAATTTGTAATTTGTCACACGCATTTTCGTGAAGGAAAATATCGTTATTAATCCTACGAGGTATCTCTAAAGAATTCTAGACATATGAGTAATCTACCAATCCACTTTTCCGACATGATCAATTTTGAAAAATTTCATATAATTATTTATACACCGGGGAAACATACAGGACAACAGAATAACATAATAGATAAGACAGAAAGCCTACTATACTATGTAGGATTTCCTATGTGGTAAGAATGCGTGGAAAGAGCTACTCTTCGACCCTGTATAAGACATTAATGATTAAATGTAACTAATAACAAGAAATATACTACATATATAATTTTAAATACATACTTAAATACAAATATACACCCAGGCTCGAAGAACCAACAAATTGTTTATAGAAAATGTTGGCCCTCGTCGGGAATCGTATCCGCGACCCGCGGAGCTGAAGGCAGGGTCACTACCCACTGCGCCAACGGGCCAGCTTACATACAAGGTTGACATATAGGATATAAGAATTCCAGTTAACTGAGAAAAAACATAATTGAGGGTATTTAAACACTTACGTTGATGCAAACGAAGTTGCAGGAACATGATGTATTTAAATATTTTAGTCTAAATAAGTTGTTCTATCAGTGTTATATTATACTGGGGTAATGGTGTCATAAGTTGATAATTATGGCCATACAAGCAGTAATATAACTCTTGGCGAGCACATTAAGCCGAAGTGCCGGTTATTATCATACATTTTGCATGTATACATTCTAAATACCACGACTTGCTAAATGATACGATATTATATGCCTTCGAATTATATACTCTAAGAAGGACTTTAGTGAAAATTATATAATATAATAAATATTATAAATGCGTAGGTCTGTCTGCCTGTCTGTCTGTCTGTCTGTTACGTTTTAACGGCCAATCCACTGAACCAGTGTCGATGAAATGTGGCACAATTATTCCTTATACACCAGAGTAACATATAGGCTATAGATATCCTGTTTATTCAACAGGAATAGGATGACATTAAGGCAATTAACATAGCAACGGCCTGGAATCGAATCCTTTCAGGCAAAGTCAAATCTGTAATTTAAAAGAGGTTTTATTTTAACTAACTTAGCTATTACAATGTATTATAAATTTAAAAAATACGCGCTATTTACTAAAATAAATACCCCCCCGATCGATCTGATTTTAGTGATGGAGATATTAGAAAGGCTGCAATGCGACATAAGCTAACGTTTATTCCAGGAATACAGTCTACGCGAACGAAGTTGCGGGTAAAAGCTAGTTAACTATAAATACTACTTACGATAGTTTAAATAAAAAAAAATCATATACATAAAGTAGCGGCCTGTTACAATCCCACTGCTGGGAATAGGCCTCCTCCCTCCGTTTCTGGAGAGAAGGGTTGGAGCTAAGACCTACCTAGCTGCTCCAATGCGGATTGGTATGCTACACATATCTCCCGAATTCTCTAGTGATATGCAGGTTTTCTCAAGATTTTTTCCTTCGCCGAAAAGCGTGTAATAAATTCCAATTATCAATTAGACAATTAGGCTTATAAACATATAACTTTTATTCAACTTTTGCAAAGTTGAATAAAAGCTTTTAAAAAGCAAAGGATATAAAAAAACAGTACGACCGTCGGCTTTACTCTTGTCATAATACAAAGCAGTAATATTGTTATGTAGTTGTATGTAATGTTTTTGCAGCTTCATAAACACAGCTTAACGATACATAAATAGGACTCAAGCGAGACACTCAAAAGCAACCAAGCGTACAAACGGGTGTGCTTGGAGAGTACACGCTCGTATGTCTTTTATACACGCGCGAGTCATCCGAGCGAATTAAAATACATTTTAATATATTTTTGGGGTAATCTTTCAAGTTGTAAGATTTATATTTTTATAAAGAGCAATTGCCGAGTTTCTTGCTGGCTCTTCTCGGTAGGAACAGCTTTCCGAACCAACGGTAGAGTTGACGATTCAAAAGCACTTGTTTACAAGTTTACTTGAATAAAGAATATTTTGAATTTGAATATAAAACAATAGGTATGTATATTACACATATATTACAGGTATAACACAAAGTAGGAGCCGACATAAACTTGCTTGCTAAAAATTACATAAGTAGAAATGTCTGGGTTAAGATTCTAAAATAAAATCGGCAATCAATTTGCCATTATAGCAGTTTCTCCTCAACAGTTTTGAATTAGTTAGATGGTAAGAATACGTGGTTATAGCTAGTGTTCAACCCTCTACAAGGTAGACTACGTGTAGTTATAAGAATTACTCTGAAAAGATCAACCAAGGTTGAGTGGTTGGAACATTTTTTCGAACTAGCACTAGAGTTGACGATTCAAAAGCAGCTCTTTACAAGGTTACTCGAATAAGATTATTCTAAATTTGAATTTGAACTAACGGGTTAAAACTCTGTATTGACGCCTATGAGTTCTTTTGAAATTTTAATAAAAAATATACGACGCATTCACAGTCCAGGTTACCGACTAGTATTTAACATCTTGTGGTACAAAATTACCATAGTGATGACTTATGGGGCAGTACATTTACATCTCAATGGGCCTTGAGAAAATTCTTTGACATGATTAGCCCTCTAAGCCCCGATATAGGAGTGCTTTTCGGGGTCCCTTTATTCTCACTAATGAACGACGTTAATCCTTCTCTAATGATTCGGCTCATTAATTAAGCGATGGGATGTTATAAGGCTATTCTATTTTTATGTCGAAATAACGAAGCGGAAATGTCTTTATATAACGATATTACTTATTAGCAATACAGGATTTACTGTTTGCGATTGGAAAGCGGATTGTGCAGTCTCAAAGTTAATGCTGCGAAATTAATGCTGCAGTGTATAGGATAACTATTTAAACTGCGAACACTTGCAGTGTGATATACAAGAGGTGATCATCCACACCTATCTCAATCCCCACTCGCTTCCTACTTCCGCGCCTCTATACCTCGCAGTCGAAGACTCAGTTAAGTGGTTAGCTTATAACTAAATGATCCGATATCATAAACCAAACGACAAATCTCACTCGAAATAGATTAAAATCGGAATATTTTAATAAAATTCAAAGTATTTTAATACCAGTTGCACTCGCGACTACGTTCGCGCCAATTTTTTCTTTTAAATTCCCTCAAATATATGCTATTCATTTTTTCTTGTTCCCGAAGGAAAACCGGGAGCCTAATAAATATCAAAGTATAAATAAATATAATACATAATAATAATCTCAATAATGAGTTTCCTCTAGAATATTTTATATATGTATATAATAAAATATGAATATTGGCGATTTTTTTAAAATCATGCACTGTTATGGTAAAATAATAAATAGTTTAAGCCTTGAACATTGAATTATCACATAAATGGGTCCATCACAACCAATTTGTATCACTCATGAGATTTCTGTCATGTACGTGACGGATTTGTTGGATCATTTATATATGGCACGGTTATATTTTGACTCTGCATCTGACTGTATGTTTGTTTGCAATAAACTCGAAAATTACTGAACCCATTTTCAAGAAATTTCTACTAGTATACATAAAAATTCATGAGGAAGGTCTGTTTATAATTTGTCAAGATTTGACGTTGGTTTAAACATGAAGAAAATTGACAAATGTCGAAAAAAGTTAAGCCCCCTGGGGATCTGTCATCACAAACGGTGTTTAATCCCTTTAAGATATAACTAACAAAGTATGTGGGATATTGCGCTTGAATAGTTCTACACTAAAGTCTTCTATGGTATCTATCATCCTTTACGGATAGTTTATTATGCTATACATTCTAACTTCTAAGACAATAGTCAAGTATAATGCCTACTTATTAGCTTAAATATCACGTGTACATATCTTCCATATCTCATCCTTAAAATTATACTCCCTCATTACACTTATAATTTAAATGAATATTTTAGAAGTTATCCCGAAATTAAAACTAACTCTGGTGAAACTAACTTCGCGAGTGTCACATCGGGTCATTTAATATAACTATTCCGCCCACCTACCCATCTGAAGTAGAAAAGTCGCATATATATCTATCTATCTATATTTATTGTAAAACAAAGTCCCACAGAGTCTGTCTGTATGTAATCGATTTTCTCAAAATCTAATAAACGGATCTTTGTACGTTTTTCACCAAAAGATTGTGCAATACTTCCGGATAGTTTAGATAAATAGTACACATCGGTTTTATGTAAATTGTGTTGAAGAGATCAAGCAGTTGTTAAAAAAATTGCTTGCTGGGAGCTTTAGTAGCGTGCGCTGCGCAAACCAGCAGAGATACTTTAAAGTAATGTAGAAGAGAATTGTAGATCTATAAAAATACTACAAAAAAGTCCACCATAGCATGTCTCTATCTCTCACGGTTAACTCACAATAACTACTTTTATGTTCAAAATTTCGAAAATTCGGGAAAAGTTTCGTAAATCGCTGAAATCCACGCGGGCGGACCCGTTGTTGGCACAGCTAGTATATATATAAATATATAAGATAAAATGGCTAGACACATTTTAATTTTGATGAAATATACAGAAAATGATTAAATTGACTAGGTGGATTATTCGGTTAATTTTCCGAACGCAGTCTTTTTTGAATTATCAGTCAAAGTTTTTTCTAGGGAAATCGAAACCACGAGCATCGAGCCGCGGCAACGCGTGGTCTGACCGCTAGTATTATATAATATAACTATATTCTTAAATTATATTCTAGTGTCAGGTGCTCAAGTAATGCTTGGCATGTAAAAATATATTTTATATGGGCCATTGTGAATACGCCCTCAACAAAATAAGAGACGCGAAGCATTTAAACTTGAACAATTAAAGTAAAACTCAAACATCAAGCATTTGTAACGTCAGCATAATTCTGAGTACATTTCTGTGTACAAAGACTTCCACTGTGGAACGCCTTATAAAATTAACAAAGGCGTCGTCGAGCACTTTCAAGAACTTCCGGAATATCTTTCGCAGGAATGTTTTTTTTTACATCCCGAACTTCAGTCCAGTTTCGTAAATCTTGATTGCGTGAATCGAAATTTGACAGCGTTTCGCGTTCAGATAATAAAAGTCGATCCAAATGAAAAGTTGTAAGCAGTGTTTTGACCAAAGTCGGTCCGAACTTTTGGGATTTTGGCGTAAACTTTTTTGGGAATTTAGAATACCGCTTACGATAACATGTTTCGCACTTTTTAGATTACCATATTCAGAAAGAATAAATTGTTAAAAGACGATAGAAAGTAGGTTTATTTTTATTGTTCGAGTTTTAAGTATCTAAATATCAATTTACTTACCTTTCAGAGTCAATAACGTTTTGTTTATTAACTAAGAGTTGTATTCGTGACTTCATTTGCTTTAATCTAAATGTTAAAATACAATCATCATTCTCCTGCCCTTATCCCACTCTAAGTGGGGTCGGCACAACATGTTACAAACATGTTGTCACATGCCTGACGTCAACTAATCTTAGTCGCCTTTTACAACACCTCGGTAAGAAATGATGGTGCTCTTTTCTATGAAGCCGGATACTACACGGCACTAAATGTTAAAATACAATATTAACCTAAAATGATATGTATCGCTCATGGGCTGCAATAGTGGCACAACTGAAAAAATATGTTGTGAGATAAATGGGTTCAAAGTTTTCATTGGTAAAGAAAATGCATGAAAAAATACTTTAGTTTGCTTAAACTAATAGCCTAATATTGAATTATAGTTCTACTGCTAAAAGAAATGTATTTTAACATGCAAACCCATTCCTAATCTAAAATACGTGTTGTGTAGTTGTGGCACTATTGCAGCCCATAAGCGATATATTTTCCATAAATTATTAAATTTATAAATAAAAAATATATTGTCTAGATTTAAGCAAATGCATGGTATAACACTTAATGTATAAGACATTGTATAAAATCATTTAAAAATAATTATTACAAAAAATAAATGTATAATATAACTAATCATAATAGAAAGTTAATATTGTGCAGATTTATGAAGGTGATTTAAAACCTTATTTCAACCTTAAAAGTTTTAGCGAAATACACCGAAAATTAAAAATATAACATAAACCCACAAAAGAGGGTAGTTGTTTAGTACGTGGGTGATAAGACAGCTGGCAGCAGACGTATCAGCACCATTCGTGCTTTGCATTAATTTGTATACTGACATATACTCGTGAGTTATGACGTAGAATAACACTGTGTACTAAGTTATATGTGCTAGTAATTTCAGAAGTAACAAATAGAATTAGGCGTTACTTTGATGATATATGTAATATAAAAGTAAATTGAATATTATTTTCCTCCTAGCCGCGATCAAACTTCTATTACTTATATTACTTTTATTTTTATAGCGATAGAGTCACATAGTGATGAGAAAAGTAAATTTGAAAATGAGAATTACAATAACCTATACTTTTAAATTTAATCATCATCCTCCTGCCCTTATCTCACTCTAAGTGGGGTCAGCACAACATGTTGTCACATGATTTGACTACGTATTTTACGACCGGTCGCCTGCCTGACGTCAACTTACCCTAGTCGTGTTTTACGATCCCTCGGTCAGAAAAAGTGTGGTCTATTCTGCTTCACCGGATAGCACACGGTGAGTCAACTCACCTTAGACGCCTTTTGCGACACCTCGGTACGAAATGAGGGTGGTCTATTGTACTCAACCGGATACCACCGGAGGGTCGACTTACCTTAATCGTCTCTTACGACACCTCGGTAAGAAATCAGGGTGGTCTATTCTACTCAGCCGGATACCACATGGAAAAATCTATGTATTTATTAATTTAATAATTTTGGGAATCATTCGTCACTTTTAGAAGTAGCTTTTAATTTGGCAGAATTTAATAATAGATATCACTATATAAGACTTTCTTTTCACTACGGTTGATGGGAAAGTAATTATATCGTTATCGAAAAGTGAATTTGAAATTTGTTGCGTGATTTAGTTAAAGAGTAACGTGCCTTATCAGAATCCTATCGAACTTCAGAATTAAAACCAAACCAATATTAGAATTCACTACCGATAAGACATTCCGTAGCAGGCGTATCGACGAGTTTCGTGCTATGAATTAATTTCTCCCTGACGTATAGCTTACAGTTATTGGAAGGAATAGTCGATATCCAACAATTTATGACCATGTTCCTAACCTTAGGTTATTGCCTTTTGTATAATTTGTGGAACATATAGGATGGTTATAGCTCTTGGCAGTGATTATTTAAACTTTTTTATTGCAACAAAATATTGGATCGAAGATTTTAAACTTTCGCGATTCATATTTATTAATATATTACTAATAATTTTATATATTTATAAAGTGTTGGATAAACGAGTAAATTTAAATAAATTATCATCATATATTAAATTATATCTTATATTTATATTCCAATAAAAGTGTTTATCTGCGATTTTTTAGTAAGAATATACTAAAATGATGCTTAAAAAGATTATTTTACTGTAATCCTCGATAAAAGAAAATATATCCCAAGCTTAGAATTAAAGTGATTTAATTCAAAATTAGGCTTAATTAAGTTAGATACATCGTAATCTTTATTTCAATGCCATCTATGACGTCACGCTACGGAATATTAAAAAAAAATTTTTCTTGCTCTTCAAGTCATGAGTCTCTTTATCACTCACGAGTTTGCGCTACACTTTATTGCAATTTACCACAAACAACTTTTTTGAATCAGGTCACTTTAAAATTAAGTGTGAGATATGTACTTTTCATTACTACACGTTATTTTCATAACTTTCGTAGAGTTTAATACGTTAAATAAAATAAATGTGTATAGCTACGTAAATATTAGTAAAGTTTACAAAGCAAAAACCGCAATGCTTTTAATAGCAAGTATAAGAACCGTTAGTGTGGATAGAAGCTGTCGAAGCTCACACGACATTTCATATCATTTGCAGTGCAATAAAATTGGTGGTGATTTAAGTGAAGTTTTCTCCACGTTTTCCGTTCTAAACCTTCTAAACCTTACGAGTATTTTCATTACTATTATATTACTTTATAAATTAAAAAAAAAGTAAAGTAACGACCTGTTAATATCCTACTGCTGGGAATAGGCCTCCTCTCTCCGTTTTGTGGAGAGAAGGATTGGAGCTAAGACCTACAACGCTGCTCCATTGCGGATTGGTAGGTTACACATATCCCTAGATTGCTTAGAATTCTCTAGAGATATGCAGGTTTTCTCACGATGTTTTCCTTCACCGAAAACCGTGAGATAATTTGCAATTATCAAATAGTTATGTGTCTATTTAGTTTTAATAGAAAAACTCATTGGTGCCTGCCCGGGGTTTGAACTCATGATCGTCTCTAGAGATTCGCACGGTCTCACCGCTGTGTTATCACAGCTTTTTTTATCAGAGCTGTGATAGCCCAGCGTCCTCTCTCCGTATTTGGAGAGAACACCAAATACGGAGAGAGGAGGCATAAGCCCAGCAGTGGGATAGTAACAGACCGTTACTTTACCATGACAGAAGTACCTTGCGGAATCAATCAGTGAATTAAAATAATTGACTTAAATTTAACGATATTCGCAGTTGGTTCAAGTCAAGTAAAAACGCAAGACTACGTACGCCTTACTCGGGTTTTCCCTATGGAGTAATATCTATTTATTGCCCGCTCCTTGTTTTAGCCTAGATAAACCAAATGAGGAACGGGCCTCGAACAATTTTCCCGGGTTTCTCCTCAGGGGTAATATGTATTTTTATCCGGTCATTGTTTTTCGTATAGAATGAGTGAGAACCTTTGGAGAAACAGTTGTCCTTTTTGATCATTATTGTTCCTCCTTCTCATTTGACAAAAATTATGTAAGTTATCTTTATTTATTACAAACCAAAGTCTCCATAAGCTAATTGTCTGTCTGTATTTGATCGATTTTCTTAAAATCAACTGAACGGATTTTTGTATGGTTTCTACTAAAAGGTATTGCAATTCTTTAGGAAGGTTTAAAAGTAAAGTTAAAAGAAGGTTTAAAAACAGCCTGTTACTATGCCCACTGCTGGGCTAAAGCCTCCTCTCTCAGTTTTTGGAGAGAAGGATTGGAGCCAAGACCTACCACGCTGCTCCAATGCGGGTTGGTAGGTTACACATATCAACAGAATTCTCTAGAGATATGCAGGTTGATGCGATGTCGTCCTTCACCGAAAAGCGTGTGATAAATTGCAATTATCAATTAGACACATAAGTTTTAATAGAAAAACTCATTGGTGCCTGCCCGGGGTTTGAATCTATGTCGTCTCTAGAGAGTCGCACGGTCTCACCGCTAGGCTATCACAGCTTGGGAAGGTTTAGGTTAATAGTACATTACGATTGTGTGTTGAAGGGATCGTGCAGTTGAAAAAAAACTCGCCTGCTGGGAGCTATAGTCACGTACGCCGCGTAAACATTACTACACATAGTACACTACTACACAGTAATGTACGAGAGAATTGTAAATACTACAAACAAAGTCTGCGATAGCATGTCTCTATATCTTATAGTTAACTCACATCAACTCAAATCAAATCAAAATAATCTTTATTCAAATAAACCATTTCAGGCACTTTTGAATCGTGAAGCATCAATATGATTAATGAAGCTACAACTGGTTCGGAATGTTGCTCTTACCGAGAAGAACCAGCAAGAAACTAGGCGGTCAATCTTTTAAATATTTTCAATTATACATTATTAAACCGCTGTCTTGTATGAAGGTAAGGATTTTCAAATCAAGGTATTCTTATCATACGAATAATCTTCAATTTTGTAATATGCTTTACGTATAAGCATATTTTTTACACTTAGTTTGAATCTTTCTGTAGACTGGTCTAGAATGGATTGAGGAATTTTATGAAAGAAGCGACTAGCGAGACCAACAAATAAGTTGCTTACTCTGCTGAGTCGCGACGCAGGTATCACAAGCTGTTTGTGACCTCTCGTATGTCTATGATATACATCAAATTTTGTTTTACACGTACCTATTTTTTTCCGTACAAATAGAATATTACTATATATATATTGTGATGCTACAGTAAATATGCCTATTTCTACTTTTATGTTCGAAATTTCAATTTAAAATACTACCTTATTTTTGAGATTTTTAGAATAAATAATAATTTGTGACACACTGATTTCCACGCGAGCAAAGTAGCTGGCATAGCTAGTAAATTTTATTGAATAACAGACGCTAAGAAACTAACACTATAGGTCATATAAATTGTTTTAAGTAGGTCAAGGGTCATGTGAAAATCATCCAACTCCGGTAGACATTGTGTACTTTGATCGCTTTAATACCTAACATTAGTGATCTAGCATTAAACGACAAATCTTCCCTATAAAAAGCTGGACGGACGATCTTGAAAAATAGATCAGAGATCCGCTTAATTTAAATAAAAACGTATGACGTACAATTTACAAAACGCCTATTGAAAATGTTGGAAGAATCCTATTCCGGAATAAGCCCGCCAATGTACACTTAGCATGTTTTTTTTTATCAGTTTTGTATTATTTTAATTACTTGTGTGTGCAATAAAGAAAAGACAAACAAACACAAGAATCTTAAAATTTTCGGGATCAATCGTTTTTATCTCAAACATTAAAAGACTCATTTATATTTAAAAGTTTTTTATTCAACTTGCAATAACACTTGTGAAGGTGGAATCGTGTAAGTTAAATTTTACCCACTTCCCGGGGTCCGATTATGCCGTGTGGTATCCGGCTGAGTAGAATAGACCACCCTCTTTCTTACCGAGGTGCTGTAAAAGGCGAATAAGGTAAGTTGACCCGCTGTGTGGTATCCGGCTGAGTAGAATAGACCATCCTCTTTCTTTCCGAGGGGTCGTAAAATACGACTAAGGTAAGTTGACGTCAGGCAGACGGCCGGTCGTAAAATACGTAGTCAAATCATTTGACAACATGTTTGTAACATGTCGTGCCGACCGCACTAAGAGTGGGATAAGGGCAGGAGGATGATGACTTCCCGGGGTCCAATTGACCTGACATTTAATATACTGGTCCAGTCCCAATGCATGTTTATGATAAGCATGACCTGATACTGTTGCCAGGATTGGCTCCAGACGAGGGAACTGCTCAACGGTTAATGGTTGGGACATGAAAATTTCTTAAAAGCTTTTTTTAGAAGCTTTTTTAACTTGACTTATTTTAATTTAGATTATGACACACACTCTCTTGTACAATTAAAGTTTTTTTTAAGCCGTCAGATAATTTAAAAATAATAACAATATTTGTAGCAATGAGGTTTAAAATATACGTTTATCATGCATGCGGAAGTAATTAATAATACTCGATGATTCTATTAGATGCCTTCCATTTTCCTTCACAGTAGGTTGCCCTCATTCTCTTGAATGGACTATAAAAGAGGTATTAAAGAAATTTCTATAGCTGTATTACCGCAGTATTTTCTGCGTAGTTAATAATTGTAAAAATTGTAGTTATTCCATGCCAAAGTGGTATAGGAGAAGGATTTTATGTTTCATGAAAGTGTTGGCGTATTAAGTGAAATACGAAATAGTACATACAAATACTATAAATGCAAAGTCTCTCTGTTACGTTTCATGACTCGGTTAATATTGTCGGCAATTTTGATGTATTCTCGGTACGAGTGAAGTTTATATACCAGGCTTACATATTGGATAAAAAAATTCAATCATCATTCATTATTTCTCTTTTCTTATCCCGCTCTAAATGGGGTCGGAACAACATGTTTAAACATGTTGTCACATTCTTAGGCTAGCTATTTTTCACCGGCTGCCTGCCTGACGTCAACTTTCCTTAATCGCTTTTTACGGCACCCCGGTAAGAAAGAGCGTGGTCTATTCTACTCAGCCCGATAAAAAAAATTAATATAAGAACAAAATAATATAGTACAAAATTGAGGGTAATTTAACACTAGTCGATTCGAATGAAGTCTCGGGTTGCACCAGTAAATAATAAGTCAGATAGTATCTCAGCTTCTGTGGCAAAGTGTTAAGTTATAAATTCAAAATTCTGTCAGTTTTCTGTTACGCTTTCATATCTAATTCGCTGGACCAATATTGATCAAATCTGGCAAGATTAAAGCAAGATAAAAACATGAGATTACATATATTATTAAAAAATATGTTTCCTTGAGTACAGGGAATTTATTTTAAGTAACCTCACAATTGCAACCTACTGCAATTTAGAGGTTACTTAAACGCTTATATTTATGCGAACTAACAACGAACGAACGAATAAATGTAACTATCAAGTATCCGATTGTATGAGGTGTCTTTGTAAAGGAAACACGTACCTTGTAAATATGTTCGGAGGTCATGACCTTAATATTTTTATTTTCCCTCTGAATATGATATTGGTACGATATGTATACTCGATTGTTTAACATAAGAATAACATAATTTTCTTATATATGTTGCGTACACATAAATATAAATAATATATAGGACACTGACGCCTCGTACGCACGGGCGTGAAAATCGCTTTAAAACTCCGCATAGGCGTAATAAGAAGTTTCGTATGGTATATTCGGCTTAACACCTAACGACTAACACCTAAAATGGAACACTGCTCGATAAAAATACGTCGCGTTTTAAAAGCGCTGTGGTGTGAACAGATACCAGGATACCCATATGTTTCATTTCGACGTATTTTTAACGCACGGTAAAAAACCTCTCGTCCGTACGAGGTTATACACACGTTCTTCCGTCTCAAAAGTAAGCAACAGACAGCTGGGAAAATATATACTTTTAAAGATACATTGGCTTCACAGTATATTTTTAGTAATTTAATTTTTGTACATATGAATATAAATAATTATAAAAGGATTGGTAATGTATATAATAGAAAAAGTAGGAACCGACATAAGCTTGCGGTTCCTGCTTTGCGCCTTGCAAAACTTCGTAATACGTTTGTGGGTTTGGGTATAAGATTCTATAATAAAATTCCACAATCTACATTAACTTTACCGTTACAGCAGTTTAAAAATACTATTATAAAAAGGCTTATTCAGAAAGCCTATTATATTATTGAAGATTACCTAGACAATAAGAATGCGTGAATATAGCTTCTCTTCAACCCTGTACAAGACATTAATAACTATATGAACTAGTGATAAGAACTATTGTTTGAAAAGAGCAACCGCCGAGTTTCTTGCTGGATCTTCTCGGTAGGAACAGCTTTCTGAACCAGCAGTAGATGTTGACGATTCAAAAGCACTTGTTTAGAAGTTTACAATAAAAAATATTTTTTTAATTTGAATTTGAATAATGGTCCATTGGTGTGACCGTGCGACTCATTCGAGGGGATCACTAATTTAAACTCAGGGCCGACACCAATGAGTTTTTCTGTTAAAACTTATATGCAGTTCGCTGAAGAAAAACATTGTGAGGAAATTTGCGTATCTCTAAATAATTCTAGCGATATGTGTAACCTACCAATCCGTATTGGAGTAGCGGACTGGATCTTAGCTCCAACCCTTTAAAAACGGAGAAGTAGGAGTCGAACCCGCGACTCCCGGAGCTGGAGGCAGGGTCACCGCTAACTGCGCCAACAGTCAATGATTAAATAATTGTCTATAATGAAATCGAGAATTGAACGTAGATACCTCTAGCATAAAGCTACTAACTACTACACTACTGTCTTGGCATCTTAGATATCGTCAAAACCATAACAAATGCGGATAATATAACACGTGTTCGATCAAATTATATGTATTTGCAAGAGAAGCACGTAAATGATAAATGTGTTCGGAGATACCGCGCTGTGCGCATAAGATAACAGGATGCTGAACGCGATGGAATATTTAAAAATACATACAAACAATATTCATATAAATAGCCTTTGTAAAATTCACTTTATTTTACAAAACAAACCTTAAAACAAGTCAAGTTAAAAAGCTTAAAAAAAGTCTTTTAACAACATATCTAACCTTCCTTCTTTCGTTCCTTCGTCTGGAGCCATCCTATTCAAATCCTATCCTATTCCAAGGAATCGTTATTAGATACAAATCAATTCAAACATTTGAGAATATTATACAGATAATTATAAATTGAGTTAAAATGAACTTTCACAAGAGCAATACTTTAAAGATCGTTTCATAAAATAGATTATTTTTTGAAATCATATTTTGTTTTTATTCAATTTAACTGTATAGCTTTTTACATTCATATTCGTTAATTGTTATATTTCTATTCTTTCTTCTTCTTCTTCTTGTGGCTCTCCGACTAGCGAAGGATAGCCGTCAGTGCTTGAAATGCTTTCCTATCTCTCGCGAGGCTAAAAAGCTGGGCAGAGCTCGCGACTCCAGTTCATTCCCGTATATTGCGCAACCAGGATTTTCTCTTGCGGCCAATACGTCTTTTGCCTGCAACTTTGCCCATCATAATAAGTTGCAAAAGTTCCATACTGTTCGTAAAAGAGGATATCCGAAGGCGTAGCATTTGAGCATTTCTCAAAATTAAATGGACCGATAAGGTAACAAACGAGGAGGTCTTGCGGCGTATGTCATGTAAGCGCGAACTATGGCCATACATCAAAAAGAAGAAAGTTGCATACCTGGGGCATGTACTTAGACACGAACAGTATGGACTTCTATTCTTTAACATAGCTTAAATTTTTACAAATTGTTCAGTTCATTAAATTCTAAGTGAAAACGAAAAGTTGTTGGCATCCAAGAGAAGAAATAAAATACATTACTTGTATAGGTATTCTTATCACAATATAAAATACATAATTGTATATTCTATTCTTTTTAATTTTAAAACATTACAAGTCTTTATTCAGCTGAAACTTTATAAGAAAATTCACCCAACCTTTTTGTCGCTTGAGATGTGTACGTTATGTTTTAACTAAGAATGGTAATTTTTATTCATTTATATTTTTTACACAATTTATACAATATCGATATGTACTATTTACTTAAACCATCCGGAAGTATTGCACTATCTTTTGGTGAAAACCGTACAAAGATCCGTTCAGTAGTTTTTGAGAAAATCGATTACATACAGACAGACAGCTTTTTGGGACTTTGTTTCATAATAAGTATAGATATATTATATTACATTAAATATATAGTTCGAAGTTTATACAATTAAAATACTCGCAACAGAACATTCTGAGGGAGCTCTGTAATCTCTTCATAAGAGCATCGATCAAAAACTTTTCAATCCGATTAGAAAGGGTTGGGTTCATTGTAATGCCTAATCGCGGAATAGGTTTGAAAGGCTTAGCTACCATGTAAAAAAGTAAAATAAAGTAGCGACCTGTTACAATCCCACTGCTGGGAATAGGCCTCCTCTCCCCGTTTCTGGAGAGAACGGTTGGAGCTAAGACCTACCACGCTGCTCCAATGTGTGACGGTTCCAACCTTACATACATTTTGGTAGAGTTATGTACTGAAGCGTTAGTATGTTAACGAATGTATATATATATATATATATAAAATATTTGTTTGTCATGTTATATGGGTTTTCAGAATGGGTTTTCGATACCCGTTACATATCTGTAAATTTTCCATGAAAATATTTTTTTCAAAATTTTCCCATACATTTCCAATTTTCCATACTAAAATTTTCCATTGCGACCGAACGTCACGACAGTCGCGGGAAATAGATGTGCGTGGATGTCTGGCGGACGTTGCCGGGAGCGCTGCGGCCGAGCGGCTGAAAGGCGAAGGCTAACGTTTCCCGTACCAGGTACAGGGTAGCGCCATGATCCCTAGCATATATTTAAAGCTTCGGCTTGCCTGAACGGTGTTGTGAGAGACTTCGGTCTTTTATCTCACAAAAAATTAATGTAATATTTTATTACATGTTACAGTTTATTATTATTCTCGAACGCTTTATAGTGCCTGAAAATAACTTGGTGAGGGTGACTTCGCTGAGTGGTGCTGGGCACTGTACCGAATTAGACTCTGGTGAGTACTGGTGTCGGATTGATGGTTTCAGGCCTGCAATGATTTCGGTCGTTGTAGCGAGCCTCGCCTCGGTCTGCTCCAGGCTGTGAATATCATGATGGTCTTCCGTCTTGATACAGAGCAGCTAGAGTTACTTTGGTGAGTTTCGGGTGATACGGATTGAATTTTAGGCCGGTATTGATCTCCGATCTCTACTGTGAAGCCTTGTTTGATCTTTGGACGCCTAGAACTCCAGAAGTAGTGCTGGTACAATGTGGTTTCTTAAATGTTACTGATTGATGATTTGGCGTTGGAAATGATGTCTGTTGTCTTTCAGTAGTGCCGAAATCACGACCGAATGTTGCTAGATGTTGTGGAGTCTAGTTTACTAGCCGAAGCGATGTCATAGCAGTGATGGAATCGAACTGTGGACTTTGTTCATAGTTTTGCATGGAGCGTGCGGGGTAAAACCTACATGTGACGTGTGATAGTCCTTCTGAGGGCTTCCCCATAGCTTAGTGTCAGTGATACCACGAATGTTTACGACATTATAGCATGTCATAGGGCCGTTGGTCGGGTCTTTACTAACAAGATTGCGGACTAGCTTTAGAAAGTGTTGCCTGTGCTATATCTCTATCTTACGTAGCTTGCTACGTGTAACAAATAAATAACTAATTCTTGTATGCCGAAGGTGCTATAAGCCAGAAGGACGCAGTACAAGCGGGCGTCGACACATTTTGTTATAAATATAACTATTTAGCACAATAGTGCTAGCACTATAAATGCAAATAATTGAAATATAAAAATATAACGCTAACGCTCTACTGAGTAATGAATTATTAAATATAATATTTGCCACCACGTGTGGTACGAAGCATAAAACCAGCTGTTATGTGATCTCTGAGGAGTCATGTGCAAACCTACAATTTATGCCACTACGTGTGGTATCAACGAATACAAAACCTGCTATTATGTGATCTCTACGGAGTCATATGCAAACCTACAATATATGTGCCACTACGCGTGGTGCCAACGATTACAACAATTTACTGTTATGTGATATCCGAGGAGTCATGTACAGTTTTAGCTTCGTGCTATTATGTTTTCCACTACACGTGGTGACAACGAACGCGGAACGTACCACTTGAAATGCTTGCTATTGGCAAGATGCACTGTCTTATTATAAGAATTGGTTGATTTATATCAACAATTACAGGCTTTAAGCCTCATCAAAACAATTATGGCTAACGCCAACTCAACAGCTACGGCTGAAATGAAATTTGGACTTAGGTCCTAGTATTGAACCCGGGCACACGTGCCTTATCTTGGACTACGGTCCTCATTTATTATTTGCCCCATTCTCTTTAAGAGCAATGACGGGTGTTTATAAAACATATTATAAATAACCTGTGCTCAAGGGCACAGGCGCACTATAAATTGCATACCCTAACCCTACGGGGGGGGGCTCATATCCTATGGACGGAGCTCACCGTTGGTAGCGGGTGAGGAGCTACTGACTATCTCTTCTCTCTTTATATTTTTCCATATCGGAAGAATATAAAAGACGGGAGAAGGATACCACATTACTTAAACTGCTCTACGGAGTTGTTTAAGGGTTAGATATTAGATCGAGTGAATGATCTTTCTGATGGCTTCATAAATTATTTTAATCTTCCCATTATCTTGAACTTCCCATCGGGATGGTTTAAGGAGACTTACAGTATGTTACTCGAGTGATCCTTCTGTTGGCTTTAAAATACATTATTTCAGTTATTATTGACATAACTTTATGACCCATACTGATGGCAAACAAATATATAATTAATTATAAAATATCAAAACGAATATATCCTCTCTGATGGCTATTTATGAAATATTACAATAAAGAACATTCAACCTTCTGAATGTTCAATATTTTTTATTATATGTCAAGGGTTCGATTCGTGTAATAAACATATGTATCGAACATAAAGAATCTGTTCATGTAATAAATATATGGGATCTGTTTGTGTAATGAATATATAGGATGCGTTCATGTAATAAATATATGAGATCTGTTCATGTATTGAACATATATAACCTGTTTATGGGTCGTGCGAATATTATGCAATAACTAATATTAATTTATGTTTATTTTACTCCTCTAATCTGATGAATCTGTGGTCTCTGACGCTCTAAAAGGATTTGAGTTATTACAATCACAATGTTAAATGGGTCCTAACCAACTAGACGAATCACGTGCCAAATATATATAATTTAAAGCGCTAGCGCTTATTCGCTTGTTTTATGTATTTCAGTGGTGGAGCGCGAGCGCTCTAACCTCATTTAAATAATATTAATTACAAATATGGCGAAGTATATAAATATGTACAAAGGGTATGGGGGGAAAACGTTACAATTTGGTGCCGTGACCAGGATGGTCAAAACGGCTTAAATAAATTTATTAAGTAGGCGAAAGCCTACAATTTGCTGTCCGTGAAATGGAAAGAGACTGAAGAGGCTTTCAGGTTCATTAAGATTGGTAAATTCTTGAGGTCTGGGGGTTGAGAAGTTCGGGGGTTGAGCATATTTATATTCGCTACCGATGAACAAGTAATGACAAAGAGCAATTAAATGAGAAATATATGATAAAAATAAATATGAATCAGTTTCAAAATTGAGTGTTAAATCAATTAATATTTAATACACTAGTGTTTGACAGTCAACATAATAGTATAATTGAAAAAATCATGTTATTCTTAAAGTATTGTGTTACTAAGTACTATTAAAAAGAGAGATAATCAATCCTCAGACATGCAATATAATAAAAGTTTTCAAAGTAAAGATGGAATCATAGAGGCTAGAAGGATATAAAAATAATAATTTAGAATTGAGATAATGCAGCCGCATCCAAATAGTTCCGAATCGGTTATAAACTTAAATGTTTCAAAAAGGCATGAAAACAAATAAGGTATAAAAGTTAATTTATGAGTGTTTTATCAGTAAAATTAGCGATGGTAACTTTGATGATTATCCAAAAGGACAATTTTCTTTATTTATTGGAGTGAATCGAAATATGAGGCCAGTAAATTTGAAGTCAAAGACTTAGTGTTGTTCTGAGTTTTAAGTAATAATGTGATTATAAATATTGATTGTTTCAAAGATTAAATGTGCAGAAATCGTAAAATCAGGGGGTTGAAGTATGATTGATTTATATTTTATGTTCAAGATCAAACAAAAGTCATTGTTGGAAAGAGGTTACATTAATATAAAAGTTATTGACGGGTTATATCTAAAATTCAGTTTCAAAAGATTTCATTAGCTTTGAACCGTTTCCTATTGTAAATTCTATTCCGATGGAACTGCATAGAATTTAGGGGGTTGAATGTGACGGTTCCAACCTTACATACATTTTGGTAGAGTTATGTACTGAAGCGTTAGTATGTTAACGAATGTATATATATATATATATATAAAATATTTGTTTGTCATGTTATATGGGTTTTCAGAATGGGTTTTCGATACCCGTTACATATCTGTAAATTTTTCATGAAAATATTTTTTTCAAAATTTTCCCATACATTTCCAATTTTCCATACTAAAATTTTCCATTGCGACCGAACGTCACGACAGTCGCGGGAAATAGATGTGCGTGGATGTCTGGCGGACGTTGCCGGGAGCGCTGCGGCCGAGCGGCTGAAAGGCGAAGGCTAACGTTTCCCGTACCAGGTACAGGGTAGCGCCATGATCCCTAGCATATATTTAAAGCTTCGGCTTGCCTGAACGGTGTTGTGAGAGACTTCGGTCTTTTATCTCACAAAAAATTAATGTAATATTTTATTACATGTTACAGTTTATTATTATTCTCGAACGCTTTATAGTGCCTGAAAATAACTTGGTGAGGGTGACTTCGCTGAGTGGTGCTGGGCACTGTACCGAATTAGACTCTGGTGAGTACTGGTGTCGGATTGATGGTTTCAGGCCTGCAATGATTTCGGTCGTTGTAGCGAGCCTCGCCTCGGTCTGCTCCAGGCTGTGAATATCATGATGGTCTTCCGTCTTGATACAGAGCAGCTAGAGTTACTTTGGTGAGTTTCGGGTGATACGGATTGAATTTTAGGCCGGTATTGATCTCCGATCTCTACTGTGAAGCCTTGTTTGATCTTTGGACGCCTAGAACTCCAGAAGTAGTGCTGGTACAATGTGGTTTCTTAAATGTTACTGATTGATGATTTGGCGTTGGAAATGATGTCTGTTGTCTTTCAGTAGTGCCGAAATCACGACCGAATGTTGCTAGATGTTGTGGAGTCTAGTTTACTAGCCGAAGCGATGTCATAGCAGTGATGGAATCGAACTGTGGACTTTGTTCATAGTTTTGCATGGAGCGTGCGGGGTAAAACCTACATGTGACGTGTGATAGTCCTTCTGAGGGCTTCCCCATAGCTTAGTGTCAGTGATACCACGAATGTTTACGACATTATAGCATGTCATAGGGCCGTTGGTCGGGTCTTTACTAACAAGATTGCGGACTAGCTTTAGAAAGTGTTGCCTGTGCTATATCTCTATCTTACGTAGCTTGCTACGTGTAACAAATAAATAACTAATTCTTGTATGCCGAAGGTGCTATAAGCCAGAAGGACGCAGTACAAGCGGGCGTCGACACATTTTGTTATAAATATAACTATTTAGCACAATAGTGCTAGCACTATAAATGCAAATAATTGAAATATAAAAATATAACGCTAACGCTCTACTGAGTAATGAATTATTAAATATAATATTTGCCACCACGTGTGGTACTAAGCATAAAACCAGCTGTTATGTGATCTCTGAGGAGTCATGTGCAAACCTACAATTTATGCCACTACGTGTGGTATCAACGAATACAAAACCTGCTATTATGTGATCTCTACGGAGTCATATGCAAACCTACAATATATGTGCCACTACGCGTGGTGCCAACGATTACAACAATTTACTGTTATGTGATATCCGAGGAGTCATGTACAGTTTTAGCTTCGTGCTATTATGTTTTCCACTACACGTGGTGACAACGAACGCGGAACGTACCACTTGAAATGCTTGCTATTGGCAAGATGCACTGTCTTATTATAAGAATTGGTTGATTTATATCAACAATTACAGGCTTTAAGCCTCATCAAAACAATTATGGCTAACGCCAACTCAACAGCTACGGCTGAAATGAAATTTGGACTTAGGTCCTAGTATTGAACCCGGGCACACGTGCCTTATCTTGGACTACGGTCCTCATTTATTATTTGCCCCATTCTCTTTAAGAGCAATGACGGGTGTTTATAAAACATATTATAAATAACCTGTGCTCAAGGGCACAGGCGCACTATAAATTGCATACCCTAACCCTACGGGGGGGGGCTCATATCCTATGGACGGAGCTCACCGTTGGTAGCGGGTGAGGAGCTACTGACTATCTCTTCTCTCTTTATATTTTTCCATATCGGAAGAATATAAAAGACGGGAGAAGGATACCACATTACTTAAACTGCTCTACGGAGTTGTTTAAGGGTTAGATATTAGATCGAGTGAATGATCTTTCTGATGGCTTCATAAATTATTTTAATCTTCCCATTATCTTGAACTTCCCATCGGGATGGTTTAAGGAGACTTACAGTATGTTACTCGAGTGATCCTTCTGTTGGCTTTAAAATACATTATTTCAGTTATTATTGACATAACTTTATGACCCATACTGATGGCAAACAAATATATAATTAATTATAAAATATCAAAACGAATATATCCTCTCTGATGGCTATTTATGAAATATTACAATAAAGAACATTCAACCTTCTGAATGTTCAATATTTTTTATTATATGTCAAGGGTTCGATTCGTGTAATAAACATATGTATCGAACATAAAGAATCTGTTCATGTAATAAATATATGGGATCTGTTTGTGTAATGAATATATAGGATGCGTTCATGTAATAAATATATGAGATCTGTTCATGTATTGAACATATATAACCTGTTTATGGGTCGTGCGAATATTATGCAATAACTAATATTAATTTATGTTTATTTTACTCCTCTAATCTGATGAATCTGTGGTCTCTGACGCTCTAAAAGGATTTGAGTTATTACAATCACAATGTTAAATGGGTCCTAACCAACTAGACGAATCACGTGCCAAATATATATAATTTAAAGCGCTAGCGCTTATTCGCTTGTTTTATGTATTTCAGTGGTGGAGCGCGAGCGCTCTAACCTCATTTAAATAATATTAATTACAAATATGGCGAAGTATATAAATATGTACAAAGGGTATGGGGGGAAAACGTTACAAATGCGGATTGATAGGTTACACATATCTCCAGAATTCTCTAGAGATATGCAGGTTTCCTCACTATTTTTGCCTTTACCGAAAAGCGTGTGATAAATTGCAATTATCAATTAGACACGTGAGTTTTAATAGAAAAACTTATTGGTGTCTGCCCGGGTTTAAACTCGTGGTCCCCTCGAAAGAGTCGCACGGTCTCACCGCTGGGCTATCACAGCTCCTTCTACCCTGTATAAGATGGTAATAACCAAATGTAACTAGCTATAAATTTTTTTTTAAAAAAGAGTTAACCACCGAGCTTCTTGCTGGCTCTTCTCGGTAGGAACAGCTTTCCGAACCAGCAGTGAATTTTGACGATTCAAAAGCACTTGTTTACAAGTTTACTTGAATAAAGAATAATTTGAATTAGAATTTCTTTTCTTCCATTAATCCACATACCCAAATCTTTTATAACCAAGAAGGTACCAAATTATAAAGGTTGCAAGTTTCACCTCAAAACTTTCCATTGAACTTTGTGTTCTTGAGAAATCTTTCCAGATATGCCACACAAGCTTTACGTACAATAATTGTAATAAAATATTAGCACAAATTAATTTTTGACTTGTATTCGGGCTAAGAAGATATGAGCAAATAACGCCTTTACTAAAATTGATCTACATAACCTTTTTCATATGGGCCTTATAAGAAAGCTCAGAGTCGCTCAGCGGGCGATGGAGCGAGCAATGCTCGGAGTGTCTCTACGAGATCAAATCAGGAATGAGGAGATCCGTAGAAGAACTAGAGTCACCGACATAGCTCAGCGTGTCGCGAAGCTGAAGTGGCAATGGGCGGGGCACATAGTGCGGAGAACTGATGGGCGCTGGGGTCTTAAGGTGCTGGAACGGCGACCCCGCAACGGAAAGCGCAGCGTTGGAAGCCCCCTACGAGGTGGACAGACGACCTCAAAAGGTTGCAGGGATCCACTGGATCCAGGCGGCGCAAGATCGTGTGGTGTGGCGATCCCATAAAGAGGCCTATGTCCAGCAGTGGACGTCCATCGGCTGAAGAAGAAGAAGAATCCTTATCATACAGCAGGAATTTATATCTTTCCCTAACTGAGAATTTCCATCAAGACGATACTCGAAAATAAGCTTGCCATCAAAATTTATTCTCAATCAAACAGGAAACACTATTTCTTGTATAGTTTTTGCAGAATGCATCGCGTAAATATCATACTATCAAGTCAGTCTCATATGCTCCGAGATGGCACTTATTTTGCAATATGATGCAATGCGCGGCTTAGTCTTGAAAACGTTACAGACAGGTAGACAGTCTTTTGTATTTATAATACTCCATTTCCCTCGAAATAAATCTGTCACTGCAAAGAAAATGCTCCAAACACCACCAAACTAAAATCAATCTAAAGATTGTCTGAAAATTTCATTAACATCGGTCCAGCCTTTTAGTCTCGAGAACATACATACATACATTCTATTTTATATTTACGATATAGAGTAAACTTATTATATAACCTACATTTATTCCCTTAAATTCCTGAAAGCATTTTCGAATCTATTTTTCGATATCCGTGATCGAGCTTCACGAAAACTCCCAGAAAGGTCTGTCCTAATCTTTTACAAACTTTCCAATCGGATCGAATACGTTTCCTTATCTAATCGTAAAGTACTAAGTAAAATTTGAAACGGTATAAGAAAGTCAACCGGCAGTTTATAAAGTTAAGTAACGAGCACTTAAAAGATTATTGCAACTTTTTTTATATAGGTTTATAAAGAGTAGTGTATTGATACGGAGAGCTTTTTTACTTTTATCATGATCGAAAGCATCATGAGCTCCTTGTTCTAGGGAAGTTCCTCTAACAAGTTAAATAAATAAAGGTTTAAAACAGTGGGAATAATACAATTTAATTGGACAAAAGAATGAAGCAAAAAGTCTTTATAATTTGTCTTAAGCGAACTAAGTAAGCAAGATATGTAAAGTAGGTATTATCCTTTCCTGCCTTTTTATATTCAAAATCAAAAAATATATCTTAGCAACTATATAAAGGACATTAATACATTCCATTTTGTGGGAAAAATAAATTAAAATAAATAATGCTAGTAAAAATAACCCTTTTATCTTTCAAATCATAGTTTTTCGTGCTTTTATTAATTAACCTCTTAGTAGTTCAGTTAGTAGTTCAAGTAAAATATAGGAATATTTTGGTAGGTCCGATTGACTTTTTCTTTAGTCAAAAATAAGTAATAAGTAGTTTATAAGTGTTCAATTAAGTTTTCTTTCTTTTTTGTTTTCACCACAGTACTAGGCACCAAGTGAGCATTTAGCTTGTCCTGCATAAAGGGTATATACCATAGTTAATATATAGACACCGGCTATACTCACACAATTTTATAGGGGCATTTATGAGCTCTTTACACGATGCTACTAAGCCGCGGTAAGTGCCCCGGATGGGCACGATAAAATTATGTATATATATAATTTATATTTATAACTGCGAATACTACTCACGCTTGTTTAAAAAATATATACCAGTACATATACTTTACAAAGGAAACCTCACACAACCTCAAAGTGCACCACGTCAGTATTACCACAGTGTTTGAACCTATGCTATTAATACAACACCAGTCTTTACTCTAAACATGTGAAACGACAATTTTGTATATATATTGTGTTACTCTGAGTGTTTTTTTTCCTTTACAAGATTTGTTACATCAGAAAAAACTCACGATATATGACGTGATAACATTGAAGTGAAGAGATCACTCAACGTTTGCTTCCCTCATGACGTGTACAGGCAGTCATCAAGTAAACCTCTTGCAAAATATAATTCCGCATTTTATGTGTACTTTAGTATGTCTCAAGGAAAAAACAAAATTATACGTCTAAGCGTTACCTCGACATTTATGAATAAAATTATGTAGGTTGTTTTTTGCAGTATTCTTACATTATAAAATGATTTTGTCAATTAAACATGGTATGAGTACATAAACCGTCTAATTGTTCTGAATAAATCTATTAGATAAGTTGTTAAACTTACATAGAATAAAAAATTGAATTCGTGACTTAAATACATATAAATAATATCAATTTTTTTAAAGTAACTAATTTTCAAATTTAACACCTATGTTATCTGGTTGGCTGAAAGAGATTCCGATTAAGCTCGCCGTTTGACATTTATTATATATTAGATGTGCAAATCGCGTGGAAATCAGCGTCCCACAAATTATTCCTAGAATTCGAATTTTAAACATAAAAGTAGTTATTCTGAGTTTACCATAACAGACAGAGACACGCAATCGCGGACTTTTTTGGAGTAATTTTATAGATCTACAATTCTTTAGTACATTACTTTTGCGGATCTCTGCTGGTTTACGCAGCGCACGCGACTAAAGCTGCCAGCAAGCAAGTTTTTTAACACAATTTATATAATACCGATATGTACTATTTACCTAAACCATTCGTAAGTATTGGACTATCTTTTGGTGAAAACCGTACAGAAATCCGTTCAGTAGATTTTGAGAAAATCTATTACGTACGTATAAGTATATATGTTTATTATAATTTTTATATTAGTTTAAATATTTTGTGTACAATTATGAGAATACAAACAAATAAATAAAGTAATCAAGAAATATAAAGACTCGAAACAGAACGTTATATAATTTTGACATTGTAAGGGAAATAGAGTAATTTAAGAATAAGGTAGAATTGTATAATTACAATGGTGCTTAGAAATTTAAACAGTATATATTCCTTGTTAAATGAATTAGTTTTCATCGTTATCACCCTTACATAAGGCAATTAGAACTCACTTTGAACAACCGGTATTTAAACAGGCTACATAACTTCAATTAAAAAATAATTCTTTTTTAATTTAAAAACCAGATTTCAATATTTTTCGAAGTTATCAATGGTGAAAATGTCTAAATAGATAATTTATTCTCATAATTTCTATTAGAAGATTTTCAAAAATTTATCAGACAAGGTAAACACAGGTGTATTTAGGTTAGAGAAAGTCAAATGGAGAAAATACTTAACTAAAGTGTGTATTTAAATACGCGAGGCGCTGCGCCGTGAGCGCAATGATGGCTTGACATTTACGAAAATTTCGTGGACTCGTCGCTCCATTGTTGGTTTCCTTAGTGATAAATGACAAATATTTCCTTGAACGAGTCAAGTATTGTTGGTGAAATGTTTGGGGGAGTGAAAATGCCAAGGAATGTTTGGCGAGAAAAAATTTTGTTGATTACAGTGATTAATATAATTACGATTTGTAGTATTAGAATAAATAAATATATAGAACCATTCCGTCGTGTGGAATCCGGCCACCACTCATTTCTTATCCAGGTGTCGTAAAATGCGACTAAGGTAAGTTGACGTCAGACGATCTAAATCCTGTTACAACATGGTTAATAAATGCGCCGACCCCATTTGGAGTGGGATAAGGACAAGAGAATGACGAAATATTTAGGACAATTACACACACGGTCGTCCGTCCCAAAACTTAATACTTATGTAAAGGGTGCCAGACAGCTGGTAAATATACTTATATAATTTAAAATACATACTTTAATACATACGTCCAGACTCGAATAACCAACGAATTGTGTGTAGAAAATGTTGGCCTACGGCAAAAATCGAACCTGCAATCCGCGAAAACTGCCAACTAAGCCAATGGGCCAGTCATCCTGTTTATACATGAATCAGATATAACTATCAACTCAAATAAAAATAGACGAAAAAATAATATTTTTTTGTCGTATGCTGAAGATTAGATTAGGTATAAGAGCGACTGATATCAGCAACTGCCTTATAAAGGTAATACAGCTCGGAGGTGTATAGACCAATCGTTTAACTCAGACTTCGCCTGCGAGCGGTCACATCTTGTATATCACACTAAGACCGCTCGCTGTCCGAATCTAGTTCAGTGCCCTTGATGTATGATATGTATTGCGAAAAGTATAGGAAGCACATGTTAATAAATTCTATTCTGTTCTAAATTTTTATTTTCATCTGCTTGTAATCAAGACTTTAATTTCAAGCAATCAATGATAATAAGCATTGAGATTTGGCCAAGTATTTGAACAAGAAGGATGAATTCAAAATAGAAACACGTGTATCCACATGTTTTCATATAATCATTTCAGGTAAAATTTTTACGACTTTAACTAAATTAGAGAGCTATTTTTTTAGTGAAGTAAAAGGAAAATGTTATCAAAATGTTTCGTTAATTTTTGTATAGACAATTATTAAAACGTTATCATAGCGAATGAAATAACTAAAATATTTTAGCAAGAAAAATCCAAATTATAAAATTTTTTTAATAATGTTTTTTATTAATTTGACGTGTAACATTGCTTCGGCCAAAGTGTCAATGATTTAAGAACGAAATAAATACATTGTTAGAAATTAATAATTTATTGTTCTAAATATGTAAGTAATGATAAGAGAAAACGATGTTAACAAAATTACTATTTTTTACTTGACAGTTTTACTTGTATTTTGCATTACAAAAACACGTATCTATCAACGGTATATCAAACTATGGTAGGGCAGAGTTTCCGCACAGCTCGCACGCCAGTAACAGAGTGACCCTATTTATTTTTTGGATAATGACAATATGCCGTTAGCCAAAGTGGCTTTTACAGCGATACCGGGAGATATGGGGCAAGCGCAGAAGCATCGTCGGGGGAGTGGTGGGGCGAGCCTCAGGAGAGACTCCTTACATCATTGGGAACGTCGTCTTAAGGGTGTCTCCTATAAGGCCGAACCTCGGCTTAAAGCGACGTATCGTGGAGGACTATGATCGGACTTGGGAAAAGTCCTAATGTTATAATGGTCAGGGCTGGACGCCCCGGTCACTAGACGTTAGAAAGCGGGGAAGAGCAACTCTATCGCCGACGCCGGGTAATATTATTAACTTCTCTCCTAACAATATTCATTCATTTCTTGTTATGATCCAGTAGTAAAAAAACTTGGTCACAGTTTTATTTGTATCAGAGAAATGACGAATTCGACAACATTTACAAGGGTAAATAAAACGCCATAATCGTTGGTCTCATTCTAAAAAATGAAACCGTAACTGTTTCTGGAGCCGTAACAATTTACGATGATTGTTATTTCGTAGCTAATGGTTTTCAGCGGGACTTAATAATGCGGCAACCAGTAAAACTTAGCAGTGTCAGTATTTTTAAAGCCTGCGGTGTTACTTCGTTTATCCAATTAACTTTTATAACGCATTCATAGTATATTAAGGCATATATATATAACTTTTTTTTACAATAAAAATGTGTATTTTAAATTACATGCTAGTATTATACAAATCATGCCCACGTGGATTGGTCCCAAGAATGCTGGCAGCGTTTTCGCGTTGAATCGCGAAATTGATTTTTTGTGCGAAAAAGGAGCCAGCCCTCTTGTCACTTGAGGAGGCAATTAATAGAAGCGTTAAAATGAAGAATTCTTTTTGCACTTTGACTCTATGGCCCTAGGATCATCTACAAACCTTTTAACTACAAATAATACTCTTGCACTATTTTTACTTAAAAGGCTAATTATCTGATCTTTCAGATTCTAATGAAATTACTCTTTGTTCGGAATGTAGTTGTTACTAAGAAAAAGGAGCAAAAACTCCAATTATAGAAAGGGAAGGAAGAGTCCACAGACATAAACAAGCCTATGTGAAAAAGGAATTTAGGCCCAGAACACACGCCCTAAATATGAAGGCTTCAAAAAGTCGAGTCTTAGCAGGAGACTGGGAGCTTAGACAACGTACACAACTTTTATATATATTTTTGAATTTAAACTATCGTGAGTAGTATTCATTATTAATGTTGAGAGACCGGCTATACTCACGTCTTATCGGATGAGCCCGACTAGTTTAAAGCCCATACGGGACTCTTATTCATGAGCTCTTTACGCGGCGTTATCGCGGCGGGAACTACGAGTAACGGCTCGCTGGGCGCGACTCGTGAGCGGCTGTGGAGGGGGGAGGGACAGTTGCGGCGCGTCTTCTATAACGTCCTGGTCGCTCTGGTCTTCGTCATCGGATGCGTGGAAGAAATTTGTGCATGCGACGCTTACGGTGTCGGGTTCTAGCAGGCTTTCAGTAGAACTGGTAGGGCTAAAAATAGGTTTCCACGCTGAGGGTAGTGCCCATCTACAGTCCCTATTAAAATTCGAGTGACGGCTAATTTCAATCGCCTCACATTTTTTTCTAGGTACCAGAAATTTTTCCCTAGATAATATGGTAGCCTTGTTGACCTGATGGTTGGCACCGAATCGTGGACATGTTCCACTATGGCTGACCCATTAGTGTCCATATTCTGGCACTACGTATATGATCTGAAATTCTCATCAAGATGTTGCGACGAGTTTCACCTATATAAATCTTACCACAACAGCAGGGAATCTATATATCTATATATAATATAATTTATATATATTCTCAATCTAAACTACGACACCAATTTATTTCTAGATTTTGTACTCTCATATAAAATTCATTTAACACGTATTAAATTTTTTTAAGTTGAGATGTTATAAACTCAATCTGGCTACCTATATAGAAACTAGTTCTGATTCGAGTCATAAATCATCTAGTTCACCTTAGCACTAAGATTTGCCAAACCTTGAGGGAAATCAAAGCCGCGATTCATCAGACAAAAGTGATTCGATCCCTTTCAGTATTACGGGACGCTCCGTGATTGTGTAATTAAAGTTTGGTGCAAGTACAATCAAGTGAAAATTCGAACAATTTAAATATAATTAAAAAATTACCCTTTAATATTTTTAATGCTAAAAATTAAAAAAAATGAAGCGTAATTTGTCTATCTACTAGTTTGAATGTGCAACTTAGTTCGCAACAACTTAAGCATTTTAAGCAGCCCTTAGTGATGTAATACTTTACCCACGACTTCGTTTACGTCAACTAAACTGCTAAAATATCACACGATATCAGCGTATCACAGTTTTTCCCGTTGTAATCCCGATTCCGCGGGAATTCTTATGTATAAGTACTATTAACTTAAACCATCCTCTAGAATTGCGCTATCTTTAAGTAGAAACAGTCTAAAAATCGATTTTGCATATTTTGAGAAAATCGGTAACATACAGACATATATGATAGCCCAGCGGTGCGACTCTTACGAGGGAAACACGAGTTCAAAACCGGGCAGGCAACAATCAGTTTTCTATTAAAACTCATGAGTTAATTGCAATTATCTATTATACACATATGTCTAATTGATAATTGCAATTAATCACACGCTTTTCGGTGAAGGAAAACATCGTGAGGAAACCTGCATATCTCTAGAGAATTCTGGAGGTACGTGTAACCTACCAATCCGCATTGGAGCAGCGTGGTAGGTCTTAGCTCCAACCCTTCTCTCCAGAAACGGAGAGGGGAGGCCTTTTCCCAGCAGTGGTATTGTAACAGACTGCTACTTTACTACGCACGGTCTCACCGCTGGGCTATCAGAGCTCATATACAAGCTCTAATTGTACCAATTTCGATCATTCTTGATTCTGCGGTGGAGCCGTGAAACCGTAGATAGACTGATTATAGATTCATATTGATAGAAGCTATTTCGTTGTGTAAGTAGTATTAATGTTGAGAGACCGGCTATACTCACGTCTTATTTTATCGGATGAGCCCGACTAGTTTCAAGGCCATACGGGGCAGTTCCCGCCGCGATAACATCGCGTTAACAACAAAGAGCTCATGAATAAGAGCCCCGTATCGGCTTGAAACTAGTCGGGCTCATCCGATAAAATAAGACGTGAGTATAGCCGGTCTCTCAACATTAATAATGAATACCACTCACGAAAGTAAGTAGTATTCTTTATATTTATAATGCCGAACTTAAATTAACACAATCACGAAACGTATTACTCGCAATGGTATTGAATCACTTGTGTGGTAGGTAGATCTCGACGTTGATTTCCCTTAAGGCAGTGAATTTTCTCGTTGCAGCTGGATCTATATGACTAACAAAAGTTTGATTTATTGTTGAAATGCACATCTCATATTAGTTATATGACTTCTACCGGTCATACTATCAAATTATACTTTAGTCTGGGCAAAGACTTCAAAAGCTGAGACCTGCGCTTATAGCAAATGCTTATTATGAGATTCTCCTAGTGAATGTGTGTAAAGTAGCGGCCTGTTACAATCCCACCGCTGGGAATAGGCCTCCTCACTCCGTTTCTGGAGAGAAGGGTTAGAGCTAAGACCTACCACGCTGCTCCAATGCGGATTGGTAGTTTACATATTTTTCCCAAATTCTCTAGAGATATGCAGGTTTCCAAACAATGTTTTCCTTCACCGAAAAGCGTGTGATAAATTGCAATTACTAATTAGACACATGAGTTTTAATAGAAAAACTCATTGGTGCCTGCCCGGGTTTGAACTCGTGTTCCCCTCGAAAGTGTTGCACGTTCGCACCGCTGGGCTATCACAGCTCGGTGAATGTGTTGGCAATGGTGGTATTTTGTGATACGTGCGGAAACTCGTGCATGTATAAGGTATGAGAACTGTTTTTTTCATCTATAGTAAAATAATTCTAGCATTACTTAAGCAATTATAAATTGAACTAAGAAACTTTGTTCCAGGGGTCTCACTGTTCACCCTTCATGGATATATGACTTTAACACTACATGTTATAAAACAAAGCTTTCCATTATGTATATGTATATCGGGTGTTCGGAATAATCAAAAAACTATTCAACAGATTTTGATGTGATTGTCACGAATAAACAAAGTTGTTCATCAATTAATTTATAGCGCATGTGAATGACGACGACAAAGTTAGCGTTCGCGAATTTTTTTTATGGTAATATAATGAGAATAATCTACAGAAAAAGGACACAGAAAAAAAACAAATTAGCCAGAAAAAAATTGCGATAAGACTTTTCATTTTAATACTACCATCAACGTGATTCCACACAAAACCGTCGAATGTGCAATGACAGTGTCCAATGTGACGAGGGTGAACCCAGGGACGGACTGAAAGGAATTTCAGTTAATATGGCCGTTATTTCGAATTAGAATTCGATCTTAAACTGAATGTCCAACTCACTGTCTTTATGTGTTCATAACAAAGTTATACTTGATTTTACCACTACAATAATTTGATTTTAGATTTAGGACCTTCGATTTAACATACTCCCATTTGAGCGGGACCGATGATTATATTGTAGATTTGATAGTGTATCATTCTAAATCCACTGCTGAGGTATTATCCTATCATCCCGTGCAATTAATCGTAAAGTTTGATGATTATTAAGGATTTTAACCATCTGGATTAATATTTACATACATTTACGAACTTACATGAAATATTTAATCACACATACGGGAATATAAAACATATCGCCGTGTGGTATCCGGCTGAGTAAAATAGGCCACCCTCATTTCTTACCGAGGTGTCGTAAAAGGCGACTAAGGTAAGTTGACATTAGGCAGACGGTCGGTTTTAAAATACGTAGCCAAATCATTTGACAACATGTGTCTAACATGTTGTGCCGACCCCGCTTAGAGTGGGATAAGAGCAGGAGGAATTATGATACGGGAATATAAAACATAATTACATAAATTTAATACATCAAAAAATATAACGTAAGTTTACGTATACTTAATTTCTCGATATTATCAAACACGCTATTCCCTTTACCGCTTTTATGTCCGTTATAATTTTATATTGCTATAATTCTACATATAACCAAAGGTGATCTCTGTAAGAAGGAAGTAACAAGCTTATTTATTATGTCATGTTGCACATAAAGTCTTAAGTAAGATAAAAAAAATGTACTTGTGAGAATACGAAAAAATAATAGACGTTAGATTAAAAAAGAGACTAAGGTAATTTGACCCACCGTGTGGTATCCGGTTGAGTAGAAAAGACCACCCTCTTTCTTACCGAGGGGTCGTAAAATATGACTCAAGTAAGTTTCCGTCAGGTAGGCGGCCAGTTGTAAAATACGTAGCCAAATCATGTAACAACATGTTTGTAACATGTTGTGCCAACCCACTTAGTGTGGGAAAAGGGCAGGAGGATGATCATGAGATTAAAAAAAACTGTTTAGAAGTGAAGCGAGCAAGCAATAATACGACAGAGTTAGAAATAATTGTAGCTTTTTAATCATTCCCATGCAATATGTCCCTCAGCTAATAAAGTGGTACACATAAACGCCGCGTTGTTATACGAAGATGGGTAGTGTAGATGTAAAATGTATAAAAAATCTATAGCATAAATATACAAGAGGTCACAATAAGCTTGTTATTCCTATGTCGCAACTAAGTAGAGTTAGCAACTCATTAGTTGGTCTCGGTATTCGCTTTTACATTAAAATTTCGCAAACCATACTAGACCAGTCTTCAGAAAGGTTTAAATTAAGTATAAGAGATATGCGTGAAGCATATTACATAATTGAAAATTATTTGGATGATAAAAATGCCTGGATTTGAATATGCTTTCAGCTTCATACAAGATTGTGGTTTAATTATGTAAAATTGAAAGTTTTTTACTGGTTCTTCTCGGTAAGAGCAACATTCCGAACCAGTTGTAGTTTCATTAATCATATTGATCCTTGACGATTCAAAAGAGCTTACTTGAATTAAGATTTTGCTTTGATTTGTTTTGAAAATATGAAAGTCACTTTTCAGGAGCGATTGGAAAGTTCTAGATCCCTCCGAGAAGAGATGACTTTGTCCAACAGTGAAACAAAACTCAAGACAGCAACATATTGGATTGGCTTAGTTATAATACATTTATTGAGTGGAAATCAAGTAAACATAATCCAACCATAATAATGCTGCGTAATAATAATTTACTATCTCAGATGAATCGGCAAAGCTGACTCAAGGGCCGCGTAATAATAACCAAGTGCGCTCAAAATCTCGAGCGTCGATTGAGTATTCACGGCTATTTATTTAGAGCTTGCTCGCTGCGTTTTTATTGTTATTTTTGATAATAATATTAATAACAATTTTAAAAAATAAAATAAATGATATATTAATAATATTAATAACAATTTTAAAAAATCTTTTTTTTTATTATTTATAATATTCAAAAATGGCTGAATCCAGCAAGCGGCAAAATTATGCATTTCTCATTGAAGGTTATGCATATATCTCATGAAATGCAAAAACTTAATAAAAACACCTCTAGAGATTTAATATTAATGTTGATCCTAATGTAATATTGGTCTAGCTTATAGAATAATCATCGAATAATAATCATTCGATCATTATTATTAAAAACCAAATAAAGCATGACTACACAGTGACGTCTTCCGTCATATGTTAGCGTTATATAATTGCACGTTCTATTTTCCGGCAAGAAATTAATATATATATTTTTGTATCGATTAAATTTATTTTTATATTATATTGATAATATATATTTTTTGAAATATATTATCAACGTGTGTTGTGTAAGGACACATATAAATGAAGCAAAACTTAAATTAAACTAATTAAAAAAAGGAAAGACATTATACTTTGTTGCTGTCGCAAAATATCGCGAATTGTAGGTAAAATTAACTTTATGAAACAATATACGAGTATAAGCAATATGAAAGCGAAAGTTGCCTCAAGAGTCACATAAATAGCAAATCTACTTGGAGTCTTAACCAAAGAGTGAATACGTATATAAGAGTAGGCACGTAATTTTTTTTATCGATAATAGCTCCGTAAGTGTAATATATTAGTTTTCTGTTAAAATTATGTGTAATCTTATCCAAATTAGTAAAGTCACGTTATATTAATAAAGTGCGACGAAGACCTTGAAGATAGAGTGAATATTCATAACAATTTCGAGTAAGTTTGTGAATATTAAACAAATAGAATAAATTTGAGACAGAAGTCAATTAATATAATGCTGTATATTAAAATCAAAGATCATGTAATCCATAGTAGTCGAATAAATGTAAAAGTCTGTCTGTCTTCTTATTTAAACATAACGATAAATTTTTATGTTTATTTAAGCATATATCGTATAGTATTTGAAACTGATGTTATTTCAGAATAATTGTCTATCTCAGCTAAAAGAAAATTGGAAATAAAATCAATATTACTAAAGTATTTGTAAATTGGATTACGATTACAGTTAAAATAATATATCTAATTGATATTTGCTATTTTTCACACGCTTTTCAATAAAGAAAAATATTGTGAGGAAATATACTGTGAATATATTGAGAATTTTAGGGATACGTGTAATAGTGTGGTAGGTAACTCCAATATTTTTGTCCAAAAACGGAGAAAATAGGGCTATGCCCAGCTGTGGGATAGTAACGGGCCGTTACTTTACTCAAATATTATATTAGAAACATATTTATTTAAAACATTATGCCTCGTGTGTGCCGTACTAGATATATGTTAAATAAACTTATCACCCATTATTAATTAGCACACCCTGAGAAAATGTTCTATAATAAAGTCTAAGTAATTGACAGAACTGGTTCAAGGACTGCGTAATAAGCAACTGCACTCGAGATGTCGAACGTGGCTTAAATATTCATGATGATATAATTAAAACACCCGCTACGTTTATGAATATTTTATCAATAAATATTATATAACAGCTGATGTATACGGTATTTACTAAATGTTTGTATAAATATACTGAAATTATATTGACCGACTGCGATTTATGCGTTTAGATGCTAATATTGGATTGAATTTCTAAGAAACCGAGAAGTAGAGTAATTTAGAATTAAAAAAATATATATTTTTGCTCTTAATGGAAATTTTATAAATCTCGGTGGTTTTAAATTAATGACAAGTGAATATTAATGATATCAAGTAAATGCAAGTAAACATAGATGTATTCTTTAAAAATAACTTCCAAATAGCGATCCTGTGAGACTGCATATATGTGCAGAAAATAATAAGCCATCTTAAACAGATGCGAGAAGCATCTAATAGTGGTACTGATTCAGCGTTCAGAACGGCTTCTATACGCAAAAACGATATTTGCTTTAAACAATACAATACCCGAAAATATTATTTATCTATTTTTTATCCCAATGTCGAAGCCTATACGAAATGCACGTGGGTTTAGCGCACCGATGAATACGACGGAAATTTGATTTATTATTTAATTTTGCGAATTAACAAGTATGAAAAAAAAAGCTAAGTAAGATAGAATGAGTTGCCGTTCAGTTTTGAATTTAAGGAATGATTATTTGATAGCTGATTATCAATCAGTTTACTATCGATGGCCAATCACAATCGCAGTAAGCAGGCGTTCTGTATTTGCCTCAACATGAAAATATTCGTAATGATCTTTATTGTTAGCGATATCTTTTGTCCTGTCGATATTTTTATGTTAAATACATCGCTTTAGAAGTATAATCTATATGTCTTATGAATTAGTACGTGCACGTGACAATTATGCTTTCGAATGTTTTCATAAACGTTAATGCAAATAAAATAACAAAGTGTCGGGCAAAATAGGAATCACGATAAATATATTCGCGGGAACCTTAATCGAAGAGCTTTACGTATGAAAATATGAAATCATATCTTTGTGTTAACAGAAACTTGTAGTCGAGTAGACTTTACATTTTTTTGTACTGAGTTTTCTGTTCTGGGCACCGATTCTATTGAGATTGTATGAAGTCTAGGTGCACAATAGATCTATTATTTGTCTATCAAAGCCTAGATAAACCGTAGTCATAATATCATCATAATTCTCCTGCTCTTATCCCACTCTAAGTGGGGTCGGCACAACATGTTACAAACACGTTGTCACATGACTTGGGTACGTATTTTACGAAAGCCTGAGGTTAACTTACCTTAGTCGTATTTTACGACCCCTAGGTAAGAAAGAGGGTGGTGTAATCTACTCAACCGGATACCGGACGGTGAGTCAACTTACCTTAGTTGCCTTTTACGGCACCTCGGTTAGAAATGAGGTTGGTCTATTCTATGCAGCCGGATATCACACGGCATTTACCTTAGTCACCTCCTACGACACCTCGGTAAGAAATGAGATACCGTAGTGATAATATAAGGTTTAAAAATGCCATTATTGTTTCTTGAATATACTTCTTTGGTCAGTCTATGCTTGTTTTAGTCACACCCATTTTTATACGCGTTACACATCACACACATACATAGTGATATTTTATCAGTTATAGAGAATATTAGAATGATTAACCAACTAGTTGTACTTGGGACTACTTTTGCTTTTTTATTATTAGAATATTCTCACTTGGATACTGTTGTTTCATGTTTCCTTATAGAAAACTGGTGGTTTTGTTCCAATATGACGCACGCTTTGTATTAAAGTGACCTAATTCGAAAAAGTTGTTTTGTGGCAAATCGCAATAAAGCATAGCGTACTGACTACAAAACTTATGAGTGTGAAAGCCACGTATAACTTGAAAGAGCAAGAAAACACTAGTTTTATTAATATTTAATTCAAAAGTAATAATAAAATTATTTTGCTATAATCCGCGATACAGTAAATAGAAAATATATATGGTGTTAAATGTATAGTGGACTATCCGTATTTTCATACCCGATACGTGTAGGAGTCGTAAAAACACATGCACAAACCTCCACCACTTCCACCACAATACACAAGCACTACACACGTTCTCTATCACAAACTCAACAATCGTTTCGCCCCGCAACCGAAGCATCATCAAGAGATAGACTCCACGACAAAGTCACAAAGCGAAGCAATATCCAAACAAGCATTGTTATATAGTACTTGGTTCATCCCCACCCTTTATTTTACCTCTGAACACGTGCAACAAGCTTGAACTAGAAACATTTATCTGCTCGTTAATAAGGGTGCCATTGTTGTGCTTAATGATTTCTAATTGTTCCACAAATTTAGTTTCAAGCTTTTTTCACAGGTGTGCAGGATTTCTATAAATTATTCTTTAATTATTCTATATTATATTATTTATTCTATAAATTATTTAATATTTTATTTTATTCTATTAAAATGGCATTGAAATAAATTATTATGTAAATCGATTAAGTCTAATTGTGAACTATGTCACTTTAATACTAAATGTGAGGTAAAATCTTCTATTGTACCAAATTTCATTAATATTTGTAAGCGAATTAACTGTGAAAGCGTCACAACAGATAGACTTTCGTACTCATTGTTTTATTTCGCATTTAATTATTTATCATGGTTTTCCGTATCCGGCGGAATAGAATAGACCACCCTCCTTTTTTACGAGGTGTCGTTAGAGGCGACTAAGGTATGTGCCGTGTGGTATCCGGCTGCGTAGAATAGACCACCCTCATTTCTTACCGAGGCGTCGTAAAAGGCGACTAAGGTAAGATGACGTCAGGCAGGCGGCCGGTCGTAAAATACGTAGCCAAATCATGGGACAGCATGTTTGTAACATGTTGTGCCACTTAGAGTGGGATAAGGGCAGGAGAATGATGATCATGGATTACCTTCATTTCACTTCGCTCATATTTTTTCTTTAATATCATTTTGATTCTCGTTTGCGTAAGCGATAAAAGAAATTATGCTGATGGAAAAGAAAACAGGCTTACAACTTTTACAAATAACTGTTTAACTTGAGTGGTAAAACTTGTTGCTTAAAAAGCGCTTGTCTAGATGACTGGCACTAATTAGTGCCTCTGAACTAAAAAGCTCACTGCCAGTAAGGTTTTCAGTTTCGATAGAAAAAAAATCTCAAACTTTTTAATTATATTCAAGTCTAGTTTTCGTGAAAGGTATCAGATGCGGCCCGGCTTTGTAGGAATATTAAAATATTGGTAAATTTGGAACTCAACATTTTTATCTTTTTTTGGTGTAGAAGAATATTGTTGCACTTTTGAGGCTTCGATCCGGGATTCCATCAAATAAGTTTAGGTTCTTGATGCGAATATCGAATACTCAGGACTGCGTCGAATGTGAATGTGTTGACGATGTGTATCATGTATTGATGGAATGTGTGCGGAACGAGTAACTCATTACAAGTAACATGGGTATTTGTAATAGTATACTCGCCGCTCCTTTATCAAAGGAAGCTAGGATATTAGCGGATTTAACATTTTGGTGATCTGATGATGATGACTACACGGGAGTGACATAGTCAAATTGACTAAACTCCTTAAAAAAGGAGAAGAAAAACCTTATTGCACGGATAAAGTTACAAAGAGAAAGGAACATAAAGAGACTTAGATTAAAGATACAGTTAAATGTGCAAAGAGCGGTCTTATCACACTGTAGTGATCTCTTCCAGACAATCCTTTGAAAGAGAGGATCTATTGTGTAACAATCAACGAGTTAGCATATTGCATGTAGATAAGTAAACAAAAGAAGATAACAAATATAATGGCGAGAAAAAAACTATAAGTTAAATAAACATGCCACTATAAAAATATTCCTTACAGCCACATATAAAAGTCAATATATTAAGATCGTATTTACATTGATTTATAGAAGCAGGCGTTACTTTGCGGAATTCCATATTACAGGCACTATAACAAAACTACTTCGCTATAATCGTAATGCATTATGATTTTGTCGTGGAGCCTATCCTTCTGATGATGCTTCGGTTTCAGAGCGAAACGATCGTCGAGATTGTCGTGGTGGTGGGTGTGTGTGCTGCTTGTGTGTTTTGTTGCTAGTGGAGGAGCCTTGGGGTGCGTGTGGTGGCTTGTCCTGCATGTGTAAGGTTCGTGGATTTTGCCTGCTTCATACATGTGTATGAAGCTAATGTTAGCTTTGCATGCATTCGCTTAACCCGTGCGGATCATAGGGAAGTAGTTTTGTTAAAGTGCCCGTATTTACATTCTCAATCACAATTAAAATATTACATAATTTATAGAATTAGGCGTTACTTTGCGGAGATCCATAATACAAAATTAATAATAAAATTATTTTGCTATAATCCGCGATACAGTAAATAGAAAAGATATATAGTGCTAATTGTCTCGGGGTAGCCTAATTCCCTAGAGACCGCGTCCCCGGATGGCGGATTGGGGAATGCCCTCTCGGGTACATGCTCGAAGGGTAGGAGGAAAATAAAATATCTCCCGCGGACCACAAGGCCGGAGATGGAAACTCCGAAATTAAACCTCTTCCACGGGCTTCTTCGAGATATTCGAAGGCGAGGTCGTGGATGTACTTCAGGTCCAGGTTGGGGCGTGCAGTAGAGATGGCGGCGGATGAACCGATGGAATGGTCAACGGCGGCTCTCAAGCTCACCAGGTGAGCTACAACCTTGGCGTCAGGTGGCAACCGGCTGTAAAATCATTTAGCCAAAAACACAAACCTCCTAATTATGACATACAAGGCAAAATCGAGAAACGTTAAAAATTCTAGGGCGTACTCCTTAAGCGAGGCCAAGAGAGTGAATGCGAATAATGCTAGGACGTTCCCCCAAAGCGACGGCTTAGTCGACAAGAACAAACGTTCGCAATACATCCGTAAAATCAGAATAGCGACGTGGAATCTAGGTTCCCTTACAGGACGTAGTCAAGAGCTTGCAGAAACCTTAAAGAGAAGAAACATAAATATATGTTGCATTCAAGAAACGCACTGGAAGGGATCCAAATCAAGAGATCTAGGACTAGGATACCAACTGGTCTACCATGGTGTGGACATCATCTTTGATAACCACTTTAAAAACAGAATAGTGAACATCACAAGGAAAACTGACCGTCTCATAGCCGTAAAACTAGTATTAGACTGTCAGCCCATTATGAATATAATATGTGCCTATGCACCCTAATCAGGATGCAAGGAAACGGAAAAGGTGGCATTTTGGGAGGAATTGGAGGAACTAGCTATGAATATACCAACCGTGGAAACTACAATTATCTTGGGAGACCTAAATGGCCATGTTGGTAAGTGCAGCAGTTTATATAGATTTTTCCACGGAGGCTTTGGATATGGTAGCGAAAATAAAGAAGGGAGAAATATTTTGGAATTTAGTTCACGCCGTAACTTAGCCGTGATCAATACTCTTTTTCAAAAGAAATCAGAACATCTAATTACATATAACATTGGAGGACATAAGTCTCAAATAGATTATTTTAGCAGATAGCAAAATTAAAAAAAGTTTTAAAGATTGTAAAGTTATTCCAGGAGAAGCATTAACTGCCCAACATAGGCTCTTAGTAGGTATTTATGAATTGCCGAAACCTATTAAAATAACTTTTGATCGCACAGCTAGAATCAAATGGAAAGAACTCTATAAACCAAAGGGAGAAACGCTTCTTGAAAATTTACGTCACTACCTAGAAAAAGATATTTTGGCTTCAAGCAATATAACAGAACTAACTACTTTGCTATAATCCACATTCGCCGGATGTGATAGTACTGTTTGAAAATACAGAGTCTGATAGTGAAATCTTTAAAATAGCTAAATTCAAAAATAGATCAACACTAGACATTAAGGTAAATAAATTCATTAAAAGTAAAAATCAGCAATTGCTCACTAGAAATAACGATATTAACGATAGATGGGGCGAATACTATAAAGAACTGATGAATGAAGAGTTTCCAAGTAGAAACAGAGAGTCTATTCCACCTGTAGAAGGACCAATCCAAATGATAGAGCTATGTGAAGTGAAGGACGCAGTTAGGAAAATGAAAAAACGTAAAGCTGTTGGTCCTGACGAAATACCTGCTGAATTATGGAAGTTACTTGGCTCCCTCGGGTTGGAATAGCTTAAAAGACTGTTTAACATCATAGTCAAAACAAAATGCATGCCAAATTCGTGGCGATTAAGTTTTATAACACCTTTTTATAAAAATAAAGGAGACATAACACAGTGTGGTAACTACAGAGGGATCAAGCTTACCTCCCATACTTTAAAAATTTGGGAACGTGTATTAAATAAACGTGTTCAAAGCCAAGTCTCAATAACACAAAACCAATTTGGATTCACTAGTTCTAAATCAACAACAGACGCAATACAGGCAGTCAGAATACTAATGGAAAAACATCGCATGAACAAAGATGACCTTCACTTTGTGTTCATAGATCTGGAAAAGACTTTCGACAGGATACCGAGAAAACTTGTATGGCTATCTCTGAGAGCACAACATTTGCCGGAATATTATATTGAATTAATTCAAGATATGTATCAGAATGTCCGTACAAAAGTTAAATCGCCAGCGGGTCTAAGCCAGGAATTTGAAGTTAGGGTGGGAGTCCATCAAGGTTCCGCACTAAGTCCCTTACTTTTCAATCTGGTCATGGACCTTATTACAAAAGTCATACAAGCACCCTTACCGTGGAATCTTCTTTACGCTGATGATATCGTACTTATTGCTAAAACACCAAAGGAACTACAGTCAATGTTGTCACTCTGGGTTAATTATTTAGAAAGTTCGGGAATGAGAGTAAGCAGAACAAAAATTGAGCATTTAGAATGTCGTTTTAGTAACACTTCAGTAGCAAATACGGACACCGTTTGCTAAACAGATAAAACACCAGTCCCGAAAGTGTCATACTATAAATATCTTGGATCAATAGTTACCGATAGTGCCGATGTTGATGCAGATGTGCAGCATAGAGTTGGAGTCACATGGCAAAAATGGAGATCCCTAACGGGGGTGCTATGCGATCCCAGGATGCCTTTACAAATAAAGGGCCAACTTTACAAAATGGCAATGAGGCCCGCCATGCTCTATGGTAACCAAACTAGACAAGGTCCGAAACGAATACGTTCGTGGCAGTTTTATGGTGGCCCCGATCCACGACAAACTAATAGAAAGGTGTTTGAGGTGGTACGGACACGTGATGCGCCGGGATGAACACCATGTTGTGAAAAGGGCATTGAGCCTATCGGAAGTCAAGAGAGGCAGAGGAAGGCCCAAATTAACATGGTGGACCAGTATGCTGAATATGTTAAAATAAATTGTTTAGATGACCCGACAAACTATGACAGATCATCATGGCGCGACATAATTAGGAGAGCCGACCCTACCTAACGTGGGAATGAGCAAAGAGAAAGAAGATATAGTGCTAAATGTATAGTGGACTATCCGTTTTTTCATACCCGATACATGCAGGATTCGTAAAAACACATGCACAAACCTCCACCACTGCCTCCAAAATACACAGTTCTACGCAAGTTCACTATCACAAACTCAACAATCGTTTCGCCCCGCAACCGAAGCATCATTAGGAGATAGACTCCACGACAAAATCGCAAAGCAAATCGCAAAATTTTCTGTATCACGGATTATAGAAAAATCATTTACATCATTTTTTTTTATTACATTACGATGTCATGGTCAAAGGGCGAGATTGCACAATACCTATCATTTGTTTGCGGGCTCGAACAACAGGCAGGCACGCTGTTTTCTGAAATAAGATAATGTGTTTAACTGATTAACTTTTCATGATAAGCTTTTAAATAATGATGACTAAACCTTATTTTCTAGGAGATAAGCAAACGTGTTAAAGAAGAAAGTTAATAATTAGGTAAAATCGGCTTTTTAAATTCATATGTCAAATAGCATCTGCATGTAACTTTGACTACCTGGAAGTCAGTACAGAGATAAATGTTAACTTTCACTCTCTTAACTGAGTCCATATAAAAACTCCAGTTTTATTCGTTCTATTCAACACAACGATAGTAAAATAAAATTATTTGTCGTAAAAGGCGACTAAGGTAAGTTGAGCCACCGTGTGGTATCCGGTTGAGTAGAATAGACCACCCTCTTTCTTACCAAGGGGCCGTAAAATACAACTAAGGTAAGTTGACGTCAGACATGCTACCGGTCATAAGAAACGTAGCCAAATCATGTGACAACATGTTTGTAACATCTTGTGCCGATCCCACTTAGGGTGGGATAAGGGCAGGAGGATGATGAGAAATTAAATTACATATTTAAATATAATCAATTATTTATAAAATATATTATTATCAAATGTCAGCTTACTAAAGAAACTGATTTGAGACGTGTCCCTCCATACATTAAATCGTATACGGAAGCGGGGGTAGTCGCGTTAATTATTTCGTCCGTGCGTACGTTTCAATACAAACACCGAGCATGTAGATTGCAATCTGGAAAATGTTGGTTTGTAATTTGCACGAACATTATTTACAGGATTCATATTGCGTTTCACCTATTTAAATTGTTCACAGTTGAAATAATGCAAAATTTATATGTAGGATAAACTATCATTCCACAGATGTCAAATCATCATCAGCCCACTTTGGTCCACTGCTGGACATATGCCTCTCCAATTCTACGCCACTTAGCTCGATCCTGGGCTTTCTGCTTCCATCCACCGCCCGCTGTCCTACGTATGTCGTCACGCCATCGAGTCTCAGGGTGTACGTGTAAATAATCGAATAAATATCGAATGTCTGAAATATACTGTGTGGTATCCGGCTGTGTAGAATAGACCACCTTCATTTCTTGCCGAGGTGTCGTAAAAGGCGACTAAGGTAAGTCGACCCGCCGTGTGTTATCCGGCTAAGTAGAATAAGACCAGACTCTTTCTTACCAAGGTGTAGTAAAATAGGAATAAGGTAAATTAACGTCAGGCGGGCGGCCGTTCGTAAAATACCTAGCCGAATCATGTGAAAACATGTTTATAACATGTTGTGCCGATCACACTAAGAGTAGGATAAGGGCAGGAAGATGATGATCGAATCTCTGAAATATGTGTCACATACACTTGAACAGCGTGATCTTTTTGAACTCAGATTTCTTTCTCTCAAGAATATAGGATATCTTTGCTCTAATAGCATGATAATAGACTGCTCATTTAATATTAAATGATAATAAACTATCCAAATATTTATCCATATTATTTAGAACAAGCAAGTTTTTTTACAACTGCTCGATCTCTTCAACACAATTTACATAATATCGATATGTATCATTTAACTAAACCATTCGGAAGTATTGCACTATGTTTTGGAGAAAACCGTACAAAAATCCGTTCTGTAGATTAAGAGAAAATCGTTTACATACAGACAGACAGCTTTTTGGGACTTTGTTTTATAATAAGTATAGATAATGTGTGGCTCAAATAAATACATAATATAAAGCAAAGTCCCCAAAAGCAGTCTGTTTGTATGTGATCGATTTTCTCAAAATCTACACAACGGATTTTTTACGGTTTCAACTAAAAGATAGAGTAGTTCTTGAGGAAGGTTAATGGTACACTACGGTTAATTTCTTGCGGGGTTACGATTAACGCAGAAAAAAAATTCTTTTACACCGATTTTCTCGCGGTTGAAGCAGCGGGTACAGCTAGGTTAATATATTGTTAAAATAATGACGTAGTATTGAACCATAATAATGACTAATGTTTAGAATCCGAAGACTGCATATGCAGTTTAAATACCAAAAATATTTTAATGAATTAAAAATATATTCAACTTTTTAATTAAAGATAAACAAAAGCTAAAGCGCTTTTAAATTTTTTTTAACTTCGTTAAAGCACCGAAGAGAATAAACACCTGCATCATTAAAATGCTGAGATAAAAAGTTTATGCCGTCTCCACGTATCTTTGGGAAATTGTTATAACTTTTAATAACGCGTATTCACAAAGATTTTAGAATTTAATTCTTGATGAACCTACAGTTTATAAGAAATTATAATGTATTATTAAATGGATAAAATTATAGAAGCTATATCAGAACTACTTTTCTATAATCCGCGTTGGTAAGAGAATGCATGTAATGCTTAGTATATGAAGCAGTCAAAATTCACAAACCTTACACATACAGGTCAAGTCACCACACTCAAGATGCCTCCATTACCAACAATGCACCCAAGCAATACATACAATCACCACCAAAATATCGTCGAAATCGTTTCGCACCGAAACCGAGAAGGCTTTACTGAGACCTTTACTGAGAAGCATGCAACAAATATTAATCAGGAACTTGTAAGTTTTAATAGAACAACTCATTGGTACCTGCTTGGAGTTTGATCCCGTGATTCTCTCTACAGAGTCACTCGATCTCACAGCTTGGCGATTACTCTCTTTTAATAGACTAGGGCTCGAAATTATTTGGGGAAATAACTGACGATTTCAAATTTATTTCCAACTACCTTTTAAGCTGTCATGTGAATGCCGCTTAATCTCGAACAGGTATTCTCACGGAATAAAGTAGATAACGATTTCATTTTTAGGGTTTCACCAACCCGAGAAACTCTATTATGTAATTTGCTGAGCTGTTCCCTTTATGGGTTCTTACACAATGGGAGTGATTTCATTATAGTTCTTTGTGTTTATCTGTATTGTGTATTATCATGGGATAATGGATTTGATTTTTTATTACATATGTATATTTAGAATTTCTTAGTATAATCTTTCCAAGCATTTATTTAACTTTAACAGCTAAAGTAGTGATGTCCAATATTCACATAATATATCAGATAAATCGGTTAAAATTTAACCGATTTATCATATTCATATCCCCTTTTTACTCAACGCTTTGTACAATTTTATAGAAATAAACAGGTAATTTAATTAGTATACTATAAGTATAAAAATAAATATTTCATTATATTTATCGCAGTACTTAAAAGTAACACGACAACAATGAAACAATGAAAAAAGTATTTATTATTTATCAATAACACCCTCATAGGTCATAGAACATTGCCAACAAACCAACGGCCATTTTGTGTCGCAACGAAATACTGGTAAATTAAATCATTCTACTCAATTAAATCGATTCAATAAATATCGCTAATAATTAGTACGTCACATCACTATTAAAAAAAAACAGCCCACAATGCATTGCATTTGTTTACGGTGGTTTTTAATGTAATAATTACATAACTTCATAAGCGTGTGTATGTCAAAAGGTAAATAAATGTTTGGAAATACTATAATGACAGCGTAAAAACGTATTTGATGGATGACCTAAAAGTAGTACAATAGTTGGATATGTGACTAGAGGAAGGTCTAAAAAGAGATGGTTGGATTGTGTGAAATATGACATGCGTATAAAAGGAGTAGCGCCCGAGTTGACGAATGATAGAAGAGAATGGAAGAGAAAAACATATTGTACCGCCCCACTTAGAGTGGGATAAAGGTAAGAAGAAAGAAGAATAGTCATAGATAAATAAATATGAAACATTGTTAATGTTACATTAGATTCCTCATAATCCATAATAATATTATAATTGCGAAAGTTTGTGTGTCTGTCTTATTGTGTGCTATGAAGGTTTTTGCCAATAATCACCACTCTTTGTATGCGATTTTTTTTAATATATAAAAAAAAATATTTTGGTCCCCCATATATTTATTATTTATTCATAAATCGCGGTTAGTACTAGCAATTCAAAGCTGCTATACATAAGGTGCTCTTTAAAGTATGAAAAGCTAAATTATAAAAAAATTAGCATTTGGACTTTTAGCTTTTTTGCCACCTTTTTGTTATGCGAACAGATGCATACTTTCTACTGCTAGTATATTGACTTTGCGCCTCTAAACATTCGTTATGTCTATGGTAGTTAATCAATGTTCATTCGAGCAAGGCTCACATTTAGTATATGTGAAGCGAGTTAAAGGTATTCTATTCGCGATTAACACTTCAGACGTATTAAGTGGAATACTTGAAATGTGATGCCATCCATGCGTTCCAAAGTGCGTATTGAATGAATAATTTGGCATTGAGTCCTTGGATTCAGAATAATTTAAAGTAATTATAAAAGGCGTCTGACTCAGCTTGAACTTTATTAGTACACAAATTCATTAGAACATTTAAAAGCACGTTTCAACTTGGATTAGGTATCTTCAGTGGATTAACGATAAAATCGCAAAGTAATAGAAAGCCCGTATCTAATGCGGATAATTTTTTCGTCTTATACAATATTTATTATGTTATTTGAACTTTCTGTTTGTCTATGAACAATTCTTCTCATGCATTGCGAAGCGGAATCAGAAAACAGAGTAGAAACTACACTCCGCGTTGTAGATTTTTAGATGAAGCGTCATATAAGACGATTTTTACATTTTCCCGCCCATATGGTGAGAGTTTTTCCTTGAACAATTTGTAGAATTAAGCGTTACTTTGCGGAAATCTATAATACAAAAGTATTAATAAAAATATTTTGCTATAACCCGCCATAAATTTATTGCGGATTATGGCAGAATACTTTTATTATTACTTTTCTTTTTTTTCTTGGTAACAAGTTTGCGTTGTAATGTTCCCGTTTGATTGATAGGTGATGATAAAATTTTCGCTGAAGCAAATCTAACGAAATGTTTCCAATGGAGTGCCACATAAAAAAATTCACCAAAAAACCTGTATCCAAATGCATCATTATTATTTAAAGTACACAAAGATAGAATATAAAATATTCCACCGTTAAAACATTTAATAGTATTTTACCTACAGTAGAAAGTCTTTACCACAATTATATAAAGTAATAAGTAATTGCTATTTGCATTTTATCAGCTGCCACTGAAGTTTTGGGAATTTTCATGCAAACCCTTCAAAATTTTTTTTGAAAGACCTCTTTATAAGCGGACTTGAATGTATTTTCTTTTTAGTTAGCCCAAATTCACAGAATATGATTCTTGTGTACAAATTTTTCATTCATCCCACATTGTGGCCTGATTGAAATTTTTTCAGCGGTTTTCATGAAAGCTCATTTTATTAGGCTCTTTATTATGTGAAAACAAATTTCTCTTTCAAAAGAGCTAATATTGTGATTGTATAAAGACCCTCAGCATTATAAATTCTAAGATGAAAAAATCTGATATTTTCTTATTATTTTGATATTTAATGTATAGAAATCGGCTATATTCAGGTCTTGTTATATCGTTTGAGCCCGACAAGTTTCAAAACAAACCGGGATCCCTTATTCACGAGCTCTTTATACGTAGTTACTGCGGCGGGAACTGATTCGGATATTCCTAACAAAGTGGCTGATACTTTTTTTTTTTTTTTTTTTTCTTGTCAGGAAAACCCATTATGGGTCGTCACCGCCCGACGGGGACGAGCGGTGGGTATGTCGGACTCTCACCGACTAAAAACCTGACAGTGCTCCACCACGCTGCTGGTGGCGGGGACAGGGTAACGTTGTACACATTGCCCCCATCCCCGCCAGCAGCGGCTCTGTACCCCGGAGAGCGCCACCTCCGGGTCGGGGCCTCTCTAAGCAGTGGCCCCTCCCACCGCTAATCGATGCATCGGGAGCACCAGATGCATCGACCACCTCGGGGACCTAATTTCAGCGAGCGTCCGATGAACCCCGTTCGGAACGCTCGCAGGTCCCCGTTAGGGCGGCATACGACGGACTTCGGCGAGTCGCCTGCGCCCCGCTCGCCTGCGGCGGATCGGATCCAAGGACTCGACTTCCCGGATCCGTCCCGCCGCCTCCTTCCGCAAGATAACATCCTCGCAGAAGGAGGCCATCGCTGCCCACGATGCCTCCCTGTCCACCATGGCACGAGCCACGGTGGGCAGGGAGAGATCGCGCCCCACCTCTGCCACGAGCTTCGCCCGCTGAACCGCCCAAGCAGGGCAGTCCGCGAGCGTGTGCTGCGCCGTATCGAACTCGGCGCCGCACTCGTGGCACTCACCAGACGCTTCGCGCTGGGCCACCCTCCACAGATACCTCCCGAAACAACCATGTCCAGAAAGTACCTGCGTAAGGCGGAAGGTGAGGACCCCGTGCCTTCTGGCGACCCAGCCCTGGAGAATGGGCTGGATGGCTGAAATCGTCCTGAATCCTGCGCTGGGCGATTCCAGCCGCCGCCTCCATTGGCGGAGAAGCCCCATCTGAGCTGTCCTCCGCCAATCCACCTCCACCGCCGTAGAGTTTCCCCCCGAAAGACGGGCTTCAACTTTACGGCGGTAGGCCTGAGCAAGCACCTTGGCCTCTAGATCCCACGGAGGGGAACCGGCCAAGGCGCAGGCCGCCTCACCAGAGATAGTCCGGTAGCCTCGCACTAGCCTGATCGCCATAATCCTCTGCGCCCCGCGCAAAAGGAGCAGGGATTTGGCGGTCAGCCGCCCCGCCCAGATGGGAGCGCCGTACAAGGCCATTGACCGGACCACTCCAGCGTAAAGGCGCCGGCAGCCTGCATTAGGCCCCCCCACATTCGGGAGGAGCCTGCTCAGGGCTCCGGCGGTCGCCTTCAATCTTGGGGCGAGCCGCCGGAAGTGGGCCTCGAACGTCCATCGGCTGTCGAGAATCAATCCCAGGTACTGCAAAGTACCTGAGATTCCGATGGACGTCCCGTCCACCACCAACCGGGAGCCCGCTGGGGGCGCCATCCGAGGCCTGTGGAAACAAATAGCCTCGGATTTCTCCAAGGCCACCCCCAGACCTAACCGACGAATCCGGGCCACGACGTGAGCTACGGCCGCGGTCGCCAGTATGCGGGCCTCCCGGTGGGTGCTCGCGCGGGCAGTCACGAGAGTGTCGTCTGCATAACAGAACAAACGCACTCCCGGGAGCATCTGACCGCGCAGCACCCAGTCGTAGCCAATGTTCCACAGGAGGGGACCTAAGACCGACCCCTGCGGAACACCGCACGACATCCTCCGCTCCTTCCACCTACCCCCAGCCGTCGGGTATCTGACAGCGCGGTCGGCCAAATAGTTGCCGATAACGCGTTGCAGATACAAGGGGATACGGTGGAAGCGTAGGGCCTCCCTGATCACGCTCCAAGGCAAGGTGTTGAACGCATTGGCGATGTCTAATGAAACCGCCAACACCACCTCGCGCTTGGCTGTCGCCTCCTCCACCAGGACTCTCACACCCTCAATACAATCGAGAGTGGACTTGCCCCGGCGGAATCCGCACTGGAGGCGACTGAGATCAGGCCCCACCTCCTGGAGGTGCTGGACAATGCGGGAAGCTACGATACGCTCAAGTAGCTTTCCCGCCTCGTCCAACAAAACAATCGGCCGATACGCGGAGGGTGTATCGGGCGGTTTTCCCTCCTTCCTGAGCAGGACCAGTCTCCCCGTTTTCCACCTACGGGGAAACAGTCCCCGCTCGAGGCAGGCACTGTACGTCGCTCTGAGCCCAGACTCCAATGGGCCCAGGGCAAGCGCCCAGGCGCGGCCAGGGATGCCATCAGGGCCAGGGGCGGTGTTTTTCGCCCTCATGCGATTCACCGCCCCGGCTAACTCCCACTCTGACACCTCCGGCGCACCATACACAGTGCCTTCCTCCTCATCGAGAGGCGCCATCCAAGGCGGCTCAACTTCGCCTCCCTGTGGGAACAGGGCTTCCACGACGGAATCAAGGAATTCCGGCCGAAGGCTTTCGGTAAGGGGTGGGGCGCGGGTGCGAAGTTTTTTCCGCACCGCTCTGTACGGCCTCCCCCACGGATCCCGGTTGAGCTCTTCGGCCTGCTCCTTGTGGGCCCTGTCCTTGGCAATGCAAATGGCCGTCCGCAAGGAGACGCGGGTAGCCTTATATGCCTCGTAGCGGCGCCTCTCCTCTTCGATGTCGCGTCTTCTGCGACGTCTGTACCGAGTGTACCGGCGGCGCATGGCTACGCACTGTTCGCGCAGCCGTGCCAGCTCTTCAGACCACCAGTACACCCCGCATGCCGGTCCTGTGCTACACACCCTCGGCATACTGGCATCGCAGATGAGCGACATCCGCCGCTGCAGGTCTTCTACCTCCACGGCGACATCCCCACCCGTGGGCCCTGCCACCCACGCCTGGACGGTTGCGGCCTCAAGGAGGAGCTCGGGATCCATCTTTCTGACGGACCACCGAGGGCCGCCGCCTCTTGATCGGGGGGAAATGGGAGTAGGGCAAGTGGAGACCTCGAACCATATATAACGATGGTCCGAGAGTGACTCCCCATTGACAATTACCTCCCAATTGCTAACACAGCGTGACATGGCGGCGTCGACAAAGGTAACGTCGACTTTGGAGCCGCCATTCCATCGCACGCATGTGTCAGCCGTCCCCCGATTCATCACGACCATCCCGGTCGAGGCCAACCAACCGTCCATATAACCCCCCCTGACGTCCGTGACAGGAGACCCCCACGCAGCGGATTTTGCGTTGAGGTCTCCAGCCAGGAGCACCTTTCCGGGGCGTAACCTACTCACCAAATCGCCGACTTCAGCCATAAAAAGCTCGAAATCAGAGAATGATTTGTTTGGCGAGTAGTACACCCCGACTACGGATACGTCTCCAATCTTAACGGAGACGTAGCCGTGTCCCCTCTCCACGCACTCCAGGGCTGGGGAGCCGACTGCAGCCCTGGACGCGACCGCCACCAACCCATCATAGTCACCGACCCACTCTTCACCCGACGGAACGAAGTATGGTTCGGCGACCACAGCCACGTGCACCAACCGCTCCGCTAAGGCTTGAAAGAATAGGTCCTGAGCAGCGGCACAGTGGTTTAGGTTCGCCTGAAGGAATCTCATGGAGGCCATTAATTATTGGGTGACCTCCATAGACTCCTCCATCGCCCGATTCGTTGTGACTTGAGCCGGGCCGGCGGTTGGTGGTGAGGGGACCCTCGGGCCATCACCCCCCCTTCCCTTCCTCCTAGGAACGGGCGGTGCCTTACACTGCCCGCTCCCCGCCCGATGATCAGCCTTCAGTCCCGCTCGTTGGCAACTCCCACAATGCGGAGTTGCCGAGCAGGACTGGGCCTTGTGGCCGTTTTGACCGCAGCGATAACACTCATCGCTGCGATCAACTTCTGACGTGCACTCGGCTCGCAGGTGCCCCCTTTCAAGGCACCTGAAACAGCGGCGTGGGTGAGCCTCCAGCAAGTGAACTCGGGCGGACACCCAACCCACCAGGATTCTTCCCAATGCCACCACCTTCTTGGCCGTCGCTACGGGTACTCTTAACCAGAGAGAGCCTAGTCCTCCCTCTGTCCTCCGTATCACCCCGGTTTGAATGTCCTGATAAGGACATTCCCCGACCCGGGCGACGGCGTCAACAACATCTCCCTCAGTGGTGGAGTCATCAAGACCCACAATGCGCAATTCTGCGCATTTTATGGGCGTTGTGACGCGCACTGCCGGCTCCTCTTTAAAGAAATCTCGAAGCCGGTTAGCGAGGGCACTCGCCTTCTCCTCTTTAGTGGGCCCGGAGATCTCAAACTTCCGGGCTCCGGTGGCAGCCTTTTTTAGCCGCATGCCACCTTCTAGGCCCAGGTCGTCAATTTTAATGAATCGACGAGCCCGGGTAAGGACGTCCATGTATGTGAGGCCCTTACTCATGGCCTCATTATCTAAGGTCACGACAACCGCAGCCGAGCGGGGAGTCTTAAGTTTCCCCTGACGCTGCGTTTTAGGTGGGGTGACCGAAGGCGCCTTTGCGGTAGCTGCAGGCTTATTCCTTGTGCCCCTCCGAGCCACCACGTTCCAACCCTCGTTCAATGACGTAGGGGCTGGTGGAAGCAGTCGGGGCTCTTGTCGCCTTTCAGGTTGGGCCTCTGTGTTCTTCTTCTGCTTCTTCTTCTTGGCCTTTTTACGGCCAGCCAACTCCGTCGAGATGGGGTCAACCACCCGAATTTCAGGCCGTCCTTTGCGCTTTTGAAGCCTACTGGATACAGCCGCAGGGACTATTTGGGCCATCTCTTTGTCCATTGGCACTCTTCTTTTGTCGGCTGCAAGTGGTGGTCTAAGCCTAGGTTCAGGAGGCAGGCGACTCTCCACGCTGTCCAGGCGCGCCGTGAACATATTCTTGAGTCTAGCCATTTCTTCCTCTATGGTTAGACCCTTCACGGCCTGCGAGCTGCCAGCTGGAACCACCTCCTTTCCGGTTTCTCTGTTGACACGGGTGATCATCTCTTTTAAGGTTGAAATTTCCACTGAGAGATTGTTGACCACCTGTGTCAACCGGTCATTATCCTCTCTTAAGAGCCGGATCTCGTCCGACTCGGTCCTCTTAGCAAGAGCTTTCGCGGCTTCTTCAATTGTTTGGGCGACCATGTTAAGGGTACCTCTACATTTACCATTGAGGTTCCGCGATTTCCCCACGGTCGCCCTCATCGTCTCCACATTCTTGACCAGAACCTCACAGACCCTGGACGTGTTCACGTCCTTAAGTATTAGTTTCGGGTCACTAGATGTGGTCGATGCCAATTTCGACGTCCGGTTGCTCCTCACTTCTCCGTACGAATCGTCCGAGTAGGGATCCTCGAGGGGCTCGCCACGCCGCAAACCGTCGCGAGCCTCTCGAAGACCCATTTTGGATCCCCGCAGATAGGGTCTGGTATCCGGCTTCTTAGCGTCCAGGGCCTCATCCGACTCTGTGGGGTTCTCCGTCTCCACTCGTGTTCTCTTTTTAGAGATAGCACGTTTGTGCCTGCAGTCTAATCCTTCAAGGGACACACTGGAAATGTCCATGCCGGAATTCTCGGTCAGGCTCTTGCCTGAACTGGCACTAACACTCCGGGTGCCCTTGCCTCCTCCTCGTCCACGCGCAGTCTTGCGCCTCGATCCTCTGCACGTACCAGCAGGAACACCAGCTGAGCCGGTCTCAATTCCACTGACACCCTCTGACGTCAAAGCATGTGTTGCCCCCCCAGATACGATGGGGCGACCACGGCCGGTCTCGCACCCCAGACCCAGAGCAACTCTGGACTGTGGTTCGACACCGGTCGTGGTGAGGGATTCCCCGGTAGAACCGGGACCCTCCTGGGTAGTTCTTTCCGAATCTGTTTTACCCATGCTGATTTTTTCTTGTGAAGCCCTAGCGACCGGATCCCCCCCGGCCATTCATCCTCTCGGCGGGCTTTAACCTTAGGATTGGGGTAATTTTTTATAGAGGTTGTCTTCCTCGCGGCCCCGTCCCCCAAAGGAGGAGCGGCCCCCGGTTCCGCATTAACTTGCGGATTACGGTGTGAGAGGCTCTAACTACCGGATAACCCCCGGCCATTCATCCCCTCGGCGGGCCTCAAACCTGGGATTGGGGTAATTTTTTATAGAGGTTGTCTTCCTCGCAGCCCCACCTCCAGAAATAGGAGGAGCGGCCCCCGGTTCCACAATTACCTGCGGATTACGGTTTACTCCGCCCGACGTGACTCCCGAGTTGAAAGTCAATAGCCTACCAGCCATGAAACATGGCCAGAACGGCTCGCCGCACGGAAGGACGTTTCCGTCCCCACTGGGTGATTTTTTATAGAGGTTTTCTTCCTCGCAACCCAAAGGTCCCCGTTCTCATTACTGGGCTTACGGGCTTGGCCGACGGTGGTCGCAACCATATCCAGCCAGACTTACAATAAGCCTAACCGAACCCGTCACCCAATAGGAACTCTACCCCCCCCGGAGTCCCCGGCCCATCCAGATTGCCATCTGCTAATCAGAGGGACAACTGGATTGGGCAGCCCCACAGTGGTCCGTTTGCCAAGACTAAGGAATACTAGAGTACACGGAATACTAGAGTATTCCAAAGACTCGCCCAGGGTGCGCCACGAGGAGGCCGACCAACTTTGGCACCCCAAAGTGGCTGATACTACTCTGACGATTTTTTTCCATCTTTCTTTATGTCAGGCTTTTTTTGAGGGCACCATGATAAAATAAATAAATTTATGGGACACTTATCACACGGTCGTCCGTCCCGAAAGTAAGTAACTTAATACTTGTGTTATGGGTGACGGACAATTGCTAGATATGCTACATATATAAATACAAACACACGCCCAGGCACGAAGAACCAACAAATTGTTATTAGTAAATGATGCCCCTCGGCGCAAATCGAACCCGCAACCCGCGGAGCTGAAGGCAGGGTCACTGCCCACTGCGCCAACAGGCCAGCCATTGGCCATCAAATTCAATTAGACGTCAAATGATGATTTTCACAAGATAAAACCATCTTGTTGGTCACTGATCACGTTTAATAAATATAATAATTGCTAATTGTTATATTTAATATTTAATTTTAGGGTGATCTCTCTGAAAAATTTTGGTATTTGGTATTGCATAATCGATGAAAGCGTTTATTAGACTTATAGCTTCCCTAAATAGTTTTGTTCAATTTTTTGTCCAAATTATCCTAAGTTTGCGTTGCCAGCAAACAACCCAGCACCAATTTCAAAGACATCGTATTTTCAGCGTTCTTGTTGCTGCAGTCCACATTTCAACTTCGCATAGTACTGTTACAATATCATCATCATCACCATCATCATCATCATCCTCCTGCCCTTAACCCACTCTAAGTGGGGTCGGCACAACATGTTATTAACATGTTGTTACATGATTTGGCTACGTATTTTACGACCGGCCGCCTGCCTGACGTCAATTTACCTTAGTCGTATTTTACGACACCTCGGTTAGAAAGAGGGTGGTCTATTCTACTCAACCGGGTACCACACGGTGGCTCGACTTATCTTATAAACTTTTCCAATAATAATAAACAATAAAACCTATGAACAGATCGTTTTTTAATTTTGGAACTACGCTTGATAAATAGCGAAACTATTCAAAACAAATAAATATGTCTTATTTAAAAAGATATTTTACAGATTCAAATTAAACAATTTTACGTAAGACAAAGCAGATGGAGTGGTTACACCTCAAGTGAGCCCTTTGTTAACTCACCCCACTGCGGCTTTTCTTTAAAAATCATTTCAAGCTATAAGCGAAGTGAATTTAATGATCATTCAAATTCAAATTCAAAGTATTCTTTATTCAAGTAAACTTGTAAACAAGTGCTTTTGAATCGTCAACATCTACTACTGGTTCGGAAAGCTGTTCCTACCGAGAAGATCCAGCAAGAAACTCGGCGGTTGCTCTTTTCAAACAATAATTCTTGTCACTAGTTACATATAGTTATTAAAGTCTTGTACAGGGTTGAAGAGAAGCTATATCCACGCATTCTTATCGTCCAGTTAATCTTCAATAGTATAATAGGCTTTCTGAATTAGCCTTTTTTAAATAGTATTTTTAAACTGCTGTAATGGTAAATTTAAAGTAGATTGTGGAATTTTATTATAGAATCTTATACCCAAACCCACAAACGAATTACGAACTTTTGCAAGGCGCAAAGCAGGAACCGCAAGCTTATATCGGTTCCTACTTTGCCTTTTATATACATCGCCATTTTATAATTATTTATATTCATATGTACAAAAATTAAATTACTTAAAATATACTGTGAAGCCATTAGACGTAAATATTACGAAGTAAATACTATTCACAAATGATAGAAGAGAATGGAAGATAAAACATATTGTACCCACCCCACTTATAGTGGGATAAGAGTAGGAAAATGATGATTTAGAGTGAATCTAAAAATCACTTGTCCTCCCGATGATGCTTCGGTTCCGGGGCGAAACGATCGTCGAGATTTTGGTGGTGATTGTGTGTATTGCTTGTGTACATTGTTGCCAGTAGAGGCGTCTTGGGATGCATGCGGTGACTTGTCCTATGCATGTATAAGGTACGTGAATTTTGCCTGCTTCATACGCATTAGCTTTGCTTGCATTCACTTAATACGCACCGAATATAGAAAAGTAGTTCTGTGATAGTTTCTGTAATAGAAAGTCTTTTGTATGAGAAGAAAAAGTAAAGAAGAAAATTACTGAAGAAAAAGGAATATATTTTCTGAGATGTTGAAATCAAGAAATATAAGTATAGTCAGCCGTTGATTTGATCCTAGAAGGCTGGATGGATCTGATCCTTTCATAATGGATAACGTTAACACTTTCATTCAAATCATTATTTAATTAATTATAAGGTTATTAATTTAATTTACTAGAATTTATTTCATCCAAACATCGTGAGGAAACCTGCATATCTCTAGAAAATTCTAGGGATGTTTGAAACCTACCTATACCTTCTCTCCAAAAACGGAGAGAGGAGGTCTATGCCCAGCAGAGGAATAGTAACAGGCCGTTATTTTTCTTTTTTTTACTAGAATTTAAATGCCAAATTAATGTATATTTAGCAAAAAAAATATGTGTCTTGTGCTTATAACTTAAACCATATGCCATACGAGTATTTCGAAGAGGCAAGAAGGCGTTCTCTTTGAAACAATCATATAATATTTCCAGTATGTATAACATTTGTACGCTCTATACATATCTCGTAAACATTATTCTCAGTTTCCCGGTGTTTTCATTAAGTGGAAAAGAAATGAGAAACGTGAAGGGAAAGACAATGGTGTGTCAAAGAAATACAATTTTAGAAGTCTTTAAGTTATTTATTTATTTATTATGACAAGCCAATAGCATTTTACAAAACATACTTATTAATACACTTGACTAAAAATCATGTTCTAGGTAAAACACATTTTTAAGGCGAGTACAGCATTTTCATAAGTTAGGTACAAAAATACTTAATATTAATTAAAAAGAGAAAGATTATACAGTTATATGAAAAGGAAATATTAAAAGAAAAAATACTACTACTATCACGGCTCTCTAGCTATCTCTTTATCTCTTATATCTCCCCTCATACTTAATCTCTTTCTTTTAATTCAATATACAATTTAAATTCACTATTAATGTTTTTGTTTGTACTTTATAGGCTTTAGCTGTCATATTTTTATGTTTTAGTATTAATCTTCTTTAACTTTTTCTGTATAATCCATTTTTCTTCTTAATTTAACAATAAATTAGTTTGACCATATCTTTCAGTTGTCTAAACTTATTTTGAAAGTTTTTATTCAAATTCAAATTCAAAATATTCTTTATTTAAGTAAACTTGTAAACAAGTGCTTTTGAATCGTCAACTGCTGGTTCGGAAAGCTGTTCCTACCGAGAAGAACCAGCAAGAAACTCGGCGGTTGCTCTTTTCCATTACCACTAGTTACACATAGTTATTAATGTCTTGTACAGGGTTGAAGAGAAGCTATATCCACGTATTCTTATAGTGTAGGTAATCTTCAATAGTATAAAAGGCTTTCTGAATTAGCCTTTTTTTAATAGTATTTTTAAACTGCTGTAATGGTAAAGTTAAAGTAGTTTGTGGAATTTTATTATAGAAACTTATACCCAAACCCACAGACGAATTAGAACTTTTGAAAGGCGCAAAGCAGGAACCGCAAGCTTATGTCGGTTTCTACTTTGTCTATTATATACATTACCAATCCTTTTCTTCTTCTTCTTCTTCGTCAGCCGATGGACGTCCACTGCTGGACATAGGCCTCTTCATGGGATCGCCACACCACTCGATCTTGTGCCGCCTGGATCCAGTGGCTCCCTGCGACCTTTCTGAGGTCGTCTGTCCACCTCGTAGGGTGTCTACCGACGCTGCGCTTTCCGGTGCGGGGTCGCCATTCCAGCACCCTAAGACCCTAGCGACCATCGGTTCTCCGCACTATGTGCCCCGCCCATCGCCACTTCAGCTTCGCGACACGCTGAGCTATGTCGGTGACTCTAGTTCTTCTACGGATCTCCTCATTCCTGATTTGATCTCGTAGAGACACTCCGAGCATAGCTCGCTTCATCGCCCGCTGAGCGACTCTAAGCTTTCTTATAAGGCCCATAGTGAGCGACCACGTTTCTGATCCGTAGGTCATCACTGGCAACACGCACTGTTCGAAGACCCTAGTCTTCAGACAGTGAGGTATTTCGGACGAAAAGATCTCACGTAGCTTACCGAACGCTACCCATCCGAGTTGGATTCAGCGACTAACCTCTTTCTCGAAATTGGACCTACCCAGCTGGACCGTATGTCCCAGGTATATGTACTCGTCTACAATTTCGAGTGCAGAGTTCTCAACTATGACCGGATGGAGCGGAACATGTGAGTTTGACATGATTTTTGTCTTACTCATGTTCATTTTAAGGCCCACCTGCTGAGATACTCAGCTGAGGTCGTCGAGCATTGTGTTAAGGTCCTCCAGACAACCTGCCATAACCACTATGTCATCGGAAAATCTAAGGTGAGTGATGTACTCGCCGTTGATGTTGATGCCGTATCCGTTCCATTCCAAAAGCTTAAAGACATCTTCCAATGCAGCGGTAAACAGTTTCGGGGAGATGACATCTCCCTGTCGCACACCTCGCCGCATTTGGATTGGTCTCGTAGTTTTGTCTTGGATACGGACAGACATTGTGGCGTTTTCATACAAACACTTCAACACTTGGACGTACCGATAGTCGATTCGGCATCTCTGGAGCGACCTTAACACAGCCCATGTTTCCAGCGAATCAAAGGCCTTCTCATAGTCCACAAATGCCAAGCAAAGTGGCTGGTTATACTCCTCGGTTTTCTGTATAACCTGCCGCAGCGTGAAAATGTGGTCAATGGTACTATACCCTTTTCGGAAACCGGCTTGTTCGGGAGGCTGGAAGTCGTCAAACCTACGAGCGAGACGATTCGTTATGACTCTCGAGAACAGCTTATAAACATGATTCAGCAGCGTGATGGGTCTATAATTCTTCAATAAGGTGTTATCATCTTTCTTGAAGAAGAGAACCACCACGCCCCTGTATCATGCTTCCGGCATAGAGCCTTCGTAAATGACAGAATTGAACAATCGCTGAAGGACTTTAAGTACCGGTCACCTGGAGCCTTGTTGTCCTTAAGTTGTTTGAGAGCCATACTAATCTCGTATAGGCTGACGTCCGGGATATCTTCGGTATAGTGTCGGGTCAACTTGGCTCTTGGGTCTTTTGCCAAATTGACAACAGGCTTTTGTGTTGAGGTGTATAACTGCCCATAGAACCTCTCAACCTCTCTCAAAATCTCAGGACGAGATGAAATGATACTACTGTTATCGGTTTTCAATCGCGGCAGCTGCCGCTGCCCAATAGATAGATCTCTTGCGAACACTTTTGAGCCCCTGTTACGCTCAATAGTCTCTCGAATGAACTCGGTGTTAAAGTGTCGCAGGTCGCATTTCTGCGCCTTAGAAATCTGTCTATTGATCAGACAGTAGCGCGTCGCATCTACTGAAGACTGTAGCCTCATTTCGTTCCTCTCATCCATGAGCTTGAGAGTCTGGGTCGAGAATTTATTGGGTCTTTTACGGTGTGTCTTATAAAATTTAGACCCCACCGTATGGACAGTTTCCACCAGCCTGTTGTTTACATCGTCCACGGAAGCGCAGTCAGCTAGGCAATCAAAACGGTTCATCAGCTCGAGTTGGAACTTCTCGGGGTTTTGGATATGAGCCCGAGTTGGTCGGAGCGTAGACTTCACCAATCTGGATCTTTCCAGCTGTACGCATATATTCAATGTGCCTCTAACCATGCGGTCATCACTCCCGGTCTTAACGGTGTTGATCACAGAGACATCATTAAATATATGACGCCTGGTCGACATGATGAAGTCGATCTCGTTTGTCGTAGAACCGTCGGGGCTGATCCAGGTCCATTTTCGATGCGGCCGTTTCTTGAAGAAAGAATTCATCATGTAGAGGTCCTCTCTCTCCAAGAAATCGGCTAGCATCTGGCCCCTGTGGTTCCGTTGCCCGTATCCAAATTGCCCTACTCTCACCTCTGTGCCGTTTCGCTTGCCCAGCTTTGCGTTGAAATCACCCATCACAACAGTGTAGGAGGTTTTGGAGGCATGCATGGCTCTAGATAAATCCTCATACATGACCTCTACCTCCTCGTTCGGATGTGCCGATGTCGGTGCGTAAACCTGTATGACCTTCAGCGAATACCGTTCGGTAATTCTGAGTATAAGGAACGCGACCCTGCTCGACACACTCTCGACTTGAACAATGTTGTTGACAAGGGACTTGTGGACGAGAAACCCGATACCACCCTGGGACTGTTGCTCTCCCTCCCGGTAGTAAAGCAAGTTGCCGGATTTTAGGATCATCGTATCCTCCCCCTCTCTTCAGACTTCGGATAACCCTATCACGATCCACCGCAGCTTGCTTACTGTTTCCAGTTCGTCCTAGTCTTAGTCCTAGTCCAGCTCGAGTATCTTTTCGTCTTCCCTCAAAGTGCGTGCGTTGTACGTTGCCAGGACCAGTCGTCGGGGTTGGCAGCGGAATCTCTTCCGGAGATTCTTGACACCCCCTGCCCCGCCGTTACCCAAACCGCTGCCAGAGCTGGGAATAGCGGAGCTGCCGGGAACTAGGGGCTGTGGTTTCTTTTGTGATGCCATGAAGGTTTTGCCGATAATCATCACGCTTGGCATGCGGGTTGGTGATCGCAGTGATGACCATTTTCCACCGACAGTGCTGCTGCCCACTGTCAGTCTGGTATTTAAGGTCAACAAAAAGAAATGGTTATACCACCAGTTATCGGTCGCCAGAGCCTCGTCGGTTAATCTGCAGGGTGCACCGCGTGCAGGTGAGGTTGACAATTGAGGAGACTGACTGGGACGAGCCTCCCCCTTACACCCCAATCCTCTTATAATTATTTATATTCATATGTACAAAAATTAAATTACTAAAAATATACTGTGAAGCCAATCAATGTAAGTATACCTGTTTCCTTGAACTTCTCTCGCAGGGAATCCCGCGAATTTAAATTGTAAATGCCACGTATGGCTCTTTTTTGTATTCTTTCTTTCTTTTTTATAACTTATAATTAAAATACTGCTTATTTTTAGATGTTCAATGTTCAATGTTATAATGGTAAGTGTGTATTTTGTTGGTGATCTAAATAAATAAATAAATAAATAAAAATAAAAATTTACATCTTAAGTAACATGTCAGCACCATCCTTAGCCATTTTCTAGATATTTCTTCACTTTCCTAATCTTGGAACATAATTTTTTTGGTTTGTTAATCTAAGAAGAAGAAATCTTATAAACTTGAGGAATAGCCTCCCCTTCTTACGATATTTTAAATTTAAAAAGAAAAAATCACTTAAGTTTTTTGTTATTGTATGATTTAGAATAAGCTAATGTCGTTTATATTGATCCCGTAAAGTCACGCCCTGAACAAAAGTTTCTTTTTTGAATCTATTCACTCCGTTTAATTCTAATTGTACATTTTAAGATTTCTTTGAATCAAGATTGCTCTATTCTTAAGAAAGCTTAGTCAATGTAGAAGACATAAAAAATTCTTTTAAAGCTTTTATTCTATTGTTGCTTTTAAAAGCCAGTATAAAGAAACAGACAAGAACGTCTAACGCTAGTCTTAATTAACTGATTGCAGAAATTACTAGATAGTAAGCTCTTTGAACAACGAGAAATTGGTTCTTTGTTTCAAAGTATTTCATTGAAAGCAATTTTTTATATATACTAATCTGTAATAATAATATAAATCCAAAAGTCGGTCTGTCTGTAATTCTTTAACGGCGATTACGCTGGATCAGTGACGATGAATTTTGATACAAATAAGATATTATTAACTTGACTGACCCATTGACGCAGTTGACAGTCACTGCCTTCAACTTCCTGGATCACGGCTTCGATTCCCGCCGTGTCTCCGTTAAAGTCTAATTTGTGTATAAACAATTCGGTTTTTCAATTCGAAAAACCAACAAATGTCTAAACGTATATATGTATTTAAGTATATTTTTAAAACTATGTATCAATCTGTAAACAAAATTTTAAGTTACTTACTTTAGGGAAGGACAACCGTGTCCTATATATTTATTTCGTAGATATAAGGGACTTCACGAATTCTATACATACTTAATTTTGCATTAAATTCTAAAAGCAATAATGACAGAAGGATCAATGGCCAAATTATAATATACAAATTATATTATAATTTGTATATTATAATTAGTCTTAGAAAAAATCGCCAAACAACCACCTATCAAGTCATACTTAGACTTAGGTTACTATTATAACAACGCATTTATGTCCTAACCTAAAATCAAATCAAGTAAACCTCTCGCTTAAAATCCAATAATGCTACTAACATCGGCACAAATTCCGGTGGAATACAATATCTGTTTTCAATGTTTGATAAAATATTTCATTTCGGATTCCTTCATACAAAGATGATATACAAATACATCTCCGGATATTAATCTTACTGTTACTAAAATAATCTTACTGTTATTAAAATAATGCCATTTGTTGAATAGCCTGCCCGTGTTCTGTTTGTCGTGATATATTCTATACCTTTTATTAAAATTTATACCCCCTTTTAAGTATAGCATTGTATTTTAGATTCAAATTAAAATTCACAATAATCTGTAACCCACGGAAAGTCTTCGATCACGGCGCGATCTATTTGCCTTGGCAAGAGTCACACCATCACCACACCACATATTAGTCCAGCACACGACACGTTAGCTTAACTCGCGACTTAGATGTCAGTATCTAATACTGGCTTGAGTCTCTGGAAGAGGATAGATAATAATACACTATATAAGATATAGATGAGAATAAACTCATTCATTTTAATCGAGTAAAGAGAGGAAAATGTTTTGTACTTCCCGTCTCAGAGATGTCACTGCAATGTTACCTCAATTATCCACTAGATGGTGATGTGCTGCATCCGTATAGTGACCTATTTAATAAAAATTCTTGGGTGACCGATTTTAACTGTTTATTTTTGTAATTTTTTTATAAAAAAGATGTAATTTAAAATAAGCAAAAGAAGCTTATTATTCTATGATGGTGGTAGATTCTTGGATCTTTGCGCCTTGCCTACGCAAGTTGTTTGTGGGTTTGTGTAAAAGATTATATAATAACATTACGCAATCAATTTTACTATTACACCAGTTTAACCATAGCTGTGATAGCCCAGCAGTGAGGCCGTGCGACTTTTTAGAGGGGAACAACGAGTTCAAACCCGGGCAGGCACCTCTCAGCAGTCTGATTGATAATTGCAATTTATCACACGCTTTTCGGTGAAGGAAAACATCGTGAGGAAACCTGCATATCTCTAGAGAATTCTGGAAATATGTGTAACCTACCAATCCGCATTAGAGCAGCGTGGTAGCTCCAACCCTTCTCTCCAGAAACGGAGAGAGGAGACCTATTCCCAGCAGTGGGATTGTAACAGGCCGCTACTACTACTACTACCAGTTTAAAATAAAAGGAGGCTGATACGAGCAGCCTCCTATGCAGCTATTACTATCTTTAGTGATGCCTAAATGTAACTAGTCATGAGAATAATATTTTGAAATGAGCAACTGCCGAGTTTCTTGCTGTCGATTTTCGGTAGGAACAGCTTTCTGAATCAACAGTAGAGATGATTTATAAGCACTTGTTTACGAGTTTATTTAAATTTTATTTTGACTTTTGAATACATTTCTGTTGGATCGTCATAGTTTATCTAGCACAAAGTCGTATCGTCTTTTTTTAAATATTACCCACCGATGTTACATAAAACAATATCACAAGAAAGGTCTCGTTGTTCAACGTTTTGTTATTATCAATATATAGGTCACAGATACAAAAGCGACTTGGTTATTATTGTATGCTTTCCTCTTGACATGAAATATGGGTTACGTTATAAATAGATGGCCGCATCTCCTTAAGCAGAATGTAGGGTCATGTGGTTTGGTGTTCATTGTAAAAGTTTTTGTAAAAATGCAATCTAACTTTCAATTGTCAGAATCGGAAAGAATTGAGAAGAAAATAAGATGTCTCGGCGATAATGTAGTCAATCTCACTCTGAACGCAGACTTGTTACTAATACTAGATGCCTGGTTAGTGTCAATAAAACGTATTTATATTAAAAATGACCATCATCATTCTCCTGCCCTTATCCCACTCTAAGTGGGGTTGACACAACATATTACAAACTTGTTGTCATATGATTTGGCTACGTATTTTACGATCGGCCGCCTGCCTAACGTCAACTTACTTTAGTCGCCTCTTACGACACCTCGGTAAGAAAGGAGGGTGGTTTATTCGATGCCGGATACCACACGGCGTAAATGACCATAAAAATGACCATACTCGATAAAAAAATACGTAGAACATGACATTGTCTCGGCGTTGTATTACGGATGAAAACAGTAGTATCAGCAGACTTTTTGTTAATTGAACACTTAATTTGAGGTGAACTAAATCAGCACGGCTAGTCAGTCTGTGAGTTCCATAAATAAAAATCTTCCATAATATAAATCTTCGTGATGTTAAACACTTGAGACGATAGTTAAACAAGTCAAGCTAAAAATGCTTTTAAAAAAGCTTTTAACGATATTTCTTGTCCCTACTATTAACCGTTAAGCAGTTCGTCTTCGTTCGTGGCTCGTCTAGTGCGAATCCTGGCCGCAGCATCAGGTCATGTTTATCATGAACATTCATTGTCAAAGGGACTGGACTAGTGGTTAAAATTTCAACTCAATCGAACACCGGTAAGTGAGTCAAATTGAACTTGCAAGATTCCACCTTCACATACATACATTGCAGGTTGAATATAAAGCTTCTAAAAAAGGAAAAAAATGTGCCATATTACAATAAAGAGAAAACAAATGAGGGGGATCTATATGTCTGTCTCTCTTTTTTATGTGTGATTAGACAAGGATGAAGGATAAGAGTTTTATCTATCCTCTTATTATTTATTGCGTCACTATTATTTACAGTAGGTCTACTATGAACTCTTATTGCGACTCAATTGAAGAGGTAAACTAAATTGTTTTGCTTTTTCATACCATGACGTCTTAAAGACGCACACTTTAAGTCTTTGCCCAATGAGCGATCGGAATGCGTCCTAAAACATTTGAGTAAAAGAGACAGAGTTATCTATATTTCATATAACGTTGTCCTTTTCAAACACACATGCCGTGTGGTATCCGGCTGATTAGAATAGACCACCCTCTTTTGTTACTGAGGTGTCGTAAGAGGCGACTAAGGTAAGTCGACGCGCCGTATGGTATCCGGCTGAGTAGAATAGACCACCCTCATTCCTTGCCGAGGTGTTGTAAAAGGCGACTAAGGTGAGTTGACCCATCGTGTGGTATGCGGTTGAGTAGAATAGACCACCCTCTTTCTTACCGAGGGGTCGTAAAATACGACTAAGGTAAGTTGACGTCAGGCAGGCGGCCGGTCGTAAAATACTAAAGTAGCCAAATCATGTGACAACATGTTTGTAGCATGTTGTGCCGACTCCACTTAGAGTGGGATAAGGGCAGGAGGATGATGAAGATCATAGTACGAAAAGAAAGCGGTTGGGTTTAGGTGCTGACTTTGAATTGAATCGTTACCTTAAAGTTCATGGTAGGCCTACAGGCCTGCACTCACTCCCCCCTTCTAGTATTAATAACTCTATGTTTGAGGCACAGTCATAATGCAGATAGCTAAATTAGTCAATATCTAATGTTCTGTCTTTGTGAATTTACATTTGATTACATGGAATAATAGGCTGTAATGTTTGAAACTTCAGTCATAAAGGTGCGTGATTAAGTTGAACCAGAACTTGAGGCATGATAACAACCCAATGTTTTGAATTAGAGCTATGAAGATGATATTTTGAAGTTTAACGTGCTTTGCTCTACATATTCGTTTCATTTATTATTTTTGAAAATTACAACTAATTTGAACAAAGCGAATAAATTATTGTAAGCATTTAGTTTATAGAATAAGGCGTTCATTCGTTCATTCAGGCGGAGATCCATAATACAAAAGTAATAATAAAAAATATTTTGCTATAATCCGCGATACAATAGATAGAAATATATATAGTGCTAAATTTGCGATTTTGTCGTTGTTTAACGTATAACTCAAAGTCTCGACACCACTGTCGAGTGATCTTTAGTAGTACTATAGATACTATAAAGTATTAACTACCAAGACCTAGAATCGAACCTTATAAAACAATAAAACCGTGAGCAAACCGTATGATTCGGTACTGAGTAACGGGTGCGTCATCTAGTACCGAGTACCGAATCGTTACTCACGAATGCTATTCGTTACTACATAATACGGTCCCTAATCTGTGGTTTGAATGTGTGTTGTGTGAATTTAATCGTACCTTACGAACGATGTAAGTATTTTTATTGTTTATTAGGCACCGTAAAATAAATATTATTAATTTATTTGAAATTTTTAAAATATTTTTTTATCACATTTTATGTTAAATTTCATTCTAAGCGAAACAATTTTTATTTTATTAAAATAATAAATCCATTGCAAAATCCCAGTAGATTCCGCCTACAATTTACTTTTGTTGTACTTTTAATTATTCTACAATTCTAACCTTTTTTTTATTAAATTAAGATTTTGTAAAAAAAATACATGAAAAAATTCGTGTATAATGCAAGCAAGTAAGTAATATGTCGCGCCAACATCATGCCGTGCGGGAATACGACTCGAGACGTTACTTTAATGCATCAGGTATCAAAAGTAACGAAAAGTACCGATACGATAGTAACAAGTACTACTTGTTGTAGTAATGAACACATACGGGTACGCTTTTTGTCGTTACTTTTACACCTCTACAAAACATTTCAACAACCAATACATATACACCAATCTACAGAACATTCAAAATTCAAACTCATTGCATCTATCCTGCATACTTACGTATCCGGAAAGAGAAACTCTATTAGCTAAAGCGCAACTTAAAAGACTACTAACGCCACCTATCCTTATAAGGAACAACTTCAACAGTCGTGGAGCCTATCTCCTGATGATGCTTCGGTTGCGGGGCGAAACGATTCTTGAGTTTGTGATAGTGAATGTGCGTAGTGCTTGTGTATTGGGGTGGAATTGGTGGTTTGTGCATGTGTTTGTACGAATTCTGCATTTATCGGGTATGAAAAAACGCATAGTCACTATACATAGACACTATTTAGCACTATATATATTTCCTATTTACTGTATCGCGGATTATAGCAAATTAATTTTTATTATTACTTTTGTAAGCATTTAGCTTACAATAAGTAGATCATTTTTGAAATTTAATATAAGAAATTAATTGAACTGTAATTATCATATTTGCATTGTCATTTTCTTTTTTTTAATAGTTTTAAATTGTTTTATTTAAATAATTCATACATAATTATTAAAAGCTTGCTCTCATTGAGAAGAACAAGGAAGAATCTCGACGGTCAATCTTTTAAACATTTTCAATTTTACATTATTCAAGTGCAGTATTGTATATATATAGGTTGAAGGATTTTCAAATGCGTTTTTACCATCCATATAATCTTCAATGTTGTAACTAAAGTCACTAGATTCCTAAGTAGCTATATGTGTATACGTTTGTATGGCTGAAAGTAATAGGTAGTGATTTGTAGGAAACTTTAGCAATAAAGATGTGTGATTATCTTGTTTCTGAACTTTGTTCGGAATGACTTATGCTATAGATAATAGACCCATATATCGTTTTATAGATAAACTAGGTTAAGCCTGCCTAACTTGTTTACTCTTATCATTCAGTAATTCTCCTTCCCTTATCTCAATCAAAGTGGGGTCGTGTTTTAACCATGTTTTTAGATGATGTCAACTTACCTTAGTCACCTTTTACGACACCTCGGTAAGAAACGAGGATTGTCTATTCTACTCAGCCGGATATCGTACAGCGTGTCAACTTAACTTATTCGCCTTTTACGACAACTCTGTAAGAAATATACGACTAAGGTAAATTGACGTCAGGCAAGTGGCCTTTCGTAAAATGCGTAGCCAAATTATGTGACAACATGTTTGTAACATGTTGTGCCGACCTCACTTAGAGTGGGATAAGCGCAGGAGGATGATAATGAAGGTGCAAGCTTTAATGGTGCCAATTTTCATCAATATTAGTAATAACCGTGAGGGTGTAAAAAGGAAGTCAGACAGACTTTCGCAATTGAAATATTAGAGTTTATATATGTATATTCGGGAAGTTACCAAACATCGAAAAATATTCATAAATAAAACATTTATACATTTCATTCCAATAAAGTTTATTAATTCGTATCTCGTAATGATCTAAAACATAAGGAAAATGTTTTACTATGTTGTAACAATGTCATACGAAAGTTGTCAAAATATTAGATTACGTTGTGCTTTGTGAAAAGGGTCCCCTTGTTTCGAGTGGAAAAGTCTTCAACAGGGAAGGTGTTATCGCCTTTCATCAAATTCCGATTCCGAGAAGTTATTCGAGTTGAATTATGGGGAAAAGTTTAAGGTTAATGTAAACGGAGACTTCATCTCAGATGTACTGGTTGGTCTACTGCATGAATCCAACATGGTATGAATATTTCTTCTCTTACAACTGATGAATGTCCACCGCTAGCCATAGAACCCTTAGCTGCACAACATATCAAAGGCAATTGAACCAAACTTTGATCGTCACCCTCCAACTAGTTTAAGATGTTTTTCACTTGGAGGGGTTTCTACCAACGCTGGCTTCCGTTTTATTGTTCCTACTTCGATACCTTAGAACCTCTGTGGTCCAATTAACATTAAAATTCCACCCATAACTAATTTAGATTTGCAATACGATGATACCTTTATAGAGTGTTGGGTTAAACAAAGTTTAAAAACATTGATTTTAATGTCCAATTATCCGACCATTTAACGCACTAACCTTTACCATCGATGAAGATTATATTCTTTTAAACTATTAATTTACTTAATTTTACGTAAATTTCAGAAAGTCACTAGCTTTTTCTAAATCTATTTACAAACAGTGATCCGGCTCGAAGGACCATGTTGGGGACTAACGGTATTATTTTAACGAAAATAAGGGGAACACAGAAAAACTTAGTTAGTAGCGCAATATCTATTCAAAGTTAGGAGACTTGGTAGATTCATTTGATATAACCAAAAAGCACGTGATAAATCGTAACTATCATGTAGGGACATAGGTGGGTCTGCTCGGGATTTGAACACATGATCCTCTTTTTAAGATTACGAATTCCGTCAGTTGGCTTAAACCGCTAACCAATGTATATTTAGTCACTAAACGCTGCTAGTATGTATTTATATGTTCATTTATAAATAAAGAAATATTTTTAACACAAATAAAGAATAATAAGAAATCAAATATTAAAAAACTAAAATAAATAAATAAGAAACAACCCTTGAAAGTAGTTTGCAATAGTAGATATTCTCGTGTAAGTGGCCATTGACTTTTTTGACAATAATTATTCAAGCCAAAAATATATTATTCTGTTCCTAATACAAAAGGCTTGATTAAATTAAGCCGACGAAAATGCTTAAGTAAGTCTGAACGTGATTGTCAGAACATACGGGTTTTTAAATCCAAGAGCTTCTGCGAACTTTGCTTTTTAGTACAGCTTTAACGCTATATATATAAACCGCGCATTTTATAGTCGCCTCTTTCACATATACCGTGAAAGTTATAAAATATTAAAGTGCTATTTATAAGAAATCTCGGGGAAGATTCGAGGATGATATGGCCCGGTCATAACTTTATATATCAAATATGGCATCATTAATTTAGAGAGGGTGATCCAAGTCGTAACTGTATTAGTTACTTTAGTTTAACGACCAAGTCGAGTTAATATCTGGGTTTAAAAATTCTAAAATAATCCAATATTTCACTTTTATTCTTATCCCTCTTCGTCAACTGCTGGATGTTATCTTCTATCATTTGTAATCTTCACACTATAGGATGCCGCTTGAACTGGCTTCAACGCGAACCTTTTAACGTGGTAGGTTTACATTCTAAGGGTCTACTAACGCTGCGTATTAAAGTGCGAGATTGCTAATCTTCATATCATCCTTATTGTCATACTTTTCTACTACGAGATTCAATAAGTAGCGCCTAATTGTATAAATTTATAAGAATAGTATCACACTCGTGTGATACTATAAAAAAACTCGCCTGCGGCTCGTTTTTTTAAACCACACTCGTGTTATAAGACCAAGCTATGTACAGTATCATACACTACTTTATCTATTTAAGCATTTCAAGCGGTACGTTCTGCGTTCGTTGTCACCACGTGTAGTGGAAAGCACGAAGCTAAAACCGTACATGACTCCTCGGATATCACATAACAGTAAATTGTTGTAATCGTTGGCACCACGCGTAGTGGCACATATATTGAAGGTTTGCATATGACTCCGTAGAGATCACATAATTGCAGGTTTTGTATTCGTTGATACCACACGTAGTGGCATAAATTGCAGGTTTGCACATGACTCCTCAGAGATCACATAACAGCAGGTTTTATGTTTCGTACCACACGTGGTGGCAAATATTATATTTAATAATTCATTACTCTGTAGAGCGTTAGCGTTATATTTTTATATTTCAGTTATTATATAGCATTTATAGTGCTAGCACTATTGTGTTAAATAGTTATATTTATAATAAAATGTGTCGACACACGCTTGCGTTGAATTCTTTTGGCTTATAGCACCTTCGGCATACAAGAATTAGTTATTTATTTGTTACGCGTAGCAAGCTACGTAAGATATAGCACAGGCACCACTTTCTAAAGCTAGTCCGCAATCTTGTTAGTAAAGACCCGACCAGCGGCCCTATGACATGCTATAATGTCGTAAACATTCGTGGTATCAATGACACTAAGCTATGGGGAAGCCCTCAGAAGGACTATCACACATCACATGTAGGTTTTACCCCGCACGCTCCATGCAAAACTATGAAAAAAGTCCACAGTTCGGTTCCATCACTGCTATGACATCGCTTCGGCTAGTAAACTAGACTCCACAACATCTAGCAACATTCGGTCGTGATTTTGGCACTACTGAAAGACAACAGGCATCGTTTCCAACGCCAGATCATCAATCAGTAACATTTAAGAAACCACATTGTACCAGCACTACTTCTGGAGTCCTAGGCGTCCAAAGATCAAACAAGGCTTCACAGTAGAGATCGGAGATCAATACCGGCCTAAAATTCAATCCGTATCACCCAAAACTCACTAAAGTTGGAACCGTCACAACCTCCTTAGTCCAGCTGGAAGTTGTATAGGTGTATCTTTATGATTAAAAAGTTATATTATGATACAGGTGTCCATACGAGACCTGTATCGTAGTGAAACTTTTTAATTTTTTATTTTTGTTCTGTACGTAATGTTTGTCATAAGAATTTTGTTTTCAGTTTTATAATCTTTGTATTATAGTATCAGAGTAGATAAAATAATTTAATAGAATTAGGCGTTACTTTGCTATCTATAATACAAAAGTAACAATAAAATCCGCGATAAATTCCTTGCATTATAGCAACAATTGTATTATTACTTTTGTAAGCAGACTATTGAAATACGAACAATACAATACAATACATAAAGAAGTAAAATAAAGGCCTGTTACTATCCCACTTCTGGGCAAAGGCCTCCTCTCTTCGTTTCTGGAGAGAAGGATTATAGCTAAAACCGATACTGCTCCAATGCGGATTAGTAGGTTACACATATCCCCAGAATTCTTTAGAGATTGCAGGAAAAGCGTGTAATAAAGTGCAATTATCAAGTAGACGCATAAGTTTAAATTGAAAAAATCATTGGTGCCTGCCTGGGGTTTAAACTTAAGAGAGTCGCAAGTATCACTGCTAGGCGATCACACCTTACGATATGCATAGTATAAAGAATATATTTTTAAGGTTTTCTCATTTCTTATTAAAATTTTCTTATGAAATAGATAACTGTTATACCAATATCTTAAAGGGCACCAACGGACCTTAATTTTAAGAATATTTATTCTGAATCTTGAAATTTACATTCACTTTACATTACAAGAGTGAAAACTTCTTCAATTACATTTTGCGACTAATTTAAAAAAGGTTTCGTAGCACTAAGCATACACCAGCTACAGATCCGGGTCCATTTAAAAGCAACGTCTGTAAAATTTGAGCACGAGAGTATTTCCGGGAACATTTTATAATTAAATACAGAGCATCCCTCACACCTCGACATGAATACTTTTTGCTGTAAAACAAATAAAGCCTACGATCCACGAAATCGTAAAGCGAAACGAGACAGAGTTTGGATGAATGCATTTTAAATAAATAGTTATAAAAAAACTTTAAAACACGCTTTCGAACCAAAAAATAACATAATGAAAATAACGACAAATATTGGTATTTTTGTAAAATTGCCTTAAGTGGTAATTAAAAAAGTTGTATCCTGGATGAGTAGAAAAGACCACCCTCATTCCGCACCGAGGAGTCGTAAAATACGACTAAGGTAAGTTGGCGTCACACAGGCGGCCGGTCGTAAATAACGTAGCCAAATCATGTGACAACATGCGTGTAACATGTTATGCCGACCACACTCAGAGTGGGATAAGGGCAGGAGGATGATGAGGATGATGATTGATATGATTATAAAAAGGCGTAGGACAAAAATTGCACACAGATACATACGTATATACATACAAATAAGTGAAACCAATAATATAAACCGTGTAAAATAGACGACAAACAATCAAACCGAATTTCCTCAATTAAAATTAAAAATATTGTTTATTTAAGTAGACGCCTACATATTGATAAATACCTTAGAGTTTCTATATTTTTTAATGATACCACATTCAATTATATTTAACGTATATAAAACCATATATTAATTGTCTATTACACTGTTAAAAAAACTAATTCAAACTGTCCTTTTCACATATCTCTGTAAAAGTAAAAAGTGAAAGGAGTAAAGTAACGGCCTGTCACTATGCCCCCTGCTGGGCTAAGGCCTCCTCTCTCCTTTTTTGAGAGAAGGATTGGAGCTAAGACCTACCACGCTGCTCCAATGCGGATGGGTAGGTTACATATATCCCTAGAATTCTCTAGAGATATGCAGGTTTCCTCACGATGTTTTCCTTCACCGAAAAGCGTGTGATAAATTGCAATTATCAATTAGACACATAAGTTTTAAGCGATATCTCTGTGCAACACCAAAATCAATTTAATATTTTGAATTTTTTTATCGTGAAACTGCTATGAATGCGTCTGATGAAAATCGAACGATGTTGCTTAAAGTGAAAAGCTCTTGTCCATTTAGTGTCTGTTCACTCTTTTTTTTCACACTTTTTTGATTGAAAAATATTATTTCATTTTATCGCGTTGTAGGGTAACGTCAACCTTTGAATTTTTTATGCGCTTCAGGAATACGATGGAGCAAATATCAACTCAACAGCTTGTTAGCATATGCTGACAAAAAAAGCTCCATTTTTTTGTCATTTAAAAACCATTGTACACTCTTTTGCAGTGGTCAGGAATTAATCGAGCAAGATACAGCACGAATATATTACTTTTCTCAATTGTATGTTGTATCAAATAATTGTTCCTTGCTAGTAAGTAGTCTACGGTATTTTATCACATCGAAGAAATTAAGATTAAATAATTTATAGAATTAGGCGTTACTTTGCGGAGATCAATAATACAAAAGTAATAATAAAAATAAATTTTCTATAATCCGCGATACAGTAAGTAGAAAATATATATAGTGTTAAATATATAGTAGACTATCCGCTTTTTCATAGTCATGTATCGGGTATAAAAAACGGATAGTAGATAGATTTAGCACTATATATATTTTCTATTTACTATTTCTTTTATAAACTAAGATTATTTAACAACTTTGGGTTCTGATCAATTTTACTTCCAGTAGAATAGATTATAACAGTCTGACTAAAGTAACGATTTCTTTATATCTAACTGCTAGGCGTAGCCCTCTTCTTTTCTTTTTTTTATAGAGAAGAATTGGAGTTAAAGTTTTAGACCGCCCACGCTGCTCTAATGCAGATTAGTAGATTAAACCTTTCCCCAGAATTTTTATTCATATCATCCTTATTGTCATACTTATCTACAATGAGATTCTGTAACTAGCGTCTAATTCTATAAATCAACAATCAGACTATGGAAATACGAACGATATACATTAAAAGGTTAAGTAGCGGCCTGTTACTATCCCACTACCAGTCGTAGGCCTAGTCTCCGCTTTTCTGTAGAGAAGGGTTGTAACTAAGATCCACGCTGCTACAATGTGGATTGGTATGTTATATACGAGTATATCCCCAGAATTCTCTAGAGATATGCAGGTTTCTAAAAGTTATTTAAATTCACCGAATATAATGTGTTAAATTGCAAATATTAATTAGTGACATAAGTTTTACTAGAAAAACTTACTGGTGCCTGTCTGGTATAACCCGTGAGCTCCTCGAATCAGTTGGGCGGTCTCACGATTGGGTTGCCAAAGAAAACATATATAGAAAAATAACTTTTAACTATATGTTAAAAATATTCCTACTAACTAACTCGAACTTTAAATTTCATAGGCGAAATGAAATAAGGAAAATGAAGCAAAAGGTTGCTACGTGTTATCACTTTGAAGAAAGGCAGGCAAGCAGAAATTATGAATGAAATAACCATAGCCATATTACAATAAAGAGGAGCAAATGAGGGTGATCTATCTGTCTCTCTTTTTTATGTGTGAGTAGACAAAGATGAAATATCCGGCGTGTGGTATCCGGCTTAGTAGAATAGACCCCCCTCATTTCTTACCGAGGTGTCGTAAAAGGCGACTAAGGTAAGTCGACCCGCCGTGTGGTATTCGGCTGAGTAGAATATACCACCCTCATTTCTTACTGAGGAGTCGTAAAAGGCGACTAAGGTAAGTTGACCTACCGTGTGGTATCCGGTTGAGTAGAATAGACCACCCTCTTTCTTACCGAGGAGTCGTAAAATACGACTAAGGTAACTTGACGTCAGGCAGGCGGCCGGTCGTAAAATACGTAGCCGAATCATGTGACAACATGTTTGTAACATGTTGTGCCGACCCCACTTTGAGTGGGATAAGGGCAGGAGGATGATGAGACAAAGATGAAATATACGAGTTTCATCTTCCTTCTCATTATATTGTATTCTCAATATATTGTTAGCGTTGCTGTTATAATTAATTGTAAAATTCATATATTTTATAATGACCACACTAAATGGCGGGAATGGAAGGGAAAACAGAGAGAGGATATATAACCAAGGCGGAGCGCGGGACTGGCTCTCTTGTGCCGGAAAGATTTGTGAAGTTCATAACCAAGTGCTGAGTGTTTCTTTGTCTTAAAAATTTATAATAGTGATTGTGAAACCGTTGAAATAAAGGATAAGTTAATATTTCAGAAGTGCTGGATTTGTGACCTACCCACTGGTATGTATTTTTTTTGTATTAATGTTTAATTCTGTTTTAAAAAAACTGGATCATGATTTTAAGTATAGTTTATTACCATAAATTGCCATGACCTCACAATTTATAAAGGTTGAACGAAGTAATACTTTGCCTCCTGCGAGGTCTTTGAATATTCTTTATCTTTAGTAAGATCTACATTAAAGTTAGTTTCTTATTCAATTACCCTCTATTGGCGTTTTATTATTATACTTTTTATGACGAAAAGAGGCTTTTATTACTCAGTATTGAAAAAAAAGAAGTTTAGTTTATTAACGCTTTGTGTTAAAGCCTATTTAAGATTATTGCAAGGCACTAATGTGACGTATCATCACCCTTTCCTTTACTAATTCTTTAAAAAATAATAATAATAACTAAATATGCTGAATAAACAAAAAGCAAGTAATAAATCAATATGGCTGATTCTGCGAGTGGTTACCAAACACCACCACTACCCAATAGAATTCGAAAGCGACGACTGAGTAAACAAAAGACGGATTCCCCCAAAAAACCTCGAAATAGTTCAAAAACAAGGTCTCTTAGCGGGTCTCGTGATCGCTTAAAGAACCGAACTAAGCAACAGTCTGGGCGCCTAGCTCGAACCCGTTGTCGTTTGAGACGTAAACAACATTCCAAAAAAACACATAGTGATAGATCAAGGTCAAGTTCTAGTAGAGGAACGAGCCGATATAACAGTGATGATTCCAGTAGTACGTCAACCAATGATTCTTCTAGTACAAGGAGTCAATCACGATCATCATCCGGTCGATGTTCGAAGCGAGGCTCTCGTAAGCTTTCTAGGCGTCGTAACAAAAAAGGAAAACGGGATGTATTTATAGAGCGATTTGTTGATGCGATCACGAATTATGGCCAGAGCACTTACACCAGAGCTCACGAGGTTATACCTAATTTTGATCCCGGAAACAAATCTCAATCGACAAAAGCATGGCTTAGAAAGGTCAATGAAACTGCAAGTATATACAAATGGAGCGATAAACAGACTATATTTCATGTTTTACCAAAATTATCTGGGTTGGCTCGACAATGGTATGAAGGATTAACATCTGTTGATTTAACCTGGAAGGAATGGCAAAGAAAATTAATACATTTCTTTCCAGACAATAGAAATTATGCTGAAAGATTAACGGAGATGCTAGCCCGAAGGAGTCGACGAGACGAATCTCTCGAGGAATACTTTTACGAAAAAGCAAAACTCGTTAGTCACTGTAATATTAAAGGCAAAGACGCAGTTGATTGCATAATACATGGTATTTTTGACCATAATATAAAATTGAATGCTCAAGGGGCCAACTTCAAAACACCTAACAAGCTTCTTAAATACCTGCGTAGTATTTCTATAAAGTATTTAAGTAGAGACAATAAGAAGTTGCCTTTACCAGTGAGAAATCCGATTTCCGCTACAAGAAATGAAGGTTATAAACATGTTTACGTTAATAACATGGCTACTCGTATATGTTACAATTGCTCCGAACCGGGTCATACTGCGCCTAGATGTAGGAAAGAATTACAAAGATGCAATAAATGCAGCCGGCTTGGTCATTTAACAGAGCATTGCAAAAAAGATTTGAATATGGAAAATTTAAGAACAATTCCGAATGGCGATAGTACAAATACGGTGATCAGTAAGATACAGCGTATAACGGCAACAAATCAGGACGGTGATATTTATAATAAAATAATTTTAGTAAATGGGAAGAAAATGACTGCGTTCGTGGATTTTGGGAGCCAGTGCACTATAATCAAAAGAAAAATAGTAAATGACCTAAACATACAACTTGATGATACAAATTTACCTCTTATTAAAGGTTTCGCTTTTGGCTCTTTACAACCATTAGGAAAAGTTGTAATTGATATATCGTTAGACTTTGTAACAGCTGAAATCGAAGCTTATGTGGTCCCTGATGAATATCTGAACACAGATTTACTTTTAGGACAAAATATTACTGAAAGGCCAGATGTTGTTGTGCACAAAACTAATTCCTGTTTATTACTTTACTCTAATAAAGGGGATAAAATACAGATCCATAGCGCCGAAGATATAGTGCTGAAAGAAATGCAATGTATAAAAGTGTACTGTAACAAAGATTTTAGTGGACATGTTTACTTATCAGGAAACACATCTTTTAAGGAAGGAGAAGAGATAATGGTGTTACCTGGTATATATTACATTGGAAATAGTTTCACCCATATACCTATTATAAAGCTAGCAAATGTGGATGTCAAAATTAAAAGAGGTAGACTTCTAGCCCGCGGCCAACATTTACCTATAAATATGGATCCCGTAAAACCACCGGTTGAATTCGAGGTAAAAAGAATAACGCTCAGAGATAATTCAACTAAATATGAGGACAACAAAGCAATTACTTCTGACATGATCAACGTAGGTCCTGACTTAACATATGCACAAAAACAGCAATTGTTAGATTTGCTGAACGAATATAGGGATTGCTTTGCATTAGATTTAACCGAATTAGGGATGACTAATATTACCGAAATGCATTTAAAATTAAACGATACCGCACCGGTCTCGTACAAACCATACCGATTGCCTTACAGTGAAAGATTGGTGGTAAGAGGCCTTATAAATGAACTACTCGATACGGAAATTATCCGAGAATCCAATTTATGTTACGCAAGCCCTATTGTCTTAGTTAAAAAGAAGAACGGTGAAAATAGGTTATGTGTAGACTACAGGGTCCTGAATAAAAGAACCATTAAGGATTCTTATCCCATGCCCGTGATTGATGATCAATTAGACCGTCTCAGTGATAAGGTGTACTTCACCAGTCTTGACTTAAAGTCAGGCTATTATCAAATACCTATGGCAAAAGATTCTCAACATTTGACCGCATTCGTGACTCCCGACGGTCATTATGAATACACACGTATGCCTTTTGGTCTTGTCAATGCGCCTGCCGTTTTCCAGCATATGATTAATAAGGCCTTAGGAACAGATAGATACGATTTAGCTATTCCGTATATGGATGATATTTTATCACCCGCTTCATCTATTGACGAAGGCTTAATAAAACTGAGGAAAATTTTGACATCCCTGCGTAATGCGGGTTTAACTTTGAATTTGATGAAATGCTATTTCTTTAAGAAAAAGTTAGACTACTTAGGTTACGAGGTATCTTCCGAAGGATTACGGCCTGGCATTAAGAAGACCGAAGCGGTAGTGTCATTCCCGACACCTCACACCGTGCATCAGGTTAGACAATTTGTCGGACTGGCTAGTTTCTTTCGTCGTTTTATTCCTAATTTTGCAAATATTGCGAAACCATTAACAACTCTTACTAGATCTAATGTCTCGTGGCAGTGGGGCCAGGAACAAGAACTCGCTTTCCAGACAATAAAGGAAAAACTGGTTGATAGACCAGTCTTGTCCATATATAATCCTAAACACTTGACTGAAGTTCATTGCGATGCAAGTAAATCTGGAGTAGGTGGCATATTATTACAAAGACCTGATGAGAAGTCCCCATTAAACCCTATAGCGTATTTTAGTAAACAGACAACAAAAGAGGAAGAACATCTCCACTCTTATGAATTGGAAACACTAGCGGTTGTCCAGTCACTAAAAAAATTTCGCACATATTTAATAGGTATTCCATTCAAAGTATACACAGACTGTAGCGCTCTGAGAACCACCTTGACAAAAAGGGATTTGGTCCCACGAATTGCTCGTTGGTGGCTACTTTTACAGGAATATAATTTTAGTGTAGAATACAGACCCGGAGAAAGTATGCGTCATGTAGACGCTTTAAGTAGAAATCCTGTTCAGAGTAATGACCACATCGATATATATGAAGGAAATGAATTTGAAATAATGAACGTCACCACAACTGAATGGCTACAAACAGTACAGATGACCGACCCAAAACTAAAACTGATAAGAACCATCTTAGATCAAAATAATAATGATATTAAAGATATAATAGAAAACTATGAAGTCAAAGATAACAAAATATATAGAAAAGTAGGAAATAACTTAAAATGGGCGGTCCCCAACAGTGCAAGATGGCGTGTATGTCAACTGAACCATGATGAAGCAGGTCATTTTTCTTTCGACAAAACACTAGACAAAATCAAACAAGATTACTGGTTCCCCAAAATGAACCGATTTGTACGTAAATACGTCTCGGCGTGTATCAATTGCGCATACAACAAGGCCTCTACGACTAAGAACAGTGGTTACTTACACCCAATTCCTAAGGGAAATATCCCTTTTCATACTATGCATATGGATCATCTCGGTCCATTTGTAAGGAGCAGAAGTGGTAACACATACATATTAGGACTTATCGACGGTTTTAGTAAATTCATATTTATAAGGGCTGTTAAGACCCTTAAAAGTAAAACCACTATAAAAATATTAACAGATATATTTAGTGTAATAGGTTTTCCAAAAGTTATAGTTTCTGATAGAGGTACAAGTTTTACATCATCAATGTTTAAAAAGTACATTAATTCCATTGGTGCCAAACATGTTTTAAACGCGGTCGCGACACCACGCGCTAATGGCCAAATAGAAAGATATAATCGTACAGTTTTAGAGTCCATAGCATCATCAAATCACGGAAAAGACGAAAGCGATTGGGATACCCATATAAACAAAGTTCAGTGGAGCTTAAACAACACGGTTAACAAAAGCACTAAAACTACACCATCAGAGATTGTTTTTGGAAGACGGACAGTAAATATAAGCGAAGGATGTTTGCTTAATGCAATTCACGATGACAATGATCAGTCAACCACAAACACCTCTGATCAAACAGATAATATTTCTAATGAAATTGATAACGATACTGAAGAACTTAATGCTACACGTGACGTTATTCGAAACTTAGCCTCAGATAATATCGAGAAAAGTCAAATCGCAATGAAAACTAAATATGACGATAAGAAAGCACCGACAAAATTCTTCAAACTAGGTGAACTTGTTATGATTCCTAACAATCTGATTCCTGCAAATGGGAAAAGTAAAAAGTTGTGCCCTAAGTTTAGAGGACCCCTAAAAATAAGTGCTGTCCTTAGGAACGATCGTTATGAGGTTTCTAGTATTGACGGACATTCAAGACGCAAATACAAAAGTATTTACCCTGCAGATGCACTGAAACGGTGGATTACCTTTACTACCACTAGCAAAAGTGATCAAGAAGACGTACAAAGCATGTCTGATCTATCTGATAGCGCTAATGATGAACAGTTATAAATCACTAGAGCCACCTATACTAACATTTCATCACTTACAATCCTTTTGTCACTACCTGATTTATCCCGTATCCCGATTATAAATGTTTCAGGATACCATCAATTTACCAAATTATAGACAACGCCAAATACGAATAATTATAACGAAACATAAAAAAATTGTAAGTAATATTTTCATCTAACGTAAAATATTTTCCCATTGTATGTAACACACATTACTAACTGAAACATGCCGTAATAGTGCGGTGATCAGTGTATGTTAGAATCTGAAATATGCTGCTACATGCAGTGATCAGTATTACCTATTGACTGAAATATGCCGTAGTTTGCGGTGATCAGTGTTATAAAAGAAACTGAAACATGCTGCTATATGTGCAGTGCTCAGTAGTTCCTAAATTACTGAAATATTCCGTTATATTGCGGTGCTCAGTGTAAAACTGAAACATGCTGTTAAATGCAGTGATCAGTAGATCATTATTTACCTAAATATGCGATTAATTGCGGTGCTCAGTAATAATGACAAAACTGCAAGTCTTACTTAACGACTAAATGTTAATATAAATATTATTATATAACCAATTATAATTATTGAACTAAATATTAGAATTGTATTCTCAGAACATGCTCGTCTGACGATGACAATAAACAGAGCAACAGTATTTTTCATAAATTTACTATTATTATATTATAACAAATACAGTATTGTAACAATCTTGACCTCCTTTATCCCTTTTGTTATTAATAATATTATTTAAAAAATACTAACTTTATCAATTTTTTTTTTATAGGAATAGAATAACAACTCTAATTTTGGATGATCAAAATATCAAGAAGATTAAATAGATTTAATAACCAGGCTTTATTCTGAATTATATCATAGATCAATGTACAAGAATCATGTATGATTTTAATTAATCGTTTATTTATTTTTCTTTTATATGACATTTTATGTTAATCACGTACGATGCTTGTACAAATGTTGTTTAAAAATAAAAATAATAATAGTATAACAATTGTATAGAGTCATACAAACATTTGAATGGCCGAACTGGAATAGGGTCATTCCATTAACAGGATGGCCGACTGTTAGCGTTGCTGTTATAATTAATTGTAAAATTCATATATTTTATAATGACCACACTAAATGGCGGGAATGGAAGGGAAAACAGAGAGAGGATATATAACCAAGGCGGAGCGCGGGACTGGCTCTCTTGTGCCGGAAAGATTTGTGAAGTTCATAACCAAGTGCTGAGTGTTTCTTTGTCTTAAAAATTTATAATAGTGATTGTGAAACCGTTGAAATAAAGGATAAGTTAATAATATCGTTTCTTTGACACTTACAGACCTGCCCAGGCTCCCCTATTCTAGTATAATAACTCTATGAAATAAACACAAAGCGACGTACATAATAATACTTATTACACTCATGGTCACGCTATAACATTAGTGGGCGATTATTATGATATAGGAGTATTATTTGCGAGAGTGACGTTTACCGTTACTTTACAACACGCTAAGTATTTGAAAGGTCGCGGCATTTTCGCTTCCAACCTTAGTCAGATATATGGTGATAAGCGAGATACTGTAATGGAAGCAATATAACAGAACTAACTACTTTGCTATAATCCGCACGGGTTAAGCGAATGCATGCAAAGCCAATGTGTATGAAGCAGGCAAAATCTACGCACCTTATACATGCAGGAGAAGCCACCACATGCACCCCAAGGTGCATCCACCAGCAACAACGCACACAAGCAGCACACACACCCACCACCACCACAATCTCGACAATCGTTTCGCCCCGAAACCGAAGCATCATCAGGAGGATAGGCTCCACGACAAAAATCGTAATGCATTACGATTTTTGGGGTGCATGTGGTGGCGCAAAGTAACGCCTGCTTCTATAAATCATACTGTAATGGCTTAAAAAGGTCATTGCAAAGGCTTGGAATACTGAAAGTTCTGACCTTAATGTAGTCTAATGAGATGGAAATGAGGTGTATTGAAACGCGAGATCCAGATACTGACTGACGTTTATTCTTCGCTCCATTATTCATCTACCTACAGTACTCATAGATATTAGAGGTCACCAATTATTGTCACTATAACAGGAAATTATAATTGCCGTGTGTTATCCGGCTGAGAAGAATAGGTTTCGTAAAAGGCGACTAAGGTAAGTTGACCGTGTGGTATCCGGTTGAGTAGAATAGAGCACCCTCTTTCTTACCGAGGGTTCATAAAATACGACTAAGGTAAGTAGACGTCAGGCAGGCGGCCGGTCGTAAATACGTAGCCAAATCATGTGACAACATATTTGTAACATATTGTGCCGACCTCACTTATAGTGGGATAACGGCAGGGGAATGATGATGAACAGGAAATTATAAGCCACGATAGCGAAACGGTGAGACCTAGACCTCTTGCCACGGGGTGACGGTTTCAAATCCTAGGCAGGCACCAATGTGTATTTCTGTCACTTATGTGACTAATTGATATTTGCAATTTACCATATGGTTTTTGATGAAAGAAAGCATTGTGACGAAACCTGCTTATATCTAAATAATTCTGGGGATATGTATACTAATCCTTATTGGGGCACCGTGTTTGATCAAATTCAAATTCAAACTCAAAATATTATATATAAAATTAAGTAGGTGCGGGATAGATAGAACCAGGCAAGCCAAAGCTAAGTGTCCACAGTGTCTCTTTATCGCCAAATGTAACTGATTAGGCATGCCGCCATTTTGTCGCTTTTCTACAGTCAAGTCAGTAAAGTGTCCATTACACCTCAATATAAGTCGTAAACTACTTCTTTGTATCTTTTTATTCAATAAAAGTGTATAAGATGTAAGTGTGATTGATTGTTTTTTCATTAACTTAACTATATTATGAAGAACTAATAGGCTTTAACAACAAAATCCAGGGTTTTGTTGTTAAAGTGGCAACATTCTAATAGAATACCATGGTAGAGATAGCAAGTGTAAGAATTAAAAAAAATCAAGATTCATAATATTCATTATCCAAGTAGACTTGTTAACAAGTGATTTTGAATCGTCAAAATCTACCGCTGGTTCGGAACGCTGTTCCTACCGAGACGAGCCAGCAAGAAACTCGGTGGTTGCTCTTCTCAAATGCAATTCTTATGAAATGATTGAAGCATCTTGCCTTCTCTATACAAAATGAAGAGCTAAGGCACATACCCAGTACGCAAGAGCCCGTTACGAACGGAAAATTTAGATGTAAGGTATTGAGAGTATGCCTTACGGGACTTAGTTTTTTTTCAGTTCAATACATTACAAGCTATAATGTAAGTACTAAAATCCAAGCCTAATAATTCACACGTAAAGACTAGTTTACAAATAAAAATTGTTATAACATGTTTCAAATACAACCTCCTTCAAATAGTTACGTTAATAACATAAACAAAACATTGTGGCTGTCAGAATGACGAGTGTGATGAGTCAGTGTGACGAGTGTGACGAGTATGGCGAGTAAGTGAGACGAGCGTGACGAATAAAAAAATCCAAGCATACTAAGACTAGTTTACCAAAAAAAATTGTTGCAACATTTTGAAATACCACCTTCAAATAATTAGGTCAATAATATAAGAAAAAAATATTGTGGCTCTCAGTGTGACGAGTTGTTGAAAAAGAGTAAATGATGCTGACTCTTGAGAAACTTGCTTATTTATTAAATAAATGTGATGGAAAAATATCGTTGTTGTAAAGTAATGCCGATAAAGTGTAATTGAAGCTTTAAAATTAAAAGATTGGACTCCACTAACATAAATCCAGATTTATCAAATCAAGACTGATACAAAGAGGACAAAGTATCAGTATTAACAATTCCAAACTCTACTCCGAAGTATAAAAATGTTAATGCTTTTGCCCGTGTAGCTTCGAAAGCTCCAATTAAGACGTTTCAATGCTGAATGAATTTTCTTTATGATTCATTCGTAAAATAAATGCATTCAGTTTGTACAACTCGTGAAAGTAAGAAATATCTACGTGATTTATTAGTGCGTTCATTTCAAAGGATTTTCCAAGCTTTGATGTTCGATTTAGTTTCATTTCAACGTATATTTAGCATATGTTTAAACATGGCCGCATCCACGATTATTTAGTTTTTGAGAGTTACAAATAAAAGCAGTTATTGAATATACTATTTACGTCATCCATACTAATATTATGAATGGGAAAGTCTGTCTGTTTATTTATTTTTTTATGTATCAGTCCGTTATGCTTTCACGGCTAATTAGCTGGACTAATATTAATGGAATTTGGCACAATTATAGCATATGCATCAGGAAAACATATTATGCTTGAAGTTGTAACATTTATCTGGTCAATAATGAGATTACCTATAAGATTATTGTGTGCTTACAGTTTATCCTCGATACAGACATTTACAAGATTTATTAATTAACATTTCATGTTATTCTCCATTCTACAATTGGTATTGGTCTCATAAATATCTATACAACGGTTTAATTTCCAGCCCAGTAATGTATTGTGAAATTTTGTCCAGCACTGCGCATGTTTGGAACACAATGCATACGAACGTTCCAAGTTTAAATTCAGTCGCTTACCAGCTACCGTGGGTTGCGGACGTGCTTACTGTGGTGACTTTACGTAGTTTGGTGGATAAACTTTAACTGTGCGTGATTGTTCCGAACTATTGTGTGATTTTTCCTTTCGGATTGCTAAGGTGAGTATTCGACATGTTTTAAACAAGTATTTTTTCTTATATCAAATGGAATATAATATTTTTTATTCATACTAGAAAATAATTACGATTTTCATAGTAATAAGTTTTAATATGACGTGAGTGGCTTAAAAATATATGAGGTGACATAATAAGTAACATATATCTTAAGAAAAGTTGTAATAAACTTTTTTTATATTATATTACGATAAAAAGTTAAGCTCTATTTGCTATTTAAAGAATTTTCAAGTATTTACACGATTGTTAACCTCTATTTCACTCTCAATTTGGAAAATAAGAGCAGAATTTCTTTTTTACGACCATTCAATAAACATATTTAACTATTTTAATAAATATTAAAAGAAAAAAAATCCGAATAAAGAAAAGATTCTAAAGGCTGTCGTGAATTTTACGATACATAAGTCTTCTATAAAATCTAATGAGGGATGAAGTTAGGCTGTCGAGTACCGATGGCCGAATTTTTACATTAACTTTAATCATGACCCTTAGCGAGAGATCTTCCATATTATTATACTACATATGCTTCATGGCTTGATCTTCGTTCTAAGAAATCTGTTTCAGTTTAGAGCTACGAGCATTTAAAATGTACCCTGATATTTAACAAATGACACATTTGGAGATTTCATACATTAATCGAAATCTGATCATCATCCTCCTCCTGCCCTTATCCCACTCTAGGTGGGGTCGGCACAACATGTTACATGTTCCTAAGAACATTATTTTGATATAAATATAAAACTTTCCATGTAAAGTCCAATTATTGGATACTTATACCTTGTAAAAAGGTAACTCGATTTTGCCGCCCGTTTATTTATATTATAACACTTATTATTAAAGTCGGTTTATTACATATATCATCATCATTCTCCTGCCCTTATCCCACTCTAAGTGGGGTCGACACAACATGTTAGAAACATGTTGTCACATGATTTGGCTACGTATTTTACGACTGATCGTCCGCCTGATGTCAACTTACCTTAGTCGCCTTTTACGACATCTCGGTAAGAAATGAGGGTGGTCTATTCTATGAATGAATGAATGAATTATTTATTTGACACAAATCACTATACTATTATAAACTAACAAATAAAATAAAATAAACAATAATTAACTTTAACAAACAGACACAGTTATAACTATAATATATTTAAAAAAAAAAGGTAAAACAGTATAGTGTGTTGTCCCAAAATGGATGATCTACTCAGCATTTTCAGAAGTGAAGATTCTGATGCTGGTTTTCAGAGATCACCACGGAAGGCAGTGACTGCGAACATAAGCTATTAACTAATATAATCTAATCTAATATTTAATATTACATTACAATTGCACTATATACATAAACACACACACACACACACACACATATATATTACTAAAGGTATCCAATACCCGCTCTCCTGTAAACAATTTTACCCAGGTATTCCTCACTCAAATTAAAGCAACAAAAGCGACTAAATTGCGTGACATTGCTCATCTAGCAGTAGCTCTTTTAATTTAAACCGAAAAGAGAATACTGTTTTAAGCGTACGGAACGGAGGGGGTAAATTGTTCCAGCATTTAGTCGCTGCGTAACGAAAACTCCCTTCAAACGCCACTGTACGGTGAGGGTGACCCAGAAGCAAATCTGGAGAAAAGCGGGTATTAAATCTTCTGATGACATCAGACGACCATCGCAATTTATTGTAAAGGTACAATGGATTTTTATATTTAACACCAAAGAGAAGGGTAGCGAAGTGTACTCTCCGTCTATAATGCATTTTTAACATTCGGGCTTGGCTTAAGAATGGAGTTACGTGAGCTACTACTCAGCCGGATATCACACGGCGGTGAAAAAATCCGGCACTTGTGCAGATTAATCGAAATCTAATGAAAATAATTCTTTTCAAATGTACGTGATCGATTTTGTCAAAATCTACTAAACGAATTTTTGTACTAAAACATGGGGCAATTCTTGAAGAACGTTTAAGTTAATAGTACATTCTCCGAGACGGTTTTACCGATATTGATGAGACTTTCACTGAAAGACAGCGTAGGCTTTAATAACATAGGCTATATCCTAGAATTCCCGCGGGCTCGGTATAAGCGTGGGAAAACTTTGTTACTCAAAATGTACAAAACCGCGAGCATTAGATTCATTATCACATAAAAATTGTGGTTTCTCGATAAGCTTAGATAAATTTATAATCAAATATATTTTTTAAAATATATGAGACACAGACACGGCTGACTATCACCAAAGTAAATAACTGATAAATATTTATATAAATAATTTTAAATGCAAACTTAATTTCAAATTCAAGTAAACTTGTAAACAAGTGCTTTTGAGTCGTCAAGTCTACTGAATACATATACCCAGACTCGAAGAATCAAAAAAATGTTTATAGAATAATTTGGTCCTTTATCGAACACGCGACACGCAGAGCTAAAGTCAGGGTCACTACCAACTGCGCCAATAGGCCAGTCACAAATAAAAAAAGTCTTATATAAGCATATCAATGTTTTGATTTCGTCATTGTAAACGTGCTATCGTTAAAATGTAGTGGTGTTTGCTAAAATAAAGAAGAAAGAAGAAAGCTCATCATTAATACGGGAATAGGGGAAAGACCTAAAAGTACAAAACCTATTGTTAGTGCTTAATAAATCAAATCAAATCAAATTAAAACCTTTTATTAATAACACCAGTAAAGTAGATAACAGTAAAAATAATAAGAAAAATTTACAGGAATGTTACGATACGCATTGAAACACCATTAAAAGAAAACAAGTCCTTATATCGTAAAAGAGTCTAAGATAAGCTACAGACACACAAAGTCAGTTATGTTATTTATAGATTAGCTTAATTAATTTATAGAATTAGACGTTACTTTGTGGAGATACATAGTAAAAAAGTTAAAACTTTTGCTGTAATACGCGATGAAAGAAAATATATGTTATTCTAAATGTTACCGCACTACGTTCTATCCGTTCATCATCATCATCTTCATTCTCCTGCCCTTATCCCACTCTAAGTGGGTTCGGCACCACATGTTACAAACATGTTGTCACATGATTTGGCTACGTATTTTACGACCGGCCGCCTGACTTACGTCAACTTACCTTAGAAGCCTTTTACGACACCTCGGTAAGAAATGAGGGTCATATATTCTATGCAGCCGGATATCACACGGCACTTACCTTAATCGCCTCTTACGACACCTCGGTAAGAAAGGAGGGTTGTCTATTCTACTCAACCGAATACCACACGGCTAACACTACGTACTATCCGTTCTCATACCTAATACATACAGAACTCGTAAAAACTCAAACACTACCCACCACAAACAACATAACAATAAACAAAAGCTGCACATATTCAATACCACAATCTAAACAAATCAAATCATAATAATCTACATTCAAGTAAGGCTCTTTCAAGCACTTTTGAATCGTCAAGGATCAATATGGATAATAAAACTACAACTGGTTCGGAATGTTGCTCTAACCGAGAAAAACCAGCAAGAAAAAAAAGGTCAATCTTAAACATTTTCAATTTCACATTATTAAACCGTTGTCGTGTATGAATCTGGAAGGACTTTCAAATCTAGGCGTTTTTAAAATCGAAATAATCTTCAATTTTGTAATATGCTTTACGTATAAACATATTTCTTACACGTAATTTAAACCTTTCTGTCTACTGGTCTAGCATGGAGTGTGGAATTGAATTGTAGAAGCGAATACCCAGACCAACGAATGACTTCCTAACTCTGCTGAGTCGCGACACAGGAATCACAAGCTTTTTGTGACGTCTCGTATAACTGTGATATACATCAAATCTTGTTTTGTATATATTTTATATACTATTTACGTACAAATAGAATATTATATATATTGCGATGCTACAGCTACTATACCCATTCTGAAACTCCACTAGTCAATCTCATGACCATGCTTCGCAACAGCAAAACTTGTTTATTTTGCTTACTTCCATAGCATTATGTCTTATGGAATATTGCTGTGGGGTAAATGCGCGGATAGTGGAAAAATTTTTGTATTACAAAAAAGAGCCATACATCATCTACAATTTAAGTCCGCGTGATTCCCTGCGAGAGAAGTTTAAGCAAATAGGTATTGGTACATTTGCTTCACAGTATATTTTAAACAATGTTATTTTTGTACATAAAAACATAAGGAATTATAAAACGATAGGTAATGTATATAATAGACAAAGTAGGAACCGACATAAGCTTGCGACTCCTGCTTTGCGCATAGCAAAAGTACGTAAATCATTTGTGGGTTTGGGTATAAGATTCTATAATAAAGTTCCGAAATCTTGGCCATGCCATTACAGCAGTTTAAAAACAATGTTAAAAAAGAGGCTGACACAGAAAGCCTACTATACTGATGAAGATTATTTAGATGATAAAGATGTGTGGATATAGGTGCACTTCTACCCTACACAAGACAGTAATAACTAAATGTAACTAGTTTTAAGATTTATATTTACAAAGAGCAACCGCCGAGTTTCTTGCTGGTTCCTACCGAACAGCTTTCCGAACCAGCAGTAAAGTTGACGATTCAAAAGCACTTAAAAGTTTACAAGTTTACTTGAATAAAGAATATTTTAAATTTGAATTTGATAACTAGGGGGAAAACAATTGCAATTAGATATAGACATGGCTATATTGTAAATTTCATTCTATTCTAAAATTAACAGTATTTATTTTGGTGAACAATGAAATATTAAGGACAACATTTACATTTCAATCCTCTCAGCGGTTGATCCTCAATAAATCTACTTAATTTATGGAAACACCCTCAACGTATGGTTGCCATATATGGTTTTGTCTGAGTGTAGATTGGTCGGACGGACAATCCAATACTATAATTAATGGATAAGGGACCCGGCTTAGCGATACTGGGGACATTAGATGCTACGTAAATAATATATTATTTATAATATAGCGATTAGCCGTATAGTATAGACTAGCTAACTAACTATTCCGGCAGAATAGAATAGACCACCGTCCTTTCTTACCGAGGTGTCGTAAGAGGCAACTAATTTAAATGCCGTGTGGTGTCCGGCTGCATAGAATAGACAACCCTCATTTCTTACCGAGGTGTCGTAAGAGGCGACTAAGGTAAATGCCGTATGGTATCCGGCTGCATAGAATAGACCACCCTAATTTCTTACCGCGGTGTCGTAAGAGGCGACTAAGGTAAGTGCCGTGTGGTATCTGGCTGCATAGAATAGACCACCCTCATTTCTTACCGAGGTGTCGTTAAAGGCCACTAAATAAGTTGACGTCAGGCTGACGGTCGGTCGTAGAATACGTAGCCAAATCATATGACAACATGTTTGTAACATGTCGTGCCGACCCCACTTAGAGTGGGATAAGGGCAGGAGAATGATGACTTATAATAGCGATGTTTGTAGATTGTGTTTTTTAATTTAAATCTTAGGCAATATACTTTGCCAGTGATGACATTTTGATCTGAAACTTGGTCGCTGACTTAACCCCATAGGTTTCATAAGAAAGTTCAGCGTTGCTCAGGGAGAGCAAGCTATGCTTGGAGTTTCGCTCAGTGATCAAATCAGAATAAAGGAGATCCGTAGACCTAAATTTATTGACATCAAAGTTTGTTTTTATTTTAAAATGTTAGCGTTTATCGACCGTTTATTTTACCTACAACGTAAATAGTTCTGAACTCTACGTAATAAATTACGTTTCTGTCAAATCTCACTTACTTAATGGTTGCTTATTGTATCGATAATTTTGGAACTGTCCAACCTGTCGTTAGCAGACCGGTTTGGGTTAGTTTCGATTAATTATCCTCATATGTAATAGCAAGTTGGTCTGATATTTATGCTTACATGATCTACATAGTTTGTTTAAGTATAACTTGTTAGAGAGAGTAAATGACATACACACATACAACGAGCTCTGATAGCCCAGCGGTGAGACAATGCGACTCTTTCGAAGGGAACACGAGTTCGAACCCAGGCAGGCACCAATGAGTTTTTCAATTAAAACTTATGTGTCTAATTGATAATTGCAATTATCACACGCTTTTCGGTGAAGGAAAACATCGTGAGGAAACCTGCATATCTCTAGAGCATTCTAGGGATATGTGTAACCTACCAATCCGCATTGGAGCAGCGTGGTAGGTCTCAGCTCCAATCCTTGTCTCCAAAAACGGAGAGAAGAGGCCTTAGCCCAACAGTGGGCATAGTAACAGGCCGTTACCTTACATACAACGGGAGGTAGAGAGAGAAAGAGAAAAGCAAATATATCATCAAATCAAATCAAATCAAAATATTCTTTATTCAAGTAAGCTCTTTAGAGTATGTTTTTATACAACGGCGCGACCTGTTCAACACAATTTATATAAAACCGTAATTTACTATAAACTTAAAACTTTTATAAAAATTGCACTACCTTTTAGTAAAAACCGCACAAAAATCCGTTCAGTAGATTTAGAGAAAATCGATAACATACAGACAGATAGCTTTTGGGGACTTCGTTTTATAATAAGTATAGATAGATAGAAATAGATATCAAGACATACTGATCTCGCCTTCACGCACTTTGATGTTATAAATGGCCATTAATATTTTACGAGATAGAAAAGTTCTGTTAGAAAAGATAAGGCGGGGCACTTACGAAAGTCTCCGCAATTTCAAAGGCAGTAAATAAAGCGTGGAATACCAGCTGTCCTATCGACGGTTATCAGAGATTACTCGCTTTGAGCGTTGCAGTGGAAAATAGCTTTTCGTATAAAACTGAATAAAATCTTCAACGTAATTAGGTTAACTATAAAACATCTTCGCGAAGTGTAATCTTTGAATGAGTAAAGAGTATTTGAAAATTCCATTCCTAAGAACAACATTTTGATAGAAATATAAAACTTTCCATGTAAAGTCCAATTATTGGATAAATGACTTTTTAAACTACTTATTATTATATTTTGTAGAAAGGTAACTCGATTTTGCCGCGATGTGACCCATTTATTTATATAATAACACTTATTATTAAAGTCGGTTTATTACATATATCATCATCATTCTCCTGCCGTTATCCCACTCTAAGTGGGGTCGGCACAACATTTTAGAAACATGTTGTCACATGATTTGGCTACGTATTTTACGACTGGCCGCCCGCCTTGCGTCAACTAACCTTAGTCGACTTTTACTACACCTTGGTAAGATATGAGGGGTGGTCTATTCTATGCAGCCGGATACCACACAGCATTTAACTTAGTCGCCTCTTACGACACCTCGGTAAGAAAGGAGGGTGGTCTATTCTATGCTGAATACCACACGGCGTTTATTACATATATATTCGCTAATATATTTTTAAGAAAACACAAAATTTTGTAATGTTGCTGTAATCCTAAGTTAGTTTAAATTACGTAGACACTTTTGGTATAGTTATTTTTGTAATGATTCTGAAATTCATCATCATCATTATTCTCCTACCCCGACCCCACTCTAAGTGGGGTCGGCACAGCATGTTTTTCTCTTCCATTCTCTTCTATCGTCAACTCTGCCGCTACTTCTTTTATATGCATGTCATACTTCACACAATCCAACCCTCTTTTTAGGCCTCCCTCTAGTAACATCCAGAGTCATACTCAACACTCGTTTAGTCACATGATTTTCATTCCTCCTACATGTCAATACAATCCCAATCTTGCACCTCTCGTCTTTTCTATATCATATGCGATATATGGGAATAAAAAGCTGTGATAGCCCAGCGGTGAGACCAAGCGTCTGTTACGAGGGGAACACGAGTTCAAACCCGGGCAGGCACCAATGAGTTTTTCTATTAAAACTTATGTGTCTAATTGATAATTGCAATTTATCACATGCTTTTCCGTGAAGGAAAACATCGTGAGGAAACCTGCATATCTCTAGAGGATTCTGGAGATATGTGTAACCTACCAATCCGCATTGGAGCAGCGTGGTAGGTCTTAGCTCCAACCCTTCTCTCCAGAAAGGGAGAGAGGAGACCTATTCCCAGCCGTGAGATTGTAACAGGCCGCTACTTTTTACTTTATATGGAAATAATAGATGTTCTTACATAATTTTATGTATACACCTGTTGAGATATTTGTCAGTGTCGAACGTTGTTCCAGAGAAGAGAACTTTCATTTTAAAATATACGAGTTCGACGCTACCTTGGAAAATTTCTCGAGAATTTTCTAAGGCAGTAAGTAAATCGAGTGACAAATAGCAGCTGTCCTTAAACATTTATCTGGATAGCTCGTTGGAAATAGAAAATAGTTTTACTCAAAAATATAAAGCTACCTTATTTTAAGGATATGATTCAAGTAATATCACATATTTGAGTTTATTTATTCTATTAAGATATATTATAGAAGCACAAAGGATTTTTTTATATTTTATTTGTGTTAAATTAATCGAAGAAACTTTTGTCCTGCAGTTTTCGTTACAGAAAAAGGTAAAGTTCTAAAAAAAAGGTAAAGCCTGTTTCCGATTTTGGAGAGAAGGGTTAAAGCTAAACCACGCTGCTCCATTGCCGGTTGGTTAATATTTCCTTGGAATTTTTAGAGATATGAAGATTTTCGTACAATACTTTCTTTCACCGAAAGACATAATTGCACATAAGTTTTAACAGTAAAATTCATTGGTCGCTAACCGGGGTTTGAAAGCTTAACCAGCCCAAAAGAATCGCATGGTCTCATCTCTGTTCTATCACAGTTTAAAAAGTAAACTATTAATGTGACAATAACCGCAAACGACAGTTCAAAGTGCTCTCCGGAGCCCACGAACAGTTAAAAAGGCAAGCGATTAAGAAACATATGTAATTTTGAAGATTCACAATTTTTTTTGTCATTTATTATAACTATTTTGACGCTTAAACAACGCGTTTATTCAATATATAATGTCTTAAGTGACCTACTTACTGATACTAGTTCTTTATAAATATTAACAAAGATTTTTCACTCTGAATACGCTATAATGGATCATTTTTCTTCATTCATCAAAAGAAAAGCAAAGTTTCCATTGGAAAAAATTGAACAGAACCCCTCTGGGAGTGTCAAAGAATACTTTCTAAGGCAGTAAAATCATGAAACAAATGCAGCTATTTATAGCCGAGCCTCAGAAATAATTTGCAGTAATGGTACCGTAGAATTTGTATTTTCTTTTAAAATAAGAAAGACTTTTCTGATAATGATTGGGACTTAATTAAATGAATACTTATGTATGTTTAATAATCAAGCATTTCTTTTATATTTGTGTTTAAGAAAATAATCAAAGATAGACTATTAATCGATATAAATGTCTTTCTCATAGAATATAAATATAAATATAAACATATGGGACATTTACACACACGGTCGTCCAGCCCCAAAGTAAGTAACTTAATACTTGTGTTATGGGTGAGAGATAACTGGTAAATATATACATACATATATGGTTTTAAATACATACTTAAATACATTTACACCCAGACTCGAAGAACCAACACATTCTAAATATAAAATGTTAGTACTCGGCGGGAATCGAACCTGCGACCCGCGGAGCCGAAGACAGGGTCACTGTCAACTGCGCCAAGGGTCAGTCAAATAATAATAATAATAGAACATAACTTTTTTGATTTATTTTAGCCAGTAGCTACAATTTAATAAATGTCGACAAGAAACTTTGACTGGGCCGTTTACACAAGTAGCAGTGACTCTGCCTTCAGCTCCAGGGGTTGAGGGTTCCATTCTCGTCGAAAACCAACATTTTCTATAAACAATGGATTTTTTTGACTGATATTTGTTCTGGACGGATGTATTTATTAAAAATTATACAATATTTATACCTACCAGTGATGTGTCACCTATACAATAAGTATTAAATTTGTGGACAGAAGACCCTGTGTGTAGTCATCTTATATACTTATTTAATACTTATTTTTTGGCATATTAGTTCTTTTACTGATTTATTTCTTAATCTACTTGATTCTTAAATAACCTACCGCCGTGAGTATAGGGAAGACCAACTACATTATTACCTTCCAAAAAGTTAAAAAATTCTGTTTAAAGCGATAGTTAGTGACAACCTCCGTCCACAAAGGGGCTATCTAGCTTTAGAAGAAATAAATTTAGCAAAAGCGTTTAACAAAATTTCATGCCTCTACTGTTAATGTTTGAGGAGTTCCCTCATATGGAGCCAATCCTGGCAGCAGGATCAGGTCATTCTTAACAAAAACATACATTGTCATCGGGACTGGCCAAGTATGTAAAATTTCACTGTTAAAATATATAAACACTATTTCCAGTGACGGATAATAAAAATGCTGAAAACTGTTTTTATTAACTCTTTATTTTACTATGTGAATACCAGATTAGTTTATAGGTTTTGTTGATTTTAAATCCAACACGGTTCGTGGTCTGGAGCAGACCACAATATTACTATTCATCAAGTCCTGTTGTCATCATTATGTTGAATAATTTATTGAAATTGATAACTATAAATCAGAAAAATTGGGCCGTAATTATATGATAGAATTATTCAAAAAAAGTATAAAAACGGCCTCTTTCCATTCCACTGCTGGGCATAGGCCTCCTATCTCCGTTTTCGGAGAGAAGGATTGGAGCTAAGACCTACCACGCTGCTCCAATGCAGATTGGTAGATTACATATATCTCCAGAAGTCTCTAGAGATGTTTTCCTTCATCGATAAGCGTGTCATAAGTTTTCAAAATATTCTTTATTTTTATTATATTTATTTTTATTTAATATTCTTTATTTTTATTAAAGTAGATTTGTAAACAAGTGCTTTTAAATCGTCAACTCTACTGCTGCTTCGGAAAGCTGTTCTTACAGAGAAGAGCCAACAAGAAACTCGGCGGTTGCTCTTTTAAAAATATAATTCTTAACTAGTTACATATAGTTATTAATATCTTGTACAGGATCGAAGAGGAGCTATATCCACGCATTCTTATCGTCGAAGTAATCCTCAATAGTATAGTAAATACTAAATACTACTAAATAAAAAAATAAATAGTTATTTTAATTGATGTTATTGCAATTATCAATTAGACACAGATTTATTAGAAAAACTCATTGCTCTGCCTGGGATTTGAACTCGTGACACCCTCGAAAGAGTCGCACGATTTCTGGGCTCTCTAAGCTTTTAAGAAATTGTAAGACAGTTGTATTTATAGGAATAAATAAGAATGTTTGAAGTAAAGAATGAAATAGGACGCTTTGGGAAAAGTCGTGCTCTAGACAGTAAATACGGCGAGAGGAAATACCAGCTGTCCAACGGACATTTGTCAGAGATTACTCGCAAACCGTTCCAGTGGAAAATGGCGCAAAGCACCAACGTACAGTATTAAGGAGGAAATCTTGAGATCTAAAATTGGCTATAAATTTTCTTAGAGACAATTTTTGCAGTGAATGTTTTGTTTATTGAATATTATTAAAACCTCGCAACAGCTGGTTTAGACATTGAATGGAAGGCAATAATTTTTTTATTAAATTACTTACGCCTTATAAAATTATATGATAAAATTATCATTTTCGAGACGAGACCTTTTTTAAAACGAATTTAGCTTTAAATTATCCGAAAGACATATTTCAATTATAACAAACGAAAAAGCCGACAAACAAACAAAAGCTTTTTCAAAGCATATATAAGTTGTATTTACATATTATCGAAAGACCGAGATATGAAAGTTTTTCAAGATGTTCTAGTTCATTCCATCCAAATGAATGGATTCATTCGTTTATTCATAGAAAAACGTTTTTGCAAGGTAAAAAAATTTGTAAGGTATAAGGTATGCTTCGTCTGTTAATGACAATATGATTGATAAGTCTAATTATTTTTGATATTTGAAAATTGTACTTGTAATATAATTTTTCTGATTGAATGAATAATGAAACTATGTACTATACACCGCAAGCATAAATTTTAAAACAATCGTTTAATAAGGGCGTAAATTTCCGTTAACAGATCCGTGAACATAAACATTTATATGTAATGAACATGATATATATATAACTTTTAAATAGATGGCAGATGGATAGATAGATCAGAACTTTTTTTACAACAATGAAACTTATCAGGCATAAATTAATCGCCTTACAATCCTTTTTTCGTAGATTAAATTCAAAGACTGGAGCCCCTGTCTTAAATTGAAATTCTACCGTGTTCTTTAAATATAAAAATAGTTCTAACGTATTACTTATTACACATCTTCGAAATCATTCAGCCCCGAACCTTTTCGATCTCACAGGAAGTCACGAAATGTCATTTTAAGAGACAAGGGTTGATATAAGGTCAAAAGTGAACGCCTGCAGACTTCTATTATTGAATAATCCCGAACCAATTACAATAAAGATTTCTCTGAATAAGAATAGATTTCGTTAAACCGTTGTTTATGTTTACTTATGTTCCGCGAAGCCCTTTTAATTAATTCCTAATTGTTTTCTCGTGATTGTGACTTATGGGTGCTGTTAATCCATTTTTTTAATTCGACATAATTTGACAAATTTTGTTTGAAGATAGACAATTATATGTATCTAGATATAGACTTTATAGCGTTCTATAGGTACCACGAATGTCATATTTCACTGTTTGTTATAATTGTAAGAGAGAGGGAATGATAGAGAGAAAGGGCGGATAAGAGAAAAGTGCGCGAGAGATTGAGCGTGTGAGAGAGAGAGGGAGCGTGTGCGAGAGAGAAAGGGAGCGTGCGAGAAACAGGGAGTATGTGCGAGTGTGGAAGTCTGATAGAGAGAGAGGGAGTGTGAAAAAAATAGGTGTGCGAGAGATTGAACGTATGTGCGTGAGAGAGAGGGAGTGTGTGAGAGAGCAAGAGAGTGTGTGAGAGACAGGGAGTCGGGAGAGGGAAAATGTGTGAGAGATATATGGGGTGAGGTAAAAAGAGAACAATAAAGTTTATTATTTATTCCTTATTATTTCATGTTGTCAATCATGTTAATTATTGCTTTATCGAACCTGCAAGATCTCATTAATTACAAATCTCTTTAAGAGACGTATATCCAAAAGTAGGAGTCAATGCTGACTGGCCCGTTGGCGCAGTTGGCAGTCACCCTGCCTTCGGCTCCGTGGGTCGCGGGTTCGATTCCCGCCGAGAACCAACATTTTCTATTTAGAATTTGTTGTTTCTTCGAGTCTGGGTGTATATATGTATTTAAGTATGTATTTAAAACTATATATGTATATATTTACCAGTTGTCTCTCACCCATAACATAAGCATTAAGTTACTTACTTTGGGGATGGACGACCGTGTGTGTAAATGTCCCATATATTTATTATTTATTTTTTTATTAATGCGTTGAAGAAGAAATGTGTTTCAATTTGTACATATAACTAAGGATTATCACGCGTTATAATTATTTGAATGCTTATTAAAAATAAACTTGTATTGGTATCGTCAATAACAAGAAAGCACCTAGTTGTAATAGAAAACTATATAGATGTCCGTCCAAAGTTTTGAACCCGTAACCACTTGCAATTTTGTATTCTTAGTGGTTTAAAAATCTCCGAAGAATATACAATTTTATTTTCCACATTTCTTCATCTTTTGTTTTGTTGAAAATTTGAAATGAAAACTTATAAATGGGAACATTTTTCGTTCTTATTTTTCTGCGACATTAGCTTAAAGTTTTAATGCATCCCGGGAGGCACTAAGTTGAAGGCGTGTTGTTTTTTCCTAGTGTTAAACTAGGTTATTTTAAAAAAATTCCACGATACATTTTTATTATAAAAATTTCTTATTAAAATTTTGTTAACGCGCGCAGATTGCGTTTAAATGAAAATCATTGTTGTATTCATGCTTTAATATATGATCTGTATATAAAAAAATAAATCTCTATTTACCTCGGTTATGGCATCACGCGTGAACGGACTGAACAATTTCGCTAATTCAGCTAATTCAGAATTCTAGTTCATTGTCACGTTTTTGAGACATTTGTAAGTCAAGCAGAACGTAAAAAAAGTAAAAAAAATACCCTATTTTGGTCTCCTGCTGTACGCGTTACAGTTAGTGGGCATATGATTCAATAATAAAATTCCACAATTAATTTTAACGTTGCCATTACTGCAGTTTAATATAATGAGTATTAGATAAATGATAAAAATATCGGGATTTAGTTACTCTTTTTTTTTATAAAAACTTTATTGCACATTCTAAGAATAAAACAGATCAGCACATGAGAGAAACGTAATAAAGATATTTTACATTTATGGTGTGCATATGTGGCCTTATTGCTATGAGAAATCTCTTACAGGCAACCTTTACAAAGTACGAGTACCTATTTGCAAGAATGTGGAATGTTGCATATTAGTATATGTCGGCGCAGTTCCATCGACACATTCTTTATTATCCATATTTACGTATTAGATGGATAAAGAAAGAAACTTATAGCAACATATATACTTTTATAAATATCACATCACTTTTTAAACCTTATTCGGGCAGAGTAACACCTTACACAACGACTCAATGTAAAAAATGATGCGGATCTAACAACCAACGGAACCAACAATCCCACCATTTTTCCCTCTTACGTCATAGCGTCTTCTAAAGACGAGTTGCGTAATTAAAAAAACATTTAGTTACTATTAAATAAATTTTACATTAAACATACAGATAAAAAAAATATGCTATTATAATTAATACAATAATAATATTTATCATATAATTTTTAACATTAATATTTAAAAAATTAAACATAAAACTGACTATAGGTTTATTTTATCACGCAAAAGGCTAGCCGTCCATACGTAAAAAAAGTAAGTAAAGTAGCGGCCTGTTACAATCCTGCTGGGAATAGGCCTCCTCTCTTCGTTTCTGGAGAGAAGGGTTGGAGCTAAGACCTACCACGAGGCTCCAATGCGAATTGGTAGGATACACATATCTGCAGAATTCTCTAGAGATATGCAGGTTTCCTCACGATGTTTTCCTTCAACGAAAAGCGTGTGATAAATTGCAATTATCAATTAGACACATGAGGTCTAAAAGAAAAACTCATTGGTGCCCGGGTTGGAACTCGTATTCCCCTCGAAAGAGTTGCACGGTCTCACCGCTGGGTTATCAGAACTCTACCCATACGTACATATACTAAATAATCATAAAAATAAAAGCATATAAATCAAGCAATAAAAATATACTACTTACTTACACATAAATAAGATAAATGTAATAAATATACATGCATATACTACTAGATTAATATAAGTTATCCAGACAAATAATGATTATATAAGCGAGTTTTAAAAATCGACAGTGACTTCGAATGACGAATATCACGGGGAACGTTATTCTACATGTAGTCGTAAAAGAGTTAGCGAAGAGTCGCGTATGACAAGTAGGAGTTTTTAGCCTATTATCAGTACGTGATCGAAGGCTAAGGAGATGATCAGCGTTAGAGCCAAGGAAGGAGAAACGTTGTGTGAGATAAGACGGGCTCTTCAACCTAGCACAAGATAGTAATGACAAATAAAACAAAACGGAATATATGGACAAATCGACAGTATACCATACGGCGGGTCAACTTACCTTAGTCGCCTTTTAAGACACTTTGGTAAGAAATGAGGGTGGTCTATTCTACTCAACTGAATAGTAGCGGCCTGTTACAATCCCACTGCTGGGAATAGGCCTCCTCTCTCCGTTTCTGGAGAGAAGGGTTGGAGCTAAGACCTACCACGCTGCTCCAATGCGGATTGGTAGGTTACACATACCTCCAGAATTCTCTAGAGATATGCAGTTTTCCTCACGATGTTTTCCTTCACCGAAAAGCGTGTGATAAATTGCAATTATCAACTAGACACATGAGTTTTAATAGAATAACTCATTGGTGCCTGCCCGGGTTTGAACTCGTGTTCCCCTCGAAAGAGTCGCACGGTCTCACCGCTAGGCTATCACAGCTTAACTGAATACCACACAGAAATTTCCACTGTATACCGCCGCGATAACTTTTAAACTCTTGGGATTACCTAACTCCACGTCTCATAAATTTATAGTAAATTTAAATTTAACTTTAAGACATGTTCGGCTTAATTAGCAAGCGGCATACGAGCAAAGAACTATCAAGAAACGCTTAAGTTAAAGTAATAAACTCCGTTACCATTTTAGAATGGAGAACTTGACTTTTCCGTAATTAAAGTCATCTTATAGATCACAGACTAATTGACCTACACTAATGAGCTTAAAATCTTGTGTAGGTGTCTTTTAGATTTAATCACATTAATAATGTATTTCTTGTATATGATCATCATTTATCATTCTCCTGCCCTTATCCCACTCTAAGTGGGGTCGGCACAACATGTTACAAACATGTTGTTACATGATTTGGCTACGTATTTTACGACCGGCCGCCTGCCTGACGTCAACTTACCTTAGTCGCCTTTTACGACACCTCGGTAAGAAACGAGGGTGGCCTATTCTATGCAGTCGGATGCCACACGGCACATACCTTAGTCGCCTCTTACGACACTTCGGTAAGAAAGGAGGGTGGTCTATTCTATTCTGCCGTATACCACACGCCGTATTTCTTGTATAAGATATTTAAATCAAATTTAAAATATTCTTTATTCAAGTAAACTTATAAGCAAGCGTCTTTAAATAATTTATAGAATTAGGCGTTACTTTGCGGAGATCCATTATACAAAAGTAATAAAAAAAATAATTTTTGCTATAATCCGCGATACAGTAAATAGAAAATATATATAGTGTTAAATGTATAGTGGATTATCAGTATTTTCATACCCAATACGTGCAGGATTCGTAAAAACATATACACAAACCTCCACCACTTCCACCACAATACACAAGCACTACACACGTTCACTATCACAAACTCAACAATCGTTTCGCCCCGCAACCGAAGCATCTTCAGGAGATAGACTCCACGACAAAATTGTAAGACATTTTCTTATACAAACAAAGGATAAAGGTATTTATTCGTAAATAACTTCCGTAGGTAGTAAATAATATTAAGGCATAAGATTGTATATTACACTAATTAAGCAATAAAATAAAGGTCGTTAATGTACAATTCAATATAATTGGATATCAGTCATGTGCCGGAAACATGTTATGACACGTTTCCGTTTCCGGTCAAAATGTGACATTTAAGATGATGTTTCAAAAGGCAAGAAATAATAAGATAAATAAATAAATCACCTACGCGCTACGTATGGAAGGTAGTAAAGAAAATTTATAAAATTTCTAGTTAATGTCAAACTACCTTCAATTATGTATTGTATTTCGATACTGTTCGTCACGGAAGAACAGGATTTTTTAGTCCTTAATATTAGCTTTTATATAAGTACTATCACGTGGGTAGCCGTGAAAACGTAATGGACAGACAGATATTTATATTATTAGTATTGATCCATATAGTAGTGTATCTGTTCTCGAAGGAAAAACATTTTTTTTAATTCTATATGGAAGGCAAATTGCAATTGAACAAAATTTTATCAATATAGTTCAATTGCCTCGAAAGCGAAAAAGACAGATAGACAAACCGGCTTTAACATTTATAATATTAGTATATAATTTACTTACTGGAAAACTGAGCTGCAGAATCTGCATAAAACAAAAAACTCCTGTAAAACCTCTAACCGAAGGCTCCTTTGGGAAACATTAAAAGAGCGAAGTGTCGCGGATGTCAAGTGGCGAACAAAATAGAAAGAACTAAAAGTGTTCTTAAGTTTTGGGGTTAAGAAATAGTGGTTCTACGTTCACAAAATATGTGTCAACGTCGCACGTACTTTGTGTGACATTCATGTTATTTGATACGTGACTTTATGAAGCTTAAAAATTCTTCAATACTTTTTTAATTCTTCCAATTTTTACAGCTACATTCAATAGTAATAGTAATAAAAAAAATTTATTATTGATGATTATAGTTAAATGTATAGTGGACTATCCGTATTTTCATACCCGATACGTGCAGGATTCGTAAAAACACATGCACAAACCTCCACCACTTCCACCGCAATACACAAGCACTACACACGTTCGCTATCACAAACTCAACAATCGTTTCGCCCCGCAACCGAAGCATCATCAGGAGATAGACTCCACGACAAAATCGCAAATCGACAAAAAAATCGCTTTGTCGATTTGCGATTTTGTTAACTTACAAAAATAATTTTATTATTACTTTTGTATTATGATTAATGAAGCTGCGACTTGTTCGGAATGTTGCTCTTACCGAGAAGAACCAGCAAGAAAATCGGCGGTCAATCTTTTAAATATTTTCAATTATACATTATTAAACCGCTGTCTTGTATGAAGCTGAAAGGATTTTCAAATCCAGGCTTTCTTATCATCCAAATAATCTTCAATTTTGTAATATGCTTTATGTATAAGCATATTTTTTATACTTAATTGGAATCTTTCTGTAGACTGGTCTAGGATGGATTGAGGAATTTTATTATAGAAGCGAATAGCGAGACCAACAAATGAGTTGCTAACTCTGCTGAGTCGCGACGCAGGTATTACAAGCTGTTTGTGTCTTCTCGTATGTCTATGATGGTGATGTGAAGGTGGAAGTTAAATTTGACTCATTTCCCGATGTCCGATTGAACTGAAATTTGACATACTGGTTCAGTCCCGATTGCCAGTGCCCAATGCTGCCATGATTGGCTCCAGACGAGGTAACTTGAGTTAACTGACTTCTCAACGATTAAGAGTAGGCATGAAATTTTACAAAAGTAATAATAAAATTATTTTGCTATAATCCACGATACAGTAAATAGAAAATATATATAGTGCTAAATGTATAGTGGACAAACCTCCATCACTGCCACCACAATACACAAGCACTACACACGTTCACTATCACAAACTCAACAATCGCAATCAAATGGCAACATTTGATCGTAGAGGCTATTTCCTGATGATGCTTCGGTTGCGGGGTTGCTATTCCGCACTAGATGGCGCTGTACCATGTTGTGCCGCGCTAAATAAATTCTTTTGCGAAATTATAAATAGCTGGTAAATTTTACACGGGTCAAAATTTCATCAATTGCTTGTTGTGTAATAATTATGACGTTGTTGCATTGGACTCGTTTTCTATAGCGTAGGGTCGCATTATACAGTAAGACTATTTGCGTATAGTTTCGCCCCAGAGATTTCATATAGAATTATGAAATTATCAAAATACTCTATAATAAATAGGGTGCAAAAATAAGGAGCCCCAATATAGTAACAACGTTTTTAGCTCCGAAATAAGTATTACATATCGCTCTCTTAGTTTTAAAGTGACTGAATTAAAAAAATTTATTTTCGGCATATTACAAAAAAGAACTTCAAACTTAAGACAGCTTCAAAACTCGTGAGTGTTAAATTCGATCGTTTAGGCAGCGTACAATAGCTATCAGAGACCACATTTTTCCCGGCATAATTAACATATATCGTTATATTACATAAAATCATTAATAATTGTAGCCTGTATGTTATTCTGATGTATAACCGATATAACTGTTAAATTTCATTCAATTCCGTCCAAAAGTTTTCTCGTGAAAGAGTAACAAACATCCATCCATACTCACAAGCTTTCGCATTTATAATATTTTATAATATTATAGTATTAATGTTAATGCTGTGCGTGACTCGTGAGCGGCTGGGGCGGGAGGAGGGACAGTTGCGGTGGTCGCGCGTCTTCTATAACGTCCTGGTCGCTCTGGTCTTCGTCATCGGATGCACGGAAAAAATTTGTGCATGGGACGCTCACGGTGTCTGCAGGCTTTCAGTAGAACTGGTAGTGCCAAAAATAGGTTTCCACGCTGGGAGCAGTGCCCATCCACAGTCCCTATTAAAATAAGACGTGAGTATAGCCGGTCTCTCAACATTAATAATGAATACCACTCACGATAGTTTAGATGCAGCTAAAACAGCAAATGAGCTCTTAATAGACAATGTACCACTAAAAACAGAAAATACAACTGTATTTTTGCGAATGACGTTGGATACAAAACTCCAATGGAGCACACAAATAACAGCTCTCGCAGGGAAACTCAGTTCAGCAGCCTATGCTATTCGAAAGATAAGACAGTTTACAGACGTCGAAACAGCAAAACTAGTTTATTTTGCTTACTTCCATAGCATTATGTCTTATGGAATAATGTTATGGGGTAAATGCGCTGATATTGAGAAAATTTTTGTATTGCAAAAAAGAGCCATACGAGGTATTTATATTCATATATAATTTATAATTATATTTATAATTATATTTTAATATATATAATTTATATTCATATATAATATATAATTTTTATATAATTTGAATTCGCGTGAGTCCCTGCGAGAGAAGTTTAAGGAAACAGGTATTCTTACGTTAGCTTCACAGTATATTTTTAGCAATTTGATTTTTGTGCATAAAAATATACATAATTATAAAAAGATTGGCGACGTATATAATAGACAAAGTAGGAACCGACATAAGCTTGCGGCTCCTGCTTTGCGCCTTGTAAGAGTACGTAAGTCGTTTGTGGGTTTGGGTATAAGATTCTATAACAAAATTCCACAATCAATTTTAACTTTGTCATTACAGCAATTTAAAAATACTGTTAAAAAGAGGCTGATACAGAAAGCCTATTATACCGTGGAGGCTTACATTGATGATAAGAATGCGTGGATATAGCTGCTCTTTGACCTTGTGCAGGATAGCTATGACAAAATGTAATTAGTATTAAGAATCTTCTTTTTTAAAAGAGCTCCACCGAGTTTCTTGCTGGCTCTTCTTGGTAGGACGGCTATCCGAACCAGCAGTAAAGTTGACGATTCAAAAGCACTTGTTTACAAGTTTACTTGAATAAAGAATATTTTGAATTTGAATTTGAATTTGAATTTGAATTTAAATTCAAAAATATTATAGTAGTATAGGATTAGTATGAATCGCGAAAATTTTAAAATCTACTAGTGTACAAGAGACTCATAACTTGAGCAAGAAAACACTAGCTTTTTTAACAGTTCTTAGCGTGATGTCATAGATACCATTGATATGAGGATCGCAATGTATCTAACTCAGACTAATTTGAATTAGGTCATATATATATTTCTTGGGGTTATTGTCTCTGCACTGATGTTGTAGATTTAGTTTAACTCGTTACAATCTACTATTGTATACCAATATTCCACTGAAAAGCGCTTGACGTAAACACAAATTATGCATATAACTTTAGTAAGTCCGAGGATATTACAATGTAAAATTAAACTATTAAAACCACACACAATTTCGTATTTACCACACGTATTATGTGTATGTTACAATGCTAATAAAGGCCGAACTTTATCCCGTATAGTCCACCAACAAAAACAATAGAACCGGGGCACGGGCAAATTTCAACAATTGTATCGCAGGCCCCAACAAAGAAAGCCGGTAAGTTATGTATACTAAGTTGATTTATTACACTTGGAAGGAAGAAACTGGAATTAAACACAATTGCGTCGGAGATAAATGAAGGGGGATACGGCGATTTAATGCAAACCCAAGCTCAAATAAGATTTATTTTTAATCCAAAGTTAATCTCTTTCAATCTAGATCGTTCGGAATGTTTATTTAAATAGTAGTACGGTTTTCAGGAATAATAAGCCACAAAAATCACATTTCGCTAAACATTTGTTAGAAAGCGGTCGTAAAGTTCCTAATGACCATTGTTTTGAAATCCTGCACACCTGTGAAAAAAGCTTGAAATTAAATATTTTGGAACAATTAGAAATCATTAAGCATAACAATGGCACCCTCATTAACGATCAGATAAATGTTTTAAGTTCAAGCTTGTTGCACGTGTTCAGAGGTAAAATAAATGGTGGGGTTGAACCGACTACTATATAACAATGCTGGTTTGGATAATGCTTCGCTTTGCGATTTTATCGTTGAGTCTATCTCCTGATGATGCTTCGGTTGCAGGGTGAAACGATTGTTGAGTTTGTGAAAGTGAACGTGTGTAGTGCTCGTGTATTGTGTTGGCAGTGGTGGAGGTTTGTGCATCTGTTTTTACGAATCCTGCAAGTAACGGGTATGAAAAAACGGATAGTCCACTATACATTTAGCACTATATATATTTTCTATTTACTGTATCGCGGATTATAGAAAAAAATATTTTTTATTATTACTTTTGTATTATGGATCTCCGCAAAGTAACGCCTAATTCTATAAATTAGTAATAGCTTTATTTGGTCATTGTTAATATATAGACATCGGTTATATTAATGTCTAATTTTATCGGGTTAGCCCGACTATTTTCGAGCCCAATAGTCGAAACGGGGGGAGAGAGTTCCCGTCGAGATAACATCGTGTAAAGAGCTTATGTATAAGGTGGGCTCGAAACTAGACGGGCTAACCTGATAAAGTTAGATAAGATAAGATAAAACTTTATAGCATATAAAACACAAAAATGACAAAAAAGAAAATACATCCGAATTTAAAGAAAATTAGACGTCAGTATAGCCGGTGTCTATATATTAAACGTGAATACTAATCACGATAGTTTAATTTTAAAAATTATTTGATCATTGTTTAAATAACTCATTAAACTGAATTAAATTAAATTAAAATTACATACATAGAAACATTAAATTAAAATGAATATTTCATTAAACTATTATTTCAGTAATGGAAAGATTTCTTGAAGCCTCTACTATTATATTGATCAACGTCTTTTTTGGACGTGGACTTTATAAGTGCATAAAGTCTACTAAAGTCTAGACGTGTCTAGAAATGACTGGCCCTTCTATGGATACTTATTATATTATGTCCATATAAATATTATATATGAAAGAGTATCTCTATTTATCTGTTACACTTGAGCATTTGATCAAAGCTGAACTACTTGTAACATTTACTTCATTCATACTTATAGTGTATGACTGACTCGTAGGCGCAGTTTGCGGTGATCCTTCATCTTCGCGGGTCACGGGTTCGATTGTTTTCTATGTACAATTTTTTGGTTCTTCGAGTTTAGTGTATATATTTATATAAGGATTTTTTCATGTATATACTTTATTTACCTATATGTTGTTGTCACCCATAAAACGATTAATAATTTACTTATGGGCTTACTAATCTTTCGGGACTGACAATCGTGCGTGTAAATGTTAAATATTGTATAATGGGAAAGCCTGCCTGTCTGTTACGCTGTCTTTGTTAATCTGTTGGAGCAATATTAAAAAAATTTGATACAATTTTAGCTTATATACCGGGCAACATAATATTCTGTAAAAATCCCGTCTTTCCTTTGGAAATAGGAAGAAAATACATAGCCCTTAAGTTAACACGAACTAAGCTGCAGTTATTATTATAAATATAAATATATGGGACACACACGGCTGTCCGTCCTCACAGTAAGTAACTTACTTAATACTTGTGTTATGGGTGACAGACACCTAGTAAATATATAATTTTAAACACATGCTCAAATACATAAATACACCAAGACTGGAAGAACTAACAAGTAGATTTTAGTAAATGTTGATCCTCGGCTGGAATCGAACCCGTGACCTGAAGGCTACATTGCTAACTGCACCAACAGGCCATTTAAATTCAGTCAAAATTAATGTATACGTTATACGTTGAATATAATATGTACACTTTATATTTTGTATTGGGTTGAGGGCGGTATGACCTAGTTAAGACGGCTTAAACCGTATGCGATGTTTAACCAAAGGTCCCATGATGACCCAAGAGCACAACTTATGGGTGACCTATATTTAGAATTCATTAATATAACAGCAAATTACCTGGTCTCTGAACCTTTCAAGATGTTAAGCAAACTGTTCCTGCTAATATTAGTAAATTATTCGTCGAAAACATTTTCTTTAATACGAATTACAAAATATAGAAAAAAGGAAAAAAAATATGATTTTTATGCTAAAGTTAGAAAATCAGATATCATCATCCTCCTTCCCTTATCCCAATCTAGGCGGGGTCTGCACAACATGTTACAAACACATTGTCACATGATTTGGATAGGTATTTTACGACCGGCCGCCTGCCTGACGTCAACTTACCTTAGTCGCCTCTTACGACACATCGGTAAGAAATGAGGGTGGTCTATTCTACTCAGCCGGATACCACACGGCGGGTCGACTTACCTTAGTCGCCTTTTACGACACCACGGTAGGAAATGAGGGTGATCTATTCTACCCAGCCAGATACCATATGGCATACTATACATTAAGTATTATTTTCTATTATTACCTATTAATATATGTTAGGAATAAAAATTAAATTTTGGATGATTTCTCTCACGCCTAATATGTAGTTTAATTTTGTTCCTTCCCTTTATTAATAATCAAATCATTTAGTAAAGCTTTGTTTCGACGCTCTATTGTTGTAAGTTAGAAAATCAAAAACTGAAGTAATATTGGACATTTAAATAATTAACAAAAAAGAATACACAAACTTAACTTTGGCAATTATTTATTTACCAATCGTTTATTGATTAAGATTACCATGAGTTATGTACTTAATTGTAATTATATTAATGTACTAGAAAAACTGTGATAGCTCAGCGATGAGACCATGCAATTCTTTCGAGGGGGTCACGTGTTCAAACTCCGGGCAGGCAGCAATGAGTTTTTCTAATAAACTTATGTGTCTAATTGATAATTGCAATTTATCACACGCTTTACGATGAAGTAAAATATAGCGAGGGAGTCTATATATCTCTAGAAAATTCTAGGGAATATGTGTAATCACCAATCACCAATTCACATTGAAGCAGCGTGGCAGGACTTAGCTCCTATTTTTCTCTTCTTAAACGGAGAGAGGAGGCCTATGCCAGCAGTGGGATAGTAACAAGCCGTTATTTTAATAAAATCATGCGCTGATAAAAGCCTATACTCACCACGATATTCATATACAGGTTACACATAGTGATTACACTATTAATAAACTTGTTTTTAGTTCCTTTTGCTTTATTTTAAACTTTTTATACAAAGAGAAAAACTGTTACAATTTACGAAAAAACCGAACCGACTGACAGCTGTCACCGACCATCGACATAGAATAAATAGTAAAAACGGCGCGAACATGCCGCCCACCAAGAACTCTGTTCTTTATATTACAGACTCTTCCGTTGTTGGTAGCACAATCAATTTTGAAATTGGCCTCTTCAATGTTGACGTCTTCGTCTTGATCGTTGCCACTCGAACTATCTCGTCTTTCCCTGGATGTAAGTGGATGATTCTGGCTAGGAGCCACTTCGCCGGCGCTGTGTCCTCTTCCTTGATGATCACTACATCTCCGATCTGTGGAGGTTTGTGTTGCGTATTCCATTTGTGACGTTGGTGAAGAGTGTTTAAAAATTCATGGGACCAGCGTCGCCAGAAATGTTGAGTCATGCGCTGTACTAAATGCCATCTATCAAGAGCTGATATGTTCATTTCGTCGTATTGTTTGTCTGGTATCGTTAGTAAGGGTTCTCCCACCAGGAAATGAGCGGGTGTTAGAGGTAACAGGTCTTCGTTATGATCATTTATTTGACAAAGAGGCCGCGAGTTAAGACATGCCTCGATCTGTGAAAGCAGTGTACTCATCTCCTCATATGTCAATGTCGTATTTCCAACCACTTTCATCAGATGCAGTTTCACAGATTTGATACCCGCTTCCCAAATTCCTCCGAAATTTGGCCCTTTCGGTGGTATAAAATGCCATGTAGTGCCATCATTACTTAATAACTCTGCAACTTCTTTGACAAAGCTACTTTTAGCGTCGTTAAACATGTTAAGGAGCTCTTGAGCTGCGCCAACAAAGTTTAAGCCATTGTCGCTCCAAAGTTCTGCACAATGTCCACGTCGAGATGTAAATCGCCTAAACGCAGCCAAAAATCCCGAAGTTGTTAAGTCACTTACGGCCTCTATGTGAATGGCTTTCGTTTTCAGGCAGATAAAAAGACAAATATAGCCTTTGTATGACTTATACCCTCTACCCTTAGTCGTACGCATTTGCACAGGGCCTGCATAATCTACACCACTATATTTAAATGGTCGTCCGGGATTCACTCGAACCGCAGGTAAATTACCCATCATGGGTTGAGCTATTATTGCCTTATGTCTGGCGCAAACTACGCATTGTCGTACACATCTCTTAACAAGCTGTTTAAGGCCAATAATCCAGTACCTAGATCTTAAATAGTTCATCATCAGCGAATATCCCGCATGCAACAGTTTTGTATGAGCATCATTCACTAATAACCATGACAGGTGAGATGATTGTGACAGAATTATTGGATGTTTGATTTCTATAGCTACTTTAGCATTTTGTAATCGGCCGCCGACACGCAACAGCCCAATCTCATCCAGGTAAGGACACAATTTGATTAATTTGCTTCGTAATTTGATTTTATTTTTATGCTTTAAATCTGTAATTTCTTCGTAGAAATCTCTTTCTTGATCAATTTTTATAATTGCGTTTAATGTTTCTTTTAATTCTTCACTACTTAAATATTGTGTGTGCTTTTTTCTAATCTCCCTTTTATTTTTCAGATGGAGTAAACGACGGCAGTAGGTGAGTACCCGAATCATATTATTTAGTTTAGAAAATCTTTTATATATTTGTTCGTCTGTGGTGTTTGTATGAAATACTTCAATCTTCTGTATGCGTTTTTCTTCTTCTGTTTCAGGTATCGGTGGTTTTTGTATCGACATCTTTTGTGTTTTAAGCCACGACGGTCCTTTCCACCACATTTCTTTTATTACCAATTCCGCTGGATAAACACCTCTAGATGCTAAATCGGCTGGATTGCTCTTCGACGAAACATGATTCCATCGGTCGCTTTGTAAGAGTGTTTGAATTTCAGCTACTCTATTACCAACAAAGGTTTGCCACTTCATCGGTTGTGATTGAATCCAGGCCAACACTATCATTGAATCGGTGTATGCATAAACTCGTTCTTTGGGTATAGCTAAAACTGCGGCTGCTTTTGATAGTAATTTAGCTACCAGAACTGCGGCGCAAAGTTCTAATCTTGCAATTGAGATTTGTTTGAGTGGAGCAACCTTTGTTTTGCTTTCTAAAATAGAAATGTTAACTTCTTGATTATTTATTACTTTAACATATACTACTGCTGCATATGCTGATATCGAAGCGTCGGCAAAACCATGAAGTTCAACAAGTGTGTCATTTCGGTAAGTATAAATCCATCTATTTACGTGTACTTTTCTTAATTCATGGAGTTCATTTCTAAATTTAAGCCATTCTACTAGTAGGTTATTTGGAACCCCCTCATCCCAATCGGCGTTGCTCAACCATAACCTTTGAATTAGAATCTTTGCGATTATTATTGATGGAGAAAGCCACCCAAATGGGTCAAAGAGTCGTGCAATGTCCGATAAAATATTCCGTTTCGTTATTGGCTCTGTGAGTTCTTCCACATTGACAGTGAACTTGAATTCGTCAATCTGTTTGTCCCATCTCAAACCTAAAATTTTAATATTGTCATCCAATTTGATTGACAATGTTTCCAAGTTATTAATATTATTGTTATCACTAATGGCTTCAAGTAACTCGGATGAATTGCTTGCCCACTTTTGTAATTCGAAGCCACCACATCGTAGTAACTGTGTTAGTTGTTCATAAATAACTTTTCCTTCTTCCACAGTATCACATCCTGTTGTAAGATCATCGACATAGAATGAGCCTTTGACTATCTCAGCTGCAAGTGGGTATTTGTGGCCTTCGTCTTCTGCCAATTGGAATAGTGTGCGGATAGCTAAATATGGAGCTGAAGCTGTGCCGAATGTGACTGTAAGAAGTTTGTAGAGCTGGATCTCTTCATGTGGCAAATTTCTCCACACGATGCGTTGGAGCTCAGCGTCTTCATCCGCTATCAGAACTTGTCTATACATCTTTACAATGTCACTTACAATTGCGATTTTATATTTCCTCCATGTCATTAATAATGTTGGCAAATCCTTTTGTATAGTAGGTCCTACCAACAATGTATCATTGAGTGAAAATCCTTTTGACCCCTTTGCAGATGCATCAAATACAACACGGACCTTTGTTGTGTCCTTGTCGTTTCTCACCACTGCATGATGAGGTAAGTAAACAGAGTTTTTATTATCATCCTTTGCTTTAGTCATGTGTCCTAATTTCATATACTCATCGATGACCTTTATATATTCATTTCTGAGGGCAATGTCATTATTAAACTTCTTTTCTAATTTCATAAACCTGGTGATAGCCATTTGCTTTGTATCTCCACATTTTTCTACCGGGTTATGAATGTTCTCTTTAAAGGGAAGCTTAACTTTGTATCTTCCAGTATCAGTTCTTGTTATAGTTTCACGGTAAATATCTTCACATCTTCTTTCCTCTGCACTTAACTTTCTTTGTGAGTTAGGTGTTTCGTTTTCTATTTCCCAAAATCTTCTTAACAGTTCATTTTCGCATATACATACATGCATACTGATAATTTGTTTTTGTTTTACAGGCTGCTCTCCACCTGACAAGATCCATCCTAGGTGTGTATTCTGTGCAACTACACCACCATTTGGACTCTTCAGCAATCCATCATTGATAAGTTTTGCATACACCTCGGCCCCTAACAGAATATCTACTTGGCTTGGCCTGTTGAATGTAGAATCTGCTAGTGTAAGTGACTTCAGCTTTGGCCAATTGGTGATGATGAACTCCTGTGTTGGTAAGTGGTTTGTAATTTTTGTTAAAACATATGCCTTTGTAAGCAGAGTGAAGTGTGGATTGTATCTTGAGCGTATTTCTAATTGAACCATATATTTTGTTCTTAGTTGTTTTCCCTCACTTAAACCAGAGATGACGCCGTTGATTCTTTCTTTTTTCAAACCACATGTTTGAACAAGACTTTCTGTGACAAAAGACGCCTGTGAACCCTGATCAATGAGTGCACGGTAGATGTGTGTTTGTTCATCTCTTCCAAGGACATCTACCAGTGCCGTTGCCAATAAAATTTGACCAGGTTGACTGACAAAGTGAGTTGTTATGTTAGTTGTATTTGGGTCGGTTTCTTCTATATTTGATGGTACATTAACGCTAGTAGCTTCTTTTTCAGGATGTAACAGTGAGTGATGCTTTTTCTTACAAATTCTACAACATGTAAGGTTTGTACATTTTGTCACTGGGTGATTGGGTACTAAACAATTAAAACAAAGATTGGCGTTTTTAACAAACTCGTATCTCTCTTTACTATTCTTCTTTGCAAACTGCTTGCAGTGATATATGTAGTGAGCCTCATTACAGAGTGCGCATTTAATAGAATGAGTATTTGTTGTTGTTGTTGTATGAAAAGTTTTAGGTCTAGTTGCTCTAGAGGGCTCTGATCTAATTGTTTTAACTGGTTCTATCATCTCTAATGATCTGAATCTACGCTCCATAAATTGTTTTAAATTTTCAAATGACTGTAAGGAATCACTTTCTGATGTTATATGTTGTTCCCATAATTTATGGCTCTCATTATCTAATTTAGATATTGTTATATAAACTATTATATCATCCCAGTACTCAGTCTGAAGCCCTATATTTTTAAGTAAATTAAGACATTCAACTGTTGTGTCCAGGAGTAATTTAATGTTTTGTGCAGATTCTGTAGTCAAAGGTTTTAGTGCAAAAAGTCTTTTAAAAATTGAATTAGAGATGTATCTTTTGTTACTGTATCTTTTATTAAGTGTTGTCCATGCCTGAATATAATTATCGCTGGTTACAGTAACTGTACGCAATAGTTGTTCTGCCTCTCCAGACAAACTGGCTTTTAAATAGTGAAGTTTCTGAACACTGTCCAGAACACTGTTGTTGTGTACGAGTGAAATGAACAAATCATGAAATGATGGCCAATCTGTGTATAATCCCGAAAAAGTAGGTAAATTAATAGTGGGTAGTTTTATCTCAGTGCATGAGGCTGTGCTGGTTGATTGTTTTGGATTATTCACGCTTTGTTGAATTTCTTCCTGTGTCAATTCTGAAATTCTCATTTTCAATTCACTTTTGTAGGTTATATAAAATTCCTCAGTTTCATCAAAAACATCTTTTGTGAAATAATCTAGAGTACTCTTAACTTCTTTGTTCACAATAGAAACTATTCGTTCATGATAAACTATAAATGATTGCCAAATCTTTTCCAAAGACTCTAGACGGGTGTTTAAATAACATAAGTTTAATCTTTGCTTTGGAGTTTTTCTGTAATTTGAATAAGCTTTGTTTATTTTCAAAACTCTGTCTTCTTGAATTGCTATAAGTTGATTTAAATCTTCCATAGTGTAAGTTATTGTCTAAATTTCTAAATTTATTAAGTTCTACAAGAATTTAACAAACTGTTCATATGTTTTAATATCACTGAAATGTTTGTGAGTCTCTGTATAAGTGTATTAAACACATTTACTACTTTTAAAACTCCTAACAAAGTTACAGTTCACACGTTACCAAGTCTTAAAGTAAAACTTTATAGTTTGAGTCATTGACACTAATCACTTTATTTTTCACGCGAATAATCTAAACTATTATCCGAATCTGAAGGACCAATGATTACACTATTAATAAACTTGTTTTTAGTTCCTTTTGCTTTATTTTAAACTTTTTATACAAAGAGAAAAACTGTTACAATTTACGAAAAAACCGAACCGACTGACAGCTGTCACCGACCATCGACATAGAATAAATAGTAAAAACGGCGCGAACACATAGTTTAATAGGCAGTAGGGCATCTGGGGTCGGCAAACTAATTATTAGCCAAAGAGCCAAATATGAACATTAAAACAAATTTAAAAAAAAATGCAAATCTGCTTGTTTAGTAAACGTTTATTACACTAAATAAGTAGTACACTAAATAAAACTTTTTACTCGAAATTAAACGCGACGTTCGTTACATATTTTTAGAACAATATAAAATTTTAATCATTTATCAATCTTTTAACTTAAACAAAATATTATACATTTTCTCAGTTTCTAGAAGAATTTCAATTTATCAAAATAAGATGTAGTTTTTTTCTTACAAAGATTTTTTTTATATGAAAATATTATTGCGCCTTCCGTAGTAAGTGTGGTCCTTAAGTGTGGCTGTGGCTCAAAAGCCACAGCCACACTTAAGGAGCCAAAGAGCCATATGCGGCTCTGGAGCCACACTTTGCCGACCACTGATTTAGGGATATGCAAAAGTGATTATTTATTCACGATGACGAAAAAATATTTTTTCTTTCAACAACATAGAAAAAACAAATTTCAACATTGAGGATACTTAAACGTTTGAAATTCCTATACTTATTCAAATTCAAATTCAAAATATTCTTTATTTAGGTAAACTTATAAACAAGTGCTTTTGAATCGTCAACATCTGCTGGTTCGGAAAGCTGTTATTGCCTTAAGTACCAGTATCTATTTAAATAACTGCCATTATTTTGTCTTTCTTATTTGTCTTTAACTCATTAAATACTTTCCCATTATGGCGTGTCATATTTTTAACTTTAGTATTATATTTATGAAAAAAATATTTGTACGGACTAACACGTACATTTGCACCGTCGGCGTTTGCGCGATGTTTTTAATATCGCATAAATTTGAAATCAGTACGACGTTAGCGGCCGCGCGTGCTCAACAAACATATCAAATCATTTCTATCAAATCATAATAATTAATATCAATTAAATAAATCTATCAACTATACACATATAGATCTATCAACAAAAGATAGTACAGGGTAGTAACAGCCCGTACAATATTTTTATCCAATTTCCTTAGGTGGCATTAATCCAAGAGACAGCTGACAAAGTCAGAGAGCATAAAATAATAATGTCGGTAACATCTGGATTCGAAATGCACTTAAGTTTAGCTTCCTAAAGTGAGATGGAAGTCATAATTTAAATTTACATTGTTTAGTGTGACAACAGTGTTGATGCATTTTATCCATTCCGCATGCAATTCAATTTAAACTATGTTATTATTATCTTGGAACTGAGAAACTATTTAATAAATTAAATAGTCATTGTTAAATTAATGGCCTCACAGAAGGCACCCTTAGGACGACGTCCCCGACTTAAGTAGAGCTTCTGCGCTTTACTCTCTGCATTTCGCAACCTCGACGATGCTTCTGCGCTCACCCGTCCCGCCCGGTGACGCTGTAAAAGCCATTAGGGCTAACAGCATACAGTCAGTTCGAAAAAATTGTTAAATTATTGAGGTCGTATCGTCAAATAAAAACAAACTTTTGGTTTCACTGAGTCCTTACCCTAGCCTGCTATTATCTTGCTGCTTTTATCCTGCTATTATTTGTATCATGTGGATGACGTATTTCTCTATTTATACTGATTATTTTCAATAACCTCTTATTGGGAGTAATGATTTTAATAAGAAATTCTTATTATATAATCTTTATACGCCTATTTCAACAAATCTTTTAAATTATAATTTTTTTTAATTAAAAATTAATAATAAATAATATTAGCTTCTTTTTAATATATTTAAAAAAAGCTTTGTTAATTGTAACTCTTTGCTTTTGATTAAAAACAAAAGCATTGCTTTTATTTCAATAGGAACAAGGAAATGAAATAAAAAAAATAAGCCAAATATTTTCAAATTTCGCCTTCACTGGAATAGTACCGGAATGTTTAATTCTAATGTACGACAAAAGGGAGGAACAATTTTCCTCATTCCATTTCTTTCGAAATTCCGCATTAAGAATGAGTAGAAACGAAGTAGACTACGCAATCTGTTGCTTGTTTAAATTCAAGTGTCAATTAGTTGCTTTATTAGGTCCGTATTTACATAGAAACGATGCAAATGGCGTCTGTTTGTTTACGACTTCCATTATATCACATTACCCAGGAACTTAATTAAAGCGTAGTGCCTCTGTGAGTTCATTATGCCGCAGATGTGGTTGTTTATACTTAATTTTGTTTTTAATAATGATTACTTTGAATTTCGCTTATTTTGTTTTGTTCCGTGAATCTATTATTTATAGCAACCAGCTCATTTAATTTCACAGCCTTTGTTAGGTTGAATTTGTATTATCTAATGGGAAGGGACAATGTTTCTAAAATGCCACTTCTCGTTTTATGAAGAGTTTTCCGATGTTAGACATTAACAAACTCTTAATACGTTATTAGATCAAAATGATTATATTGCAATAATCATGAAAATTAAGTTAATTGTTTAAATTATTAATATAAAAATATAATTTACAAACATTAATATATTACTAATATATTATTTTATTTTTTCGAATTGAGAATATGCTAGCCTAGTTAACCATTATAGCTTTAACAGCGTAACTGGTCAGGCGAACGCGAGAGCATCATCGACGTTGCAAAATGCGGAGAGTAAAGCGCCGGTACTCTTTTAGCATCGAGGAACGTCTATGTAAGGGTACTTCCGGATCACGTCTAAGGGTTCAAAGTTAATACCGAATAATAATTATCCTTTTAATCACTTATATTAATATTAATGACAGGAATGATCAAATGTTGGTTTATATGCAATTTAATAAAGATGTAATAGAATTTATCGCTATCTATAGGTGGAATCTTGAAAGTCAAATTTGACCCACTACGGGCTCCTGGTATCCGATAGAGCGGAAATTTGACATACTGGCCATTCCCGTTGACATTGCATGTTTATGATAAATATTACTTGATGCCAGGATTGGCTCCAGACAAGAAAACTGCCCAACGGTCAACAGAAGGAGCATGGAATTTTGTTAAAAGCTTTTTCCCACTCCATCCATTCCATTTTCCAAAACAACATTTCCATTCATTCAGTCAGTATTTAAATTACAAGCAACCCCGTACGAAGCTATAAGTGGGAGAGTTGCCGGCCAAATTAAAACATGTAAACACGAGCAAAAGTTAGACCAACTCTGTTTTACAGGAAATCTTTGAGCGAGTGTGCTGAAAAATGGTTAATTATTTCTGCTGTTCTCCTTGAGAAGTTTTATTGTAGAATTCATATAAAAGAAATGTAAATAGTAATTAAACAATATATAAAAGTACACGTTGCTTAATAATTGTGCAAACCATTCCCAATTTGCTCGATGACCTCAGCAGAGCATCTCAACAGGTAGGCCTTAAAATGAACATGAGTTAGACGAAAATCATGTCAAACTCACATGTTCCGCTCCACCCAGTCATCGTTGAGAACTCTGCACTCGAAATTGTAGACGAGTACATATACCTGGGACATACGGTCCAGCTGGGTAGGTCCAATTTCGATAAAGAGGTTAGTCGCCGAATCTAACTCGGATGGGCAGCTTCCGGGAAGCTACGCGAGATTTTTTCGTCCAAGATACCTCAGTGCCTGGAGACCAAAGTCGTCGAACAGTGCGTGTTGCCAGTGATGACCTACGGATCTGAGACGTGGTCGCTGACTATGGGCCTCATAAGAAGGCTCAGAGTCACTCAGCGAGCGATGGAACGGGCTATACTCGGAGTGTCTGTACGTCATCAAATCAGAAATGAGGCGATCCGTAGAAGAACCAGAGTCACCGATAAAGCTCAGCGCGTCGCGAAGCTGAAGTGGCGATGGGCGGGGCCCATAGTGCGGAGAACTGATGGGCGTTGGGGTCTCAAGGTGTTGGAATGGCGACCCCGCACCGGTAAACGCAGTGTTGGCAGACCCCCTACGCGATGGATGGACAACCTCAAAAAGGTCGCGGGGAGCCGCTGGATACAAGCGGCACAAGATCGTGTGTTTTGGAAATCCCATGAAGAGACTTATGTCCAGCAGTGGACGTCCATCGGTTGAGAAACAAGTAGCAGACGTTTCTTTGTGGGTATCTGTAATACAGAAAGGTTGAATACGCAAAACAGTAACGACGACATTCACATACATTTTTTATACTTTATCGATGTCATCATTATCCTCATCATACTCATCATTCCCTTGCCCTTATACCACTTTAAGTGGGGTCGGCACAACATGTTACAAACATGTTGTCACATGATTCGGCTACGTATTTTCCGATCGGCCGCCTGCCTGACGTCAACTTACCTTAGTCGTATTTTACGACTTCTCGGTAAGAAATGAGGGTTGTTTATTCTACTCAACCGGATAACACACGGTGGGTCAACTTACACTAGTCGACTTTTACGACCCCTCGGTAAGAAATGAGGGTAGTCTATTCTACTCAGCCGGATACCACACGGCATACTTTATCGATGTCATATGACGATAATATAAGGGCGGGACAACATCGTTATTACCAAAATACCCACATCTCTTTTCTTTATTTTATCGCTGTCGTGCGATGGTAATAGGGTAAAGGCGATATTATATCATGTTTATCCTGGGAACATAATCTTTCTGATCACAAGCTATGATAGGTGAACGGAGAGACCCTGTCTTTCCAAGGGTCGCAACTTCAATCTCCGGGAAGGCACCAATGTGTTTTACTGTAAAATCTTATTTATTACTTAATTTCTTTATTCTACATATTGTAAGAAAATATAAAAAATAGCACATGTACAAAAGCGAACTTATCCCTAAAAAGGATCTCTTCTCAAACCTTTGAGTAACAGAAAGAAAAAGACAAGAAGTAAAATACAGGTATACTGAGATGAATATTTGCAATCGAGACAACACAAAAAAATACCTTATTTATATCGGAAATTAATCAATTGCTTTTCTGGGAAAAAAACCCTGCATATCTTTTTTAAGAATTCTTGGGATCATCATTCTCCTGTCCCTAGACCCACTCTAATTGGGGTCGGCACAACATGTTACAAACATATATGATTTGGCAACGTATGTTACGACCGGCCGCCTGCCTGACGTCAACTTACCTTAGTCGCCTTTTACGACACATCGGTAAGAAATAATAATAATAATATAGGAGGGTGGTCTATTCCATTTTGCCGAATACCACACGACTATGTAAGAATTCTTGGGATATGTGTATCATATTAATCCGCATTGGAGTAGCGAGATGGGTCTATGCTCTAACCGATCTCAGCAATAGTTAGGAAGGAGACCTATGCCCAGCGGTGGGATAGTGAAAGGTCATTAGGTGAAAGAGGTCTTTACTATTTACGTAATCTATCATCTTCATAAATTAATTTCAAGATTTCCTTAGCATATTCCATTTATAAAAGAAGCAATGAAAAGAGTTGATATAACTCAAAAGGATTAACATGAACTATTTTTTCTATAGATGAAAGAAACTATCGACCTTTTTACTGGCAAGAAAGTCGCTAGTTGGATAAGTAGACCTTACTCGGTAGCGGAAACTTTCTGAAGCCAGTCGATTTTTATCTAGAGAATAATCTTTAAGAATTCCAAAGATTTGCATGATCTTTTCGATGAGATCCTACTTAAGTAAATCATATTACGAATTTTTCAAATGATTTATAGAAGCAGGCGTTACTTGGGGAAATTCCATATTACAGATACTATAACAGAACTACTTTGCTATTTATATAATGATTACGCATTACGATTTACGATTTCGTTGAGCCTATCTCCCTGATGATGCTTCGGTTTCGAGGCGAAACGATCGTCGAGATTTTGGTGGTGGTTGTGTGTATTGCTTGTGTGCATTGTTGCTGGTGGAGGCGTTTTGGGATGTATGTGGTGACTCGTCCTGCATGTATAAGATACGTGAATTTTGCCTGCTTCATAGACATTAGCTTTGCATTCATTCGATTAACCCGCGCGGATTATAGCAAAGTAGTTTTATTATAGTTTCTACGAATTTTGCACCAATTTGAAATACTGTAAACAATTAGAATTAGGCGTTATTTTGCGGAAATCCAAGTAATAATAACATTATTTTGCTATAATAATAATATATAATAAATATGGTAAAATAATTTTATTATTACTTTTGTGAAATCTCTTACTAATTGCAAGGTTCCCTGTTATTTTCTAGGTATCCCAAATTAATGCCTTGTTAAAATCTCACTTGATAGAAAATGGTTATCTAGTGACGGGTACGAGGATTAGAGATAGGTCGACCGATTTACTTTTTAAGGTCTCGGGTTCGATTATTGGTATGAGATGCACTTTATCTCTACTATATTGTCGTCTGCAATCTTGTGTAAGGTTAGACATGGATTGCCACCATACTTATAAATATTTAAACTTATATTAATTGGTATTGATTAAATCTTCAAAGGTTTCAACCCATTCACGATTGCTAGCTTTCAGCTCTGCATTCTCACTTTCAAGTAATAATCAAGCGTCAAATAAAAAACATTACTTCAATATTGAAAATTGAAACCGCTTGGGTCCTTTCGAAATCTTACCCACGTATGCGCGCGAACGTTAAAAAAAATTCCACTCATGATGGAATTTTTAATCTAAGCTCAATTTATTACGTGTAATGAAATTCCACAGTAATATAATATATGCCTCTACAAAAGTGGTGGTTTTTTTCTCAATGACATTCGTTTAACCTTCTTTACAAAGTCAGCTCGTTGAAGGGGTTTAATTTTAGGGCCCCTGCAAACTTATTCTCTCTCTCTCTAGACAATTTGACGGTTATATATATTGGTTATAGCCAAACTGTATGACCCTTATTATGGGCGTCACGGGTTCAAATCCCGAGCAAGTATAAATGAGTTTTACTATAAACTAATTGATTGATATTTACAACTCATCACACATTATACTATAAAAGAGTACCTAAATCATTCATTCGTCTTCATTCTTTAGAGATATACAGGTTGCGTCACTATGATTTTTCTTCACTTTTTTAATCGTTTAATAAATTTTATATAATATATAGGCGCAGGTTTAGAATCCGTCACGCCCTCTTAAGAGTCACGTGGTCTCCCGTTAGTGCTTTTCTTGAAAAAAAAAATTGACTCAAAAAAAATTGTTTGCTTATAAGTCATACAAAACAAAATATTTATGAAATTTTTGAAGTGCTTTAAAAAACTAAATAAAAACTTGTTAACTTCGTGGATAAATCTTCGTTCATCTTAAATATTTACTAGAAAACGAAGCAAAATATGTCAGTTGATTGTACGATCCGTTTGTATATTATTCACGATGACTACAGCAGATGTTACATGACTATGCGACAATTAGTTCAACATTCGGACTACAGCGGTGCGAAATTCATAGAACAAAATACCTTAATATACAATTTATATTGCCTTACTTAGTTTTCGATATTAAACGGTTCATAACAAAACCCAGGGTTTCATAAAAAATAAAGCAAGCTTTGAGAACCGTAGAAGAGTAAATTTTAAGCCTAATATAAAGGTAAATCAGTTTTATTACATATTGGTATAACTCTCAGTATTGAGTAGGTGAAGCGATAGATCAATAGGAGGATATAGGTGATAGGAGGATAGAGGCAATGCAAGAGAAATCCAGGCAAGGCAAAGGCCAAGCCGTTAATGACAGTAAAGCCAAAGCCAAGCGGTCATAGTGTCTCTTCCTTATCGCCAAAATGTAACAGATGTGACGTAAGCCATGCCGCCATATTATCGCTCTTCTACAAACAAGAAAACGAATACTTTAATATAAGTCATCATCATCCTCCTCTTCCCCTTCTCTAAATGGGGTCGGGACAACATGTTACAAACATGTTGTCAATTTAAATGATTTATAGAAGCAGGCATTACTTTGCGGAATTCCATATTACAGGCACTATAACAAAACTACTTCGCTATAATTTTCGGGTCAAGCGAATGCATGCAAACCTACTGTGTATGAAGCAGGCAAAATCTACATATTAGCTTTGCATGCATTCGCTTGACCCGTGCGGATTATAGCGAAGTAGTTTTGTTATAGTGCCTGTATGTTGTCCCTTGATTTGGCTATGTATTTTACGACCGGCCGCCTGCCTGACGTCAACTTACCTTAGTCGCCTTTTACGACACCTCGGTAAGAAAATGAGGCTGGTCTATTCTACTCAGCCGGATAATACTTTAATATAAGTCGTAACCAGCTATTATTTTGTGTCTTTTGATTCAATAAAGTGCGTAAGTTGTAAATTTGTTTGATTTTTTGCTCATTAACTTATCTATATTTGCTATAGCTTTACGATTTTGTCGTGGAGTCTATCTCCTGATGATGCTTCTGTTGCTGGGCGAAACGATTGTTGAGTTTGTGGTAGTGAACGTGTGTAGTGCTTTTGTATTGAGCTGGCAGTGGTGAAGGTTTGTGCATGTGTTTTTACGAATCCTGTATGTATCGGGTATGAAAAAACGGATAGTCCACTATACGTTTAGCAATATATATTTACTATTTACTGTATCGCGGATTATAGCAAAATAATTTATATTACTTTTGTATTATGGATCTCTGTAAAGTAACGCCTGACTCTACAAATTATTTAACTATATATTATAAAGAACTAATAGGTGTTAGGGTTACTCTTTTAAAGTGGCAATCTTCTAGAAAATTTAACAGTAGAAACATGGTAATACCATGGTAGCGATAGCAAGTGTAAGGCGTGGAAACCCCATGAAGAGAGCTGTAAAAAAAGACCTATAGTGATTAAAGAAAAATATAATCTGTAACAATAAGTTAGCGACGATTTATTGAACAGTGAAATTCTTTTTCATTAATTGTGTAAAATTAATTGCTTTGAAATCTTTAAGTGAAAATACAGTGCCTTTGAAATAATTTACAACGCGAACATTTAATTGGTGTCTGGAGTTTAGTTACTTTTGTTTAACAGATTTCGATTATTAATTCTATATCTTGATAACAGTTTGAACTGAATAATTTATAAAAGAAATTATAAGTTAGATCCGCAGTATAGTAAAACACGCGTAATGCTTGTAAGGTTTAATGGCTTGTCACCAGAACATTAGCGGGACAGGCGAGCTTAGAAGCATCGTTGAAGTGTATGTAAAGTTTGATAAATAAATAAACAAATTTCGTAATTTTACCCATTCAGTCACGCCACAAATAAAAAACTCTAAATTATGACTATTTTTTTGTGTAATCTTAGTAAGGATGTGAGAGAAGAATTTAGTTTTAGCCTTTATTTACTAAAACTCCAATCAGGCTATATATGTCAGTGTTCAATGCGGCCGAACTGTCCATTACTCAGTTCACTTAGCAATGTAGCCATTTTATTGCACAGTGTTTGAACGGCGAAAATGTCGCATTGTATGGGACAGTATTTTTACATCAATACGTGTTTTAAGTCTATTTGAAATTGAATTTTGGGATTTCGGCAGCGAACCATTTCAATGGATAATTTAAAAATCGTTTTAGCATATGTATCTGCTGTAGTATCCGAGTAGAATAGACCACCCTTCATTTCTTACCGAGGTGTCGTAAAAGGTCGTGTAAGTTGACGTCAGGCAAGCGGCCGGTCGTATAATATATATATAGCCAAATCATATACCAACGTCTTTAAAAATTTTGTGCTGACCCTACGTGGGATAAGAGCAGAAGAATGATGATGTTTTAGTATATTTTCTTTCTGTATCTCTCTATTTATTTTTATTTATGTACCAAAAAATGTTAGAAAAAAAATTAATTAAAAAACAACTCAACTGACTTTAACTAATGGGCTACCAATGTCGGGCATGGGTTCAATTGATTCTCACACTTCGCAGCAAGCTTTTCAAGGCATTCTACCCATCTTCTAGAGGAGAGGTGGCTTGCTTACCGGTGTTAGGAGGTAATAACTGTATGCCCCGCCCATTGCGTTAAATGAAACGACATTCAGGGCTAAGACAATTATTTAGACGTCTACAGATACCCTCATGTCTAATTAGAGGCAATACTCCGAGCTCCTTTTATCGCCTGATGAGAGACGCTGAGTTTTCCAATGACGTCTAAAGTATTTTTAAGCTTACGTAAGGCATGCATACTAATGTTATAAATATAAAAGATATATATTTGGCAATTCAGTAAACTATTATCATTGCATTTTTATAGTTTTAAGAACTATTACATACAAACATTTATTCGTTGCGACAATATCTATCTATACATATATTTATAAAGTTTTTTTATAGCCATTTATTATCGGATATGGAGAACAGTAAAACTTTAACTTGGATTGAGTTGCTCTGAAAAGAGAAACAACATTCAAAGCTATTGCTTTACTACAATTATTAATTAATTAATTAGAATTTAATCACTCAACTGTTTAAGTTTGATGTCTTTACGTCAATCTGACAGCCCGCCCCATAGATCCACGAGTCCAGAGTGTAAGTGTCCCATATATTTATTTATTTATTTGTATGATATGATATGTGAAAGCGAGCGCCGCCTCAAGCAAGTTTTATATATAATGATGACTAAGAAGTCGTAGACAAACTTAATAATACTGCAGATACTTTACGACTCTTATATAATTGGTGAGAATTAATTATAGACATTCAACCGAAACTTCCCTCTGGCTAGTTTCCAGCGAACCAAAAGTAGAACGTTCCCTTTAATTAGGAGAATTAGCTTGGAATTTTTTGTTCAAGAAACTCAGTTTGATTTGATATATTATCATTATATATTAGAAAAAAGTCTTCAATAGTTAGTAGTTAGGGAGCGTACTTACTTGAAAGTGAAACTTAGGTACTTCATTTTAACAGTTCTTAATTAAAAAAATTTATGCAATGAAATTCATCACCGGTAATTCATACCAAACTCAATGAATGACTCACCAGCTATCAAATAAAAGGCAAGTTCTTCTAACAGTAGAAGGTGACTAGAAAGAAAGTTATATAAAATCTAAAAATTTAAGGATAATCGTTACCAGTTTCGATTTCAAATTCCTAACACGCATTTAAATGAGTTATCTGTAAAAAGCCTGTTTAAAATAAGATATTATGCGCTTTTTAACGAAGAATATTTGGCATATTGGAAGTATTTATGGGATAATGACCATCTTTTAAATTAAATTTTCGCTCGTTTCAATGCTGATTATAGAGAATATGTAACGTTTTGCTAATGTTTATTGTATTTATAACTTTGAAGACAAACTCTAGCCGCCTTAAATATGAGTAAATGATTTCTTTATTTAATGACAATTCTAGTTAAGATATTTCGATATTATTTTTTTGGAAAATAAAAAATATTTCATTTCGTATTGTTACGAACATGCGAAGAGAGTTCGTTATGCGTATGTCATAGAATTCGAATTGGACGGTGGCAGTGTCACGAACATGCAAAAAGGGTTCGTAAACTACATGTCATAGAGTACAATTTCGACTAACGCTAATTCTCTAGAACATTTGACGTGTATCAAAACATGTTTACTTGAAAGACTTGTTTACAATCGTTTCAACGTCTATCGAATGTTCTCGGAATCGGTTCATTCTTAGTGGACAACGGACTGTGTAGAGACTGTAAGTAGTAAGTTTGTAGTTAAAAGTTGAATAAAGTGTTTTTTCTCCACGAATCCCTGTACGTAACAATATTTATTCGTCATCAGCGCCAAGATTTAGCAGCGTGGTAGGTTCTATAAGCTTCGAACCAACGCCCCTTAGACACACACATGGTCGTCAGTTCCCAAAATATTGAACTTCATACTTATGTTATGGGTGACTGACAACTGTTCAAATACATACTTAAATACATATAACTAGACTCGAAGATCCAACAAATGTAGGCCCTCGGCGGCGGCCCTCTTCCAACTACGCTAACGGGCCAGTCAGACAGTTTTTATCCAGCAATAAAAGTATATTATAATGTCGTCATTACTACATACCTCTGTAGCCAATCTTTTTATTACTTTATATTCACAGATCATCATCATCATCCTTCTGCCCTTATCCCACTCTAAGTGGGGTCGGCACACAAATATGTTGTCACATGATTTAGCTGCGTATTTTACAACCGGCCGCCTGCCTGACGTCAACTTACCTTAGTCGTATTTTACGACCCCTCGGTAAGAAAGAGGGTCGTCTATGGGCCTCAACCGGATACCACACGGTGCGTCAACTTATAGTACCCGGCAATAAATAATGTACATCGAGGCTTAGAGAGAGAAAATCGGCCAGATTCTGCTTCATAGAGCATCGTCTCTGTCGCACAGATTGACGAACCCGTGTGTGACAGTGACAGCGCTCTACGAAACCGAACTGGCCGGATGTTTCGTTCTACACATCGATGTGCATTATTTAATGCCGGGTACTATACCTTAGTCACCTTTTGCGACTTTCGGTAAGAAATGAGGTTGGTCTATTCTACTCAGCCGGATACCACATGGCGGGTTGACTTACCTTAGTCGCCTCTTACGACACCTTGGTAAGAAATGAGGGTGGTGTATTCTACTCAGCCGGATACTACACGGCGGGTCGACTTACCTTAATCGCCTCTTACGACACCTCGGTAATAAATGAGGGTGGTCTATTCTACTCAGCCGGATACCACACGGCATACTTTATATTCACAGATGTTCAATTTAAACCGACAGTTTATTTCTAGGTTTGTCACGTTCTTTCTCATTTGAACAGCAAATATCTGGAGTGTCCGTTTCAACACGTATTGCTAACGTACCATTCTGGATGTTAAATCAAGTATTCAAAGACAAGCGCTTTTCTTTCCAAGCTATTTTCCATCAACATTTTTATTAGTTGATTGACTTAGTTCGTGTCAAATTATAATCCATATAAATTTTAATGATATATTATTTATTTATTTATTTTTGTAAGACCATCAACGACAAATACATCTTTACATGACATTACTTAAAATTAATCGGATTACAGCTAAATGTATCGTCAATAACAGATGGTGACGACATTAGCATTACAGTGGACAAGCATAAAAGCAAAACGGTATTAAAAGCAGAAAACAAAATAAAGGGAAAAATTAAATTATACTAGGCTACGAAATTGGATATAAGTACATTCTAAGTTATAAATCTATTCTATTTTATTTATTTTACATTACACACACTCATATTTATTTCACATTACATATACATACATATGTATATTTTTTTAGAATAAAGCATGAATTAAATATTTTACATTACACACACACACATATACATACATATGTATATTTTTTTAGAATAAAGCATGAAGTAAATAATAATTGATATTTCTAAAATGAGCACAAATTTCTTGGACTCATCTTGCATCATGCGTGCCAAAGTGTTGAATTCACTTCCTGCAACTATCATCCCCGACTTCTAGGATTTGCAAAAATTTCAAAAAAAAGAGAATAGTTTCTACAAAAGCAAACGCAGTTCACCTTATAACCATTCACTTAGGACCTATACATCATTCGTATTCCATTACCACCTGGTAATCTATCGTAGCTAGCCATATCGTACTAAAACATGTATTCCTAATGTAGAGACAACTGAAAGAGTGTTGTATTTCCTAAATTCTGTATGACACTCTAGTAAAGTAACGGCTTTTTAATATCCCACTGCTGGGAATAGGCCTCCTCTCTCCGATTATTGGAGAGAAGGATTGGAGCTAAGACCTACCACGCTGCTCCAATGTGGATTGGTAGGTTACACATATCCTTAGAATTGTCTAGAGATATGCAGGTTTCTTTACAATGTTTCCCTTCACCGAAAAGCATGTGATAAATTGTAAATATCAATTAGATACATGAGTTTTAATAGAAAAACTCATTGGTGCCTGCCTGAGTTCGAACCCATGTTCGTCTATAGAGAGTCGCACGGTCTCACCATTGGGCTATCACAGCTTATACTATACTTATATGACACTCTGGTAGATAAGTTTTTTATAACGATTTTCAATATTAGAGTATAAAGTAAGTATTGACAAAATGATAGCTAGTCATGTTGATCCCTTGGGAAAATGCAAACCAGACACAAACATTTCTGCGTCGCTAACTTGGCCGAAATAATAAATCAAACCGCCGTGTTCTACTTACGTGACATTTTCCAAAATGGCCCTATTTTGCGGTAGTGTCAAATTTAGACGTTTCGCGTTGCTGTCAAACAACTAATTATGTAAATCGTCCTCACTGTACCCGATATTATATTACGCATACATTACTTTTGTATACGTGTAGAGCTTAGAATATGTTTTTTAACAAAGAGTTATTTTATATTCAAATTTATTTATAATCATAAAAAAGGTTTTTTTTAATTTATTATACAATATAATTAGAATGATTTAATCTCGTCAGAAAATAAGTAGAAGTTGAAATTAAAATATCTCATGTTTACTTTTCTTACCGAGGTGTCGTAAAAATCGACTGAGGTAAGTGCACCCGCCGTCTGGTATTAGGCTGAGTAGAATAGACCACCCTCATTTCCTACTGAGGCGTCGTAAAAGGCGACTAAGGTAAGTTGACCCACCGTGTGGTATGCGGTTGAATAGAATATAACACCCTGTTTCTAACCAAAATGTCGTAAAATACGACTAAGGTAAGTTGACGTCAGGCAGGCCGCCGGTCATAAAATACGTAGCTAATTTATGTGACAACATGTTTGTAACATGTTGTGCAGACCCCACTTAGAGTGGGATAAGAGCAAGAGGATGATGATGATATCACATTTTTACTTTTTAACTGGCTGAATTCAAAATTAGATTTAATTAAGTTAGATACATTTTAATCCTTATTTTAATGTCGTCTATAAGGCTACGAACTATTAAAAAAACTAGTGGTTTCTTCCAAGTTATAGGTCTCTTGAACACTCGCGAGTTTTGTAGGCACTACTTTAAGCTTTATTGCAATATGGTTTGTTTGTAACGTGTTAGATCATGGAAAAGTTTCTTTCATTTGAGCCATCTGATAAAGAAATTAAACTGAGAGCTGATCGATTCACTAGCTTATTTAAATACAAGTTAATGTAGACTATATACTATATACTACTCTATAGAGATCGTTAAAACCTCCGTAACAATGATTGCTTTAAGTAACGTATACATATAATGCAAATTAGTTTTGAAATTGCTGAATTTAATTCCACCTCTGGGAAAAGACAACCTTACTCCTTTTTTGGGGGTAAAGAGTTGGAGCTTCAAACACTGTCGCCCCTTCGATCCCAATAGGTAGGTGGATTTTTCAGTCATGCAGGTTATCTCAGATTTCCCTTTATTGAACGTAATAAACACGTAAAATCATTTAAGCACAGTTTTTATAGAATGTTCATTGGGTATGAATTCTTTCCCATTAACAATTGGTTAAAGTCGATTCGAGAGTCGAGAGAAAAAGACGATTTCATTGTTCACTTTTTCAACTATAAAATCTTTATAAAATCCGGTCGTATTGATAGCGATCGTAAAATTAAATCTTTTTAATTATAAAAACAGTGGACTGAAGAGGACTGCACTTAATACTAAAATATATTATTATAAAAAGTTATGTTTTTAAAGTATATCATTAATAATATATATTACATACATAGGATGAATGAGATTGTGTCAAAGAAAGTTTTCAACTAACCAAAAGGGACACCGGTTAACAGAGAACGACCAGTTTAATAATATACTTAACTCCTAAGATGAGGGTAGTACATTCGAAGTCATTTAAGATACTCAGAGGTCAAAGTAAAGTTTTAACTCCAAAGTGCTAAAACAAACTATGTGGTGGATTCATTACCAACGGATATGCTGTTAAAGATAGGTTTCCTGTATTCTACATTAAATACATTATACAAGTAGATGTTGCGAGTACTTTGAAAAATTATGTGATAAATGAATTTAAAACAAATGACTCAAACTCAAAACTTAAAATACTCTTTATTCAAGTAAACTTGTAAACAAGTGCTTTTGAGTCGTCAACATCTACTGCTGGTTCGGAAAGCTGTTCCTACCGAGAAGAGCCAGCAAGAAACTCGGCGGTTGCTTTTTTCAAAGAATAATTCTTATTACTAGTTACATATTTTTATAAATGTCTTATACAGGGTTGAAGAGTAGCTATATCCACGCATTCTTATCGTCTAAGTAATCCTCAATAATATAGTAAGCTTTCTGTCTTAGCCTTTTTTTTAAGTATTTTTAAACTGCTGTAATGGTAAAGTTAAAGTAGATTGCGGAATTGTGTAATAGAATCTTATACCCAAACCCACAAACGATTTACGTACTTTTGCAAGGCACATTTTGTTTATTTAGCATTATATATATTTTCTCTTTATTTAATTGCGGATTATATAGCAAATAACTTCATGATGATATTTGCAAAATTACGCCTAATTCTACAAAAGATTAAAGTATATCAAACTTTGCGTAAAAAAACAACTAACCACTACTAAAACCATAAACAGTAGAGTGTGATTGTGTAATTAAATTCTAATCAAACCCTACATTAGGACACCCAAACTTGTTAAAGGATAGTAAAAGGTCAACTCAAACTAATAGCTAAGTGGTTAAAATAGTTGTAATTCACTTGTTCGTATAAGTTTGATAATATAGAAGTTTTGTTTCTGCAACTAAAGAGTGGGAAGACATATCGTTAGCTATGGGCCATAGAGATCAGTTCACTGAAAGAATGACGAATTGAAATACTTCCAGAGTCTCTACGTGGTAAAACCTAAATTGGGTATGTGTAGAAGACTCATATATGAATCCGAGTATAACTGAATGTTACCCTGGCCTGTTACTACCCCTGGGCTGGGCATAAGCCTCCTCTCTCCATTTTAGGAGAGAGGGGTTGGACCTAAGACCTAGTAATGCTCCAATGCGGATTGGTAGATTACACATATCCCCATAATTATCTAGAGTATACAGGGCCTATTCTAATCAGTGGGTATTTGTTTTAAGTAAGACTTATCCGCCGTGGCCACACGGCGGATAAGTCTTACTTAAAACAAATACTTTATCATATGAGTTGGCTCCAATGAGCCAACTCATATGATAAAGTTCAATAAAAAATTCTCTAGAGAATTCTAAGCTACACCAATGTGTAGCTTAGAATTCTCTAGAGATATGTAGGTTCCTCACGATGTTTTCCTTCACTGAAAAGCGTGTGATGGATTGCTATTATTAATTAGATGCATGAATTTTAGTAGGAAAACTCACTGGTGCCTGCTGGTTTGAATCCTCGATCGTCACTAGCGAGAGAGTTGCACGGGCTCACCCCTGTGCTATCACAGCTTCTTTCGACGTTGAAGTGACTTTAAATAGGTTATTGAATAACAGAAAAAGGCAGGAAGTTCTCATTTAAACATTACAAATTTAACATTAAAAAAAGCGTTGAATCCATTACTTTAAAAGTTTAATACATTTTTCTTCTATTTTGAGCTAAAAGTTCGGATAGTTTGGGATGCGATGAGAGCTTTTGAAAGCGAGATAAGCTAGCGACTCTGAGAATATGGAAACTGTCGTCCGTTCCTTGTATTTGGTTCAATGTTTTTAACAAGCTATCCAAATTCGGCTAATGTAATAGCTCTATACATAATAGTAATATTAATGTGAAAGAATGTATTTCGTCTTACGCTTTCTTGGCTAATCCGCTGAACCTATCGTGATATTTTTTTTAATTTAACTTATAAACGTAATATATTTAATATATGAGGGCTAATATATAGGATAGAAAATTTCTGTTTTTCTTTCGGCAACAAAAAAAAATAAGGTTTATATGATGTATGACTGTCCCTTTGGTGTTCCGAACATCCGAAGGCTGACATTTCTTTAAAAAACTTTTGGTCAGTTATTGAAGCTTTCGATATCGTTATTGAAATTATATACAGTTGTGCAGTAAGTAAGTGCAGTTACCGTTATACAAGTATTATTTTAATTATTATACTTCATGGACAGAGGACCGTGTGTTAATTAAAGTTAAAGTTAATTTTATTTTATACTAGCCATATCGGCTGGAAATCAGTGTTTAGCATGTAATAGTCGCTCGAGTCTCGGAAAGAATCTCTCTGATATCCTACACCCCTTCTTATACCAATTCCCTCCTCTAAACTATAATCGACATCGATTTGTTACTACTCCCATTAAAATTTGTTGTAAAACGACCTCCTCAATTCAATTTACATTAAACTGTTGTGTACTATAAACCTAAAGCATTGGGAACTTTGTTTTATAATAAGTATAAATAGATATAGATAATAATTAAAGTTTGCTTTCGACATTTCGACTTTTTCATGCTTCATTGTCTTTAATGTAAGTTATATAAGGAAGTATGTGTTGTGTACGTCACTCCAAGTTTCCTACCCTTTATGAGGCAATTATAAACCCAAATATAGTTTCTGAAGAGTAAAGTTTATGATGTTATCTCGCTTGCAGACTCGAACAATCCACCGCTTTGAGGAAGTTCAGTAAAATGGCGTCAAAGATGCATTAATTAGCTATTGCTTTGTTAAATTGCTCTAAGGAAAGATGCCCTTGCTTGTGAGGTTAAGATTTGCATTACAAACCAAGAACTTGATCAAAATGTTATATTTACCGTTTTTTTGTCGATAGATATGGAAATCAAAGAGATAGGAGGGTATAATTGTATATACATGGTGAAAATGATAAAACAACAAGGCAATTTTATTTCTATTCTTTTCTATACTACCAAAGTACTAACTGTGCATCAATTATTCTTTTTAACCATTACTCCTAGGGCACACACATCAGTTGGATTTAATCCCTCACTTCAAAATTACAATCGTAGAATTATAGAATTATTGTTTTTCCATCCAAATTATTGTTTTGACATCAAACATCCTTCTTTGAACATCAACATCCATTTTTAGCATCCTTTGTATATAATAAGGTAAACAAACATTTGAACATCTATCCATTAATCAAACGTGCAGTCAAAGCAAAAATTTTATCTTGGTTACAGCAAATGAATTATCAACAGACTGAAGACTTAATGACTTTCCGTTTCATCAAACACCACACTCACTCATTCAACATACAATAGTACATGACCACACAACATTCACTCACAGACATGCTTTCACACTTTCTTTCGCATGACATACTTTCTTTATTGTAATATTCTATTTTTGTTATTTATAATATTAATTTAATTATTTTTTACTGTGAGGATGGCATATGCAACACATATATTATCGCAATGCCATTCTTGCATGTCTGGCAATGCCTTAGTTAATTTTAAAATATCTTTAACATATATATGTATATAGTAATAAATAAATAAAAAAATAAAATAAAGGGAGGTTGATACAGAAAGCTTACTATACTGTTGAGGATTACTAAGATGATAAGAATGCGTGGATATAACTACTTTTCGACCCCATACAAGATAGTAATGACTAAATGTAACTAGTTATAAGTATTATTTTATAAAGAGCAACTGCCGAGTTTCTTGCTGGCTCTTCTCGGTAGGAACAGCTTTCCGAGCCAGCAATAGAGTCGACGATTCAATAGCAGTTGTTTACAAGTTTAATTATAAAGGATATTTTGAATTTTAATTTGTATAAGAGACCTCCTCACAATTTTACTACCACTGCAATGCAACACAACACAAAAATACACATATAACTTTATAAGTTAAGTAAGGTTTGTATTAGACTTTTTGTCAAATAAACTTTATTATTGTTATTATTATTACATATTCAAGAAGCATGTATAGCAATGCAATTTAATAAATTTTATTCTAATGTATTTATCCTTATAGTGCTTACAAGGATAAATTTACTTAATATCTAATTTTAGCTATTCAAGTCAAGATGATACAGCGTTGAATAGTCGTATCGAGTCCACGTTTACAATTGTTTTCAATTATACACAAAAATCTTTTAGCGTGTGGTATCCGGCAGAATAGAATAGACCACCCTCCTTTCTTGCCGAGGTGTCGTAAGAGGCGACTAAGGTAAATGCCGTGTGGAATCCGGCTGCATAGAATAGACCACCCTCATTTCTTACCGAGGTGTCGTAAGAGGCGACTAAGGTAAATGCCGTGTGGAATCCGGCTGCATAGAATAGACCACCCTCATTTCTTACCGAGGTGTCGTAAGAGGCGACTAAGGTAAATGCCGTGTGGTATCCGGCTGCATAGAATAGACCACCCTCATTTCTTACCGAGGTGTCGTAAGAGGCGACTAAGGTAAATGCCGTGTGGTATCCGGCTGCATAGAATAGACCACCCTCATTTCTTACCGAGGTGTCGTAAGAGGCGACTAAGGTAAATGCCGTGTGGTATCCGGCTGCATAGAATAGACCACCCTCATTTCTTACCGAGGTGTCGTAAAAAGCGACTAAGGTAAGTTAACGTCAGGCAGGCGGCCGGTCGTAAAATACGTAGCCAAATCATAGGACAGCATGTTTGTAGCATGTTATGCCGACCCCACTTAGAGTGGGATAAGGGCAGAAGGATGATGATGAGTGAGGCAAACTTTATCGAGTTTGCACATTCTTACAAGTTATATCTATCTTAAATTACTTACACGCTAGTACTATACAAATCATGCCCACGTGGAATGGTCCCAAGAATCCTGGCAGCGTTTCCGCGTTAAATCGCTAAGATGATTCTTTGTGCGAAAAAGGACCCAGCCCTGTTGTCCGAGGCAATTAACCTATGTAATTAATGTGATGAATTAATATAATTCACTTAGGTGAACCAAACCAATGTATAATAATAATTGCATGTTGTGTACATTTCTAGTAGGTTATAATCTTGTGTATTTCTTGATATTTTATCATTTATTTGATATTTGATTATAGCCAGTTTAATGTTTTTGGTGAATGTGATTTTTGTTGTTGTAAGTTGATAAAGACAGTTGATAGAATTAGGCGTTACTTTGCGGAGATCCATAATACAAAAGTAACAATAAAATTATTTTGCGATAATCCGCGATACAGTTAACAGAAAATATATATAGCAAAGCTTTGCCATTTTGTCGTGGAGTCTATCTCCTGATGATGCTTCGGTTGCGGGGCGAAACGATTGTTGAGTTTGTAATAGTGAACGTGTGTAGTGCTTGTGTATTGTGCTGCCAGTGGTGGAGGTTTGTGCATGTGTTTTTATGAATCCTGCATGTATCGGATATGAATAAAACGGCTAGTCCACTATACATTTAGCACTCACTATATATATTTTCTATTTACTGTGTTGCGGATTAAAGCAAAATGATTTTATTATTACTTTTGATAAAGACACTAAGTAAATGGTAGAATGGTTTATTCAATGGTTAAGAGCATACCCTGATATAATGCCTTAAAAATCCTATTTCTCCATTATCTATTATCCGTTATCGTGAAAAGCTCTGTAAGCCAGAAAACTTGTAAGCCCTGCCATTTTTGTTTTGGTTACGCCTCTATATTTTCAGCAGTATCATTTGCACTGTCAAAAGTTTACGCCATTACGTTCGCAGTTAGTTAAATTGGGAATTGTTGAAATTCTAGGAGTTACATGAATAAAATGTAACATTTTTCAGCTCTAAATGTATTTTTAAAAGTGCAAATCCAAACTGAACTTTTAATCCGCTTGTGAAACTCCCAGAACCAACTTTAGTCAGAAATACTTTAAGCCGACAGTGAAATATATTAGTTTGTCACGGCATCACGTGAAATAAATTAGCTGTGGCATTTAATTAGGTTAATATTCCATAATGAAAGATTGTGACGATATATTAACATATACAGCTCCGCCGTGTGGTATCCGGCTGAGTAGAATAGACCACCCTCATTTCTTACCTAGGTGTCGTAAAAGGCGACTAAGGTAAGTTGAACCGCCCTGTGGTATCTCGCTGAGTAGAATAGACCACTCTCATTTCTTACCGAGGGGCTGGTCATAAATAAATAGCCAAAACATGTAACAACATATTTGAAACATGTTGTGCCGACCCCACTTAGAGTGGGACAAAGGATGGAGAATGAAGATATTAACATATAAAACTGTGCTAGCCCAGCGGTGGATTCTTTTAAGGGGAAAACGTGTTCTAACCCCGGGCACCAATAAGTTGTTCTGTTAAAACCCATGTCATTGATAATAACAATTTATCACACGCTTTTCGGTGAAGAAAAACATCGTGGGTAACCCTGCATATCTCTATAGAATTGTGGAGATGTGGATAACCTATCAGTCTTCATTGGTCTTAGCTCCAACCCTTCGCTCCAAAAAACGGAGACGAGGCCAATGTCCAGCAGTGGCCATATCGCTTATGGGCATAATTCAAAAATTATTTAGAAATTAAGTTTTGATTGCTAAGGAAAATACATGAAAAATATTTTTGTTTACTTAAACGAACGGCCTTACATCAAATTATGAGTTCTCTAGTATTGCTGCTAAAAATAATGTGTATTTTTACATTTACACCTATTCATGGTCGAAAATATGTGTTTTCTGAGTCGTGCCGCTACTGCAACCCATCGATCTCTCCATCGTGGGAGGGATCGTGGGCAGCGATCGCCTCCTTCTGCGGGGACGTCATATCGCGGAAGGAGGTGGCGGGTTGGATGCGGGAAGTCGAGTCCTTGGATACGATCCGCCACAGGCGAGCGGGGCGCAGGCGTCTCGCCGAAGTCCATCGCATGCCGCCCTAACGGGGACCTCTGAGCAATCCGAATGGGGTTTATCAGACGCTCGCTGAAGTTAGGTTCCCGAGGTGGTCGATGCATCTAATGCTTCCGTTGTATTGATTAGCGGAGGAAGGGGCTACTGTTTATAGAGGCTCCGACCCGGAGGTGGTGCTCTCCGGGTTACAGAGCCGCTGCTGGCGGGGATGGGGGCAATGTGTACAACGGTACCCTGTCTCCGCCACCAGCAGCGTCGTGGAGCACTGTCTGGTTTTTAGTCGGTGAGAGTCCGATATACCCGCCGCTCGTCCCCGTCGGGCGGTGACGACCCATAATGGGTTTTCCTGACATAAAAAAAAACTTCTGCAACCCATGAGCGATATATGGATCTATCCACACACGTCCTATATCGCGTGCTAATGAATATTAATAACACCTTATAAATTTTCAACGTGAGTTATGTTTATTCATACTAATTACTTGTAAGCCTCACTTAATTACTCAAACTACGTCATCATGCCATGTTAAGTATCAATAAAGGTGAGTTATGACGGGGCCAAGTTGACAATTTCTGATTAAAACTTAATTATGACATTACTGTTAAATTAAATTCTCATTACATTTTCTTTATTACGTGTGGTTCAACTACTTAAAAAAATCATCATCGTTGAAGGTATCCGTGGGTAAATCCGCTCAATAAATCTCGGAACAAATTTTGGAGTATGCTTCATCGGACAATATTTTCATTATTTATTACTATTTTCTGAAATTGTGAAATGATAAGCATTATGTATTACATGACATGAATATTCGAACCAAAAAAGTTTTATCCTTTAAACTTTTTGTATTAAGAAAAGATATCGTGAATCGATTAATTTCGAACGCTGAAAGCTCTTTAAAAAAATTTTTTTTTCATTGTTTCAGATAATTTGCAATACCATGGAAGAGATTACCAAGTATCTAGTAATTATAGCATCGTTAATGACCGTTAAGCTGACAGTGACAGAGAGCAAGAATGAAACTAAGCCCAAAATTGATAGACGGCACTACCAAATGCCAATCTTCATCAATGTCTGCGACATCGTTGATAGAAGATCAAAAGTGCATTGTTACTGTGACAATAATAAGCCTAAATTGGCAACGAGAGCAGATTGCTGGATATTCGGCGGTGGATTAACTGAGGATGACCCAATTTGGCCTAGTTTTACATCGCAGTCTGAATTAGAACATTTAATGTTCAATGTTCGAACTGATGACGCATTGAGTTTTGTACCAGCGAAAGCCATTATTAGACTCGACAGACTTAAACACTTATCTATACAATTTGGAACAATCAAAACGATTTATCCATACGCTTTTACTAATTCATCAACAATAAGACAACTGATTTTAAAATCAAACAAGATAACAAACTTGGAGAAGAACTCCTTCGCGCAAATGATGATGCTATCGAATTTAAGTCTCGACGATAACCAAATATCTGAACTGAAAACTGATGTGTTTTTCAACCTGCCAAATCTGCACATCTTACATCTATCGAACAATAACATAACCTTAATCCATGAAGGTTGTTTCAAGCACCTTAATAATCTGATCGAACTAAAATTAGACAACAACTACATATCAGTAATAATAAGAGAAATGTTAGCCGGACTAGAAAATCTTTCTCGCTTAAATTTAAGAAACAATAAGTTGGAGATGATTGGGAACTTGGCTTTTACCGAACTGTGGGGCCTGAAGGAATTGATGCTAGATAATAACGCTATAGAATTGATATCAGAAAGAGCGTTCGGAGGACTAACGCAATTGAGAAAACTGACGTTATCTGGCAACAAGTTGACAACGTTTTACGAGTATATACTTGAAGATATGAGAAGTCTGGTGGTATTGGATTTGAGGGACAATCTTTTGATGACGATATCATATGAGACAATTCGGCCTGTGGTTGAAAATGATAAATCTCTCTCCTCTGTCGTTTACTTAGATGGTAAGTACTAATTAATGATAAGCATAATCATAACTGTAACTATATGTCATATTGCTTGTATCGTGACGATCGTTGTAAAATGTAAAATGTTTGGAATGACAATAAATGCGATTAACGTTGCAATACCATTCTAATTGGTTAAGCATAGTAAAATTTTGTAACATAGTAAAATTTGGTCAAGTTAAAGTTACTAATGCTAAGTTAAAATTAATAATCCGATTAAAATTACAACTCTATCCGCAAAACTCGAAAATCGTTCATAGATTGATTTGAATTTTAAACACATCTTTTCAATTAAATATAAATCTGGATTCTTTTTTTATGCCAAAATTTCCTACGAATATATTCATTTTCTAGCATTTTTTGGATCAAAAGCCATGTCAGATTCGGTCATAGCGAAGCATAACCTGATTTATATCGTAATATAAAATACCAACATTTCCTTTATCAAATTATCACTCCAATGGCCACAACAATGAAATGTCCAATTAGAACTGAGTCGATCTATAAATTATACTAATTGAAGCTTTACAAAACAATAGAGGGTCGAAACAAAGCTTTACTAAATGATTTGATCATTAATAAAGGGAAGGAGCAAAATTAAACTACATATTAGGCGTGAGAGAAATCATCCAAAATTTAATTTTTATTCCTAACATAAATTAATAGGTAATAGAAAATAATACTTAATGTATAGTATGCCATGTGGTATCCGGCTGGGTAGAATAGACCACTCTCATTTCCTACCAAGGGGTTGTAAAAAACGACTAAAGTAAATTGCCGTCAGGCAGGCGGGCGGTCGTAAAATACGTAGGCCAAATCCGATAACCAATGTATACTCATTTGCCATACTTAGTTAGAGCTATAAGCATGAAAAGTTCAATTCTGTCATCACCAACCCGACCAGGGTTGGTGATGACAGGATATCTCATAGATAATAAATATGTCAGGGACACTTTACAAAAATTATATTAAAAATGAAAATTAAATTAAACTATCACGAAATTGTTCTTTGATATTTATCGCTTATGAAATATTCGTTTTATGAATAAATTCCTATTAATAAAGCGAGTTTATTCCATTAGCACGTTTTAACAGTGTTAAAACTTTCGACCGCTCCAGATTGTTTTAAATTTAGTTCCACTGGTTCTAATTTATTTCTATTCGTACAAACGGTTCATTGTAACCGGCTTGATTATGAAACGCGAATTAGTTTGTCTTTTTACTGTGAGCTTTGAAAATTTTGAAATGAATACGTGTTCAAGACCAATTTTTCAATGTTTACAATTGTAAACGAAATTTCGTTTTACCAACTTCTGTTTCACGGCACACATAAAGAATTTGGTTGGGCGTTTTGAGTAATAACTGTGTAAATTCTCTCTCTTTATTGATCGGTAAAGTATACAATAGAATCGTGTTATTAAATTACACGGTATTAGTAAATAGATAGATTCGGCGTTCCGTATTCGGTATGAAAAGAATAAAAAGAACTACACGATCTCTTGACTACTAACTGAAATTATTATTCCGCCATGTGCTATCCGACTGAGTAGAATAGACCGACCTCATTTCTTACCGAGGTGTCGTGAAAAGCGACTAAGGTGAGTTGACCCACCGTGTGGTATCCGGTTGAGTAGAACCCTCATTCTTGCGATTACATAAAATACGATTAAGGTAAGTTGACGTCAGGCAGGCGGCCGGTCGTAAATTTGTAACATGTTGTGCCGACCCCATTTAAAGTGGGCTAAGGGCAGGAGGATGATTATAATGATAACTAACTGAAACTATTATTATTATTTTTCCTTTTTGCGTACCAAAATTGCTTTATGAATTGTCTCACTTCGTAAGTTAGCTTTCAGAGATTTCTGTCAACTTATCGCATATAAGTCGAACTTTGTTAACTTTTTTCCATTAATAATATTTTTCTTAGGTTTTTTATGGTACATAAATAAATGATATAATTGTCTTGATCTATATATTTTTCTCAATTCAGTGCTTATTATATTCGGAAACAAAATATCATTTACAATGTATATTATCTAAAGAACATTTGAATATGATTTTCTCCGATCTGGACTGGAAGCACGAGAAACAATGGCATTCATTAGCTACAATCCGAGCAAAAATAGGTCAATTTATTTGTTCCTTTGTATTTCAGTAAAATGTGCTCATAACAATCTGATAGAATTTGTCTTAGGGAACTCTATGTGATAAATGTATGATACAGTAGTAACTTGTACTTTAAAATTAATGAAAGAAGTTCAATAAAGAATTATTATTATTATAATTTATAGAATTACGCTGTGAACCGTAATAATAGTATTATTTTGGTATAATCCGGCATAAAAATATATTATAAAAAAAGGTAAGGTTTGCGATTCTTGGTGATATATTGCAACGATGATAGCCGTATCCTTGCTAATATTATAAATGAAAAAGTCTGTTTGTATGTTACGCTTTCACAGCTAAACCATTGTAGCCAATACATGTAGACGAAATTTAGTAAAATTGAAGCTTATATACCGGGTTAGCATATAGTATAAAAATCCCGATTTTCAGATTTTAGGAATAGAAAAAGCATTAATTAAGAGTATTTAAACACTGAAGTCTAAGCGAGGGAAGTCGCGAGTATCACTTGTCGAATTTAAGAGGAAGTTTAAAATGAGTTTTAAAGTTTAAAGTAAGATCGAGCGATTCCAAATATTTTCGAATTCATGCTGCCTAAAAAGAAAAAATAGTAAATAAAACTTGCATCGTCATCCTCCTGCCCTTATCCCACTCTAAGTAGGGTTGTTACAAACATGAAGGTGGTCTATTCTACTCATCCGGATATCACACTATGGGTTAACTTACCTTAGTCGCCTTTTACGACACCTCGGTAAGAAATGACATTTCGTAGACATAGACCTATTCTACTCAGCCGGATACCACACGGTGGATACCACACCAATATATTATTAGGTCCTTACATATGAGATTGGCGTTTTGTCGTACTGGCCACTTTGATCTCAAATATTACCGTTATGGTTAGGAATTCCAAATTCAAATTAATACAGCTATTTACTCATGCATTTGTGTTTCAAACCCCCTAATTCATTTGTTTTTTCTTCTTTTGTTTTTTTCTTTTTGTCAATCTGTTTACAAAATGGAAAACATGAAATATCGCATTATTTACAAGTATGAGTTCCACCGTGGCACCAGTGCTGCAGAAACGGCTCGAAGGATTAATGATGAGTATGGTGACGGTGTCGCAAAAGAAAACACAGTGCGTTTTTGGTTCCAACGTTTTCGTTCTGGAAATTTCGCCCTGCAGAACGAGCCTCGTGGACGGCCGGAGACCAAAGTTGATAATGAAGAATTGAAGGCTATTGTGGAAGCGGATCCATCGCAAACCACGTCCGAGTTAGCTGCAGGCTCCGGTGTTAGTGATAAAACTATTCTAATCCACTTGAAGCAAATTGGGAAGGTGAAAAAGCTTGAAAGGTATCCACACCTCATGAATTGAGTGAAGCAAACCGACAAACGCGCGTCGACTGCTGCGTTACGTTACTCAACCTGCACAATAATGAAGGAATTTTAAATCGAATCATTACCTGTGATGAAAAGTGGATCCTCTACGATAATCGGAAGCGCTCATCGCAGTGGCTGGACCCTGGCGAACCAGCCAAATCCTGCCCTAAGCGAAAATTGACTAAAAAAAGGTTGCTTGTAAGTGTTTGGTGGACTAGTGCCGGTGTCGTTCACTACAGCTTTCTTAAATCTGGCCAGACGATTACGGCAGATATCTATTGTCAGCAACTACAAACCATGATGGAAAAGCTAGCTGCTAAACAACCAAGGCTGGTCAATCGCTCTAGGCCACTGCTGCTTCAGGACAACGCTAGACCACACACTGCACAACAGACGGCTACCAAATCAGAGGAGCTTCAATTAGAATGTCTTAGACATCCACCGTACTCTCCGGACCTTGCTCCAACAGATTACCATTTTTTTCGCAATTTGGATAACTACTTGCAAGGAAAAAAATTCAACTCCGATGGGGCAGTCCAAACCGCCTTCAAAGATTTTATTGATTCCCGCCCGAATGGTTTTTTTAGTAAGGGGATCAATGAACTACCTATGAGATGGCAAAAGTGCATACATAGCAATGGTACATACTTTGATTAATTAAATATATTTCATTAAAAAAAACGACTTTATGTTCCTCCCATAGAAAACGCCAATTTCATATGTAAGGACCTAATATTTTCACGTATGTTTTTCTATTTAAATCACGTGTCACCCGCAAAACCTTATGACCTATATGTTTTGTTAAGAATCCATAAATTTCCACCCTTCCTTTTAAGATAAAGAATGAATGAAATACTCTTATGTTGCGCGTCAAAAAACAATGAAATATACCAGCGTATAACATATTCTTTGTCTTAACATTTAACCGTTAAGAATTTGAAGACAGATTTAAAAACCCCTCTTATTGTAAAAAAATCAATAAATATTAACGCTATCGAAATATCAAAACATAAAGAAAATATAATCTTTTCACCCTAAATATATATTTGTTTACAAAAGTAATACTAAAATTATTTTGCTATAATCCGCGATACAGTAAATAGAAAATATATATAGTGTTAAATGTATAGTGGACTATCCGTTATTTCATAACTGATGCATGCAGGAATCATAAAAACACATGCACAAATCTCCACCACTGTTACCACAATACACAAGCACTACACACGTTCACCACCACAAACTTAACAATCGTTTCGCTCCGCAACCGCAAAACTTTGCAATTTTGTCGTGGAGTCTATCTCCTGATGATGCTTCGGTTTGTGCATGTGTTTTTACGATTCCTGCACGTATCGGTTATGAAAATACGGATAGTCCACTATACATTTAACACTATATATATTTTCTAATTACTGTATTGTCAATAAATAACATGAACAAATAACAACAGTATATATACGAGTGCGATGTGTATACAAAGAGGAAAATAGCCAGAGGCGGCTTACGCTGTTCCTTCATTTGTAAATTTTAATCCTCATACAGCCTAAGGATACACATAAATGTCACCCAAACTTATATTTATAGTCACGAAGGTCCGCTTTGAACTAGATTAACTAATTATTATGGAATTTGGTAAAGTATTGTTTTTTTATATATTTTGTTTCTGCGAATGAAGGCTGTAATTCTCTGAATCTTAATAAAATACACGTACATGCAATCGAAACTAATAAAATTTCAATTAATTTTTTATTAATTGAATATCGGAAATATAATTCTTAATTAAACTTATAAAATAGAGCTTAGTTATGGTTATTAAAGTCAACCTCGTTCTGAACGCAGACTTTATACGACTATTAGATGCCCCAAAAAGATTTTATCTTTGAGATTATCTAAAGCATTTTTTGCTGTTTTCGGGCTCAAACTAATCTAAGATCTGTGATTTAATGTGGGTCGACTATATGGCCTACCAATATTGATATAATTAGTGTTCTGTTTTATTTTCTGCATATTTTATTCATGCATCTACAAATATGCTATTCCCTCAAAACGTTTTAATTAATAACGAGCAGACCCAGTGAACTTCGTACCACCTTGAATGAGCATGCTAGTATGGAGCAAGTAAATTATGTAAAGGCCTGTTAGGCCTTTAAAGAAGAAAGTTAGTAGCCAGATCTTTATCTCATTAACCCTTGATATAACTTACTAATTAAATAATATAGCTATAAAAATAACGACTTGAGGCACAATTCAAAATATATTTTTCACGGTTGTATACTCTTGTTTGTCAAGGAAAGATAAAACTACACTAAACTCTGAAAATTAGAATAGAATAGAATAGCTTCATTTATTCACACAACACAAAATAAACAGATTACACACAGAGAGCAACAACACCCGAAATTATATAGGAAGTAAATTTAGAATGTGTCGTGTCAATAGAAAAGTTCTGGCTCAGCTTAGTGTTGGAGGTAAAAGAATACCGACAACGCTGATATTCTGCCGGATCTCTGTGGAGGGAAGTACGAATATGAAATTTAGATAATACGTTCTACGTATTATCTAAATTATTTCATATTCGTATTATCGATCTTTGATGCTTCTATTGGCCTGGAATTGTATTATAATATGTATATTTTTATTATATTATTTATGTATATATCCTCATAGCTAAGATCTTCTCAGAGTGTGACAGTACAGCATTTAAAGGTTTATTCGCACTTCTGTGAACGAAGTAAATATGACCGATATGCATTTATAAATGTGTGCTTCGAATGTATTTCCCTATAATGTGGAGGAATATTATTCCAGCATTTCGTGGCTGGATACTTAAAGCTGCCACGAAATGCTGCAGTTCTGTGACGTGGCGTATGTAGAGGTGGGACGAGCACTATAGCCTATAGCCATGTCTTGCTTCACGCCAGTTCATTTTTTTATATAAGTATGGGGGTTACTTTGTTTTTATTATGCCAATGATTAGTTTAGCAACAAATAAATTATATCTATTTCTCGTTTTTAAAATATTATCATTTAGAAATGGCATGACATCGCCTCTTGGTGGCATCGAGAAACAAAAGCTAGCACACGCAATAACTTTTTACGTTTTCCTGACTGCATAAGGAAAAACTTTTTTACAATGTATGTTAAGCGTGTAGCAGTTTATTACAAAAAACAGTTATATCCCTCGTCCTCGTTAAACGATTTACTACGACAAGTCGTTTTAGTATGCGAGAAGTTAACACAGCGAAGCATAGAGAGGTGGAACGCTTGGGGTGTTACGAAACAGTGCGGCTTTTAATAGAAAATTAGACGCAGAGTAGCTAAATTTACACCCATATCATACAAAGAATTTCCTCTTTACACGATTTAGGCGTGTGGTATCTGACTCAGTAAAATAGACCACCCTCATTTATTAGGTTATTAAACGGCGATTAAGGTAAGTCAACGTCAGGTAGGCAGCCTGTCGTCAAATAACTAACCAAATCATATAACATGTTTAAAACATGTTTTTCCGACTCTACTTAGAGTAGGATAAGGGCAGGAGAATGATGAACTTTTCTAGTGATTTAATACGATGCGTAATATTAGTACACGACAAACGTATTAATACTATGCATTAGCAAGCAAAGAGAGGTAGAAAGCTAAGAAAAATTAGGCGAATTTCACTGTATGTAATATATTTCCGATATTAACAATTTTAAAACGATTTACTATGGCGCTATGTAATGGTATGCGATAAGAGACCCCTTAGCGAAGAAGTGTAATATTGCATTTGTCTAATTGACAATTTCATTTATAACATGCTTTTAGCTGAAGAAAAACATGGTGAGGAAGCCAGCATATATCCAGAGAATTCTGGGGAAATGTGTAACCTACCAATCTGCGTTGAAGCAGCATGGATGGTTATAGCCTCAGCCCTTCTCTCAAAAACGGAGAGAGGTTGCTAATACTCAGCAGCGGTATAGTAACAGACAGTTAATCTACTTTAAAAGAATTAATATGGGAGTAATTTATAGAATTAGGCGTTATTTTGCGGAGATCCATAATACAAAAGTAATAATAAAATTATTTTGCTTTAACCCGCGATACAGTAAATAGAAAATATATATAGTGCTAAATGTATAGCGGACTATCCGCTTTTTCATACCCGTTACATGCAGGATTCGTAAAAACACATGCACAAACCTCCATCACTGCCACCACAATACACAAGCACTACACAAGTTCACTATCACAAACTCAACAATCGTTTCGCCCCGCAACCGAAGCATGTGACGGTTCCAACCTTACATACATTTTGGCAGAGTTATGTACTGAAGCGGTAGTATGTTAAGGAATGTATATATATATAAAATATTTGTTTGTCATGTTATATGGGTTTTCAGAATGGGTTTTCGATACCCGTTACATATCTGTAAATTTTTCATGAAAATATTTTTTTCAAAATTTCCCCATACATTTCCAATTTTCCATACTAAAATTTTCCATTGCGACCGAACGTCACGACAGTCGCGGGAAATAGACGTGCGTGGATGTCTGGCGGACGTTGCCGGGAGCGCTGCGGCCGAGCGGCTGAAAGGCGAAGGCTAACGTTTCCCGTACCAGGTACAGGGGTAAGCGCCATGATCCCTAGCATATATTTAAAGCTTCGGCTTGCCTGAACGGTGTTGTGAGAGACTTCGGTCTTTTATCTCACAAAAAATTAATGTAATATTTTATTACATGTTACAAGTTTATTATTATTCTCGAACGCTTTATAGTGCCTGAATATAACTTGGTGAGGGTGACTTCGCTGAGTGGTGCTGGGCACTGTACCGAATTAGACTCTGGTGAGTACTGGTGTCGGATTGATGGTTTCAGGCCTGCAATGATTTCGGTCGTTGTAGCGAGCCTCGCCTCGGTCTGCTCCAGGCTGTGAATATCATGATGGTCTTCCGTCTTGATACAGAGCAGCTAGAGTTACTTTAGTGAGTTTCGGGTGATACGGAATGGTATTTTTAGGCCGGTATTGATCTCCGATCTCTACTGTGAAGCCTTGTTTGATCTTTGGACGCCTAGGACTCCAAAAGTAGTGCTGGTACAATGTGGTTTCATAAATGTTACTGATTGATGATTTGGCGTTGGAAACGATGTCTGTTGTCTTTCAGTAGTGCCGAAATCACGACCGAATGTTGCTAGATGTTGTGGAGTCTAGTTTACTAGCCGAAGCGATGTCATAGCAGTGATGGAACCGAACTGTGGACCTTGTTCATAGTTTTGCATGGAGCGTGCGGGGTAAAACCTACATGTGACGTGTGATAGTCCTTCTGAGGGCTTCCCCATGGCTTAGTGTCAGTGATACCACGAATGTTTACGACATTATAGCATGTCATAGGGCCGCTGGACGGGTCTTTACTAACAAGATTGCGGACTAGCTTTAGAAAGTGTTGCCTGTGCTATATCTCTATCTTACGTAGCTTGCTACGTGTAACAAATAAATAACTAATTCTTGTATGCCGAAGGTGCTATAAGCCAGAAGGACGCAGTACAAGCGGGCGTCGACACATTTTGTTATAAATATAACTATTTAACACAATAGTGCTAGCACTATAAATGCAAATAATTGAAATATAAAAATATAACGCTAACGCTCTACGGAGTAATGAATTATTAAATATAATATTTGCCACCGCGTGTGGTACGAAACATAAAACCTGCTGTTATGTGATCTCTGAGGAGTCATGTGCAAATCTACAATTTATGCCACTACGTGTGGTATCAACGAATACAAAACCTGCAGTTATGTGATCTCTACGGAGTCATATGCAAACCTACAATATATGTACCACTACGCGTGGTACCAACGATTACAACAATTTACTGTTATGTGATATCCGAGGAGTCATGTACAGTTTTAGCTTCGTGCTATTATGTTTTCCACTACACGTGGTGACAACGAACGCGGAATGTACCGCTTGAAATGCTTGCTATTGGCAAGATGCACTGTCTTATTATAAGAATTGGTTGATTTATATCAACAATTAAAGGCTTTAAGCCTCATCAAAACAATTATGGCTAACGCCAACTCAACAGCTACGGCTGAAATGAAATTTGGACTTAGGTCCTAGTATTAAACCCAGGCACACGTGCCTTATCTTGGACTACGGTCCTTATTTATTATTATTATTATTTACCCCATTCTCTTTAAGAGCAATGACGGGTGTTTATAAAACATATTATAAATAACCTGTGCTCAAGGGCACAGGCGCACTATAAATTGCATACCCTAACCCTACGGGGGGGGGGCTCATATCCTATGGACGGAGCTCACCGTTGGTAGCGGGTGAGGAGCTACTGACTATCTCTTCTCTCTCTATATTTTTCCATATCGGAAGAATATAAAAGATGGGAGAAGGATACCACATTATTTAAACTGCTCTACGGAGTTGTTTAAGGGTTAGGTGTTAGATCGAGTGAATGATCTTTCTGATGGCTTCAAAAATTATCTTCATTTTTCCATTATCCTGAACTTCCCATCGGGATGGTTTAAGGAGAGTTACAGTATGTTACCCGAGAGATCCTTCTGTTGGCTTTAAAATACATTATTTCAGTTATTATTGACATAACTTTATGACCCATACTGATGGCAAACAAATATATAATTAAATATAAAATATTTAAACTAATATAACCTCTCTGATGGCTATTTAAGAAATATTATAATAAAGAACATTCAACCTTCTGAATGTTCAGCATTTTTTATTATTATGTGTCATGGGTTCGATTCGTGTAATAAACATATATGCATCGAACATCAAGAATATATTCGTGTAATAAATATATAGGATCTATTGTGTATTAAATATATGGGATGCGTTCATGTATTAAATAAATAGGATCCGTTCATGTATTGAACATATATATAACCTGTTTATGGGTCGTACGATTATTGTGCAATAACTAATAATAATTTATGTTTATTTTACTCCTCTAATCTGATGAATCTGTGGTCTCTGACGCTCTAAAAGGATTTGAGTTATTACAATCACAACGTTAAATGGGTCCTAACCAACTAGACGAATCACGTGCCAAATATATAAATTTAAAAGCGCTAGCGCTTATGCGCTTGTTTTATGTATTTCAGTGGTAGAGCGCGGGCGCTCTAACCTCATTTAAATAATATTAATTTACAAATATGGTGAAGTATATAGATATGTACGAAGGGTATGGGGGGAAAACGTTACAATTATCATCAGGAGATAGTTTCCACGACAAAATCGCAAAGCTTTGCGAAAAAACAGATAGTCCACTATATATTTAGCACTATATATATTTTCTATTTACTGTATCGCGGATTAAAGCAAAATAATTTTATTATTACTTTTGTAAATGGGAGTAGCAAACGCCTTAACAAATAGGTGGCTAATTCATTTACAAAAGAATTAAAAAAACGTCCAACGTAGTGGGAGTCGCAGTAAATTACAATTATTATTAACATTGACTTTGTTATTTGAAGTACGATTCGTTTTAACTACCACTAAAATTATTATTCTCGTAGCACTTATAATTATAGCTACAATTATAATAATGTTCCAAGAATCGTTTGAAATACCTGGTAAAGGAATATTTGTTATCCACAATAGAAATACTAAAATAACATAGTTACAAAGTAAAATAACTTTTTCTTGACGAAATTCACTGAAGTGTTACAAACGAAATAAGCAAATTACAATTTCAACAAATTCCTGTTTGCCAGAGTTTCGGAAATAAATTTCTCAACAAGTAATTCAATTAATCACTTGCCCGGGACAATGTTGGGTCTATTTCAAAGATTCAATTTAGGTATTGAATTCCTAAAGTTAATTGCGAAATTATTTATTACAAATAAATTATAGTTATTAATTTAAAATGCCAAAGATCACTCACTTATTTCTTCGTAAATAAGGATTTGCACTTAGATCTATTGCAGTGTGCTTATATAGATTGGCGGGTTTAGCATATTTTCCAGTAATTCTCCATAGATTTATTTTATTAAAAAATTTATGTATTCAATAATAATAAACACACTTTATAGGTCACTTCTCAAGGTTATATTGTTACGGTCTTATTCATAAAAATAGCTTATAGAAAGAAGGTTTTAGACACTCTTTATTTAAAATGACTTTATAAGCTTATAAAACGTTCCATAAACTTGTTTATTTTATTTTATTTTGTCTCTCCCCTCCTCTTTACAGGCTATAGCTTATATTGTTAATTCATCGATTTCCTCTGCTGTTTTTCCCGAAACCTGGAAAACAGCAATTGTTTGCCCTATACCTAAAGTAAATAACCCGACTGATGTTAAACAGCTACGACCAATCAGCCTTTTGCCTTACTTATCGAAAATTTTAGAAAAAGTTGTTTATAATCAAGTACAAAGCTATTTAGAAACAAATAATATTCTTCCCTCACACCAGTCAGGTTTTAGAAAGGGCCGAAGCACTGCAACTGCCTTACTTGATGTTATGGATAATATCTTGTCTGCGCAAGACTCAGGAATGGCAACTATTATCACCTTCTTGGACTTTTCGAGGGCTTTTGACTCAATTAATATCGATCTTTTACTTTCTAAGCTTACTTATTACGGTTTCGACGTGCCAAGCGTTTACTGGTTCCACAGCTATCTTACAAATAGGAAACAGCTGGTTTCATTGCGTCAGAGAGATGGGTCCTTCATACAATCTAAGGCACACGCGGTCCGTAGAGGCGTCCCACAAGGTTCTATATTGGGTCCACTTCTTTTCATCCTCTACTCGGCTGATATTGTTACAAATATTAAACATTGTAAACACCATCTCTACGCTGATGATCTTCAAGTTTATTTATCGTTTCCACCGAAAGATGTTAGTAAGGCAGTTGAATTAATCAATGAGGATCTTGAACGTATTAACGCATGGACCTTGAAAAATTGTCTTGTTTTAAATCCCTCTAAGTCCAAATATATGATGATAGGGACGAGGAAACAGACAATGAATGTAGAGTTGAATACACTTCGAGTAAACATTAGGGGGACAGAGGTTGATCGAGTGTACGAATTCCGCAATTTAGGTTTGACTATAGATGCAAAACTTCATTTTGAAAGCTATGTACAAGAATTATCTCGTTTATGCTTGTATCGGTTAAGACTTCTGTATAATATCAGAGATTTTATTAACTTACAACTACGAATTAGGTTATGCGAAGCACTCGTTCTTTCTAAACTTAATTATTGTATCAGCGTTTATGGTCCATGTTTACTTCAGAGGTTTTTACGTCTCATTCAAAGGGTGCAAAATGCGTGTGCAAGATTTTGTTTTAACATTCCACCCCAAACACACGTTACCTCCTTTTTGAATGACGCAAATATCCTAAAAATGAAATCACGTATTCGTCTTCACTTTGCTACTTTGTTATTTGGGGTCATTAAATTTAAAAAACCAGATTACTTATATGACAAGCTAACCTGGCTTTCGTCTAGGTATTACATCAGAGCCTCACTTTATCGCTTGGCATGTCCACGTCATAGGTCAGCAGCTTTTAGGGGAAGTTTCAGATACCTGGCTACTAAATGCTGGAATAATATCCCACCCCCTCTTAGAAGTCTAAAATCAGTTGCCAGCTTTAAATATAACTTTAAAAAAATTCTAATTTCTAACCAAAAAGCTACGTAGTTTCAGGATCTGAATCTCGTAATACTCTTATTTTTACTTAGATTTTAATGGTTCTTACTAACTAAATTTCTAATAATTACTAAAGGTTATATATTACTATAAATTTTAGTTTTTATCATTTAGTTACATATTTCTGCAAACTAAGTTAACTTTATTCTTTCATTTTAACACCAAATTTAATTTTACTCTCATTTAACTATGATGTAATTATTTTTATTTTATTACAATGGAACTGTAAAAGGTCGCGAGCTCGTGCTCCCCCGTTTCAGGCAGAATACCAGCGCTCAGGGAAACCTGCAGCATTTATGCTGAGTTTGAACCCTTTTACTACTGCGATACGTGGATGCAGAGTGCGGATAGTCTTAACTCTTTTTTTACCTTTTATTATTTGATGTACCTAACTGCTTTTTATTTAACTGTATTTTTTATTGTATTCTTGTATTGTAGTAGTAAATAAAGTATTCATTTATCATTTATTTATCATTCATTTATTCATAAACCTTCTATAACTGGTCTATAACTAAAATGCGTTTATAAATCCGAATGTTGCCATTATAAGGAAATCAGGCGACCAAATGCCCGATCATACCCAATTCCCCACAGATAATGTGTATCGACACACCGATAAAGTGTTAACCATAGACATTATTATGGTCTAAAAAATATTTTATTGTCTACGACACGGGGTCGCTTTTCACACAGTATCATCAGTAGTCAGTACACGTCTTTTATTATTGTTTAAATTGTTTTTTTAATTGACATTAACACGAGACCGATAGATAGAACAGACGACAGTTAACCCACTTGAATTTTAATCCGTACATACGTCAAATGTCGTTTTCATAGTAATCAGTTGTAGGAAAGTCGGCCATCTTTTACTTTATAGCACTGATATAATAGGGTTTGGGGTTTTTTAAAGTTATAGTAGACTTATAGAATGGTTTAGTGCTAAAATGCGTTTATGAATAACGCTTTTTGTAAAACGTACTATAGCGAGCCTATAAGTGAGACATAACTTTTTATGAATAATAGAACAATAATAAGTTAGTCGAGTTACGAGTAGACAGTTGCTTAAAAGGAAATTACTGCCGTCCTAAATAGGTTATGTAGGACAAAATCGCAAATCCGTTGTTGTTAGTCGTGGAATCTATCTCCTGTTGATGCTACAGTTACAGAGTGAAACGATTGTTGACATTGTAGTAGTGTATGCAGTGCTAGTGTTGCATGGTGCTGATGGTTTTTAGTGGATGTGTTTTACGAATCCTGCATGCATATGGTACGGAAACAAATAGTAGTAGTTTACTTTTAGATTTTTTAATTTTTTCAGACGTATCGTTATCCTTAATATCACATTTTTTTACAACTCACACTAAGACTATACACGGGACTTATATTACGAAACTGAAATTAAATTTCCGACTTGCGAAGATATTATATGACAATACTGAAAGTTGAAATACCCTACAAATATGAAATGCGGTGCTAAAGTTCGTAAGCCAGAACGCAGTGTGACCTACTTTGTACTACTGTGTCAATTAGTTTGAATCTGTTGAAATATATATCTTATGGTCTTATTTTTTTTGAATTTATATTTTAGCTGAGACGATCTAATAGCGTCACACTTCTTATTGAAATACTTATTGACGATTACTTTTATCAGCTAGTCCGACACGGAAAACATCCACCATCTTTCTACGTTTTCTTCTTCGACCATTGTATTTGAAAGTAATACCAAAATATAGAACTTTAATTAGAGACAATTTATAGTTATAACCAATATCATGTTAACCAACATTTAAGACCTAACAAAATATTAACATTGATGTGTAATAAAAAGAAAATAACAGCATTTTGCCACCCCACTGATGGGTAGAAGCTCAGTTTTACATGAGAAGAAAGACATGGAACCTACTCCTATTTTAATAAGCCTAGTACTTTCTGTATGTTGGCCAATGGCCCATTCTCTGGTTTTTGGTAACAGTTATTGAGGCTTAAACCCACCACGCTGATCCAATACGTATTAGTATGTGACAAATCTCCTAAGAATTCTCTCAAGTAGAATTCTCTCTTAACGAAAAGTGATTGGTAAATTATATATATCAATAAACCGCATAAAGTAAAAAAAAGTAAAGTAACAGCCTGTTTCTATGCCCACTGCTGGGCTAAGGCCTCCTCTCTCCGTTTTTGGAGAGAAGGATTGGAGCTAAGACCTACCACGCTGCTCCAATGCGGATTGGTAGGTTACACATATCCCTAGAATACTCTAGAGATATGCAGGTTTTCTCACGATGTTTCCTCACCGAAAAGCGTGTGATAAATTGCAATTATCAATTAGACACGTAAGTTTTAATAGAAAAACTCATTGGTGCCTGCCCGGATTTGAACTCGTGTTCCCCTCGAAAGAGTCGCACGGTCTCACCGCTAGGCTTTCACATCAATAAGCCACATACGCTTTAATAATAAAAAACTCATTGGTGCCTGCCCAGAGATTGAACCCGTGACTACGATTATCGAGATGACAACCCTCACCCTGCATGTATCGGGTAAGACAACGAATAGTCCACTCTATATTTAGCACTATATATATTTCCTTTTTACTTTATCGCGTTTTATAGCAAAATAATTTTAGTATTACTTTTGTATTATGGATCTCCGCAAAGTAACGCATAACTCTATAAATTATTCCATATTGAAATTTTTTTTATTTATTAAGTTCACCAACAGCTTCAACATTTACATCTTTCAAATCTATATTCTATTGTAATACAAAACTAAATCTAAATGTAAAACTAATTAAAGGCAAACACCACATGCAAAAGTAACCTAAAACTACTTAAATGTAATTTACAATTGACTAAACTACCAAATAATTAATAAGTAAGTTAGCTAAGATATACATAAAATAGACGTATTATCGTTCTGCCTTAGTTGCTATTAAAGAGATTAAAATTAAATAAAATGGTATTATATTATATTCTGAACCACATAACCACTAGCAAGACAAGAATATTAACATTCAGTCATAAGTATACAATTTATTTGAACAGTAAACATTATAATTTAGAAAATTTCTACCCGGGATACCAAGGTTCAAGATATTTGTAAAAATGTAAAGATGATTTTCTTTTACTGTACAGCAAGTTCCACGTTACAGATTTTGCTAGATAATTCTATAGTTAGTTCCCTGAATGTAAATTGACCGTTTTACGCTGATGCCCGGAATATATTTTCTTTATAGCTTGCCATATACTTTGTATGAAGACTTAATAAAGAAAGCTCTTTGCAAAATATAGAAGTCTCCCGTAGCGATTATCATTTCCATAACAGTAGTTTCAAATTCAAGACAACATTCAGTAGACCATAGCTATGTCTATACATTCATTTTATATATTAATCACGACGGTGTTATTAGGCAAATGACGTAAGCGTTTAACGCGCAAATTATACCTCAGGGGTAGGTGAGATACTTTTCTCTTTGTTTGATAATGGCTCTTCGTAGTTACTTCAGAAAATAATAGGTCCTTCAGGCGTAATGGATTCTGGAATATATGGAAAGAGGAAAAGTGCATTTTCAGCGCGAGTAGCAAAAAATGCGAATAAAATTTTTAATTAGTCGCATTAGATTTAATGAATGCGAAGATCTTCTACTAAATTAGAATAACTATCTGAATTTAAATTTCTGAAGAGCAATCTCGATTCCCTTGATGCATATTAAGTGAGATGCGATTTAAATGTTAACGATACTGTTCTGTTAATTATAGAGAGAGTTAACCTATTCGAAGCTGTGATAGCCAAGCGGTGAGATCGTGCGACTCTTACGAGGTGAACACGGGTTCAAACCCGGGCAGGCACCAATGAGTTTTTCTATTAAACTCATGTGTCTGATTGATAATTGCAATTTATCACTCGCTTTTCGGTGAAGAAAAACATCGTGAGGAAACCTGCATATCTCTAGAGAAATCTGGAGATATGTACAACCTACCAATCCGCATTGGAGCAGCGTGATAGGTTTTAGCTCCACCCCTTGTCTCCAGAAACGGAGAGACATTGTAACAGGCCGCTACTACTACTAACCTATTCTTATCAGCAATTACTTTGAATGGTAATAAATACGTTCTTGTTTCAGGTAACCCACTCAGCTGTAACTGCCGCCTATCGTGGATATATACTTTACGTAACGAGACCCAAGATAATACAATGAAACATGCTCTGGAAAAAATATCGTGTATTCCAGATCCAACATCCGAGAGAAGAGTAAGTGATTCTAAAGATGAAGAGGTAGGTAACAGTAATGTTTTGTCTGATGATAATTACGAATACTACGATAAAGGAGATGACTATAATAACGATAGTGAGAAAAATAAAGTAAATAAAGCAGTCAAGCTAATTGATATACCTTTAGAAGAGCTTCCTTGTCCAAAAGAAATAATGCAATCGATAGAAGAAACTTACGGACATCCTGTTCAGAATGAAATAAGATTAAAGGCATATTCCAATGTTGAAAGGGAATTACCCAGTATTCTGTTCATTTTAACATTATTAGTGTTATTTTAAGCTGAAAGATATTTAGCAAAAAAAACATGTTTGTGATATTAGACATTAATGATTCGCATATCGTTCTAGTCGGTAATCGTGTTATTTATTATTGTAAAAATAAATTTAATTAAGTGTTAAATAGGCTAAGCCTTCGTGTTATAAATAACAGAGCTATTTTAACAGAATATCAATGTCAATATTTGTATATAAGTAAAGGCTTAAAATACATAAAATAACTTGTAATTAATGCATGTTTGTCTTCTGAAGTTGATCGAAATGTTAAATCTTTTAGCATTTTTCTGTGTAAATTTTGTCTTAAACTAATTGTTCGTTGAAATAATCCTCCTCTGAATTTTCTATAAATGTTGTAAATGAAAATCGAATCAAAAATGCCCTAAGTAATTATAACACATAGTTATGTAAAATAAAAAGATGTACATATAATATACTGTTTCATAAAAATGTTAGATTAAATATTTATTTGGTATTAATACCTTTAATCTGCTAATTATGATAAGTGATCTCGTCGTTAGATAAAATTGAATGTTTACGTATATAGGTTTATACCGTGAGATGCTAAAAATCTCTTTAGATATTCCATTATAGAATAAAGTTATTTTTGAAATATAATATTAAATATTGAATTTATAGAATTAGGTGTTACTTTTCGGAGATCCATAATACAAAAGTAATAATAAAATTATTTTGCTATAATCCGCGATACAGTAAATAGAAAATATAAATAGAGCTAAATGTATAGTGGGCTATCCGTTTTTCATACCCGTTACATGCAAAATCCGTAAAAACACATGTACAAACCTCCACCACAATACACAAGCACTACACACGTTTACTATCACAAACTCAACAATTGCAAAATAATTTTATTATTACTTTTGTATTAAATATTGGTTAATATCATACTCTGTTAACAGAAGAGAACAAGAAATAAGACTTAGCAAATAACTTAGTAAAACAGTTAAACAAATTTCTGTTATATTAAATACTTAATACTTCATAGCTCCAACGAATTTTATGAATTCATTAAATGTCACTAAAGAGAAATTCAATTAAATTTTGCAAACAACTTAGCATTTACAGCTAAACAAGCTTGTAATAAATTGCTAGTTACTGAATAATATTTCGATGCTATAAATTATTTTAATGAGTTCATAAAATGTAAGTGTAATTATTTTATAACGCGAAATAACAGTAATAAAGTAACGGTCTGTTAATCCCAATGCTGGGCATAGGCCTCTCTCAGTTTTTTTTTTTGAGAGCTAAGAACTATTAATGTGGATTGGTAGGTTACAGATATAGAATTCTCTAGAGATATGCAGATTTCCTCACAATGTTTTCCTTCACCGAAAAGCGTGTGATAAAATGCAATTATCAATTAGACACAGAAATAGACACATAAGTTTTAATAGAAAAACTCATTGATGCCTGCACGGGGTTTGAACCCATGATCGTCTGTAAATTCGCATGGTCTCACCGCTGCGCTGTCACATCTTGGAAAAAAACAACAGTAAAAACTGAAATAACAGGAAGTGCACATAATTTTTAATTCTTAGTTTCAATATTAAGTCATTGTCAAGTTTTTTGCTGACCAACTTTTAAAGGCCATATAACTTGGAACAAACTTAATAATAGATGAAATGTGAAAACTTTTGTCGTATTACGACGCTTAAGTGAAAATGTGGACTCCCGTGGAAGATATTTTTTAAGGCTATAAAAATTGTACACACGCATAAAATTCACATAACATTACCCTCAGTAATATATTTTTTAGAGACACTGTAAATGTTTTTATTTTGTGCGTTAACGACACCCATTTCAGTACCGAGGATTTGAGTTTTGAAAATATTTATAACGAATGAAGTAATAATATACGTAATTCAACTTTTGTATAATCACTATATAGTTAATGTATAGCTTCACTCACGTCTTATTTATCGGGTAATCCCGACTAGTTTCAAGCCCATACGGGGCCCTTCAGAAAGCTCGGAGTTATTCAGCGGGCGATGGAGCGAACTATGCTCGGAGTAGCTCTACGTGATCAAATAAGAAATGAGGAAATTCGTCGAAGAACGAAAGACAGACATAGCTCAGCGTGTTGCAAAGCTGAAGTAGCGATGAGCGGGGAACGTAGTGCGGAGAACTGATGAGCGTTGGGGTCTTAAGGTGTTGGAATGGCGACCCAGCACAGGAAAATTCAGCGACGGTAGACGCCTTACGAGTTGGACTGACGATCTCAAAAATTGTTGTGGGGAGCCACTGGATCCAAGCGTCATAACATCGTGTGGTGTGGAAATCCCGTGAAGAGACCTATGTCCAATAGTGGACATACATCGGTTGACTAAGAGAGAGAGAGACGCGGCCGTCATTCATGAGCTCTTTATCCGACAGGAACTCCCGCAGCGATATACATTAACTATAAATACCACTCACAATAGTCGAAATTTGAAAAAAAAATTATCAATTACAAAAATTAAATTTACAATAAAAATAAATATGTCAAATTTTGTACGGTTTCGTATTTCTAAGCTGGGCAAGAACTAAGTTTGCTGCCAATCAGATTGGTAGGGACATATATCTAAGAAGTTCTCTGAAGATGTGCAAATTTCATCAGTGTTTTCACCAATTTATGAAAAACATAAATTATTTGTGCTTGATCATGATCATAGTTTATTACAACTTTAATGCTCAACGGAGAAAATTCTCAAAGGAGATACAATCAGCAAGAAACTTGGTGATTTCTTTTAAGCAAAGATTTAGGCCTCATTTAAGCTTTAGTACTTTATTTTCAGGTCATAATTTTATGGCGACTTTAACATGTTAACTTGTGCTATGTTGGGAACTTAAGTTGATTGTTCAATTGCATTTTGTATTTCATTTTTAAAAATTATAAAAAAGTACTGCAGAATATGCGTTCCAGGCAATTTTCTGCAACTACTACAATAAGCTAATATAAATTAAGTGTATTAACGATGGTTCTTATGGGAAAAAACGCCTTGAATTACGCGACTGAAGCACTTAAATTTGAGTCCGAAGTTGATCTGTAAATTTACTTACACATTTAATCTCATGTTGTGAATAGTTCTGATTCTGTTACAATAAATATTTCTACCTGTTGTTTGTGTATTATTTACTTGGACCTACAGATAATTTAAAGAATGATAATTTAAAGAAAAATATTTATTCAGCGGAGATCCATAACACATAAGTAATAATAAAACTACTTTGCTATAATCCGCGATAAACTAAATAGAAAATATATATTAAATGTATAGTGGACCATCCGTTTTTTTCATATCCGATACATGCAGGATACGTAAAAACACATGCACAAACCTCCACCTTGCTACCACAATACACAAGCACTACACACGTTCACTATCACAAACTCCTATCTACAGAATTGATGATTATGATTACCTTGAAATTTAGTCTCATTTAAGCAAAAGGCTAAGATGAAACTAGTGTTTAATGATGGTGTGCTGATCCAAATAAAAATTTAGAATTTAAATTTTTGTCACAGGATTTTAGGCAACAAATTTAACAGGTTGGTGATACATAAGTGTCACAATATTCAAATTCAAATTAAAATTCAAAATATTCTTTATTCAAGTAAACTTACAAACAAGTGCTTTTGAATCGTCAACTTTACTGCTGGTTCGGAAAGCTGTTCCTACCGAGAAGAGCCAGCAAGAAACACGGCGGTTGCTCTTTTTAAAATATAAATCTTAGAACTAGTTACATTTATTTATTACTGTCTTGTACTGAACGAATAAACGAATTTTGCTGTTTCGACATCTTTAAATTGTCTTATCTTTCGAACAGCGTTGGCTGCTGAACTAAGTTTCCCTGAAAGAGTTTTCAAGAGAAGTGAGAACTGCAAGAGAGTGTGTGCTCCATTGGAGTTTTGAATCCAAGGTCACTCCCAAAAATACAGTTGTATATTCTGTTTTCAGTGGTGCATTATTTATGGAGAGCCTATTTGCTGTTTTTGCAGCATTAGGTAATGCAAATTCAATACAATTTGTTTTCCTAGAGTTTAGTACCAAATTATTTACCCTGAACCAATGGGCTACTTGCGATGAACCACTGTTCACTTCGTCAATATTGTGGTCATTTCTATTTGCTTTAAAAATTAAAGATGTATCATCCGCAAACAGTACAATATCGCAAATATTATGAATGAAATATGGTAAATCATTTATATAAACTAAAAACAGAAAGGGACCAAGGATTGATCCTCGAGGCACACCCATAACTAAGGCCGTTCCGGATGACTGCACCTCATTAATGCACACTCTTTATATATAGATAAGACGCAACGAGACGAAGAGCACTGTCTTTAATACCATAATGGCCAAGCTTTAACAATAAAGTCTCATGCTGAACGCAATCAAATGCTTTGGACAAGTCACAAAATACCCCTATGGCATTTTGTGATTTCTCCCACGCATCAAAGATATGTTAATAAAAAAAATGTCTAAATTCTACTAATATTAATTAGAACTTGGAACCTTTTTATTTAAAATATTATTTGCAACTCTGCACTAAATTATTTTGGCAAATTTGTTGTCCAACTCCGAAAATCTCACTCAAAAATGTTTAGGCACGTTATCGTCTTTAATAACTAGATAAAAACTAAACTGAAAGAAATAAAATAAAACGTGTGTGTGTGAACGCACGTAAAAAGTTATTCTTCTTTGTTATAGCAAAGAAATAATACTTAAAGTTACATTCCACGTTTTAGCAGACTACGTTTATGAAAAACGATAAAATAATTGATATAGGTAAAGTAAGAGACGTATAATTTACAAAAAGCTTATGGGCATGTTGCAAAATGTATCTTAATTATAGTGACCAAAACTCATAATATTTTTTTTGCTATAATCCGCGATAAAGTAAATAGGAAATATATATATATATATATATATATATATATATATATATATAATGATAAATGTAGAGTGGACTATCCGTTTTTTTCATACTCGATACATGCAGGATTTGTTAACTATACATATGTTTATAATGGATTGTTTATAAAAGTTTATTCTTGAATTTAAACTATCGTGAGTGGTATTCATAATTAATGTTGAGAGACCGGCTATACTCAAGTCTTATTTTATCGGTTGAGCCCGACTAGTTTCAAGCCCATACGGGGCTCTTATTCATGAGCTCTTTACGCGGCGGAGCAGTTCCCGACGCTGACGCTGCGTAAAGAGCTCATGAAGAAGAGCCCCGTATGGGCTCTAAACTAGTCGGGCTCATCCGTTAAAATAAGACTTGAGTATAGCCGGTCTCTCAACATTAATTAATTATTGAATTTTTGTGCGAATTGTAACTATGCTAACAATTATATACACTCTATTATTTATTTATTAGTCTTAACTTACTAGTATACCCGCTTCATTTATCAGATCATTGGTAGAGTCGATTTAATAATAGCGAGATCTAAAAATACAAAAAAATTCAAGTCTTCATTATTTGCAAATTGGCCAAATAATTGGCTTAATTAATAAAAACAAACATTGTTTAACTATTTACTCGACACGTTGTCTAAAGGCCATCTGTTAAGCTTTATTGCCTTAATCCTAGCGTCGCCAATTAGCCACTTAAAGTAATACCCACGCGTCTCTAAGATAATCTGATTAAATTTCTCACTTTCTGATGAGACACCTTTGAAATTGGCTTACTTTATGGCTTCTGGATAGACGATTAAAAAGCAACGTTATCTAATTAATATGTTGTCATTTTCTTGCCCTTTTCCAACTTTAAGTGGGGTCGGCACAACATGTTTTTCCCTTCCATTTTGTCCTATCATTCGTTAACTCCGACACTACTCCTTTTATATGCATGTCATATCGTACATGTATCATATCGTACCATTTCTTATTCGGCCTCCCTCTCAAATTCAAATTCAAAATTTCAAGTTCAAAATATTCTTTATTCAAGTAAACTTGTAAACAAGTGCTTTTGAATCATCTAAATCTACCGCTGGTTCGGAAAGCTCTTCCTACCGTGAAGAGCCAGCAAGAAACTCGGTGGTTGCTCTTTTCAAATAAAATTCTTATAACTAGTTACATTTGGTTATTACTATCTAGTACAGGGTAGAGTAGTAGCTATATCGACGCATTTTTATCATCTATATAATCCACAATAGTATATAGTAGGATTTTTGTATAAGTCTCCATTTGACAGCGCTTTTAAACTGCTGTAGTGGCAAAGATAAAATCGATTGCGGGATTTTATTATAGAATCTTATACCCAAACCCACAAATGCCTTATTTACTTTTACAATGCGCAAAGCAGGAGTCGCAAGCTTATATCGGTTCCTATCTTCCTTCCTATCTATTGTTCCTATCTATTGTCATATATATAGATATATGACATTCATATTTAAGAAATGTAATCTAATAATGATATAAGAATTAATAAATATAAACTTGTATTACTTTCGGTTATTGGAGGATGTTAATTAATCTCATCCACAAGAGCATCATCTGACCAGTCCTTTTTCCGCAAATTCCGCAAAGTAACGCCTGCTTCTATAAATCAGTCCTTTTTATAGCAGTGAAACATGGGCAGCTTAAACACGGCATGTGCAGAATTTCCGGGTCACGGGGATGAAATGCTACGGTTGTGTAGTGTCACAAAAAGTGGTTGATTTCGTAACGATTATGGCCGCAACAGGGTCAGTGACCATGACTTATATGACATCGGATATAAGCTGCGAGAAGCCAGTCTTCGATGGCGTGTAGCACGTAAACCTCAAAGTTACATCGAAGAAAGATTTCTCAATGTGGTGGTCTCTGGGGTTAGTCCGCGGACTTCAGAAAAAAGCGCTAGCTTGTGATTGTTAGTATACAGAGTTATAAGAGCCAACGACTTAGACCGGATGTTCAAGACCGAACAAACTGGAAGAAAATGAGTTGGATGCAGACTCCGGGTCTTTGGGACAATGCAGAGTAGAAGAAGAGAAGTATTGGTATTTATGATAAAATAACAAATATAGATGATTTATATGGAAGGCAGCCATTTACTTTGTAGAAAAGTTTTTTTTGTACATAGTTGTGTTTTATGTAGTTTCTAAATGATTTTTGGAATTTCACCAAGTTGAACCCCAGGAATGAATTTGTGTACTTTATATAAGTAACATTCTGCGCTTGATCTCAAATGAATAAAAAAAATCCCACGGCATAAAATAAAAATAACAATGCTAAGTTGGCGGCCCTAAATACCAATAATATTAAAAATAGGAGGTGGGTGACATTTTAATGTAGGTGTGAATAGTATTCTATAGTAGTAGATGAGAAGATGATTAGTTCACAGCTTACTTTTCAGCTTGTTTATAACAAAGGTTAAGCATAATAGTTTTAAATAAAAGGTAAGAATAAAGTAAGGAGATTATCTTCTCAACATTTAGTCGGCGTCAGGTTAAGTGCCTACTACAAGACAGAATAATTGTATTTATCTATTAGGCTAAGTACTAATATCATTAGAAAAACGTTTCTTTTAAATATGACAGGAAATAGGAAATTCTTTATTGAAGCTAAAATTGCTTAAATAGTATTCATTAAATGCACAAAATTGGTGATAAAATTATCTTGCATAAATTGCCTAAATTATTAAATTAATCGCAATCATAGGAAAATATATTTTTAAAAGAAATTTAGAAAATATTTCAAATTTTATTGTGAATTCCCAAAGAATACATGGAGCTGCGACGGGAATGGGCGAATCCGGCAAGTAGCGAAAGTATGCATGTCTCATCGTGAGTTATATATTTGTAACGTTAGCAGTTGAGACCGGCGCCATGAAGTAAAAGTGAAAATAAGTATTTATCCGTTTTAACATCTCGGTTAATTGACTCTTCAGGTGACAAGAGTGCTGGCTCCTTTTTCGCACAAAGAATCAGCTTAGCGATTCAACGCGAAAACGCTGCCATCATTCTTTGGACCATAACACGTGGGCATGATTTGTATAGTACTAGCGTGTAAGCAATTTAGGATATATATAATTTATACATTTTTGTTGTAAATAAATAAATAAAAATAAATTACGAAATTGCTAATTTCAAATATGTGTAATGATATGTGTATAAATGTGTTGTGAATAATAATATATTATTTGTGACTTCCATAGGCTGAACACTGATGAGTTTTTTCAATGAAGTATTTATTATTTTTGCGTATAAAAAATTTTAATGCGTTTCTTCTTAACGTAATTATAATGGTATAATATGGCGGAGTAATGAATATGACAACGAGGGTTGTTTCAAAAATATATCGATGTGGCGTGCGAGTCGATCGTTGAGTAGATGGCGCAGGCTGTCTATTGCGAACATACGAGTATAAACATTCATGCGAATAATGGCCAGCGATTACTTCCCTAGTTTTTTTTTCATATTTTAACTAATAATTTTTGATTCAGACATCGCATCAGTTTGGTGCACTCAGCTATATAAAGAAACGAGCTATTGCCCGCGGCTTCGCTCGCGTGGAATTTGGTCTGGCACATTAGTTTTCGTGACAGATCATTTTAGATTTCAATAACTTTTCTTTTTTACTTATTATTAAAAAATATATATTCATTCAGTAATTGATTACTTCTACATCCACAATTTTAGATGTCTAACTTCAAAACTGACGGATTTCAGACAATCTTCGCGCGCCGCGCACATTAGGACTCTATGACGGTCCATTCAAGTCAATCATATAGTGATAACTTTTAAACTATTCGGCCAAATTACTTAGTGTGTAAGAGAAAGTTTTTCTACTGAAATACTGAAAGCAACAAATGCATTGATTTTTATGAGTTTATTAAAAATACTAAAATGTGCATTGTAAAAATCTAATTCAATTAAATTTGTGATTCACAATTTTAGTCATAGTGGCTTCCAAATAAAAGGTAGATTTATGCTGTCGCGGACTTTTATTTAGGACTATTTAAGACAAACAATACTACAGTACATCATTTTTGTATAACTCTAATGATTTAGGCAGCGTACGCAGAGATAGCTCTCAGAGGCCAGGTTTTTCCCGACTTTATTGAAATGTATCGTTATTTACATAAAATAAATACATATTGTTATTCCGATGTAAAACCTATATAACTGTAAAGTTTCATCCAAATCCGTCCAATAGTTTTTTGTGAAATAGTGACAAACATTCATCCATACTCATAAACTTTCACATTTATAATATTAGTAGATTAGTAGGATAGGATTATAATATTAGTAGGATGGGATATAACAGACGCTAAAATTTAAGCAGTACCTACTTTATAAATATAAAGAATCTATTTGAATAGTAAGCAACGAATACGTTCAAAAGAACCCAACTTGACTTAGCAAACGAGGAATATTAAAATTTCCTTTTGAGTTTCATATTATATTATACGCGTGAAATATTTGAACTAAGTATAACTATAAGGAACATACATACATACCTTGAAGATAGAGTATTACATAAAAGATTTTAAGAATAACTTAATATTTTTATAATATACAAATTATTCATCCTAAATTACTAAAGCGGTAGGTCAATACAAATCATACGACGTGAAATGGTCTCGAGAATGCTGGCAGCGTTTCCGCTTTCAATTGCTAAATTGATTTTTTGAGTGTATTAAATGAAGTATTGAGTGAATTAGTATCTTTTACAGTGAACTGAGAATAAATAAAAATATATAGAGTCGTCGTCTAGAACAAATTAAATGGTTTTTCACCCCAGAGATAGCTTGTACTTGGCGTGAGCATTCATTGCCTTTAAATTAGACTATATAATGAAATTCCGCAGTCAATTTTAGTTTTGCCATTACAGCAGTTTAAAAACACGGTTCGAAGGAGGCTGATACAGAAAGCCTACTTTACTAGCGCCGAGTTTCTTGCTGGCTCATCTCAACACCTTTCCGAACCAGCAGTAGAATTGACTATTCAAAAGCACCGGTTTACTACTTGATTAAATAATATTTTAACTTTGTATTTTCTTAGTATTGAAAAATAGCAGAATATAAACCTAGTCATAACGTAGAAAAAAAATTGAATCTCCAAACCAATATAAAGTTATATTATATTCTTTATTACTAATTGTAAGAATTGCAGTTTCCGCCATTAACTACAAACAATAATAAAGTAGTTTCTACTTTCAGTACTTAAATTAGCGTCGATTTTAAATTAACTTGGCTCACTGCTAGATTTATTTCTGAAGTTTCCAGGCGCTCGTAAACTATTATCGTACTTTATTACTCACTTTGAAAAGAATGTTTCTAGTGTTTTGTATCAAACACTTTGTTGAGGTTTCAAACTAAAAAAAAAGTAAAAATAACTACAAGGTCGTTGATCCATTTACTTATTTAGTAAATTATTATGCAAACTATCTACGCTTGTGACGTCGCCTGCGTGGAAATGTCACAAAGTTTTTTTCTGCAAAAATCCCTTCATTATATTCTGAAAATAACATAAAACATAAAAGTAGTTATTGTGCATTACTAATGAGAGATTAGTGACTTGTTGTCAAACATTTTTTTTACCATTTTTGTAGATCTACAATTCTCTATAACATAACTTTAGTGTCTCTTGGTTTACTCGGTGCACGCGACTTAAACTCCCTGCTTGCTGAGTTTTTTACACCTGCGTGACCTGTTTAACATAATTTACATAAAACCGTAATGTAATGTAGTGTACTATTAACTTAAATCTGACGTAAAAACTGCACTACCTTTTAGTAAAAACCGTACGTAACACGTAAAACGTAAATTAAACCACCCTGTATAAACTTCAATCGTACAAAATGTCATCAAATCAAATATTATTTTAAAACCGTTTTTACTTATAGGTTGTTTTAACCGTTAAAGTTAACAGATAGATAGACGAAAAGAGAAACAGATTTCATATTTATAATATTACTATACATTACATGGTCATTACATTTTTCTACTATTTAATTCAACTAAACCACTATACCACGATAGCCCAGCGGTGAGACCGTGTGACTCTTTTTAGGGGACACAGGTTCAAAACCCGGGCAGGCACCAATAAGTTTTTCTGTTAAAACTTATGTACCTAATCGGAGATTGCAGTTTATCACACGCTTTTCGGCCAAGGAAATATCATTTTCATTGTGAGGAAACCTGCATATCTCCTGAATATTTTAGGGATACCGATCTGCATTGAAGCAGCGTGGTAGGTCTTAGCTCCAATCCTTCTCTCTAAAAACAGAACAGGCCTATGCCCAGCAGTGGGACAGTAACAGGGGTTTATTTCCTATACCCGTTCTGTGGAGCAAGCTTTAATATAGTATTTATAATTTTCTCTTACGTTATGCTTAAAATTAAATCGTACCTCGCTCCCCTAAAATCTTAAAGTGAGTAATTATATTGTCATATAAAATTTCACCTTTGGAATTTTGTATAAGCCCATGAATGTAAACGGAAAGGGAAAGGCGAAAGAATCTCGCACAAGGGCAAACCGTAGGAGCAGGATCAAGTAACAAAGGTTTTTAATATGTAAAAGGGAAGAAAATATCTTCAAAGGTGAAACTTTAGACGTAAGATTTTGCTTAAGTTAAAATATTCACGTGTCAATCTTTGAACATGTTAAAGAAATTATATTTGGCGACGAATTTTAATTAATGATAATATTTACAAAACTTACAAACGCTGCGCTATTTTGGCAACCTTACCCCGTTGCAGTGGATTCGATAGTTACGATATAGTGTAAATATATCAAATCAAATCAAAATAATCTTTATTCAAGTAACATCTTTCGATGACTTTTGAATCGTTGATAGGATCAATATGATTAATGAAGCTACAACTGGTTCGGAATGTTACCGAGAAGAACCAGCAAGAAACTAGGCGGTCAATCTTTTAAACATTTTCATTTTTACAATAATAAACGGCAGTCGTGTATGAAACTGAAAAGATTTTCAAATCCAGGCATTTTTATGACCCAAATAATCTTCAATTTTGTTATATGATTTACGTTTAATATCTCTTACTGCTTTCTGTAGACTGTAGTTTGTTTTTTTTAATAGATTAGTTTATTTTTGTTTTGTAAATAAGTAGTTTAATTTAGAACAAATGTAAATAAATATAAAATTAATGATAATTAAATGAAATGAAATGTTAACATATGAGTAATATATACACAACGGGCGAAAAAAAATTGTATGCCGTTTGATTAAATTAATATTGAAGAGAAAAACTAAATAACAAAATTTTATGAAAGCTGATCATGAACTTCAAACGAGAAAACATAGTTTGGACCCCGTAATTATGTAACAAAATGTAAGTAAAAACATTATTGTCTCTCATTCTTGTCTTGTTAAATTTTTTCGTATGTTGTAAACGTAACATATTGAATGCAATTTAATAAAATAAATCTATACTATACCGTGACGAGACTATGTCCAGCAGTGGACCTCCACCGGTGTGTCGAAAAATATGAAGAAAATAAATCTACACTTATTATAAAACAAAGTCTCCGAAAGCTGTATGTCACATACAGTGATTGATTTAATCGAAATCTACTGAACAGAATTTTGTGTTGTTTTTATTAAAAAGTAATGAAATTCTTTTAGAAGGTTTAAGTTAAGTACATAGGAGTTTCATGCAATTGTTTTGAAGAGGTTAAAGAGTTTTTTTAAAAGTCGCCTGCTTGGAGCTTTAGTCGCGTGTGCTTTATAGACCAGCAGAGATAGACTAAAGTAATGTAGTAGAGGATTAAAGATGTATAAAAATACTACAAAGAAGTCCGCAACAGCATGTCTCTATCTCGTATGGTTAACACACAATAACTACTAATATGTTCAAAATTTCATTTAAATACACTGACTTCCATGCGAGCGAAGATGTACAGCTATCATCATCCTCCTGCCCTTATCCCACTCTAATCTGTGGGGTCGGCACAACATGTTACAAACATGTTGTCTCATGATTTGGCAACGAATTTTACCTGCCTGCCAGACGTCTTACGACCCCTGAAGAAAGAGGGTCGTCTATTCTACTCAACCGGATACCATACGGTGGGTCAACTTACCTTAGTCGCCTTTTACAACACCTCGGTAAGAAATGATGGTGGCCTATTCTACTCAGGCGGATACCACACGGCGGGTGAATGAAGCGAAATGGAATGACGCGTCGGTCGTCTTGAGCAGGCACAGCTAATTTAATAAAAATTTTATTGTAAAAGAAAAGATAAGATTAAAAATCAATTGAAGGCTACTAATTTGTTATATAATCAATGGATGAGATGATAAATCTCTAAGAACCAATTACGGGCTAAAAATTGCTAGCAAAAAACCGGAACAAGCAATGTTTTTTCTTATCTCAATATTGCCCATTCTTACGATTATACTTTTGAGAATTTCAATTAAAATCGGATTTCTTTTGATTACGTAATAACAAAGTTATATGAAATACATAACTTTATATTCTTCATTGCCCTCTGGTCTTCATTTTTATCTCGCGTTGAAGATCTTTTATAATCCCGTTCCGAAGATCGACATTAATATTTTATTACAATAACAACGAGCCATGAAATTGCAAGATTGTACGTCTTTGCGAGTAAAATCGATGAAGTAGAACGTTCCAAAGGTAAGATATACTAAATGTCGTTATAGCGGAGAATATTTGAGATTTCCTGTTATTATTTTACTCTTTTTACTACTAACCCTGTATTAGTAAAAAATATTTGGAAACATCAGAAACATAACACACAATTAGAAGTATATAAGTATGTCATACCGCTGGACCGATTTTAATGAAATTTTCAGATAATCTTAAGGATGACCCAGCAGATGATCTTATAAACTTAGGTGGTGTTCGGAGCATTTTTTTTAACTGTTGAGTTCTGTTTCGAGGGGAAATTGAAACTAGACTGAGCAACAGCAACGCCTGGCCGTACAGCTAGTAGCCTTATTAACGAATAAGATCCGATTATCTTTCTACTGTCCATTTAAATCATATTTACCATTTGATTTTACGGGGATGTAAAAGGGAGGCTCTTCGCAATCGGTCTCTTCAATAGTCAACTTCACCTGCTCACGGTACACCATGCAGATTAACCGACGAGACTCTGGCGACCGATAAATGTCGGTATAATCATTCCTGTTGCTGACCCAAATTCTACCAGACCGCCAGAGCAGCAGCACTGTCAGTATAACATGGTCAGCACTGCGATCACCAACCCGCATGCCAAGCGTGGTGATTGCCGGAAAACTTTAATGATCCCATGAAAGACATATGTTTTGGACGTGGACGTCCATCGTTTGAAGATGATATGTGCTTAAACTTTCTTAAACATATTTTAGCTTTTTTACTTTTTCAAGAAATTTTTGGGGGTTTGTTACGTGACACTGATTTATACCACAAATTTTTTCCTTTATTAGCAGAATAGACCACCCTCATTTCTCATTTCACACTTATACCACAATCGTCTTGCTAAATCAGTAGAATAGACCACCCTCATTTCTTACTGAGGTCTCGTAAAAGACTACTAAGACAAATTGACTCACCGTGTGGTATCCTGTTATATAGAATAGACCAACCTCTTTTAACCGAGGGGTCGTAAAATACGACTAATGCGAGTTGACGTCAGGCAGGCGGTCGGTCGTAAAATACGCCAAATCATGTGACAACATGTTTGTAACATATTGTGCCAACCTCACGTGGAGTGGGATAAGGGCAGGAGGATGATGATGTTTTGCTATATCAGCAGTTTATATAATAAATGAAATCACCAATGTCAGACGCGCGCGTACAATAAGAACGGAAATAAGGGAAATAAATAAGTCTCTGTGACATGTATATTATTTATTGTTTTAGGATTCCCCTCTTTTCTTTTAATCTTGACAAAAATATAATGAAATATGGCTAAAAAAATGATAAGTCCATTATGAAATTGGGACAAGAAATTTATAAATATAATGTTATAAACGTTAAAAGTATAAGATACTATATTTGAAACAAGAAATCAACACGTTACTGTGGCATTTTCCCTCTCTACCCTTCTAACCAGTGTTTTTTCACTGATACACTGATTTGATCACGTAACTATAATAAATTGAATTCGACTGAGCTTTACATAAGTAAATATTATTTGTTATGGGTGACAGACAGCCGGTATTTTTTTTAACAAATACTTAAATTCATATATCAAAGTCTAGAAGAACCAACAAATTGTTTATAGAAAATGTTAGCCCTCGATGAGAATGGAACCTGCGACCGAAGGAGCTGAAGGCATTGTCAATTCCACCTGCGTCATCAGGGCAGTCATCTTTGACTGCCCTGATGACGCAGGTGGCTTTGACTGCCCTGTTAAATAAATCCGTGAACTCTTGTTCACGGATTTATTTAACGCAATAGTTCAAATTGGGACACTACGCCTAAATTACTACGTAAAATTTGCTATGGTTTTGGGTCTACGTCAATGTTGAATGTACGTAAGTTATTTGTGGTTTTATACTTTGTTTCAGCATAAAATGATTGCAGTTATTGTTTTTTCAGGAATTTCTAGGCCTGTATTGGTTAAAGCTAAGAAGTGATAAGAATTTATCTTAGTTAAAAATACATATTGCTGTTACTGAATTTGCTATGAAACAACTCAAATGAAACAACTACACGTATTGATTAAGTAAAACAAAGTATTGAGAGACGCATTAAATTAAGTCTTCGATTTAAAAATCTTTTTATTCGATTTAAAAGATTTTTGCCATAAAACGTTTTTATTTTAAACTGCAATCATAATATCGTTTGACTCATTTTCAAGCAATATTTTGTTGCTTTAAAAAAAATATATACTTGACAAGATTTCGTTCTATTTTGAAATTCCCTTTATTATATGCTTCCTTTTTTAGCTGATACCAATAGAAAAGAGAATTTTTTACTTAATATTGACCAGATAACTATGCAATCCTAACAGGCACACTTTTGAATTTATAGTATTAATATTAATATAAAGAATATATAAAAGTGTATATTATAGATGAAGGTTTGCTGCGATTGAACACTCACTGAACTCTTAGCTCGGCTAATAGTCTTGGGGATCAATAGGCAGTATATTATGCCCCTTTCCCCACGTATTAACAGCTATTATATCCGAGCGTTCATTGTACGCTTAACGTACTATGTAATAATGATTGAAAGCTCTTAGCTTTACGTATCGTGCACATTCCTACTTCCATTTATCGTACATGGTTGATTACATTGGTTATTGTTGGTCAAATAATCTTTTTTTGTATCACCTGATTAACGTATACGTGTTAGGTGTATGGACTTTCACAAGAAATTAAAAGTAACTGTACTTTCCCACAGCTAGGCATAGGCCTCCTCTTTGGAGAAAAATGATTTGTAGAAAATTTTAAGAGCGAAATACACATTACTATGACCCAGTAATTCTCCAGAGATCTGCAGGTTTTCTCACTATGTTTTCATTCGCCAAAAAGCATGTGATAAATTGCAAATATCAATTAGCCACATAAGTTTTAATAGAAACACTAATAGGTGCCTGTCTGAGGTTTGAACTCGTAATCTCTTTGAGAGGAGCACATGGTCTTACCAAACGGTAAGACCATGTGCTCCTCTGTGCTTTGTTGGTTTGCAGTTACCTTATTAAATCCAAACGATTTAATAAGGTAACTGCAAACAAACGAAGTCCAGTAATAATTTAGAGTAATAGTTAGTTTCAAAACATGTTTGGAATGACGCAGCGGATGATCCTTTAAGTTTAGTGACAATCGGAGCATTTTTTTAGGTGTCGATGACACTTTTTATAATTGATATCATTAAATTAAGGTTATCAAAGCGAGCTGAACCGCTAGTAAGTTATTAAAACATGACAGAACTGCAACTAATGTATATAATTGATATATAATAATAATAAATAATAATTGATATATAAAGTGAAACAAACAAAATAAACCTTAAGCAACTTACAAACACTGCTTCACTATAAATTGTCTCACTTAGTAGGTTAGCTGGAAGAGATCTCTGTCAAAAGGATAAGTTGATAAGTTTTTTTATGTAATATGTTACGACGTGTTTTAAATACAACCTCCTTCATATAATTAGTCAGTAAAAAAAAGCATTGTCGCTGTCATTATGTGTTGAGTTGTTGAAAGAGATTAAATGGGTTGATTTTTGGAAAATCGCTTCTTATTTATTAATAAGTCTAAAGGAAAAATATTGTTGTCGTTATAAAAACAAATAAATAAAATCCGACTTAAGAAAAACGAGAAGTCAAAAAAAGAACAATGAGGAAAGTTTATGTCTTAATATTTACCTTGTCACCTATGCTAAGATCTCATAAAGGAAGTGAAAATTATTGCGTCATAATACTTTGCAAAAACATCAACAATATTTGGCTACACGGGTTGAAGAGCCGGACAACAATAAAATTAATTAAAAAACTGGGCGAGCCCTCACAAAATAATTTTAAATGTTATCACAACATGTCATATATATTTTTGTTTTTCAAACTTATACAATACAGAGGTAGTTTCCAATTTCGTGTACATTTTGAATAGATCACAAATTAAAAGTGGAGTGGAACAATCTGATGTTAACATTTGAGTGTTGAATTCGCGGGATTAACATATTTGGAAAAAAACCGTATTTCAGTCCGCACGCAAAAATAAAATATTTAAAATAAATCAATAAGATTAAAATACTTGCTTGGGAATATTATTAGCTAGGTGATTACATAATACAACATTGAACGAAATTTGTCATGTGGTTGGTGAGTTTGATTTCTAGTTTGAGATAATAAATCATCATCATTCTCCTGCCCTTATCCCACTCTAAGTGAGTCGGCACAACATGTTGCAAACATGCTGTCATATAATTTGGCTACGTATTTTACGACCGGCCGCCTGCCTGAGTCAACTTATCTTAGTCGCCTTTTACGACACCTTGGTAAGAAATGAGGGTGGTCCAATCTATGCAGCCGGATACCACATGGCATTTACCTTAGTCGCCTCTTACGACACCTCGGTAAAAAAGGAGGGTGGTCTATTCTATTCTGCCGGATAATAAATGTAAATAATAAATATCCACAACCACCGTCGTCCGACGTCCCAAAGTAAGTAACATAATACTTGATTTATGGGTGACAGACAACTCGTAAATATATACATATATAATTTTAAATACTTAAATACATATACTCTGACTAGAAGAACCAAGAAATTGTTTATAGAAAACGTTGGCCATCGGCGGGAATAGAATTCGCGACCCGCGGAGCTGAAAGGTCACTGCCACCTGCGCCAACGGGCCAGTCTATTTGGTTTTGTTGCTAAGTTAATTATTTTCTCTTTTTTTGGAGATTAAAATGGAGCTATCTAAGTTGCTCTTATATGGACTTATCCAGAAAAAAATATTTTATTTATTATTTAATAGTTGTCAGTCACAGATAATACAAGTATAGTACGCGGCAATAAATAATGCACATCGAGGCTCAGAGAGAGAAATCGGCTAGATTCAGCTTCATAAAGCATTGTCTCTGTCACACAGACTGACGAACCCGTGTGTGACAGTGACAGCGCTCTACGAAACCGGATTGGCCGGCTGTTTCGTTCTAAGTTCTCGATGTGCATTATTTATTGCCAGGTGCAGTTACTTACATCCTTTGTATGTAATTGTCCAATATACGAGTATTTATAATAACAATGTGTTTTCGTACACTTATTCAATAAATAAGACGCAATTTTCTCAAAAGTCAGCTTATTTATTCGATTTCAAACTCATCAAAATCGACGGCGATAATGTTTTTTCATATTATTGACCTAACTATCCGGTTGTATTTGAAATATATTTACATGTATTTTATTTCAACTTAAATCTATGTAAATACACTTATAAATCGGTTGCCCTAACTCATTTAGATTTCTCAACTATTTAGAATTAATAAACACTTCGCATAAATTTATCATATTTTATTTTTTTATCCTTTATTTTCTGGATTTTTTTCATTATTTGTGCAATATAAACCTTTTTGCTTTCTTCTTTTTAATGTATACCACTGTCGAAAACGTAATAAATTACAAAAAAGTTGCGTAAAACATTCTCAATTCTTTATGCCTCGAATCGATACCAAATTGAAAGCGAACGGGAACAATAAATTATGTAAACATTTCGAACAGTATGTGCGGGCGTTGAGTTCGCGGAATTCTCGTGCTGGGAACAAAACGCTTACTTGCCATTTATACCGTAACAACCTATTCTGATCAAATAATTGTTAATCCTTATTTGGATTGTAGCACAATGACTAGCTTTTATGTAGCGGACAAAAGCTGGATTAGTGGAATATACTTGATTAAGATTTATCCATATGTATATATAAATAAATACATATAGCAACCACGCTTGCAATTGTTTTGCTATAATCGGCGTTTGTTAAAAAAAATAGATTTTTTAAATGCTTAAAGTAGGAAGCAAAATCTGTCTTCATACCTTTTAGTTAGTCGCAAAGTGTTTTGTGTTAGATCTTTTATGATACTTAGGTCGAAACAATCATTGAGATTATCGTAGTGAATTCGTGTAGTACTTGTGTGTTAAAGGTGGTGTTTTGTCATTCGTGCGGTAACTAATCCTAATAATATATAAAATAAAATTATAAAAAAAATAAGAATTATATGTTTTTTAATTTTTAAACGTTTTTTTATTTTTATTTTTTATATAGTAAATATTGAAAACAACATATAATTTAAATTTGTGGATATAACATACATAAGAGCGAGTTAAAATTTTGTGCCTCTTTTTCATATAATATCGAAAATAAAAGTAAAAGAAACGGATAAAAGCAACCGAATTTTGCAAGAATTACGATCTGGACCGCGTCTTAGACCTCCAAAACGAATAAAGGGTGACATGATACGATACGCAGGACATGATTGGATGTGGAAACCCCAAGAATGTCGGGAATGAAGTGAACTATTGGGGCGTTTGCAGGAGGCCCATATCTAAACTAGATACAGCCGCTATAAGAAAATGGCGTGTGGTATCCGGCTGAGCAGAATAGACCACCTTCATTTCTTTCCGAGGTGTCGTAAAAGGCGAGTAAAGTAAGTCGACCCGCCGTGGGGTATCCGGCTGAGTAGAATATACCACCCTCATTTCTTACCGAGGTGTCGTTAAAGGCGACTAAGGTAAGTTGACCCACCGTGTAGTATTCGGTTGAGTACAATAGACCCCTTTTTTTTACCAGGGGTCGTAAAATACGAGTAAGGTAAGTTGACGTCAGGCAGGCGTCCGGTCGTATAACAGTCCATGATTTGACTGACAACATGTTTGTAACATGTTGTGCTGCCTTCACTTAGAGTGGGATAAGGGCAGGAAGAAGGAGTAGAGGCTGCTATAAAAAAGCAGACAACGTTAAATTTAAATTTAACGTTAACCGTCGTTAACGGTAAGGGAATGTTGATTAATGTGGAATACATCCGCAGCCGGCAGACACGTCGGTAAAAAGAAAGGTTAACGACTTATCCCGTAATAAATCGCCTGTCTGCGCGCCTTTTTGGCTTTATAACGAAAAAGGGCTTAATAAAATGATATAAAAGACTGTCATAAAAATTGTCTGAACTGAGAGTTCATGCGATATCACACTTACATACTCTAAACATTATGCTCACTTTAGCAGCAATAACAAAATTATATAGTTATTAAATTTTATGCCCCAAATAATATTCATAAACATTCGTTAACTCATGGTTCGAACGTGAAAAGATATAAAAAGTAATAGTAAAATTATTTTGCAATAATCCGCGATACAGTAAATCGAAAATATACATAGTGTTAAATGTTTAGTGGACTATCCGTATTTTCATACCCGATACGTGCAGGATTCGTTAAAACACATGCACAAACCTCTACCACTTCCACCGCAATACACAAGCACTACACACGTTCACTATCACAAACTCAACAATCGTTTCGCCCCGCAACCGAAGCATCATCAGGAGATAGACTCCACGACAAAATCGCAAAGACTAAAAATTGCCACAAAATTGTCTTAACTTTTTATTTGAGCTACAATATGAGGCTCCCTAAAAATGGGGTACAGAGGTCTCCGCAAAGTAACGCCTAATTCTATAAATTATTTGAGAAAGGATATTAAAATTATAATTAAAAAATGCACCCCAATAAAAAACAAGTAAATATGACTTGTGTATATTTTCAAATATTTTCTGGTTGGTGGTTTTTGCCAGGAATGTGTCGAATTAACTGATTAAGCTTTTCATTTTAACTTATATAGAATAATTTTCTTAATCAAAGAGTATTTTTTACCCTTATTAATATACCATTTTCACGAGGGGAAAGTTATGATTATATTATAAAGCGATGATGACAAAGAAACTTTGTTAGTATGCAGAAAAAACAGTTTTCAAATACCTAAAGCAATAATAGATCTGGTTAATCGAATATTCAATAATTTAGTAAACATGATTTAATAATAATATATGAAATAGTATCAGTGCATGCCAAGAAACAAAATAAATATATCATCATAAAAAGCTATTATAGTTGAACACAGGAATTAGGTGGAAATTATACAAAAAATACTAAGAAACAGAGTAAAAAACTGCGTAAATTATAATTATCTCAATATATAAAATGAATATCTATATGTCCTTTATAAACTCCAAAACGGCTGGACCGTATTTAATGAAATTTTCAGACTTTTTTTAGAGTGACCCAGCGGATAATCACGAAATAGAATAAATTTACTTTTAAGATTTTAAGAATTTTTATAGTAGTAGCGTGTAAGTAATTTAATATAGATATAATTTGTACATGTTTGTTATAAATAAAAAAAAAAAAAAAACTTCAAAGTGTAAAAAAAGCTTTTAAGAAAATAATTTCGCGTAAATAACTAAAAATATCATAATAGTTGTATAATGTGAGGAAATATTTATTTCATCTTTAAGCGTCTTTTCTGACATGAACTAAAAATAAACAGAACTTCATTCAAGTATATTCGGCAACAAACTTATATAATTGGTTGGGTAAGTTTATTTATAACATAAGTTTGAAAACTTTTTCTTTGGGGACTAGAGAGGGATTTGTAGTTATCCGTTAGCAAGTCGCGCATTCGATTTAACTTGTTCAATCAGAAAATATGGCTTTGTGCGACTGGGAGTTGGGCTTTAACACTGAAGCAGCTCAACAGTAAAAAATAGTAATAGTAACAGTCTTCTCCTTTCTCCTACCCTTATCCCACTCTAAGTGGGGTCGGTACAACATGTTTTTCTCTTCCATTTTCTTCTATCATTCGTCAACTCTGGCGCTACTCCTTTTATATGCATGTCATACTTCACACAGTCCAACCATCTCTTTTTAGGCCTTCCTCTAGTCACATATCCATCCACATTCATACTCAACACTCGTTTGATCACATGACTTTCATCCCTCCTCATTACATGTCCATACCATCCCAATCTTGCACCTCTCATCTTTTCTATAATGGGCGCAACTTTCAGACTTCCCCTTATATACTCATTTCTTATTCTATCAAGTCTTGTCACACCACACATCCACCTTAACATCCTCATCTCATTTGCATGTACTCTTCTTTCATCCATCTTTTTCATTGCCCAACATTCTGATCCATACATTACGACAGGTCTTATGACCGATGTGTAAATTTTTCCCTTTAGTTTAGGGGGCATTCGGGGGTCACATATTGTGCCTGAGACCTGTCGCCACTTCATCCATCCTGCATTCATTTTATTCCTCCTTAACAGTATGTAATAGTAAAAATTTGACAACTATTATTTATGCCTTACGCACTCGCTCCAACCACTACCAATGTCTCTTTTCAGGTTCTCGCAGGTCAGTTTGATACATCAATACTTTAATATTTAGTTGATGCCGGAATACCTAGATACCGGCTATACTCAAGTCCAATTTAAATTTAAATTAAATATAAAATTTAATATTTGCTATTAACTTATTATGAAATAAGTGCCCGAAACTTGAGCTTCACGATCATTTTATTTTTTCTGTCAGTGTATCTGTATGTATGTATGTATCTATGAAGTTCTTTATAAAACTTAGGACCAGCAGTAGACGACTATCGGTTAAGGAAGATTTTTTTATATATATGGTTATTTTATTTGTATATACACATACGGTCGTCCATACCCAAGTAACTTATGGGTGACAGACATCTGGTAAATATATACAAATATAGTTTTAAATAAAATTTTAAGCAAAAAAATTATGTTAAATTTAAAATGTTTAAAAGATTTACCGCAGAGTTTCTTCTCGGTAAGAGCGACATTCCGAACCAGTTGTAGCTTCATTAATCATATTGATCATGACGATTCAAAATTGCTTGAAAAAACTTATTTAAATAAAGCTTGTTTTGATTGGCCCGTTGGCGCTGTGGGTGACCCTGCCTTCAGCTCCGCGGGTCGCGGGTTCGATTCCCGCCGAGGGCCAACATTAAACGAGCCAACATAAATAGAAAAACGAGGAATTAAGGAACTAACTAATTGTTTTTTATACTTACGACAACACTCAGGTTTTATACTTACGACCACATTCTTTATAATAAAATATGCATCTGGTCATATATTATGAAGAATTAATGAAATACTTGCATTAAAGTAGCGGCCTGTTACATCCCTGCTGGAAATAGGCCTCCTCTCTACATTTCTGGAGAGAAGGGTTGGAGCTAAGACCTACCACGCTGCTCCAATGCGGATTGGTAGGTTACACATATCTCCAGAATTCCCTAGAGATATGCAGGTTTTCTCACGATGATTTCCTTTACCGAAAACCGTGTGATAAATTGCAATTATCAATTAGACACATGAGTTTTAATAGAAAACTTATTGGTGCCTGCCCGGGTTTGAACGGGTCTCACCGCTGGGCTACCACAGCTCTAATACCATCCAGGGGCCGTCTCTGCATAGAGAGCCGGTTATTGGCTAGACCGGACCTATTTAAATATAGCCAGGCTATTGTCATCAATACCTGTATTATATAATTGAAAAAAATGTTGTTAAGTAGTAAAGTTTAGTTGTAAAGTTTTTGTAACAAAGAGGAGAAAGAAAGGAACGGAGGAAAACGGAAGTCTCAATTCTGAAGCGTGTTCGACGCTACAGCAAAGACAAGTGAGGATAGCGGTGGGAGGTGTGGAGATGGTCGGAGAAGTGCAGACAAATGGGAGTTTTATATAATGTTGGCCCGCGGCGGGAATCGAATCCACGACCCACGAAGCTGAAGGTAGGTAGGGTTGGAAGAGAAGAGTAATAAATACTATAATACTAATACCCTACATTTGCCAGATAAAAAAGATAAAGGAAGGAGTTCGTATTTTAAACGAAGAACTGGAGTGATATATGTAGCTTAGATAGTTTTTAACAAGTAAAATAAAGCAATATATCAAAGGAATGGAAAACTCTATTCAGGCAACTACAGAATATTAAAATTTTCTTTTGAGAGGCGTATCATTTTCCGAGCGTGAGATATTGGAGCGAATATAATCTAATGCTTTATTTCTTTTATTCATAAAAAGGTATCTGGAATCTTATTTTCATTTTATTAATTGTATATAATGTTACATTGGATCGTAATAAAAAGAACAAAATTTAATTGAAAATAGAAAAAGATAGGGGTATGAGGTTTGCATTTAATTGTAATTAATTTAATTCAAGAACGTCATTCTTTGCAAGATTTCAAACATGTGGCACTAATAATACGACGCACTTAACGGTTAAAAAAGCCCTGCCTGCAAATACCTAAGTTCATGACAACGTTATTTTTATTTGTGATTCCCATACTGGACCCCATATAGAGACTACACAAAATACTGAAACTGAGATAACAAAGAACCCTGAATCGAATCGAACTCTAACCATTCCAAAAGGCAAAGATCAAAGAAAAAAAAATTAAAACTGTCGTACATATGTTTTTTCTAAGGGACTTTACAGCTTATGACTTTTTGGAATCATTTTACTAACGCAGTCCACTTTTGGAGCTAAACTGAAATCGTTTTTTCATTTACAAAAATAAATGCCTTAAATATGTGATTTTTTTATCTCAATTTAATAAATTACAATATAAGAAAATGTAAGATTATAAAATCATATACCAATTAAGCAAGTAAATAAAAACCTTGTAAAACAATCAAACTCCATGCTTTTGAAAATTCCACTTCATCTATGTTAATAGGTCGAATATGCTAATAGCTCGAATCCCGAAATGCGTAATGAAATAACCTGGGAAAGGAATGTCAAACGAGGGCAAACCAAAGGACCCTGTTACGTACTGACAAAGGTTACACCGTGGTAAAAGGGAATGAATGATGTCTGCTAAGTATTAAATGAATGTTGAAATCTAAAATAGTATAATGGTATTTCTTTACAACAGCTTTATATGGCTATTGGTCTGTGCTGTACGTTGGGAGAGATATATAGATTGTTCTTATTATCAACAAAACAACGTAGGAACCGACATAAGCTTGTTCCTGCTTTGCGCTTTGCAAAAGTTTGTAATTCGTTTGTGGGTTTGGGTATAAGATAACTGTATGTAACTGTATGTAACTAGTGATAAGAATTATTGTTTCAAAAGAGCAACCGCCGAGTTTCTTGTTGGCTCTTCTCGGTAGGAACAGCTTTCTGAACCAGCAGTAGATGTTGACGATTCAAAAGCACTTGTTTACTTGAATAAAGAATATTTTGGATTTGAATGTGAATATCGCTGGTTCTGAGTAGGTGTGTCCATTGAACACCAAATAATTATCCTGTAGAATTTGGCACTTAGACTTTTTGATAAAACTCAAAAACTATTTTCTTTCATAATTATAACCACAGTTTCATCATTTGAACGTAGTATTTTGCTATTTTTATAATAAAAAATATAATAATATTATTGTCCCATCGTGTAGTGTGAGAGTAGACAACGAAAAATCTCACAGGTAAACTTATCAACTTTACGGATTACAGTTATCCTTTTTCGTGACAATCGGCTTATACATTTACTTGTGCGTATACACTGACTTACATGAATATATATATTATATACATCGTATGTATTAAGAGATTGTTAAATATGTAAGCCATTCTACTTATATGCGAAAGCACGTATTACATTCGAGAACATTATATGTTTAATTAAAGTATTATTCATTTCGGTAAATATGAATTATGATTGATATTTATCACTGGCCGATCCATAGTTTCAGTTTCGCATTATTAGCTTAGAGTCCTTTAAATGGGATATCAAATTTGATAAGCGGAAAAAGACGGTACCGAATAACAAACCCGAATTCAACATAATACCGTGTTAGATCTTTAGCCGGCCCTGAATCCACTTTCGATCCCCGGAGGGCATAACTTTATCCACCCCCAAAGTCGCGACCTTTTCTATTGAGTGTTAGGGCTGGTTCAGACTAACTTGAGAAGTAAACAAGAGGCATTTCTTAGAGTTCTTTTTTGTTTTTCAAAATTAGAAGTTTCAATGCGAGCTAATGTGATGAGTTAAATTTAACTAATTTAACTTACAAGCCTTACAAAACTTGTTATAGACCAAGAATAGCTGTCAAAATAGTTTGAAAAAACTGCTCTTAAGGCGCTGAACAGAGCTGGCGTAAATTCAGATTTCGGCATATAAGCCACGCCCACAATTTCTGCGACGGCGTAGCGACAAACTTAATTTTTTAACACCCATTGTAGGTGTACACTATTTTATCCAAACTTTTTTTGTACAATTTATTTAAAAAACTTATGTCTAATTAATCTTATAAAACTAAGTATGCTGAAACTATAACTAAACACCTAAAAAAAGACATATTATCAACAAGGAATAGTCACAAAAGGCGGCAGCTAGCGACACACGTCCGTATAGCAGCGCGCCTCAGCGATCACTGTCTATATTCGTAGATGTAAAAGAGAAGCGAGACGATGACTTGTTTCAGTTTTGCTATTTTCTAAAAAATATTTAATTTGAATGAAATATCTTAATTAATTCAAAATTTAAATCTTACATTCTCTTTATATTATAATGATTTATTATTCTTATTAATTTTACCAATTTTTGTTGATAAATATTAGAGATATTTACGATAACAGTAAAAATCAGAGGTCTATTTACCAATTTTTTTTATCGAAAAAAAGTATCGTAATCATGTTTTGAAATCTTACATTCTCTCTGAGATATGATGTATATTAACATATATTTTTCTTTTAATCGTCATCCCTATAGCTTCTGTTAAAAACGTGTTTAAAGTCAGCCTATTTGGCTCTGTTCAGCGCCTTAATCACTTTACCCAAAAAAAAGGGTCATGTACTATGTGGTATAGGGAAAGCTATTTAAAGGCTTACCTTAGGCATTTCATGCTCAACACTAAATTAAATGTGCAAAACATAAGCAAATAAAATACATATATATGTAATTTTAAATATAGACTGTACTATCATATTTCAAACCTTATGCAGGCCACCGCCACCATGACAATGCGTACTGCATGCACTGCGTACATTCACTTTGAGAAATTAGAGCAAAATTAAAACTAGCGTTTCCAAAAATTTCATTAGACTGAGGTATAAGAAAAAGCCTAAGCCGCCGTAAAGAATATAGGCTCATCGGGGCTATCAAGGCTTTACGTTACTCGACTGCTAATGAAAGTTTTCAAAATTATTACTATATTAGTAAATATGTAGGAAAGTGAGAAGTACACCTGCAAATAAAAACCACTTATTGTTTCTTTCATATATTGGCACAAAAACCTTTTTCCTTTGTCTCATTTAAAACATTGTTGTTGAAAACATTTTCTAACAATACCCTTTTAAGACGGGATTAGAAAAGACCTCGAACGAAGTAATACAAAGTTGGCGGGGAAAATATAGGATTATTTTACAGGCAATATACAACTTTACCAACCGCGCCACTCCCTAAATTTATTATAACCGTGTGTGATATATATTATGTAATTTAAGCTAAATTAAATATTAAACTCATTAATGAAGTTCTATCCGTGAAGCTCTGTAATTAATAAAACTCAACCTATTTGAAGAATTTCTTTACTAATAATAACAATGCTTGGCAGACGTATTTATTAATGATCGGAAAACTCTTAATTAAAAGGACGAGATACCATTATCTAATGAGAAAAATAGAGCCAAAAAAATATATTTACAAAAACATTCTTGCCTAGGTTATTTTTTTAGAAATAAAAGAATATCTAAATGTGGGAATGAAACGTTACATGAATGCATGAATGTTCGACGTAGGAAAGTGTGTTTCCCGTTAATAAAATAAGTTTATTAAATCTGTGTTTTACTACATAAATATCAATCAAATTAGTTTATTTACAAGAATTTCAATAAATTCTACATACGCTCATAAACCGTAAATAAAACGTAATTTTTTTCAATATATTTTTAAACGGCTTTCGGATGGAATCCGTCAGAAATAACAGCATTTAAAAAGATTTTAAAATTTTGAATAACAGCCGATATAAATATATACATGTGTAATCATACATCAGTATTTCCATTTATCAATGGAGACTGCATTTTATACTATACGTTATAAAAATACTTAAACGTACGTAAACTTTACAGTACTCAACAATGTCAATTTGTTTTTTTTCGCTACATTACAAATCACCAATGGAAATAATATACAACAGGGTGGCAAATATATAGAAGCCAAACCCATAATATGACGTTCCAAAGTATGTAAAAAAAAAGTATATTCAAAATCAAACTTTGTTTATGTTCATACAAGTTGTACTGCAGATATACGACCACCAGATATATATAAACCATATCATAATCAAACCGCTCGCATGAAACACATTTTTCACTAGATGATGGTCACTATTCCACACTTCCTTGAATTATTAAGTTGCTCGCTCGAAAAATTGTTTTCGTGAGAAGTTTTTTAACATTCACGGCCTGTTTCACCAACATGAAATAAGTGTCGGTTAGTTTAATGAATGAAATAATATAACATTCTATTTTGGCCACTAAAACTATATTTAGACGAAAGCGATTAACCATGACTCATTTAACTGTTACAAGAATTGATTAACCAAAAAATATATTTTTTATTTATATAGTAGTTATTATAAATACTGATAGGGAAATAAAGAATATTTTGAATTGAAATTGAATTAAGTTATGTCTAATTAGGACACGGCTCTGTGCTATCAGTTTCGTATATAGATCGAAAGCACGTTTTTTTTTAATTTTTTGAACTATATTGATGTACACTGTTTACTAAAATTGTTGTTAAAATAAATATTTTTCAAATCAAATCAAAATCCTTCTTACTAATAACGTCACATCTTATCCAACATTAAGAGGAATCGGCAAAAATGTTGTAACATGATTTGGCTAGTTATTGAACTACCTGCCGCCTGCCGTCAACTTTCTTTAGTCGCCTTTTACGACAACTTGGTAAGAAATGTGTGTTCTACTCTACTCAGCCGGATAAGACATGGTGATATTAATAAATTTACATTTAAATAAATAAATAAATATATGGGACACTTAAACACACGTTCGTCCGACCCCAAAGTAAGTAACTTAATACTTATGTTATGGGTGACGGACAACTGGTAGATATACTACATATATAATTTTAAATACATACTTAAATACAAATATACACCCAGGCTCGAAGTACAAACAAATTGTTTATAGAAAATGTTGGCCCTCGGCGGGAATCGAACCCGCAAATGTTTAAATAGATAGTAAACATAAAAATAAGAGGAAAATGTACAGAAAAGTGTCGTTAAGATATGGAACACGACTCAGCTTAAGTTATTAATGATAAATTTTATTTTAATCATGTCAATTATTCATTTTAATGTATCGTCATCGGTTTCTGATAAGTGTACAAAGTTTCAATTAAATCTCTAATCAAAAAAATCAAAGTGAGTCAAAATTGAGTTTAAATACATACTCGGTTACATAAATACACGTAAAACTAATAAGAAGCGTGTAAAAAGGATGAAGTCAAAAGAACATAGATGAAAAGTCTTTCAACATCGTAAGTCGGTGCGATATCAGGTATTACGGCTTTCGACTTTCAGACAATAAACATTGTTTATTGGTAACAACTCGACAGCAATCTATACTAACCTACACCACTTTCAGTAATGTTTACAGTAAATTAGGTACAGAATTTATAATAGATTGATTTTGCTATAATACTTGTTTCTTAAGAGAATCTATGTAATGCTTAGTGTATGAAGCAGGCGTTCACATACCTTATACATACATAATGTAATCATTACGATTTTGTTGTGGAGCCTATCCTCCTGATGATGTTTCGTTATCGGAGTGAAGCGATTGTGGAGATTGTAGTAGTGACTGTGTGTAATGCTTGTGTGGAGTGTTGCTGGTAGCGGCATTTTGTGATACGTGTGGGGACTTGTCCTGAATGTATGAAGTATGTGAACTTTATCTGCTTCATACACTTAGCATTATACAAATTCTCTTACTCTGTACTGAGATTCTATACTGCAATTCTATTGTATCTTCTGTACTGAGATTCTGTAATGCAATTCTATTGTAACTTCTGTATTGAGATTCTGTAATGCAATTCTATTGTAACTTCTGTAATGAGATTCTGTAATGCAATTCTATTGTAACTTCTGTACTGAGATTCTATAATGCAATTCTATTGTAACTCCTGTACTGAGATTCTGTAATGCAATTCTATTGTAACGTCTGTACTGAGATTCTGTAATGCAATTCTACTGTAACTTCTGTACTGAGATTCTGTAATACAATTCTATTGTAACTTCTGTACTACAATTCTATTGTAACTTCTGTACTGAGATTCTGTACTGCAATTCTATTGTAACTTCTGTACTGAGGAGTTTCGGAAAGTGGCGCCTGCTTCTATAAATCAATAAATTACGTAGCGGGATCTTACGATTTGTAGCGATCGTTGTAAATTGTTTCTGCTATTAATTACCTTGTTAAATGTGCGAAATGTAATTCTTAGCATTTACAATTATCCAATTAGTGAAAACAAGGTCTACTTTATGTTAGATTTTACTCAGAAATAGTGGCATTAATATATGTGTTAATATATACAAATTTTCTTTGTTTCATTTAATATACTCAGAGTATCACGATCCCAGCGTCTTTTCCATTATATGTGTGTGTTTATTGTAAGATTAGTGACATATTTTGTTTGCTAAAAAAAATGTTTGGAACCAAACCAAAACAGTACGAATACGTCACGTCATGTCACGTTACGTTGCGGACGCTACACGTATTTATTTATTTTCCAATAGATATTCGTTTGATATTAGATAGATATCACCCTCATTTCTAACCGAGGTGTCGTAAAGGCGACTTAGGTAAGTCGACCCACCGTGTGGTATCCGGTTGAATAGAGTAGACCACCCTCATTTCTTATCGAGGTGTCGTAAAAGGCGACTAAGGTAAGTTGACGTCAGGCAGGCGGCCGGTAGTAAAATACATAGCCAAATCATGTGACAACATGTTTGTAACATGTTGTGCCAACCCCGCTTAGAGTGGCATAAGCGAAGTAGGATGATGATGATCGTTTGATATTATCCGTAAGTCATTTCAATTTTAATTCATTTTATTTATTAATTCAACTAATTAATACAATATTGTAGATCAATATTACTTTTTATATATACTCTGCGAAAGCTCATAAATTCCTGTAACTGTAGTCAACTAATTAAGCGACAGAATTTTTGTTCAAGTCGTGATCTATTAAAATCTAATTTACGGGAGCATTAGTTGTTTAATAGCGGAAGAGTAAATGCACGGTTTTACAATGGTGTGGAGGAGAAACTTCAAGGCGGATTTTTGTGTATTGATCAGACTTCTGTTTTATACCGAAACTTGATGCCACTATTGGACGCGTGGCATCCATATCTTGGTTAATTTAACCTTAACGTATTGTTACCGGTGGAAGAAACACTTGAGATACTGAATTATGTAATATTTCCTTATAACACTGCTAATCTTGCTTGGTTTTTTTTTGTTTTTATGTCTGTTTTTATTTTCAAGTATTATTAATTAATATTGTTATACTGTTTCATTAAACCGTTAAAAAAATGGTTATATTTCATCAAGTATTCCAGAGTATGCAACTAGCTTCTCGTTTCGAGCATCATTTGAAGCGACCATTCGAAAAGAGATTGCTCTCCAATTAAATTCTTACAGAGATATGCATCCCTATGCTAATATATTTACAGTTTATAAATTCATACTTTGAGTAGCAGACTCTCTATATGATGTTTCTTTGGCTCTAACAGTTATCGAATAATATTTATGTGCTCAGAAACATCTTTAAAGTGTAAAAATATTATAATCAACTTCCAAAAGAAGGAAATTTAAAGATAACTAATCATTGTAAGATAACTAGCATTTCATTATTGTAGTGATTTTTTAAATAGAAATGACTATTTGGATGTTTTTACTGATGGTTATTGTTCTTTCCTTATTTATACAGTTTAATATTGTCAGCTTTTATCAACCATTATCAAATAGATTATACAATTAGAATTATATAACGATGATGGAAATTCTGCAAAGAACTAAAATCTTTCCAATCCGCAATATAGGAAAGTAACAATAAAATTATTTTGCTATAATCCGCGATACATGCGATGTATCGCGGATTATAGCAAAATAATTTTATTATTACTTTTGTATTATGGATCTCCGCAAAGTAACGCTTAATTCTATAAACCGCAATATAGAGTTGCAATATCCGTTTCCAAATTTGTTACTTGTAGGATTAGTTATTGTAGATATCAAAATATTAATAATCTAATACTAATTTATTTATTTTTCATTGGATACACTTATATATTGTTATAAAAGAAAAAAAATACTTTCAAACTCTTTCTAAATTAATATCGTAAAATATATACCAAACGCATTCTTTTATGTAAAAAGTAAGATAAAAAAAACTCACCGTTACGAAACGATCCATGTTTTTGACGATAAATGTTTGTAGGCCATTAATTTTCCCGATGTATGTGCGCGATGTAATTCTTAGCAGTTACAGTAAGCCAATTAGTGAAAACAATTTCTCTTTGATTTAAACATAACGTCTTCTACATAACGAAGCTAATGATTGTCTGAATTTCTTTGTTTCATTCGTTATATACTCAATGTATCCTTTAAGGATCTTTTTCATTATCAAAATTGGTTCATTTAACGTTGAACGGCAGATTTTATTAACTTTTGGAATAAAAAATACAATCGTTTTAAGCTATTGCATAGCTTCTATCGCGGGCCTTGAGCGTGGAGACCGAATCCAGAAATTCCGTAACGAAAAAACCTAACACCCCCCACTCCGACCGGCACAGCGATTCGTGAGCCCCGGGGCGCACACGCCAGTTGACGGGTTAATGACTTTTTGAAATATCACGCTTGTCTCTTTAGTTCAGCAACCCGTCTTTAGGTGGCATTGATTGTATTGGAAAACTACCGTAATCAGCTGTTTGTGAGAAAGTATATAGGTGTGTAGGTATTTATTTTGAATATTTATTCTCAGAATATCTTTTTTTATGTTAAAAATAAGTGATAAATATTCCTGAAGAACCGACATGTATTGAAAGATAATAAAAAGAAAAAAAATGTTTTTTTAACGGTCACCACGCTCAAAGTGTAACTTGAATTAATATCAAAGAAAAAAGAAAAAAAATACTGCATAAATAAAATAAATATATAATTGTAATTGCATATGTTGATAAAAATGCTATGCAATAGCTATACCGCGGCAGTCTCCGAGTGCCACAGGTATTTTTTTTGTATAAGGTAGACCAGGTTGCACAACTGCTTCTACAGTTTACCGATCATTCTAATGTAAGATGGAATACTATTGCGGATAACTAAGTTGTATTGTTTTCGTTTTCTTTTGAATACCTCAACGAATATCAATAGTTAAAGTGAGCCAATTATTAAAACCAATTTTTTGTTATCATTGGCTTTAACATTGATTTCAGATGACTAAATCATTATGCTGTCAGCGGAAGATATTTTAAAAATGTTTATATATTTTTTAAGCATAAATGTAGAAACAAATTAAAAGATATTGTCTGTTTTCAACAACCATTTAAATGCTATATAAATTAAGTGGCTGAATCCTGCGTTGCGTCGCGATCCTTGTCTGTCAGCCATTAATTTTGTCGTCGAATACCACAATGTAATTCTCAGTAGTTACGGTAAGCTAATTAGTGGTAACAAGTCTCTTTGATTTAAATATTTCAGATTATTATTCATTAACGAATTAAACTGCCAAGGGATAATTTACAATTAATTTGGAAAACGAATTGGCTAATGGAATGACCAATTTTGTTGAAGTTTTATGCAATTAAAGCTGTCGATGTCGATTTTACGACTGCCATATTATCAATATGGCAGTCGTAAAACCTGGTAGGAAGAGGGATTTTGATAATGAACTACTCTGGTCATAGTAATATCACTAAAATAGAGTTGAAGAAGACTACAAAATAATAATAATATTATTTTGCTAGAATCCGCGATACAGTAAATAGAAAATATATATAGTGTTAAATGTATAGTGGACTATCCGTACTTTCATACCCGATACGTGCAGGATTCTTAAAAACACATGCACAAACCTCCACCACTTCCACCACAATACACAAGCACTACACACGCTCACTATCGCAAACTCAACAATCGTTTCGCCCCGCAACCGATGCATCATCAGGAGATAGACTCCACGACAAAATCGCAAAGCCTTTACGATTTTTTTGGCTTTGCTTTTACATTAACATTTACTTTAACACTTAACACTATATATATTTTCTATTTACTGTTTCGCGGATTATAGCAAAATAATTTTATTAATACTTTTGTATTATGGATCTCCGCAAAGTAACGCCTAATTCTATAAATTATTTGAAGAAGACTAGTTAACATGCTTTCGGTAGCTAAAAAGTAAAATATATTTTTATAAAAAAAAGTTTGGGGTGCTCGATATATATAGGTCGGGGGTACAGCAAGTAATATAGAAACAATATAACAGAACTAACTACTTTGCTTTAATCCGCACGATTGCCATTATGCCATAATGACCATTCATTTCATATTCTCCACACTTGTGATAAGGGACTCCGACTCAATACGTTAGAGCAACTTGAGATAATAAAAAATAACAATGGTCACTTAATTAACGAGCAAGTAAATGTATCTAATTCCGTTTTGCTACATGTATTCGGAGGGGTGGGTATTGGTGGGAGTTGAACTATTTAAGACTGCTTGTATGGGTAGCGCGGCGCAGTACGATTTTTGTCGTGGAGCCTATCCTCCTGATGATGCTTCGGTTTCGGGGCGAAACGATCGTCGAGATTGTGGTGGTGGGTGTGTGTGCTGCTTTTGTGTGCGTTGTTGCTGGTGAATTGCGCCTTGGGGTGCATGTGGTGGCTGGCCCTGCATGTATAAGGTGCGTAGATTTTGCCTGCTTCATACACATTGGCTTTTGCATGCATTCACTTAACCCGTGCGGATTATAGCAAAGTAGTTAGTTCTGTTGTATTGCTTGTAATATGGAATTCCGCAAAAAAACGCCTGCTTCTATAAATCAGTATAGAAACAAATAAAAAGAAGTTATTAAGTGAACAATGAGAACCACAATGGCAATCGTCATTGAAAGGATATTCATTTCATTGTGATATACAATGAAAGGAATAAATAAATTTACATTTGATTACTTATTGTTTACGATCTTTATTGTTTGCCATCTGTAATAGATGTTTCTAAAAAGTAATTACATTAGTATTATATATTCTAAGGGTGCAGTATAATAACCTTTAGAATACTGCTGAGTCTGCCGCAATTTTGTTCTGCGTGTAATATGATTGCTCAAGCGAACAAATAGTTTTCACACGAGTAAAGGCAGTACCCACGGCCTCACAAGAGGCACCCTAGGACGACGTTCCCCGACTTAAGTAGAGCTTCTGCGCTCTACTCCCTGCATTTCGCAACCTCGACGATGCTTCTGCGCTCGCCCGTCCCGCCCGGTGACGCTGTAAAAACCATTAGGGCTAACAGCATACAGTCAGTTCGAAAAAAAAAAAGGCAGTACCCGGGATGCAAAAAAAATACATATACATAGCTTAAAATTATATTTGATCAAATATTCATATAGTTGATTTATAGAAGCAGGCGTTACTTTGCGGAATTCCATATTACAAGCAATATAACAGAACTAACTACTTTGCTATAATCCGCACGGGTTAAGTGAATGCATGCAAAGCCAATGTGTATGAAGCAGGCAAAATCTACGCACCTTATACATGCAGGACCAGCCACCACATGCACCCCAAGGCGCAATTCACCAGCAACAACGAACACAAAATCAGCACACACACCCACCACCACAATCTCGACGATCGTCTCGCCCCGAAACCGAAACATGCATTCACCTAACCCGTGCGGATTATAGCAAAGTAGTTAGTTCTGTTATATTGCTTATTCATATAGTTATTTAATTATAGATAGTGTAGATTTAAAAGTTACTGTAGTGTAGTCTGTTTTATTTGATAAAAATAAAGTCATATAATTTGACTTTATTTTGGTCAACAACACTACAGTAATAATATTAGTTAATAAACGTTAATAAATTATTTTTCTATATTTTAGTCGGAACCAACAACAGCTTGTAAGTTCACAAACATAACAAAATATATTTTTTTAATATTTATTGATAAAATGCATACAAAAAAGCCAACATCACGCGGTGTTCCCAGGCGGTCACCCATCCAAGTACTGACCGCGCCCGACGTTGCTTAACTTCGGTGATTGGACGAGAACCGGTGTATTCAACGTGGTATGGACGTTGGCAATTACACTGATATATTTTATGTAACGTTTCTGCTCCAAAAACAAAACAAAAAAGTTTATGTATCACTACTATATATGTGTACGCGTCCTGTATGAAACCTCTTGATATATTGATCATAGTTAAATTTGGCAGTTTATAGACATAACAGTTGTCGTGGATATATGGGCAATGGAAGGTTTCCACATAGTATTCCTCAGTTTCATACACATTCACACAGTATAATCTGACAACTAAACACAATTCAAAAGGATTCTAACAGTTAAGAGTTCGTTAGTTAATCGTTACAAATCCTAGTGCCAAAGCCTTATAATTGTTATTTTTTTAAATAGCATATTACCATGGTAACAACGCTTCATTAGAGGAGAATCTCTTATCTATCATTAGAAATTTAAGAAATTAGAAAATTAGAAAATCTATTATTCCGACAACAGAGATCGCAATGACGGGGCGCGGTCTACATATATAAATATACAATGAATATATAAGAATCATACATTTCAAAACATACACTACATAACATAACAGGCAAAGCTGCAGTACATATTAATCTCACAATAAGGAAACTCGTATCACGTGTTTAATTAACCGCATCCCGCTACCCGGTGATTAATTCGTAACACCACCCACTACTGCGTCACATAAATTCCTCAAGTTCATATGCCTACTAAAGTGTAGGGTGACTACGGCTGTTCTGAACCTTATTAAGGCCTTTTATTAGGCCTGAATAAGGTTAAGAACAAAAAAAAAGTTTATTCTAAAAGATATAATTTCATAAATTTCATAATTGATAGCCTTATCTATAGGTCGTATCAACTAAACTCTTGGAAATATAATATTCTAATTCTATAATAAAATTCCACAATCAATTTTGGCCTTGCCATTACAGCAGTTTAAAAACACTGTTAAAAAGAAGCTGAAAGAAAGCCTACTATGCTCTTGAGGATTACTTAGATGATAAGAATGTGTGGATATAGCTGCGCTTCAATCCTGTACAAGACTAAATGTAATGTTATAAGATTTATATTTTTAAAAAGAGCAACCGCCGAGTGTCTTGTTGGCAAGGGCCAACAAGACACTCGGCGGCACAAAGCTGTTCCTACCGAGAATACTCAGTAATAACAGATTTCCGAACCAGCAGTAGAGTTGACGTTTCAAAAGCACTTGTTTACAAGTTTACTTGAATAAAGAATATTTTTAATTTGAATTTGAATTGATTATTTTGATTGATTATATTGATTATATCTAATCGTACCGTACTAAGAACAACTGCTGTGCAAAGCAGAAGGGGAAAACTTTCAAATAAGCATCCTTTATAACTATAATCTCCTACATTAAATACCAAAATGGTCATAAAAAGAAAACTAATACGAAAAATAGTGAATAGAATACAAATTTCTTAATATTTGACTTACATAACTAAATATGTAAAATACTTCCGAAGAAAATGCAGAATCACTGTACAAAGTCACAATTTTACAAAACGTCGTGGTCTATCACAGTAATTTACTCACTTTTCGCATTTCCAACCCTTTTTTGTCGCTCGCTTTCGCTTAAGAGAAATTACGTTACATTACGCTGTCCGGTAACTACCGAAAATTGCACAACGTTCTATGACATTAGATATTTTTCCCCATCTGGGTGCAGAGATGTTGTAAATATATCTGTAAATGTATTTCAATAATAAGCAATTCTCCTGCCCTTATCCTACTCTAAGTGTGGTCGGCACAGGATAGTTTTGGCTTCTGTCATTCGTTAACTCTAAAGCTACTCCTTTTATGTGCATGTGCATACTTCACACAATCCAACCATCTCTTTTTATTCCTCCCTCTAGTTACCTATTCATCCACATTCACATTTCACACTCGGTTGGTCACGTGATTTTCATCCCTCATTATTATATACCCATACCATATTAATAATTAATATTTTTGAATTTAAACTATCGTGAGTGGTATTCATTATTAATATTGAGAGACCGGCTATACTCACGTCTTATTTTATCGAATGAGCCCGACTTGTTTCAAGCCCATACGGGGCTCTTATTCATGAGCTTTTTACGCGGGGCTATCGCGGCGAGAACTGCCTGTAGCAGCTCGCTGGTACAATAAAAAAATAAGACGATAAAATAAGACGTGAGTATAGCCGGTCTCTCAATATCGTTATAATCGTTATTTTTAATAATAAGCAACATTTTCAACAATTAATTATTAAAATGTTGCCAAGAATGTCGATTAATATTCTTTACAAATTCACAAGTAAAAACTTTTACTCACAGCCGGTCACTCTGTCAACTAACTTTCTTGGTTCTAATTGAGGAATAACAGTTTAAGTTTACTACAAACTATTCTTAATTGTTTGTGCAGTCACTAGCAAGTTCAGCACTTTGACGTTTATATTCTCGTTTAAATTTTGCTAGTTTCTTGAAAATATTCTACCTCGTTATACTTTCCTAACTTCACAAGCTTTTCTGAAGTTCTTACATTGAGATACTCGTATCTATCGTTAATACTAAACAAAAATGGTATAACTTGAATTATTCTGTATGTGTCCCTAATTTAACACTGTTGTTCCAAAACATATTATTTAGTATTCAAATTACTTTGAAAGTAATAAAACAAGCTCCAATATTAAGTTTATATAATGATAGGCTTTAGGTCCCTTTTTTATTTGAATTTACATAATTTGATTGTAACTTTTATCTGGAATTTCCAATATTTAATTGTGAACACGTTTTGTTTTCACTGTTATTTAAATTTATTGTAACATTTCGGGATTTTAAATAATCAAATGACATTTGTGTACTTGTTGGGATCCGTAACTGATGATATTAAAAGTAATAAACAAGTGAGATTTACGTATTGGAGTCGGTCTTCATTTAAGCCTAGACTCGTTTCATATGATATTTAGTCGATATAGAGTGGTGTTATCGTTCGTCTAACATTGAAAACTAGGTGCAGTCTAGAGTCGTTAGATACAACGAGGTGTGTATTAACAGTTACGGGTCAAGGGACCGTACCTTAACCTACCTTTATAAATAAGTGTTCTGTTTTATTATATATCCAATATTTACATTTTTAAATTATGTATACAAATTATATAGAAAACTCGAGTGTCCGCCCACGAGCCTTCATAAATCTTGACGTACCTTTAATGAAACATTTATTAACAAATAGTATTTATAAATAAAGGTTCATGAATTTCCTAAATTAGAACCTTTTAGAAATATTCTTTAGGTTTCAAATCTATACTTATTATATAACAAAGTCCTAAAAAGCTGTCTGTCTGTATGTAATCGATTTTCTCAAAATCTTCTGGACGGATGTTTCTACGGTTCTCATCAAAAGAATGTGCAATACTTCCGGATGGGTTAAGTATATAGTACATATCAGTATTATGTAAATTGTGTTAAAGAGATCGCGCAGTTATTAAAACTTGCTATTATTAAAGCAAGTTATTAAAGCTGGGAGCTTTAGTCACGTGCGCTGCGTAAACCAGCAGAGATACGCTAAAGTAATGTACTAGAGAATTGTAGATCTATGAAAATACCACAAAAAAGTCCGCGATAGCATGTCTCTATCACTTGTGGCTAACTCACAATAACTACTTTTGTTTAAAATTTGAATTCTTTAAAAAAATGTGACTCTGATTTCCACGCGGGCGAAGCCGCTGGCACAGCTAGTATCTACTAAATATATTCTCTTAAAAATAGTGGTAAATGTGGTAAAAAAATTCCGGTAAATTGAATTAATTTGGTTGTCATACACAAGAACACTGAAGCCAAATTATTTCTGTACTTCGAGTTGCAAAATGGTTGACACTCCTCGCTTTAAAGTGTTCAGATGTAAAGCACATATTCGCTTGTCTTAAGGATTATTTAGGCTAAATAGTGGTTTGTCTAGCTAGATTTGACATTCCTAGACATTAATGACGGACTTGTCAACGACTATATGCGCTAGGCCGGGATTAGGAAATTTAAAATAATTATTAGCTAGATTTCAGAGAATGTTGACATATGACAAATTCAAGTTATAAACAACAATATCAGGTGTTGTCTATGATGTTTTTAGTAACGCATAATCTCATATATATATATATATATATATATATATATATATATATATATATATATATATATATATATAATAAGTTATAAGTGTTGTAACAAACTCGGGTTTGTTACAACACTTATAACTCGAGATCTGCTAAACCAATTTTCATAGTTTTCGTTGGATTTGTCTCCGCCCCGAATAGCAGAATACATCTTAAAAACAATGAAAATCAACGAATATATAATTATGAAAATAAATAAATGTTCATTCATTTCGTACCTGTCAGTAAAGAGTTAATTTGAAGGTATGTTTCTATGCGATTGTTGGTGAAAATCTTCCTTTCTTCTCGATGATATTTTATTGCCAAAGTTTAAGATTTAACATCTTACAGAACCAACATTATTTTTACTACACCCAGAGTAAAGACTTTAATTTGAAATTTCAATGTACGGTATAGTATAGCTTAGTATTAATATGGAACTCTATGATATCAAAGCTACTATACGATCATAATTTCATTATCAGGCCACCTTAGCTCACTGCTAGATATAGACCTCTCTAATTATATGTCACTTAGCCCGATCCTGGGCTTTCTACTTCCGTATATCGTTGCCTATATGCCCTACGTATATCGTTACTTACCGGAAAACTTTGGCTTTTGTTGTGGCTTATGCTATCGAGGCAGATGTCCATCGTTGCTACGCTTGGTATGTGGGTTCGCGACCGCAGTTGTGTGATTTCTTGTATCGGTGGCTTTACTGCCCGTCATCAGCCTTGATGTAAGTTACGCCATTGTAGGATGGTTATACCGCCATCAGTCTGTTCATCCTCATTAGTGGACTCTTAACATAGGCAGAAGATAGATGGTGGAAGCCGTATTCTATGCCACAGCACCAGGGCCATATTATCATCACTTTTATAATTGCAGTAGTAGCATATTTATTTTGCTATTATCCACTTTTGTTGTATGTAGTACTGGTAGAGTGCCTTGATGGTGGTGTTGTCTTATGATACGTGCGATAACTAATCCTGAATGTATAAGGTATGAGAACGATTTTAGCTTCCTACATTTAGAATTGCATAGATTTTCTTAAAACACGCGAATTAATTTTCTATAATGGAGTTTCGTAACGTAACGCCTACTTTTATAAATTATTACAAAAACCTAAAATAATTAAAATTCTATATAATTAAAATTCTATATTAGATAAATTTAGGAATATACTGAAAGCACAAAATTTGCGGACAAGTGTTTGTATTATGCTGTTAATAGTCCTCTATTGTCTCAATTTGTACGAAGATTAATTTCCTGAGCCCAGAGAATTTACTTTATGGATCATCTTGAATTAATATATACTAGATGTGTCATTATTATTTGAGTGCGTACAAAAAGGTGCATAATTAAATTTATATTTCCTGAAATTAAAAAAAATATATACACGAAGTACATATATTTATATATAAGAACTACAGGCTTAAATTACTTACTTTTGCTTTTAATTACTTACTTTTTACTTAAGTTTTTTATACAAAGGTATGAAATAACTGTACTTAGTATTTGTACTTTTTTGCCATCAAATCATATGATTCCATAGGTCTGATGATAATGGTCATCATTGTAGACATTTCTTCTGATTCTGATTTATTTTACCCATAAAGTTGAGTCCATACAATATTATATTGACTCTCAATATTTTAATAGCTTTTGAAAGCAAAGTTTTCCATGTTTGCGAGCAATATATTGAAAAAAAAAGTGAAATATAGATATGAGCTACGTAAAGAATAATATATAAATAAAAAATTGAATCTTTTGGATATATGAAATCACATTACCCAATTGGTAATGACCTGCTTGTATTCACTGATATATAACACTGGAAATGAAAGTTCAACTACACACAATACACATACAAAATGAGAGTAAAGTTAAATAAAGTACCATTTAAGATTGTACCACATATTAAATTCAATTTCAATATTTAATATTACGGATTATTTGATCTCATAATCTAGCAAATTGACACAATAAAAATTGTTTTAATATTTGGAAGGCTATCCATTTTCATTTAAATAGAGTTAATGTAAAATACATACTCATGTAAGCTCATACGAGTTATTATCACATCTAGCACAACTATATCAATGTCTCGAGCCTATCAATCTTTCATGTCACTTGCACGTTTCCGAGGTTTTCAAACGATTATGCTTACTTAAGTGCATGTCGAAAGTTCGGGAACCAACTTCATCAAAAATGCGGTCCCCTACTCAAATGAAGTCTACTCTGGTAGACTTATCAGCAAATATTTCCCTAGACTAGACAATTAACCAAGGATTTTATAAAACGATCTCTGAAAGTGAGATTAGACTTACACTCGGTAAGAAAGAGGGTGGTCTATTCTACTTAACTGGATATCACACGGTGGGTCAACTTACCTTAGTCACGTTTTACGACACCTCGGTACGAAATGAGGGTGGTATATTCTATTCAGCCGGATAGCACACGGCATAATACGGCACACGATTTAACATACAAAATACACATATAACAAACAAAATAATCACAAGCTATTGCTTAGAACTAAGTACCTACTTTAGATACTTCTGGAACGCCTCCAATTTGGCGCGACGCGGTATCAGCAGTTTATGAACACCACTTTTTATAAAGTAATTGTTAAGGATTAAATGGAACTTTTTCAAATACAAGGAATGAAACAGAAAAAATAAATCTGTTTTTGTTTAAATAGATTCGAAGGCTTAATTATTATTAATGGAAATATATTTGCAGTGTAGTAGAGAGCCTCAAGTTGTAGCTGAAGAAACTACGATTATTTTGCACCTTAACTTTGCAATCACATTAAAATGGTGTTTGATTCAGCGTAAGTAGCAATTGATAATTTAATGCATTATAATGTCCTTTTCATAAAGTATTGAATAAATGAATCATATTACAAAACATTTTATTTTACTTTTTTTATTTACTTAATATGTTAAAAGAACTCTTTTAAAAGAAATAGTCGAAGATATTTTTACACTAGAGTTAATGGTAAATGAAATAAATCAGCCTGCATAATAAATATAAGATGGACGATATGAGCGGCAAATACATAAATTTCATTAATAATGACAACATTTTAAGATTTCTACTGTTTAATTTCAGATCGTGAAAATTTCTTCATTTAATCATAATTATACAGTATAATAACAATTCCTTTTTACTTGTTGTTTCTTGATATTCGTTCTTATTGTCAAGCCTTCGTAGTACAATTGTTGGAGAAGTTAATGTATTTTATTAACATTGTTATAAATCCTATTGTGAAAAGCTAATTAAAGACTACTCATGATTTCTTTGTTACGTTCTTCCATTATAACATAATTGTTTATATTATATATTGCTATGTCAGCAAAAGTCTTAAATGTCATTACGAGCAGTAATTTATGTTTATTAGGCATTCACACCTTAAATTTATTATTATTGCTATGACAACACTGTTATCAGCATACTAATAGTCATCTTATTATTTTTCCTACTGGATAAAAAGCCTATGATATAGGTCAAGCAAATTTTTAATACGGAAAGCACATCCGGGGGGGGGGGGGTTCTCGGTACCCTGTGATGGTGCCGGGGTACGGGCCTCGAGCGAATATGGAAAGCTTCTTCATTTATATAATTTAAAGATTTAGGCGTTACTTTGCGGAAATCCATAATACAAAAGTATTAATAAAATTATTTTGCTATAATCCGCGATCAGTAAATAGTGCTGAATGTATAGTGGACTATCCGTTTTTCATACCCGTTACATGCAGGATTCCTAAAAACATTCTCAAACCTCCACCACTGCCACCACAATACACAAACACTACACACGTTCACTATCACAAACTCAACAACCTCCACCATTTATTTTACCTCTGATCACGTCCAACATGCTTGAACTTGAAACATTTATCTGATCGTTAATGAGGGCGCCATTGTTATGCTTAATGATTTCTTATTGTTCCAAAATATTTAATTTCAAGCTTTTTTCACAGGTGTGCAGGATTTCGAAACAATGGTCATTTGGAACTTTATGACATTAGGAGCTTTCTAACAAATGTTTTGCGAAATGTGAATTTTGTGGCTTCTTCGTTTGCCAAAAATATTATCCTTTGGAAAATTTCAACGCTATAAATCTAATGCAGTTTGGATTCAACAGTTCTCTGCAAATTTCTTAAGTGAATATACATATAACTAGTGGTTTAAAAAAATTGCGTATTTCAACACGAGATCGCCACTCCAATACATTACGAATTTAATATTTTCCATAATAAGATTCAATTCAAACGAAAATCAATTGGTCGAAAAGCAATTAAAGGAATTAGAAACTCGTTCATCGTAATCTCAAAGCTTAAAGAAAGTCTCTATTTCATTGGAAGAGCTTAATATCAAGATAAATGTCAGTGTTTGTAGGTTCAAAGACGACGTATAAAAAGATTTTCATTATAAATACTAAATAAATAAATATATGGGAGACTTACACAAACGGTCGTCCGTCCCCAAAGTAAGTAAATTAATACTTATGTTATGGGTGACAGATAACTGGTAATATACTACATATGTAATTTTAAACACATACTTAAATACAAATACACACCCTGGCTCGAAGAACCAACAAATTGTTTATAGAAAATGTTGGCCCTCGGCAGGAATCGAACCCGCGACCCACGGAGCTGAAGGCAGGGTCATTACCCATTGCGCCAACGGGCCAGTAGAATACTAGAGTTTACATAGTTTTTCGTTTAATTAAATTCTGTCTGAGTTCCAAATGTTATTACAAAATTGTGCAAGCAAACTGTGTAACGTGAACGTCAAGAAATTATTGCGACACAGTGATCGGTAGGTTAATCCCCATATTCGGTGTCGCCAACTACATATAACAAATTCCCAAAAATCACTGATTAACGTACTTGATTTTAAATGTATAAAAAAGTGCCGTGTGGTATCCGGCTGCATAGAATAGACCACCCTCATTTCTTACCGAGGTGTCGTAAAAGGCGACTAAGGTAAGTTGACGTCAGGCAGGCGGCCGGTCGCAAAATACGTAGCCAAATCATGTGACAACATGTTTGTAACATGCTGTGCCGACCCCACTTAGAGTGGGATAAGGGCAGGAAAATGATGATGATTTTAAATGTACAAAAAATTTTATTGAAATGAATTATGTTTTTCAGTTACGGGGAAACGATCGTAGTGAATGTTAGTAGTGCTTATGAGGCGTTTTGTTTTGTCGCGGTGTTTTGTGGTACGTGCGGTAACTAATCCTGCATGTATAAGGTATGAGAATGGCTAAGAATTGCTTTCGACACTTAATATTACATACCATAACTTTGAACGAAGATTCTATTTTGACTAACTCATGGTGAAATAACAGGTGATTATATAATACTAGTTTTTGCCCGCGGCTTCGCTCGCGAGGAATTTCGTCTGCAACAGTATCTAATTAAATTAAATTTATGATTCACAATTTTGATCGTAGTGGCTTTCACATAAAAGATAGATATATGCTGTCGCAGACTTTTATTTAGAACTATTAAAGACAAACAATACTATATGGTACATCATCTTCGTGTAACTCTAACGGTTTAGGCAGCGTACGCCGAGATAGCTCGCAGAGGCCAGATTTTTTCCGACTTTATTGACATGTATCGTTATATTACATAAAATCATTACAAATTGTAGCCTATATGATATTCCGACGTATAATCTATATGACTGTAAAGTTTCATTAAATCCGTCCAATAGTTTTTTCGTGAAAGAGAAACAAACATCCATCCATACTTACAAACTTTCGCATTTATAATATTAGTAGGATTAGTAGGATGAGCTTTTTTCGCGTAAAAACTTTCCCAATTGACACACTTGATAGTCCTTGAGTAAAAGAGGTTGGAAATTACCTTTACAAAAAAGAATTGTCATTCAACGCTCGTTTATTACTTCGCGTGCTACTTTTCAACTCGTAAGGAAATACCTTGTTGGGAAAACTTTTTAAATGATTAAGTAGGTTAGACCAGTTTTAATTACACCTCACAAAGGCCGAAATGCTATTAGTGAAAAAAGCTATTTCACTGGTATAAATCTTTAAAATATTACGAAGTAATGTAGATGTTCATGCTAAGCTGTAATTATTGTTATTATATAAAATGATTAATGTCTCAACCAAACTCAAACACCTTACGTGTTATAAACTTAAAAAATATTAAAAACGTGGCTAAAAAATCTAGATAATGATGATGTAGAAAGATTGTTAGTATCGATGACATAACCATATGTAAACAGAGAGATGATTATGCGTTTGTGTTATGTATGTGTTTTTTTATTAATGTTATTTATGTGTTATTTATGTGTTTGTGTTATGTATGTGTGAATGCACACACACACACACACCGTTAGGTTTTGGGTGATAATGAATCTGTAATAAAATTGTTATAAAAATTTAAATTCTTTAATACTTATAAGTAAGGGAAGGAACTGACTTCTGACTCACGGCTAGCGCTAGTTCAGAAGTCAGGGCTTCATTGAAGTGTAACATACAAATTTTTATACAATAAAGAATTTATTTTTATTATTATTATTATAGAATGAGGCGTTACCTTGTGGAGATTCATAATATAAATTTATTTGTTATTATGATTCAACTTTACAAAAACTTTTAAGACGCTTAAATAACTTTTTATCATAACAATGTACAGCGTGAAAGATATAGCGAAATCCTGACCTCAAAACTAGGATTTCCTGTGTTATGGTAAGCCAACCAAGCCAAAAGTGATTATAATATTATTTTTCTATAGCATGACCTGATGCTGCTCCCAAGATTGGCTCCAGGGAGGAGCTCCTCAACTATGAATGAAATTTTGTTAAATGCTTTTTTAATTAAATAAATAAAATAAATATATGGGACATTTACACACACGGTTTGTACTAAATCACACTTATAATGCTCCGGCGTCCAGTGAAAACGTAGCATACGTTATATATGAATAATTCGTTTCTTCTATTTTTTAGAAATTTACACACACGGCTGTCCGTCCGTGCCCAAAGTAAGTAACTTAATACTTGTGTTATGGGTGAAAGGCAACTGGTGAATAATGCATATATAATTTTAAATACATCCTTAAATACAAATACTTGAACTGAAAATAATAAACTTGAAGAACCAACTAATTATTTTCAGAAAATGTTTGCTCTCGCCGCGAACTGTGGCGAATATATAATTGAAAATATTTAAAACATTGACCGTCGAGTGTCTTGCTGATTCTTCTCGGTAAGAGCAACATTCTGAACCAGTTGTAGCTTCATTATTCATATTGATGCTTGACGATTCAAAAGTGCCTGAAATGGTTTATTTGAATAAAAATTATTTTGATTTGATTTGAACCCGTGACCCGCAGAGGAGAAGGCAGGAATACTGCCAACTGAGCCAACGGGTCAGTCAATTTAGTGTTTCTATATGGTAGCCCTGTATGGAAACCTCAATTTTTACAAAATTAATCAATATTGCTGCAATGGATTAACCTCAAAAGCTAAATGTAAATTAAATTAATGTTAATTTTCAATAATACAGCAAGGTTCAAATCCATGAGAAATTACTTATTTGTACTTGGTTTCTATGTAGTCATACGTGTCTATCTGATATTGCAAAGAAATGCCAAATATATTTTACTGTATATCACATCAAAGCGTTCGTTACAATATTTAAAGAGCTTGTCGAACTTTTTATTAAAAGCCCTTCAAGAGTAAAATGTTCAGTCCCATGGCATACAAAAGAATATTTTTTCTGTCAAACACACATTTTAACTTTTAATTGAATCGAAACACAAATAAAAAGACGCTAAGGACGTGTTAGATCCCTAAGTTAATGGTTCCGTACTTATTGAACTTCGTGTGGAATCAAATATTTATTCTTACCCTGATTTGTTGTACAAAAGTAATAATAAAATTATTTTGCTATAATACGCGTTTCGTTCGTTTCGCCCCGCAACCGCAGCATCATCTCGTCATCAAGGAGTCTATCTCCTGATGATGCTGTATCGCGGATTATAGCAAAATAATTTTATTATTACTTTCATATTATGGATCTCCGCAAAGTAACACCTAATTCTATAAATTGTCTGATTTGTTGTATCAGAAAAAATATATTTAATACGATAATAAAGCTAAAGTAATTATAATAATATTTTGGTATAAGCCGCTGTTAAAATTTAATAATTAGTAAACGTATAACATTTCGCTATAATATACTATAATATCGCAGATTATAGCAAAATTTCATTATTTGTTTTGTATTATGGATTTTCGCAAAGAAGCGCAAAATTTTACTTAACAAAATCAAAACACTGACAATAAAACTGTAACACTCAAATTAAGATATCGCTTGATTCTTACCAAAAGTTATCAGGATCAAATCCGAGTTAATGCCTACAATCTTTCTATACTTAAAACCAATGTACTCAATCGATTTTGCCGTGCGTTCTATGGTGAAGGAAAAAAATTGTTATGAACTCTAAATATCTTCAGATTCGTCAGAGTTATGTGAACTTCTATTTTATAATTCGTAGCAATGTAAGCTCTAATGTTTCAAGAGGGAAAGAAGTGGCCTTTTCCGAGCAGATAATAACAATGACTCTATTCAAAAAAGTAAAAAAATTATATCCCACTTAACGAGTACAAATGTATTTATCATTCAAACAAATTTTGTTGAACTTTATTTTCGAACTTGATAATTTTATTATTTAAAGAATTACCTTACAATAGAATTGACTCCTATTGTTGAATTATTCCGTTTCTCATTAAATTTCGGGAACTCAGTTATTGATTTGATAGTGTTCAAAGCCGGTTCATGTAATTAATATTTTTAAATACATATTATTTCGAATTTTGCTTTTCTTTGCACGATTTCGTGATATATAAACATAACGAATGAAATAAATTTACCGTAATGTTAATAAAATTTGCGCTTTTTTACTGTCGACTTATTATTGCTCATGATTTGTTTATCGCTATAGTTGGTTGCTATAAAAGTCAAAAGGCAAAAAACATTAACCTTACGTCTGTCATGTTACTTCAATAATAATTATATTCTTATGTAATTTTTGTTAACTTAAATCTTAACTTTGTTAAATATTGCGTCAATATATTTACTTGTACAATACAGATATTTAAAATGAAAACTAAATATATTTTTTTCATAGTCCCATTTAGTTAGTTTCTTAATAAAATCAGTATCTCGCACTATTGATTTCCCACTACACAATAAATAATGCTTTCTGCCTCAACGAAACTTAATCCCAGTTTCCTCGTGTTATATCCGCTCCGACTGCTGGCAAATAGCCAAAATCCAATCGAATACCTGGACGGTGAAACTAAGCCTACATACAAATATTAACGAACAAAAGACCAAAGCTAGGCAAAGGATTTTCTTTTTCTCATATGCATATTTCAACGTACTATTTTTTTTATACTTCAGTCGTAATATAAATAAACATCAATATATGGAGCAATTACACGCACGTCCGACCCCAAGTAGTTACTCAATATTTGTGTTATGGGCAACAGACAGCTGGTAAATATATGCATATATAAATATTATCCCACTCTAAGTGAGGTCGGCACAACATGTTATAAACATGTTGTCACATGATTCTGCTACGTATTTTACGACCGGCCGCCTGCCTGACGTTTACTAACCTTTGTCGTATTTAACGACACCTCGATAAGAAATGAGGGCGGTCTATTCTACTCAGCCGGATACCACACAGCGGGTTGACCTACCTTAGTCGCCTTTTACGACACCTCGGTAAAAAATGAGGATGATCTATTCTACTCAGCCGGATACCACACGGCATGAGTGTTAGATACATATAGTATACTTCGCTAATCGAAGAACCAACTAATCGTTTATAGAAAACGTTGGCCATCGGCGAGAATAGAACCCGCGACCTGTGGGTCAGTGAAAGCTGAAACCAGGGTCACTGCCAACTGAGTTCATGCTGGTGTATTTGATATTAAACAATACTAAAAACAGATTTATAATTATCTTCAGGTATCCTATTCATTAAATCGCTGAGTTAAGCTTTAAATTTTTAACATCGATGCAAAGTTTGCTTCTAACAAGTCGTTTATAGTATAGCATGTTCTTTTATGTTAAATATATTAAGTATATTTTTTCTGTGTGCTTAAGCTGTTATCACAGCTATCGCCTAGCTATCGCCTAAGGGTGAGACCGTGCGACTCTCTAGAGACGACATAGGTTCAAAACCCGGGCAGGCACCAATGAGTTTTTCTATTATGTGTCTAATTAATAATTGCAATTTATCACACGCTTTTCGGTGAAGGAAAACATCGTGAGAAAACCTGCATATCTGTAGAGAATTCTAAGGATATGTGTAACCTACCAATCCACATTGGAGCAGCGTGGTAGGTCTTAGCTCCAATCCTTCTCTCCAAAAACGGAGAGAGGAGGCCTTAGCCCAGCAGTGGGCATAGTAACAGGCTATTACTTATATTTTTTCAGTATAAAGTAAATATTAAAAGGCCATGAATATTTACAAAAATACGCGATTTACATTATAGCAATACTAGAATTTACGAATACAACAAATTAGGAATTAGGAAGCAAAGTCTCATCACTTTTTTTGTTATTTCTAATGCATACTGCTTGAAGAAGTATGCATTCATATTTTTTTAAACATTTAAATTATATTTTGTTTCTGTGTGTGTAAGTGTCCCATATATTTATATTTACATATTTGTTTCTATTTCAGTAATATGTTACTTACTTTCTAATACCGAGTAATTGGTATTTTAACACAGTAGAATATATCGCAGCAAATTCACTTTGAACTATTCGCATATTTAGTAATCAAGCATAAATCTGAGTGTTAAAAACTGTTTTTGGAACGAGCGTTGCATATAACTACGGTAAGTTGGCACGGTTCAAATCTTAGGTCTTTTGGCTGTGGTCCAAAAGATTTAGGCGGTCGGGCGTTACACCAAAGCAAGTTTAGCCAAGAAATTGACCCATGATGTGTGCCGCGTGTAAAATACACGGTATTTTGGCCAGTTGGTGCAGGAGGCAGTGATCTTCAGCTCGGCAGATCGCGGGTTCGACTCCCAGACACCACCAATTTATGTAAACTATTTGTTGGTTTTAACTAAACAATTTATGTGTTTACTAGCTGTTACATATCCTGGGATATAAAATAGTAAATAAATAATATTTTACGTTTCTACAAAAGTTCCATTAAAATCGGTTTATCCGGTCTGGATAATGTACTATTAACGTAAACCTTCCTCAAGAATTGCACTATATTTAAGTAAAAATCATACAAAAATTCCTTCAGTAGATTTTGAGAATATCAATCACATACAGCTTGTAGGATTTTATTTTACAATATGTATAGATATACCAGTTGTCTGTTATCCATAATAAAAGTATTAAGTTACTTACTTTGGGAATGAACAGCCGTGTATGTAATGTCCCATATACTTAATTTATAGAATTAGGCGTTACTTTGCGGAGATCTTTAATACAAAAGTAATAATAAAATTATTTTGCTATAATTTTAGCATCATCAGGAGATAGACTCCACGACCTAATCGCAAAGCTTGTGTTCGGAGGTTTGTGCATGTGTTTATACGAATCCTGCACGAATCGGGTATGAAAATACGGATAGTCCACTATACATTTAACACTATATATTTTTTGTATTTACTGTATCGCGGATTATAGCAAAACAATTTTATTATTACTTATGTCCTATATACTTATTTATGTATTTAGTTTGCACAAAGTATAATCTTATACGAATACCTTGAAAGTATTTTATTCCAAGAAACGTTCACAAGGAAACTCGTTTCTCTTTGATTGAATTGATGTTATGAGATTGCGTCCACCGTTTGAAAGAAGCAACATCCATCTTCTCTAGTTTACTATTGAAAATAGTTCTCATGGTCACTTCCTTAACTATATTTTTACGTTATTTTGTGAACCTTTTCATATAATAGGTCCGTAAGAACATTTTTAGAGAGCACGTAATATATTCAATAATAATAATAATATCATCATCATTCTCCTGCCCTTATCCCACTCTAAGTGGGGTCGGCACAACATGTTACAAACATGTTGTCACGTGATTTGGCTACCTATTGTTGAACCGGCCGCCTGCCTGACATCAACTTACCTTAGTTGTCTTTTACGACACCTCTGTAAGAAATGAGGGTGTTCCATTCTATGCAGCCGGATACCACACGGCACTTACCTTAGTCGCCTCTTACGACACCTCGGTAAGAAAGGAGGGTGGTCTATTCTGTTCTGCCGGATACCACACGGCGTCAATAATAATAATAATACATGGGTAGTTAAACACACGGTCATCCGTCGCCAAAGTGAGTAACTTGATATTTGTGGTAAATATACACATATATAATTTTAAATAGATGTATTCACGCAGACTCGTAGAACCAAAACATTGTATATAAAAAATGTTGGAGCTCGGTGGGAATCGAACCCGCGACCCGCGGAGCCGAAGTCACCTGCCAACTGCGTCTACTGGCCAGGCATTCTACTTAATGTATAGAAACTGGATATACTAACGTCTTATTCTATCAGGTGAGCCCGATAAGTGCTATGCCCATACGGGGTCCTTATTCATGAGTACCTTATGCTCTTTATCCCGTTACGATAGCGACGCATAAATAAAGTCAAGCCCTTATCCTGAAACTTATTAAAACTTACTCTAAAAGCATAACTAAATTAATAGAACTAGTTTATTAAAAGATTTAACAAAAATTTTCTGATGCCCGCCGCAAAAATTTAGAAGCGTTCTAGATACAATCATTAATTAAGAAATTGAATTTAGACTCTGGGTAGTATTCATAATTTATGTAAAAACAGTCTAAACTCACCTTTTATTCTATCGGGTTAATAGTTTTAAAACCAGGCAATTGTAATATTCCATATATTCTATTTTATTTATTTATTTATTGTTTATGTACCATAAAAAAACGTAAGAAAAAGATTATCAATAAAAAAGCAGAGTACATCGGTCAACTTATCCCTTTTATAGAGATCTCTACCAGCTAATCTACAAAGTGAGACAATTTATAGCTACACAGTTATGGCACTAATATCCTAACTTATACACTAATAAATATATATATTTAAATAAATAATAATAACATTCTCCTTGTATTGCGTTTATATTAAGACATAGGAAAGATTTCTCATAAATAGTAATTAGAAATTACTGTTAAAGTCCAAAGATTATTTGTTACGTAGTTAAACTATGATGTTGTTGTGAACATTGTTGTGGACATTGTAGACGATTAACGATGTTGGTATAATTTTAGTTTAAAAGTTCCTATACTGCGATTTTAATTTAGTTCCAGTTTAGCATCTCCCACCATCACTATTTTGTAGTAATATAAATATATATACTATTTATTGTCACGCTGGTTGTCATTTCCAAAGAACCCCTCTACTGTCCATTACACAGTCCCAGTCACGATAACGCCGTATAAAGAGCTCATGAATAAGGCTCATCCGATAAAAAAGACGTGATTATAGCCGGTTTATATACATTACCTATGAATAATACCCACGATAGTCTAATTTAATAAAAAATACTTCTGTACCGCGTCGACTCGGACGGACGTTCGGATGGTGATAGAATACGTACACAAGATAGTAGTTTAATATCGCTTATACTGAGAGCATCGCGGACGGGTACCTTCACGGCATCCTAAGAATGGAGATGAAGATGCGCCGTTTCAGTTTCGCTTAGACGTAGTGTTCTAGTAGGATGCATTTTGAACCAAAGGAATTGGTAGGCGATGTCGGTCCAACGAAGACTTTTTTCCGAACACTAACTAATGTTGTTAGCCCTAATAGCTTTTACAGTATCACCGAGAGAATGGGCGAGCGCAGAAGCATTGTCGGGGATGAAACTGGAAGAGCTAATTTCGAGCGAGGCTCGCAGATTCCTAGGAGCGTCACCTTAAGGGAGTCTCCTGTGAGGCCGGACCTTGGATTAAAGCGACGCGCTGTGAAGGACTGCATCCAACTTGATAACGAACACTTTGTATGGGGACTTCTTATGTAACTACAAAAGCACCACTATAGGGCGGAGTAAAGTACTGGTGGTGCCATCTGTTATCGCAGTCAGGAGAATACATGCGTTATATTGCGTAACACTTCTAATTTGAAATCATAACACACGATGTTGAGTTAATATAAAAGGCAAATTTTTCACGTAATCATCACCTCAGTTTGTTCGCGTTATAAGTCCATGGTTGGCTAAATGCCAGAATCGTAGTTGTGTTCAGGACTATGTACTAATAAATGGAGCGTTATTATAACGGCCGGTTAAAATTAATATGTACTGAATAGAACGATAGTGTTTAATCAATTATGGTTAACGGGAGACTAGCGTAAATCTACAATTATATTCGTAATCCACTATATAATCCACTCGCGATCTCGATCGCGTTGACTTAACTCCTAATACTCTTAATTGAGTACTTTATTTTTTTAAACATATACATATTTATGTTTATCAGGTACGTGTCTACATACTAAGATACATATCTTATCCTGTTACCGAGGAAAAAATGAGATTTTCACGCGATATAAACTTTGAAGTTTATAGTTAACTTGAGTACCAAATTTCCTCAATATCGATTCAGCGGATCGGCCGTGAGATTTTAACAAATAGATAGAAAGACTTTTGCATTTCTAATATTAGTATGAATATGTTAATACGTGATAGAAAACTTTGGTGCCATTTTTTAAGCATAATCTTAGAGAATATAGATATGGATACATAAGATAATATTAGTTCTACGAAGCGTTCTTAGTTTATCTTTTATATGGAACTAGCTGTGCCAGTGGCTTCGCCCACGTGGAAATTAGCGTGTCACAATTTTTTTCTAGAATTCAAATTAAAACATAAAAGCAGTTATTGTGAGTTAACCATAGAGACATGCTATTGCGGACTTTTTTGTAGTAGTTTTATAGATCTACAATTCTCTAGTACATTACTTAAGCGTATCTCTGCTGGTTTACGCAACGCATGCGACTAAAGCTGCCAGCAAGCAAGTTTTTTAATAACTGCGTGATCTCTTCAACACAATTTACATAACACCCATATGTACTATTTACCTAAAACATCCGGAAGAATTTTTGGTGAAAACCGTACAAAAATTGGTTCAGTAGATTTAGGGAAAATCAATTACATACAGACAGATAGCTTTATTGGGACTTTGTTTTATAATAAGTATAGATTTTGACAAGTAAATAAGGGTAAATGTAATTCTTAGCTTGGTCAAAGTAATTAGGCCGCCTCGACCTACTATGATTTCTGTAATGACGTTTAAAGAAGGTTGATATTCATCTTATATTATTGGAGATAAATGTGATCTTTTCTATAAGTTTATTGGAAGATACAGAAACCGATTCATCTATATATCTAAAAACTGCGGTGGAGCTTCTCAAGAATGTATATATTAGTTGGGAATTCCTAAAATGACAGCGCTTATACTATCATAGAGTTTCATGCTTCAGCTTTTCCAAAAAGCAACCGCTTTGAGTGTGTTAGCCCAAATAAATTGTAACTCTATAAAGTATCAACGCATTTTACTTAAATAATAGCTATTCTTTAGGTGATCTCTGCCAAGAAAAATATAACTTGTTTATTTATCTCCAAATAATAACATCGTTATAACTCCATCTAATGTTTTTAAGCTACAACGCGGCGCGTTACTAATCTGCAGTATTTACTATATATATCTTCGAATATACATTGCATACTTCCTATTATCTTGTTAGAACAGCCTTGTAAGATAATAAAATAATGTAAGACCTTTTCTTATTCCCCCGAAACTTCAACCAATCCTAGACTAACCATAGCCTAAATAACGAACATTTTCTTGTTATTTATCGTATCAACAAACAGTATAGTGATATAATCCAATTTAATGTGTTGGATATAGAGCAATAGATAAAAAGACACAACAGAACAACTTATAGTAGTATTGAGTCTGCGTTCAGAACGTTACTGCTTTCTTACTAGGATGCTATGCTATTTAAAACAGATACTCCGTTCAGTTGTAAACCCCATCTGCACAATTACAAAATACATTCAATTGTGTTCAAGAACCAGAAACAAAACTCGGCGGACAATCTTTTAAACATTTTCATTTTTACATTATTAATCCGCCGTGTGGTATCCGGCTGAGTAGAATAGAATACAATACTGTTTGTAGTAATGTTACCAAAGCAGGCAGTTGTTACTGCATAAGTAAAGAATAAACAAATAAGAAGGCTACCAACAACAAAACATCGACTCATTCTTCACACGACACGTCCAAGGTCCGCCTCTACGTCATATTTATCCACCATCAATAATAACGCCCACCAAAACTAAATGACACGTAACAGTGACACTCGCTTATTACCGTAACAACAACTTACAGTGCCCAAATCTTATAAATAATAGATAAGAAGGAAAAACATCGAACTAGTCTTATTTTTAAGATCATTCGACTTTAAACCCAATAAAAAATATGCTAAGATTCACTTTTAAATGGCATGTTTTGTTATAAGTTTAGCAAGTCGATAACGTATAAAGGATCGTATATTTACGGTAAACACTCTTGAAAACACAAGTGTACGAAGTCGACGAAGTTGGTCAACAAGGCAACTTAACCTCAAACTAAATGAGGTTAAGCGGGATACGGTTCTAATTTTTTTTCTAGATCGAATACCTTTTTTTTAGAAAGGAACTTCAGTTAAACAATACATAATTTATAGAATTAGGCGTTACTTTGCGGAGATCCATAATACAAAAGTAATAATAAAATTATTTTGATATAATCCGCGATACAGTAAATAGAAAATATATATAGTGTTAAATGTATAGTGGACTATGCATATTTTCATACCCGATACGTGCAGGATTCATAAAAACACATGCACAAACTTCCACCACTTCCACCACAATACACAAGCACTACACACGTTCACTATCAACCCGCAAACTATCGCCCCGCAACCGAGCATCATGAGGAAATAGACTCCACGACCAAATCGCAAAGCGAAGCATTATCCAGACAAGCATTGTTATATAGTACTTGGCTCATCACCACTCTTTATTTTACCTCTGAACACGTGCAACAAGCTTGAACTAGAAACGTTTATCTGCTCATTAATGAGGGTGCTATTGTTATGCTTAATGATTTCTAATTGTTCCAAAATATTAAATTTCCAAAATATTTAAACAATACAATTAACCAAAAAAAAAGATTCCTATAGAGTTATTGTACTAGAGTAGGTGTAAAAAAGCCGTGATAGCCCAGGGGTGGGACCGTGCTACTATGAGATACCCATGAGTTTGTCTATTAAAACTTCTATAATACTTATATATTAATTTGAGCCAGTAAAATGAGGTATATTGTGTGTAAAAATACATAAAAATTCCAAAGGTGTGCTAAAGAAGTACAAGTATTTAAATTTAAATAACTTTTAATGTTAAATTTTTAATGACACTTTACAAATAAAACAAAATAAATTTGAGCTGTGATAGCCCAGCGGTGAGACCGTGCGACTCTTTCGAGGGGAAGACGAGTTCAAACCCGGGCAGGTACCAATGAGTTTTTCTATTAAAACTCATGTGTCTAATTGAAAATTGCAATTCATCACACGTTTTTCGGTGGAGGAAAACATCGTGAGGAAACCTGCATATCTCTAGAGAATTCTGTTAGTATGTGTAACCTACCAATCCGCATTGGAGCAGCGTGGTAGGTCTTAGCTTCAACCCTTCTCTCCAGAAACGGGGAGAGGAGGCCTATTCCCTGCAGTTGGATTGTAACAGGGCGCTACTTTACTTTTACAAAATTAAAACCAAACATACAGAGATTAATGAAATGCGATCGATATCATCTTGGAGTTTAATTTTTTTTTTTAATATTTGTTTTGTTTGCCGTAAATGTTATTATTTTAAAAACTTTTAACTTCATATGTTTTAATTTGTTATGTATATTGTTTGTTTTTTTTTGTGCACACCTTCATAAGTTGTATGTTAAACTATTTTTTTTGTTCTTTTTACTACTATGTAAGTTTTATATGTAGCAACAAGTGGCTGTCCAGATAAATAACGAACGCACCATATTAAGAATATGCTGTGTATATGTAATTCACGAAGAAAAGAAAATTAATTATATGAAAAACCTTCCACCTCCTATTATTTTTTGGACACAATCACTCACAGGTCTGCTTATAGCTCCCCTACTCTAGTATAATAACTCTATACTTATTCCATGTTAAAAGTTCTTGAACTAAAATATGACTTAAAGAAAAAATTAATAACAATAAAAAGTGCCGTGAGTTGTACCCATAATTCTAAAACGCCTTACTCACCTCGTTATATTTTAACAAATTCGTCTTGTTACGTTAATATTGAACATTTTATTTAGGAAATATTATGACCCAATAAATAGGTCGAAATCAAAAGTCAAAAGCATATATAAGTTTCTGAAGTATTTAATTGTATTGAATTGAATCTCGAGTGAGAGAGATAGTTGCTTAAAGTGATGGAGACAACTCATTTTTTACGCTGACTCGATGTGACTATCACATAGACAGGTATTTTGACACCGAATGATAAAACTTTTCTAAACTTTGTAATGTGATATTGTAATGATTTGGATAATGATGATAAAATATAAATCAATGTAAGAGTAAAGTAAAGTAGCGACCTGTTATTATCCCACAGCTGGGCATAGGCCTCTTCACTCTATTTTTGGAGAGAAGGGTTGGAGCTAATACCTACATGATCGTCTCTAGAGAGTTGCACGGCCTCACTGCTGGTCTACCACAGCCTAAATGTAAGAAATGTGTGTAAATTTGTAATGTAAATGTTTCTTTTTGATTTTTTATGTATACTCTGTATACGTTTTGGTTATATCTGTAAGTGTACATGTGAAGTTTCATACATCTATACTAATTATAAAACAAGGTCCCAAAAAGCTATCTGTCTAAATTGTATATATAGGTATTACGTAAATTGTGTCGAAGTGATCGAGCAGTTGTTAAAAAACTTGCTTGCTGGGAGCTTTAGTCGCGTGCGCTGCGTAAACCAGCAGAGATACGCTAAAGTAATGTACTAGAGAATTGTAGATCTATAAAAAATAGTACAAAATAGTCGTCAATAGCATATCTCTGTCAGTTATGGTTAACTCACAATAACTACTTGTACTTGTACTAATGTTTAAAATTTGAATTCTAGAAAAAAATTGTGACACGCTGATTTCCACGCGGGCGAAGCCGCTGGCACAGCTAGTTTGATATATAATAATGTGATTTTAGTGGCCGGCTAAACAAACCGTGTGGTTGATTTTGCGATTGCGATTTTGCGGAGTCAACAATGCGTTCCGACGGTTTACAAAAAGAGGACGCATTAGACCGTGCAAAGTAGAAGCAACTAGAAAAACGAACCCTGACATAGGCCGGTATCAACGCTGGGAAGAAAAAAAAACGATATAGTTGAATGTCTGGAAAGAAATTTAGACTACTTTTAAACTCAGTATTGAAGTTTACGCAAACGAACTGATATAAGCTAGTAAAGAATGATAACTATAAATCCCCTTAGAGATCTTTTATTAGGTATTTCCATCATAGCTTTTATTCTACAGTATCTCTACAGATGGCTTAAGCGCATCTATTGTAAGGTATCCTAGAGTATAATTTCCTTTATCAACAAGTTCCTAAAGAAAAAATATTGTAAGTACAAAACACGCAAACTAAAGGATCCTTTATTCGCGAAAAGAAATGTATCCTAGATAACACCTTTGAGATAATTTCACTATTGTAGCCTAAACCAAAAGTATTCACCTCAAAGGATAGTAATACCTATTTTATTTTTATAATACTTATATAGATCTGCGGCTTAAATATTCGGCTATCTGTCTATTGATTCTTTTTTTCATAGGTTGTTGTTATTGAAATCATAATCTCTCTTTATCCCTTGAGCTTATGTACTAACTGCTATCTATTTCAAAACATTTACTTCACCGGCTGTTAAACTGAAATAAACTGTATGTCTCCTAACGCCAATCCTATCATCATTCAATCACAATGTTAAAAGTACTTTGTAGCTGCCAATTTCCAAAAGTCACATACAACTACATAGTTGAATGAGGTACTTTTTCGGTTTATCGGTTATTAACTCTCATCATATCATCAAAGCAGTTCCGTCTACTGATTTATAGACGGAACTGCTTTGATGATATGGTATAATGGGAGAGCACCATACCTGTCAATTCAAATTCAAAATTTTCTTTATTCAAGTAAACTTTTTAAACAAGTGCTTTTGAATCGTCATCTCTAATAGTGGTTCTACGAGAAGAGTGAGCGCGCTACTCGACGTTTGCTCTTTACAAAATGTCATTCTTGTTCATCATTTTCCTGCGCTTATCCCATCCTAAGTCAGGTCCGCACAATATGCTACAACATGTTTGTAACATGTTGTGACATGATTTGATTACGTATTTTAAAACTGGCTGCCTGGCTGACGTCTACTTACCTTAGTCGCCTTTTACGACACCTCGAAAAACAAAGGGTAGTTCATTCTATTAGCCGGGTACCACACGGCGGTCAAAATTTCATTCTTGTTATAAGAAAAATGTAATGTAACTAAATTTAGTTATTAATACCTTATACAAGGTTGAAGAGTAGCTATATCGACGCATTCTTATTATATACTATATGTAATCATCAACAGTAGGCTCTTTGTGTCAGCATCCTTTGAATAGTTTTTCAAACTGTTGTAATTGAAAAGTATAGCTAGATATTTAAGTTAACTAATCCAAATGCCCATGCAGCGGTTTCCATCTACCCTTAACATTTTAGTAATGGAGATCCTGATTTAGATATCGATTTAGATACCACTAAACTATATAGCTTTCAAGTTGTTACTGATAACACTTGAAGACCTACCTGACTGAGCTGATGCAATATCGGGACTCAAGTTTCGTCAAACACTCAAAGACAAGGGCGAGCGAAAGTCAACAGAGTTGGCTAACATCAGCTTGGAAACTTTAGAAGTTTATTGCTACAACAGTTTCGTAATTCCTATGCGATGTCCGTACTGAGCTGTGATAGCCGAGCGGTGAGATTTCGTTTGAGAAGGTCACGGGTTCAAACCCGGGCTTGACATCATTAAATTTTTCTGTTAAAGCTAAAGCTGGCTTTGAATCCATGACCCTCAAGAGTCGTACGATCTCACTTCTGACTATCACAGGTATTTAATGACACGAGGCGCTCCTAATTAATATATTGCCGATGAGAAAAATTATAACATAGTTTAAGATTTCTTTGCCTAGTCAAGATTAGTGGTTAGTCCTTTTTTTCTTATTTTAAATACACTTTTATTTATTTTAAATGCTTTAAACAAATACTATATCTTCAATCTTGCTTGATTGTCATCTATTTTGAGGGCAATCTGTAACAAATTAATAACTTTTAAACAAGATATTCATCATTCTCCATCCCTTATCTCACTCTAAGTGGGGTCGGCACAACATATTACAAACATGTTATCGTGACTTGACTACGTATTTAACGACCGACCGCCTGCCTGATGTCAAGTTACCTTAGTCGTATTTTAAGACTCCTCGGTAAGAAAGAGGATGGTATATTCTAATCAACCAAATACCACACGATTGGTCGACTTACTTTAGTCACCTTTTACGATACCTCGGTAAAAAATGAGGGTGGTCTTATTCTACTCAGCCGGATACCACACGGCATTTTTAAACAAGATATTCATTGGAAAATAAACTATACAATACCGGAACTAGTCTATAGAGAGTTGTAACCATAAATTTCTGATACCGCTCGCCGCGACAATTTGGAGGCGTTCCAGAGACAAGGTACTTCTAATTAATTTGTTGCCGCTGTGACAAATTATTGCGCTGTTTGAGATTTCTTTATATAAGGATTTTATTTTATTTACACACCCTTATTCCGCGCTTTCTTATAATACTGCATCTCAACTTATCATCAAGCGAGAAATCAAGGAATTAACTTTAACCAATGAAAATAATGAGAAATTACAGAGTGTTATGTCATGGCTTTAGCATTTTCACGCTCAACATTTGACTACTATTTTCAGACTAGTCAAATCTGATAAGGTCTCTCAGAGTTTGACCCTTCGATCTCATGGAAAGAATCAAATCAAAAGAATGTTTATTCAAATAACCTCTTTCACGTACTTTAAATCTGTAAAAATTGTGTGAAGTATGATATTAATGTAAAAGGAGTAGCGCCAGAGTTGACGAATGATAGGAGAGAATGGAAGAGAAAAACATGTTGTACCGACCACACTTAGAGTGGGACAAAGAGAAAATGAACTATTTCCAGAAAAAAATATATGAAAAATAATCACACCAAATGGATTTTATTTTACTCAATAAATGTACAATAAGTAGGTACGATATACTAAATGGAATTGTCGTGTTAATTTGAAACACAAGGGAATCCATTTGCAAACTTTCTACAAAAATAATAACGTTGAAAGTCAAAATAAAAGTCACTTTTTACGGAGATATTATATGTCTGGAGCTTTCTCCAGAGGACCTTCTTCCAGGAGGTCACTATAAATATATTGTCATTAATATAAATGAACAATTATTTTTTATTAAATAAAAAATAAAAAACATACATTTAATAACTTTTACAAACGTAGTTTGTTTACACTCTTAAAAATCCTTCTATAAATTATTATGTAAATTTGAATTTAAAATGTACTTTTGATTTACTTTTGTCCCTTTAATCGGTTCTTTCTTTTGTTACTTATATTGTATTTCAATTATTTTTAAAAGATTTTATTTAATTTGACTTGTATAAATGTTGCAAGTGAAGGTCGAATCTTGCAAGTTAAATTTGCCTCACTTGCCGGTGTCCGATTGAGCTGAAATTTTACTTCATGGTCCAGTTTCGATGAAAATGTATATTTTTGATAAACATGACCTGCAGGCCTACTATGAAGTCTTATTTCGACTCAATTGAAGATGTAAACGACAACCGCGAACCGCTTTCTTTTCGTACCATGAAGTGTGTATTGCATTGGGGTCGTAATGTTTGAAAAGGATAACGTATATATGAACTATAGATAACTCTGTCTCTTTTACTTACATGTTCTTAGGACGAATTCCGAACGCTCATTCGGAAACGACTTAAAGTATGCGTCTTTAAGACGTCATGGTATGAAAAAGCAAAACAATTTCGTTGACGTCTTCAATTGAGTCGCAATAAGAGTTCATGGTAGTCCTGCTGCTGCTGCTGATAGGATTGGCTCCAGACTTGATCGCCAGATTGCCCACGCGGTAATCAGGGTGCACAAATATATATTTCAATAAATTTACATAAAACCGCAATGTACTATGAACCTAAATTTGCCCCAAGAACCGCATTATTTTTCCCTACAAATATTTTAAAAAATCGATCATTTACAGACATACAGAGCTTTGTTTTATAATATGAATAGATGTAGATATGCATTTTGTTAACAATAAATTCACGTATGCGCTCAATTGACTGAATATTAGATGGTGACGTCGTTAAATATAAATTCTATCATGCGTAATTCATATCGCACTTCGTCGCTTTTTGTTACAAAAAGGGATCCGATGATATTTCCACGTGCACGCATTGCTACACATCCCGTATGACTATTAAAGATAAAGCCATAATAATCTGAATATTTCACGGACTTTCGACTTTCAATATTCGATAGAGCATAAAAGATATCGTTACAATGGGAAAGGCCAAAAGTAATTCCCCTTTTGATTGCTGAAAATCTGAGATAAGCCGAAAGAAACAGTGGAACCTTTTGTATTAAAGATAGTGACTCTTTTGATACAAATCTAAGAGTTCTGTTATGTACAATGAAATGATTAGTATTTTATTATGCTCTCTTTCTAGTTTACCTCGCTCGTCTTTTAGAATTGAAAGATCATTTTTTATTTTGACAATAATTTTTTTTTTGACACGAGTTCAAGAGTAACTATCACATTAAAATGTGTGTTTATTTTTTTTTCTAACTAACTATATGCTGTTAGCCCTAACGGCTTTAACAGCGTCACCGGGCGGGCCGGGCGAGCGTAGAAGCATCGTTGAGGTTGCGAAATGCAGAGAGTAGAGCGCAAAAGCTCTACTAGCGTAGGGAAACGTCGTTCTAAGGGTGCCTCCTGTGAAGCCGGATCAGTTATTGCGACGTCTTTCGTCGCTTTATTTATTTTATTTCATATTTAACACGGCTAGAAGAAATATTAAATTACAGTGTTAATTTTTTATGTATTGAATAAATTGTAAGTCGGTTGGTTCATAATAATCAACCTTGGGGAGTACATTATGAACCAATAATTTTTTGGTTGAAGTTATAACTTTAGTTCGGAACAGAAAAACAGAAACACTCATATTAACAGAAAAAGTCATTGGTTCCTGCTCGGCGTGAACCAATGACCCGTCAAAAGAGTCGTACGGTCTCACTGTCTATCACAGTTTAAGGTGAAAAGCAAAAAGGTTATTATCACAATGTTTCTATTATATGAAATGCTATACAAGATTATGATACCTTACCTTTAGATAAAATTAGTGAAAGTACCTCCAAAAGCTTCGTAACAGATTCGACAATAGGTAATAAACTAAAACACAATAGGCAAGTATTATAGCTTCACATAATAGTTATGTTGGGAACAATATTGCTGAATTTATTAGTCTACTTGCTTTGGTCTTTGTAATCTTATATGTCTAGATACGTAACGCGAAAGTTCTTAAATATAATGGTAGAAAATGTGAAGGCCGTTAGACACATAAATTAGTAGCTATTGAGCTAAGAGGTTAGTGAGCCGATTCCAGACACGTATGTTATATTTCTAACTTTCTGCTACCAAATATAATAGGTATAAGTTAAACCCTTTGTATGGAATTAGTTAACTATTTTTGTAGTTATTGTATGGAACAATGTTTATTGTATGTTGTAAGAGAATTTTAAACTGTTTTTCCAATTGCGGTATGGAAACACCCTTATTTACCATTTAGGTATTGTAATGAAATTATAAACTATTTTTCCAATTATGATATGGAAATTAATTATTTAGCTTATTTAGCGTAAAGGTATCTATGAGAATTTAAAAATTGTTTTTCCAATTTGGAACACCCTTATTTAGCAGACAAGTTTGTAATGGAAATTTAAATATAGGTTTGTAAGAAAATTTGCAAGAACTTTCCAATTTTGATATGGAACACGTACATGGTATATTTGAAGTATAGATTCGTAAGGAAATTTTATACTATTTTCCAAACAATGTAAAGAAAAGCATAATATAAACTTAAATAACATTACATTTCGTTTTAGTAGATTTATAGTTTTTGAACCTCCCAAATGTCTTGGCAATAAAAGTAAGAAGGTTCAATTAAAATTAATATAATCTTGATGCGAGTAAAAGTAAAGTAAAGTAGCAGCCTGTTACAAGCCCACTGCTGGGAATAGGTCTCCTCTTTCTGGAGAGAAGGGTTGGAGCTAAGACCTACCACGCTGCTTCAATGTGGATTGATAGGTTACACATATATCCAGAATTCTCTAGAGATATGCAGGTTTCCTCACGATGTATTCCTTCACCGAAAAGCGTGTGATAAATTGCAATTATCAATTAGACAAATGAGTTTTAATAGAAAAACTCATTGGTGGCTGCCCGGGTTTAAACTCGTGTTCCCCTCGTAAGAGTCGCACGGTCTCACCGCTGGGCTATCACAGCTTATATGCGAGTACTCCATTATTTTATTGATTTAAATAATTTACGAAAAAGCAGTGTGAAAGCTCTTGTATAGAACGTAAATAAATAATAAAGATATACAACGAAAATTCAGGAAAGTTCAGTCCGCAGACCTTTCGAAGTTTTTCCAAGTTTTCCCTCTTTGTATGTTAATCAGACAAAGCTTTTCCTTATCAATTACGGAGCGTTCCTTAATTCTTAAATTAGTTCTGACTAAAGGCCGCGTTTTATCTTAATCATCTCGAGTACTTAGGGTCTCTTTCTTCTTTAGATTTAATTATGTTTCTTTTATTGAGCTGTGATAGCCCAGCGGCGAGACCGTGTGACTCTTTCGAGGAGAACACGAGTTCAAACCCGGGCAGGCACCAATGAGTTTTTCTATTAAAACGCATGTGTCTAATTGGTAATTGCAATTTATCACATGCTTTTCGGTGAAGGAAAACATCGTGACGAAACCTGCATATCTCTAGAGAATTCTGGAGATATGTGTAGCTTACCAATCCGCATTGGAGCAGCGTGGCAGGTCTTAGCTCCAACCCTTCTCTCCAGAAACGGAGAGAGGAGGTCTATTCTCAGTAGTGGGATTGTAACAGGCCGCTACTTTACTTACTTTACTATTGGGTTACTTTCATAGTATATAATTTAAAAAGTAAAGAATTATAAAAGACAAGAGACACAATTGAGAACCAAATGGTTCTAAATACAATTTAGAAAAAAATATTTCTTTTTGTTATGTTATTGTATGGTTAAGGTTAATTTAAAATTCGAATATAAAATATTATTTATTCAAGTAAACTTGTGCTTTTTTGTGTTGAATCTACTGCTGTTTTGGAAAGTTCGAGGAGGAGGATAACGAGGAGGATAACGAGGAGAGCCAGCAAGAAACTTGGAGGTAGGTCTTGAAAAATATAATTCTTCTTATCAGTTACATTTAGTCATTACTATCTTATACATGGTCGAAGAGTGGCTATATACACGCATTCTTATTTTAAGCGTATTTTTAAGTGTTTTTAAACTTTTGGTCATGGTAATTAAGAAGAATATGTGCATGCTAGTTTCAAAGCTGGGCAAATTTCAAAAAGGCTTTTCAATTAAAAATATTTATTACAAAAGTAATCATAATATTGTTTTGCTACAATCCGCGGTAAATTATTAGAAATTTATCGCATTTATAAAACAGTATTACCATTACTTTGTATGTTTAAAGGAGTAACGCCTATTTCAATAAATTAAGGATTGGAAACATCAATTATATATATAGTTTACTAGTTTTTGCCCGCGGCTTCGCTCGAGACGAATTTGGTCTGCCATAGTATCTAATTTAATTAATTCACAATTTTGGTCATATAGCTTCCACATAAAAGATAGATATATGCTGTCGTGGATTTTTATTTAGAAATATTAAAGACAAACAATAATACGGTACATCATCTTTGTGTAACTCTAATGGTTTAGACAGCGTTCGCCGAGATAGCTCTCAGAGGCCAGAATTTTTTCCAACTTTATTGACATGTATCGTTACATTACATAAAATCATTACAAATTGTAGCTTATATGTTATTCCGATGTATAACCTATATAACTGTAAAGTTTCATTTAAATCCGTCCAATAGTTTTTTCGTGAAAGAGTAACAAACATCCATCCATACTCACAAACTTTCGCATTTATAATATTATGTAGGATGTAGGATATGTAGGATGTAGGATGTAGGATGTAGTATGTAGGATGTAGGATAGGATTTTTCTGTCAAAGGCTGTATTTTAACAAGTGTAAAGTAGATATAAAAAGTAAAAAGCAATATGTCAATGATTATTAGTCAAAGAAGAATAATGTAAAAATAACGAACGTTATCTCGAAAAGATAATTGGTATTAGGGACGTGGAAGAGAAGATATTTTGTAAAAAAAAAATGGCTGCATCTGGTTCGGATGTATTCTAATTAACGAGATGTAAAAAATATGGAAACCAAAGAGAAAATATAAACATTGTGATGTGTCAAATGTGAGTTTCATTTTCTTATCGGATTCTAATTCTAGAGTTTCTTACAGAATTAATGAATAAATGATAATTCTTTTATTGCACACCAAAAAAAAATACATAGCACTATAATTAAATAAATGCACTATAATTAATTAAATAAATCTAGCGGTCTTATCGCTACATAGCGATCCCTTCCATACAACCAGCTAGGTAAGAGGACATACCTATTAATACAAGGTAGGTGATGTGTATGCAATGAAGAAACAATATAATACTTACACATATAAAATATAACATATATATATAATAAGCTGTGATAGCCCAGCGGTAAGACCGTGCGACTCTTTCGAGGGGAACACGAGTTCAAACCCGGGCAGGCACCAATGAGTTTTTCTATTAAATCTCATGTGTCTAATTGATAATTGCAATTTATCACACGCTTTCGGTGAAGGAAAACATCGTAAGGAAACCTGCATATCTCTAGAGAATTCTGTAGATATGTGTAACCTACCAATCCGCATTGGAGCAGCGTAGCAGGTCTTAGCTCCAACCCTTCTCTCCAGAAACGGAGAGAGGAGGCCTATTCCCAGCAGTGGGATTATAACAGGCTACTACTTTACTTTACTTTATATACTTATAATCGTCAGATATAAAAAAGCGATAGATAGGAAATCTTTGACACGATTTTTTAATACTCCCAAAGAACAGAACCGAGGTTTTTTCAATATCATACCTACAAAAACAAAACATCGTAATCAAATACACAGCCGTAACCATATTGGGAAAGTTAAACAAACACCCGCTAAGATAAGGGATAACTAAAAAATCTTCTCCGGTTCGCGACGGAGAGACGGAAAAGTTTTCATAAACTTGTATAATATAGAACTACCTTTGTATCGTTAGTATTTTCTTTTAAATAAATTCTTTTATGATTTTATTTTTTATACACTTTATTGCACAGCACAGAAAAAACATATAGGAAAGAAAAAAACCCCAATAAAAAGTGGACGGCAAAGTTCCCTAATTATAAGTGTACGGGCTGCTACTACCCTGTACTATCTTTTGTTGATAAATTGATAACTGCGACGCTTAATTGATGTATTTATTTAATTGATAGTTATAATGATTGATTATAATGATTGATAGTAATGATTTGATAGGTTGAACACGCGCGGCCGCTAACGTCGTACTAATTTCAAATTTATGCGATATCAAAAATATGGCGTAAATACCGATGGTGCAAATGTACGTGTTAGCCCGTACAATAAAGAAACTCGTCCGTGGACCTAGGTCGCTGGTTGGGGGGTTAAGTAGCCTGTATGAGGGGGTTGAAGGTTTTATACTATTTTCTATTCTTCTGGGCAATGCACAATTATCACCGATAAGTAGTAACAACTTAGCACCACCCATCTTTCGATGCCGTTGTACTGCCGCTATGCACTGGAAGGTTCGAAGTCGTTGATATGCGCCGGCGGCCGGCCGTTTCTTGTGACGCCAAGAGAACTGGTTACTCGAACGAACGGTAACACTATTACGAGTCCGAAACTCGACACGACACTTTTAAGTTGGACACAGCACATGATATTGCAAGTCCCAGACGAATTGTCAATGTTTTACAACGAAATTAATACGAATAATGTAAAGCGATCGAGCGGCCATTAGCGAACGATGGCGCGCACGTAGACACTCGCACGGCGACAGACGCCGAACGTGTTTCCATTGCTACCTACATATCGATGAATAAAAAATGACAACTGCCCAGAGAGAAAAAGATATCTCGCAATAATTAAAAATTATCCAATAGTTACGAACAAAAAGAAAACATAAACAGTTACGTAGAAATGGTGGTCTTAGTAGCGATTTCTTCCAGATGACCTTAGGGTTAAGGAAAACTGAAATGAGTGCGGGTAGTGCACTATTTTATGGTTAAATACACATTAATAATACATTACCAATACACAGAAGAGATATACAGATCATAAAAATATATAAAAATGATAAATATTAAATCTATAAACTAATATATAATATAAAATAAATACAAAACAATTACCTTAATAATTAGTCATCTTAATTGTTTTATTCGTCATTCATTACTCTCCTTATCCCACTCTAAGTGGGGTCGGTACAACATGTTCTTTGCTATCATTCTCTCCTGTCATTCGTTAACTCCGGCGCTACTTTTTTTATATGCTTGCCATACTTTAAACAATTCCACCATCACTTTTCGGTCTCCCTCTAGTTATAAATCCATCAATATTAATATTTAGCACTCGTTTTGTCACATGATTTTCATCCCTCCTTATCTCATATCCATACCATCTTAATCTTGCAATTCTTTTCTATAATGGGCGCAACTTTCAGACTTCGCCTGATACAGATTTCGTATTTTATTCAGTCTTGTCAACTTAACATTCTCATCTCATTTGCATGCACTTTTCTCTGATCGATTTCTTTATTTATTTTACTTACATCAATCATCATCATCCTGCGACTCTTATCCCACTCTAAGTGGGGTGGGCACTATGTTACAAACATGTTGTCACATGATTCAGCTACGTACTTTACGACCGGCCGCCTGCCTGACGTCAACTTACCTTAGTCGTATTTTACGACCCCTTGGCAAGAAATGCGGGTGGTCTATTCTACTCAGTCAAATACCACACGGCAGGTCGAACGTAAAAATAAATCCATACAAATATTATAAATCCCAAAGTCTGTCTGTTTGTTAGGACAAGTATTAATGAAAGTTTGGCAAAACGGGAAAGTTTAGAAGCCTAATTTATACACAATTTCATTTATATTTCTTGAGCGAATTAGCCATGAATGTAACAAATATTAATACGGGTTTAGAATGTTTATCCAGATTAAAGTAACGTTATGAATCTAAACTAAATATTCGCAGTACTCTCGAGGGACGCCCTTGCTATGGAATCAGACGTTAAAACCTTATCACAAGCCGATTAAAACATTATAACAAATTATAAATTCATATGTATTTGATTCTAGTTTAACCGTTACAATTTTATGGCACATTACCTTTTAATTAAATGTACATACGTCCCTTGTGACTACATAAATATACATAGTTGGGAATTCAGATTAGTGGCCGTATATCTATAAATATAACTAATAATATAAAGAGGAAACATTTGTGTGTAAGTTTGGAACAAAACTACTTGACAATTTCCAAAAAAAAATCTCCTTTAGTAAGCTACATCTTCACTAAGTAACATAAGCTATATTAAATATAAAAAAAAATTGGGATCCCTACATAAAAATTAAAAAAAACCACGTGCGCTATTGAAACTTGATGATAGAACAAAAAAGTTCTACAGTGTTATAGAACGTATCAATATGTACAAAAGTTCTGCGGACATATAGTATGTCCAACCATTTTTATAGCACTAAAACTACATATAATATTAGGTCCTTACATATGAAATTGGCGTTTTCTATGGGAGGAACATAAAGTAGTTTTTTTTTTAATGAAATATATTTAATTAATCAAAGTATGTACCATTGCTATGTATGCACTTTTGCCATCTCATAGGTAGTTCATTGATCCCCTTACTAAAAAAACCATTCGGACGGAAATCAATAAAATCTTTGAAGGCGGTTTGGACTGCCCCATCGGAGTTAAATTTTTTCCTTGCAAGTAGTTATCCAAATTGCGAAAAAAATGGTAATCTGTTGGAGCAAGGTCCGAAGAGTACGGTGGATTTCTAAGACATTCTAATTGAAGCTCCTCTGATTTGGTAGCCATCTGTTGTACAGTGTGTGGTCTAGCGTTGTCCTGAAGCAGCAGTGGCCTAGAGCGATTGACCAGCCTCGGTTGTTTAGCAGCTAGCTTTTCCATCATGGTTTGCAGTTGCTGACAATAGATATCTGCCGTAATCGTCTGGCCAGATTTAAGAAAGCTGTAGTGAACGACACTGGCACTAGTCCACCAAACACTTACAAGCAACTTTTTTTTAGTCAATTTTCGCTTAGGGCAGGATTTGGCTGGTTCGCCAGGGTACAGCCATTGCGATGAGCGCTTCCGATTATCGTAGAGGATCCACTTTTCATCACAGGTAATGATTCGATTTAAAATTCCTTCATTATTGTGCCGGTTGAGTAACGTAACGCAGCAGTCGACGCGCGTTAGTCGGTTTGCTTCACTCAATTCATGAGGTACCCACCTTTCAAGCTTTTTCACCTTCCCAATTTGCTTTAAGTGGATTAGAATAGTTTTATCAATAACACCGGAGCCTGCAGCTAACTCGGACGTGGTTTGCGATGGATCCGCTTCCACAACAGCCTTCAATTCTTCATTATCAACTTTGGTCTCCGGCCGTCCACGAGGCTTGTTCTGCAGGTCGAAATTTCCAGAACGAAAACGTTGGAACCAAAAACGCACTGTGTTTTCTTTTGCGACACCGTCACCATACGGATCATTAATCCTTCGAGCCGTTTCTGCAGCACTGGTGCCACGGTGAAATTCATACTCGTAAATAACGCGATATTTCATGTTTTCCATTTTGTAAACAGAGTGACACAAAGAAAAAAACAAATGAATTAGGGGGTTTGAAACACAAATGCATGAGTAAATAGCTGTATGAATTTGAATTTGGAATTCCTAACCATAAAGGTAATATTTGAGATCAAAGTGGCCAGTACGACAAAACGCCAATTTCATATGTAAGGACCTAATATATACATTTTAAAAGTTGATAAAAGTGATGACCCTAATCAAACCATATAATTCAAACCCCTCTATTAATCCATATCCGATTAAATGATTTATTAAAAACCGTTTCAATACCTGTAAAATACTTTGTAATTTATCAAAATCGGACTTTCCATTCAAAAGATATAACGAAATTAAAAACTTAAGACGGGATCACGAGATCGGTATCTACGCGGGTGAAAACCCGGGGCATTGCTAGTTATATTATATAAGTCTTAAACACTTCGTTTGATTCATTTAATTTAAATGTTTGTGGAATAACTTAGATGCAAATAATCTAGTTTTCAAATAGTGTATTAGAGAAGTGCATCTGCAAAATTGCATTTGTATGTTTACAGTGCTTCTAGGGAGTTAATATAAACACAAATATAGCGGATTACAGTTGCACGCTAGCGAGTAACTTCCACCGCTAACTTTTGTTAGCTGCACCACAAATAACGAAATAATTTTCACACTAGCTATCTTTTTTAGCTGCGGTAACCCAACGGTGAGATTGTGCGACTCTTTCAAGGGGATCACGAGTTCAAACCCGGGCAGGCACTATTGAGTTTTACCATAAAAACTCATGTGTCTAATTGATAATTGCAATCACACACTTTTCGGTGAAGGAAAACATCGTTAGGAAATCTGCATATCTCTAGAGAAGAGAGCGGAGGCCTTCGCCCAGCTTTGGCATAGCAAGAGGCTGTTACTTTACTTCTTTACTTTTATCTGTTTTAATACTAATAACGTAATTGAGATGATATTTAACGTCTTTGTCATACAAATATGTTTTATGCCGTGTGGTATCTGGCTGAGTAGAATAGACCACCCTCATTTCCTTACTGAGGTGTCGTAAAAGGCGACTAAGGTGAGTTGACCCGCCGTGTGGTATCCGGCATAGTAGAATAGACCACCCGCATTTCTTACCGAGGTGTCGTAAAATACGACTAAGGTAAGTTGACGTCAGGCAGGCGGTCGTAAAATCCGTAAAATAAACCCCACTTTGAGTGGGATAAGGGCAGGAGGATGATGCTCATACACATATGTTTTCGACGACCAATTACCAATCGACGTCAAATGCTGGTCATAGATCGCTCTCACTTCATTTTAGGCTCCATGATCATGTGCTGCCCATGAGTTTTTATACTATGATAGAGAAGGCGGCCTGAAATGTGTCATATAAAATAAAGAAAAAATTAACGAGGGTGATATATCTGTTTCTCAGTATTACGTGTGATTAAACAAGGATGAATGTATACGAGTTTCATCTTCCCATTCATTATTTATTGTGTCACTATCGCTTGCAGGCCTGCATCGTCATCATCCTCCTTTCCTTATCGCACTCTAAGTGGGATCGGCACAAACATGTTGTGATATGATTTGGTTACGTATTTAACGATCGGCCGCCTGCCTGACGTCAACTTACTTTACTCGTATTTTACGACCCCTCGATAAGGATGGTCTATTCTACTCAACCGGATACCACACGGTGGATCAACTTACCTAAGTCGCCTTTTACGACCCCACGGTAAGAAAGAGGGTGGTCTATTTTACTCAACCGGATACCACACGGTGGGTCAGCTTACCTTAGTCACCTTTTACGACACCTCGGTAAGAAATGAGAGTGGTCTATTCTACTCAGCCGGATACCACACGGTGGAACTTTCTTTTAATTCATTACGATTAATTTTTGGTTCTTTCCTTTTTTTATTAAGAAGCATTAAAAAGTAACTTATATGAAACTAATTGTATCTGCAACTTCATCCGCGTCAAGTTTAGTCTTAACCTACCCTCAATAACGTGCTGTTTCGTTCTGTTCATATTTTTCTGTTGATGATCAATACTATGCATAAAAATTTTATTTTATCATCTTTTATATTACGTCGGCTTCGTAAATAAATGTATGATAAGCGCCACTCGTTTCAATGTTTTTTTCATTTTACTTTAGCAGATTTTGCAGTCCGCGCGACGCACTGTTACCGACGCCAGTTTCACGGTGGAATGAAGATAACACTGCCGCAATCCCTAATGTTTGCGAACTCGTTTTTGTTTGCTACCGACCTTTGTAATGCGCGATAATAACCTTTTTGTTTGCACCTTTACTGTGTTTGCAGATACGTTGAATCCACCAGTCAGTAGACTTTATTTTACACGTATTAATATTTCGACCTATGTTATTAAATAACCACTATCCCATTGCACTGCATATACCGAAAATACAGGCGATCAAAAAGCGTCCTGTATGACCCTGACTATCAAATAACATACTTATGTAATACACACACAGTGTCTTCGCCGACAAAGGCAAGGTTCAAGTGATACTTATGACGAAGTGATAACTAATCAAAGTCATATTACTAGCCCTCCACTCAAAACATGGTTGGAAAACGAAAAAGAAATAATTTATAGTTTTAAAAGACGAGTTAATAGGCACCTACTTGGCAAGCGCGGTTCATCTTAGGCTGCATCTTTCGCTTACCATCAGGCGAGATAGCAGCCAGGCGCTAGCCTTATCGCATAAAAAAAACTACACATCGCTTTAAGCCGTGGTCCGGCCTCGCAGTCACCCTTCTTTCCCCGATGCTAGTAGAGCTTCTGCGCTCTACTCTCCGCTTTTCTGAACCTCGACGATGTTTCTGCGCACGCACGCCCTGTGACGCTATACAAGTCATAACGGCAAATAGCATGTAGTCACTTCGAAATAAAATGCACTGCTATGCCTCCTCTCTTCTTTTTTGAGTAAAGTTGGAGCTTAGAACCACCACGCTGTGTCTTATTGTATCTTCTTAGGTACAGTAAGGTATGAAAACGTATGGGTTAATAAGCTTCGCGGGTTATATTATTTTTTTGTCCTTAGTAGATAATGGAGGGCATTAACGTTTAAGTTGACGCTAGTGAGTGGTGTAATAAAGATAAGATAAGAAGCTCTTTAGTACACACAACATACATACAAAAGGAACAAATAATTAAAATTAAGATGTGTAAAAGCGGCCTTATCAAGTGTAAGTGATATCTGACAGGCAACCCATATGCCTAAGGACATCAATATAATAAAGTGTACATTGTTGGTGGTTGAGTAATGTTTCAAAGACGACAATATAAATGAAATCACATAAAGAAATAATAAAATAAATAAAGTTACATGTGGGTAGTGACCCTGCCTTCAGCTCCGCGGGTCGCAGGTACGATTCCCGCCGAGGGCCAACATTTTCTATAAACAAATTGTTGGTTCTTCGAGCCTGGGTGTGTATTTGTATTTAAGTATGTATTTAAACTTATATATGTAGTATATCTACCAGTTGTCCGTCACCCATAACACAAGTAATAAGTTACTTACTTTGGGGATGGACGACCGTGTGTGTAAATATCCCATATATTTATTTATTTATTTTATTTATTTAAGATTACAAGTTATGTGTCTATCTTAAACTACTTAAACGTTGGGACTATACAATCATATCATGCCCACGTCCAATTACATTACAAGGTCATCATCCTCCTGCCCTTATCCCACTATAAGTGGAGTCAGCACAACATGATACAAACATGTTGTCACATGATTTGGCTATGTATTTTACGACCAGCCGCCTGCCTGACGTCAACTTACCTTAGTCATCTTTTACGACACCTTGGTAAGAAATGAGGGTGGTCTATTCTACTCAGATGGATACCACACATCGAAATAACATTACCTTTATGTCCTTAAAAAAGATATATACATACATTAAGAAGGTTAAAAGATATTTGCTTAAAACGAATGATATAAACCATATAGTTTGATTGTATTAATTTAATTTTGAAATACTGTAACTGCTACATATATTGGGATTTCATATAAACTTAATAGGTATTTAAAATCGTTGAAAAAATCAACTTCAAAATTATATTAAATGATTTATAGAAGCAGGCGTTACTTTGCGGAATTCCATATTACAAGCAATATAACAGAACTACTTTGCTATAATCCGCACGGGTTCTGCTTCATACACATTGGCTTTGCATGCATTCGCTTAACCCGTGCGGATTATAGCAAAGTAGTTAGTTCTGTTATATTGCTTGTAAAATTATACTATTTAACAGAAATGTGGGAGTGTAAGTTTGAACGCAGCGTCGAGCAAGCGGGAAGAATGTATGAATAACAGAGTGAAAGGAATGGATGACGTATGGATGGTTTTAGATTTTAGTTACTAGTCTGTAAAGTAGTCTTAAGCCGAACCAGCCGAACGAAGTAACGACGCGAATATTTTTAATCCGCTAGTTTTATTTAACTTTTTAAATGTGCGTCGGAAATCTTTGAATAAACGAATAATATCAAATCAAATAATATAAAGTGTGCCGAGTGGTATCCGGCTGCAAAGAAAAGACCACCCTTATTTCTTACGGAGATGTCGTAAAAGGTAAGTTGACGTCAGGCAGGCGGCCGGTCGTAAAATACGTAGCCAAATCATGTGACAACATGTTTGTAACATGTTGTGACGACCCCACTTAGAGTGGGATAAGGGCAGGAAAATGATGATGATCAAATAAAAAGAATTTTAATATTACCACTGAAATATTGCGAATTCCACACCTTCATATAACCTAATCTTTCGAAAACCCTCACCTTTCGAAAAAGATGTGTAATAAAAGGTAAATAAAAAAAGATAAATTAAAATATATAAGTAAATAAAGTACACAATAAGCAAGTAATTATATATAAATGATGTTTTTTACAACGATAAAGATAGAAAGTGTATTATTTATTAAAATCGCCGTCCCGGAAGACCGTTGTCCTTAAACTAAAAGCTATTTTCCAGTGTGAATTAACACAACTTGCAATTCGGAGCAGGTACACAGCACGACGTGCTGTTACCGGTGCCATTTTCGCGCCAACACGAAGATAGGGTTCTCGTATTTTACCTTGTGTTTTTATCTTGAAACAGGAAATACACAAACAGTTCCCAGACATAATTATTGCATCATTCAGACTAGTTATGGAGTTTTAACATTCAATTCTGATTTCAGTTGAATTTTAACGTCCTTTCGTCGTTCTAATTGCCTTAGCTTTGATTTTATTATTTGTCAGTGAATCATATTTTTGATATGTTGTTTCAATAACAAAAAATATTAAATTACAATTCGACTTCTATAGCATTTCACTGTCTCTATAAGAAAAGGTACTGTGTTCTATATATTAAGGCGAATACTTGATTACTAAGAACAGTATTATTAACAAAAAACGTCGTAAGCAAAATTACTAAATCATTAAAAGTTGTATTTAAATAGTTGTATATTAAGAGGTTGTATGTTTGTACCGCGTTAACGCTTCGACGGGACAGGTTTATTTTGCGTGAAAATAGTTCTCATCCTAAATCTAGGAATAAGAAATGGATTCTTTTATTCCAGAAAAAGCCTAAATGCCAAAACAAAAATTATTTTCGTTTACCGCTAGGTAGTTATGGATAAGTTGGGGTAGGTCTCCGAAGCGGTCCATGCATCTAGTAGTATTATCTCTGCTGGTTTACACAGCGCACGCGAGTAAAGCTCCCACAATGCAAGTTTTTTAATAACTGCGCGATCTTTTCAACACTATTTACATAATACCGATATGTACCATTTTCCTAAACCATTTGGAAGTATTGCAATATATTATGGTCAAAACCGTACAAAAATCCGTACATAAGATTTTGAGAAAATCGATTACATACAGACAGCTTTTTGGGACTTTGTTTTATAATAAGTATAGATTGTATTTACCAGTTGTTCGTCACCCATAACACAAGTATTTACTTACTTTGAGGACGGACGACCGTGTGTGTATGTGTCCCATATATTTATTTATTTATACAATCTAAGCATGGAGAATAAAATAAAATTGCCTGGAATATCATCTCGGACGTACGTAATTTTTGTGCTGAAGATGTTCATTTGCCAGCACAATGTAAAAATAAAAGGAATCATTACAAGATTTATAGTGGAGGGAGCATTCGTCCCAGAACAACACTTAATCTGTTTTATCGATCACCAAATAAATTGCCCGAGCCAACTTTGGGGATTGTTCCGCCGTTTTCCTTAACAACTTTCCAGTGATAAACGCAGACATCTATAGACATTTCGATAATTCTTCTTCGATCCAGTGCTTTTATTTATATATTTAGCAAAGGTCTAATTTATCATTGTCAACAATAATTGACGAGTTGTATGTTTTTATAAACCATGGATCTATTACGACTCCGTTCTCAACAACTTAACTGTTAAAATACCCTCGAATATATATTACATGGTTTGTCCCGTTTTAAAAGATAAAACCGTATTTTTTATCTTGATACAATCAAATCCAAATTAACCTTTATTGAAATAAGCACTTTTGAATCGTTAAGGAGCAATATGCTTAATGAAGCTACAACTGGTTCGAAATGTTGCTCTTACCGAGAAGAACCAGCAAGAAACTCGGCGATCAATCCTTTAAACATTTTCAATTTTACATTATCAAACCGCAGTATTGTGCGAAGCTGAAAGGATTTTCAAATCCAGGCATTTTATCATCCAAGTAATCTTCAATTTTGTAATATGTTTCGGTATATGATCTTCAATTATGCAGAATTTCATCAATTTTGTTTACCGAACTAGCCGTGAAAGCGTAACGAATAGATAGACATACAGACTTACGCATTTATAATTTATAATTAACCAGACTTACGTTTATAATATAAGTAAAATTATTTATTTTAAAGCTACGAGTATTTAATTGAATATAGTCCTAATTATAGGTTTACGCAGCATGCAAAAGAGAAGCAAACGTCTGTTAACTTAACATTATATTTAGAAATAAATTTTAATAATACACCAATTTAACGAATAATCTAGAAACTGAATTGCTGTGCACATATATCTTCGTTGTATTTATTTGAGTTGTAATAAAATAAATAGAACTTAGTTCAAGGCTAAGGCTTCAGAAAGTACGTAGATCGTTTGTGGGCTTCGGTATACTTTTTTATAATATAATTCTTTAATCTATTTTGGACATGCCTTTACACAAGTTCAAAAAAGAAATTAAAGAGACTCTCATTAATAAAGCTTACTATAATGTTGAAAACTATGTCCATGATAAGAAAGCGTGGAACTAAATTGCGACCAACTATGCACTAGATGATATTGTAATCTATGTTTGTTAATAATATTAAATACAAGATTGTAATATATATTATTAAAAGACTGAGCGCCGAGTTTCTTGCTGGTTCTTCTCGGTTAGAGCACCTTTCTGAACCAGTTGTAGCTTCAATTTAATTTTATTTTACCGATTCAAAAGTGCTTGTAATAGGCCAATTTGAATAAAGACTTATTTGAATTTGAATTTGAATTCGTTCAATGCCTCCATTCGCAATGTACTAGAATCGCCCACGCCTATTAACTAACGCGTGGGCTTTTCCTTCGAAAACTCTACTAATAAGCAGAGATTCCGAACATTTTCCCAACAAACGATTGTTGAATAGGATTCTATAAATAGATATCAGCCGGAAAAGCGCCGGAAATCAAAGTAAAATCAGAACAAATTTATCGTTAAAATTTTGAAAGAAAAATATTTAACGTTATCATTTTGACGAAGTTGTTTAACGAATGTTTTATTTTATTTCCCACAGAGTATTTATCGCTTACACATGTTTTTGATTTATCGTAACTATAAATCAAAACCCGCATTAATTAATCAGAAAGAACCGGTCGTAGTAAAGTTAGTGTGAAATTCCACAATTACAAGTGTATTTATACAGTGTTGTAACTGTTTAAAAATAGGTTCTCGGTTTAATTTCCAACATTTACTTTACATAAATATTTGATACTCATGAAATCTGAAAAGTCACGATGCCACCCTTAATGGCTAGTCACAAGTTTTCGTCCTCTTTCATATTCAGGAAAACAAAACATTCATAAATTTTCAATTAAGAAAAGACATTTTCATATTAAATCACGTTGACAGATTAAGATCTGTGTTGTCTTTTATCACAATTATGCTGAGTTTATTGCGAGGTTTTCCATAATGCCTAAATAAAACAGGCATAAATATATTTAATCTAAATCAGACTCAAAGAATCTTTCCTGGATATTTGTGTGTCCCGAAAGAGCATCGCTATAGCGTGACTTAAGATACTACTAACGCCATCTACCGTTCTAAGAAATAACTTCAACATGAATATACTTTTTTAAATTAGGCAATAATAGCAAACCTTCAATAAAGGTGTGACATTTCTGCACAGAATGGATTTTATTTGGTTTATTTTTATTTAAGGCTCAACCTCGTAACTTCGTCGTATTAGACTGTTCTAATTTCATTCTTAATGTTGCATAAAGAAAAAGCATATACATATTAATCATAATAGGCAATAGGATTGCCTGTTTATCATCATCATCATTCTGTTACCCTTATCCCACTCTTAGTGGGGATCGGCACAATATGTTTTTGTCTTCCATTCTACTCTATCATTCCTAAACAAGTATCACTCCTTTAATATGCATATCCATACTCCACACAATCTATCCTAATTTATATGGTGAATATATTAGTTAAGTCGATAAGTTTTTTATATTTATTTATATCGCACATACAAACTTGAGAGTTATTTAAATATTTCCATATTTAAATAACTCTCCTTAAAGTCATCATCATCCTGACCTTATCCCACTCTAATTGGGGTTGGCACTATATGCTATAAACATGTTATCAATTGATTCGGCTATGTATTTTACGACCAGCCGCCCGCCTGACGTCAACTTACCTTAGTTGTATTTTGAGACTCCTCGGTAAGAAGGAAATAACACTCTAAGGTATACTAAACATAAACCTTTTTATGGCGGCCCTGAAAAGTATGCGTTTCAAACTTGTTAAGTTATTTTTTATAACTCATTATTGTCTTAATGCAATATTAAATGCCCTAATCTTAGTGGTTTTCATTACTACAACTAACGGTACTGGAAATAGTTTTTACGGGTTGTACAGTTGGCTCACGACTACAGCTAGTTTAGCTGGCATGAAGATAGCTTTTCTGTTTCCCGTCATGTTTATCTTTTGCCGACTTCCCCGAATACAAAGTAAACACACAAATGAAGTTTTCAAAATTGTTGGTTCGTTGACGCCTAGTATGTTTGTATATATATACGTATTTCGTTGATATATGTAATTAACAAACACGATTACCTAATCGATATTTCATATTGTCATACATAACCGGCATACATAACACAAACACATAACAGACACACTTTTTGGTTTTGGTATGATTCTGTAAAAAAAGTTGTCATAATTTTTATTTTAGTATTTATACTCAAACTCAAACTCAAAATATTATTTATTAAAGTAAACTTGTGAACAAGTGCTTTTGAATCATTAAGATCTACTGCTGGTTCGGAAAGCTGTTCCTACCGAGAAGAACCAGCAAGAAACTCGGTGGTTGCTCTTTTCAATGAATAAATAATTCTTATTACTAGTTACATATAGTTACTGATGTCTTGTACAGTGTCGCAGAGTAGCTATATCCACGCATTCATAATCCTCAACAGTATAGTGTTTTTAAACTGCTGTAATGGTAAAGTTAAAGTAGATTAGGGAATTTTATTATAGAATCTTATACTCAAACCCACAAACGACTTATGTACTTTTGCAAGGCGCAAAGCGTGAACCGCAAGCTTATGTCGGTTCCTACTTTGTCTATTATATACATCGGCAATCATTTTATAATTATGTATATTCTTATGTACAAAAATTAAATTGCTAAAAATATACGTAGTAGATATATAGTATACTAGTTGACTGTTTTGCCATGTTAAACTTTGATTGGTTGATAATAGATGGCGCTTCTGACTGTCATCCTATTCCTGTAGAATCAACAGGATTTTTATAGCCTATATGTTACCCCGGTGTATAAAGAAAAATTGTGCCAAATTTCGTCGATATCGTTTTAGCGGATTCGTCGTGAAAGAGTAACAAACATCCATCCATAGTCACAAACTTTCGCATAATATTAGTAAGATAAGTAGGGGAAGAAACTGACTTCTGACTCACGGCTAGCGCTAGTTCCGAAGACAGGGCATTAAAGTGTAACATTTAAATGTTTATACAATAAAGAATTAATATACAATAAACTTAATAATTTCACAATTATAATTTTCACAAAACTTTTATAGCGTTCAGCTAAAACCGAAACGATTCATCTCGCTTGGTTTAATAAACGCTGAAATTAATAGTGTATTAATATAATCGCATTATATTATGCAGCATTGCTATAATTTCCAGCTCAAAATAATTGGACATTCAAATAGAAGCTAAAAAAACATTTTTCATCTAAAAGTCGCGTCCTCAGCGGTCACAGATAATCCGGCTTAAAATTTTGTTTATCTTTTTTCATTCGCCACGCTCGGCTTTCAAACTCTCTGTGACTTCGAAACATCAAATAGATCCGCCGCATACAAGGGGTCATCACATTTTAAGCCTATTTGGATTCGAGATCTATGTAAAAGTATTTTTAAATCATTTTACACAGAGAGAACAGATATTCTCCTTTCATACTAAATAAATAATTTAAAAGGAATGTTTTCTTTAGTTGCAAATTGCATCATTCCCTGCCCTTAACCCACTCTAAGTGGGGTCGGCACAATATGTCATGTTGTTAAATGATTTGGCTACGTATTTTACGACCGGCCGCCTACCTAATGTCAGCTTACCTTAGTCATCGTTTACGACACCCCAGTAAGAAATGAGAACGCTATAAAATTGTACTCAACCGGATACCACATGGCGGTGCAGCTAAAGAACTGTCTAAAATGTTTAAATCCATAATAATATTATAAATCTGTCCCTTATCGCAGGTAGAGAGGTAGAGGTAGGACCAACATAGTGGACTAGAATAGTCAAAACATTAAAATTACACAATGTGTTTTCATAGCTAAGTGAAGCAATTTTGATGACATTTGCCCCTATTGAAGCTTTTAATAAGTAGCAGCCTGCTATAATCCCACTGCTGGGAATAGCCCCCTCTCTCTGTTTCTGGAGAGAAGGGTTGAAACTGAGACCTACCACGCTGCTCCAATGCGGATTGGTAGGTTACACATATGTCCAGAGTTCTCTAGAGATATGCAGGTTTCCTCACGATGTTTTCCTTCACCGAAAAACGTGTGATAAATTGCAATTATCAGTTAGACACATGAGTTTTAATAGAAAAACTCATTGGTGCCTGCCCACCGCTGGGCTATCACAGCTTTCATACCAGCTCAATATAATATTAAAGGTTTATACCAGGTCAATATAGTATTAAAAACAGTGTTTCATAAATGAACTGAAAATAAATACAGTCAATGATTGAAGATATTTTTGTTGTTGCGAACAAAGTAAAAGAAGCATTTTGTGATACATATATGGATACTTTTCGATGTCATGAATTGGTATCTGTTCCAGATTTATAAATTACTAAAAACAACTTTTCTCCCTCAACAATGTTTCCTGCGCAATGTAAGACTAATTGGAATCGTTTTGTAAATTCCCTAGTCGTTCAAAACTTGATAATTCTTGTACCGATAACAAGTTAAGGTTTCTACGTGTAGGTAGAAATCTGTTAGTATATAACGGGAAAATTTTAAACTGACACACAGATTTTTACGGTTATGCTTATAAGCTGAAACTAAGCGATTGCCGTACTAGCTATATCAACAGCACAAATTTATATAGTATAATCACAGCAGGCCTACCATGAACTCTTATTGCGACTCAATTGAAGACGTAAACTAAATTGTTTTGCTTTTTCATATCATGACATGTCACTTTAACTTAACAACTTTGACTTTTTTCTTTTTTTAACTTGACAACTTAAACTGGATCGCAAACATATTTCATTCATTCTTTTTCGTACCATTGGCTACTAAAATAAATTAACTTATTAATTATGTTCGATCTTTGCACAATATATTAGTGGATAGTAATACATAACATTACGCATCAATTTTTTAAAAATAATATTTTATTTTCAAGTAGTTTTTTATTTTCAAGCAACATTGGGTTAATTGCAAAATAGATTTAACTTACAGTATTTCAAGACGAATTTGAAGAAAAAATTAGTTTCGGAATGCATACTAAAACATTTGAGTAAAAGAGACAGAGTTATCTATAGTTCATATAACGTTTTTATTTTTAAACATTACGACCCCAATGCAATCCACACTTCATGGTACGAAAAGAAAGCGGTTGGGTTTACGTTCAGACCTTGAATTGAATCGTTTTCTTAAAGTTCATGGTAGGCCTACTGATATTTACACTGTGTAAAATAAGAGTAAAATAAAAACAGCCTGTTGCTATGCCAAGGCTGGCCATAGGCCTCCTCTTTCCTTTCTGGAGGGTAGAATTGGAACTTAGACTTACCACGCTGCTCGAATGCGGATTACTGGGGTACCCATATCCAAAGGATTCTCCAAAGATGTGCAGGTTTCTTCACGATATTTTCCTTCACTAAACAGGGTGTGATGAATTAGCATTTAGCAAATTTAGCAATTAGCAAATATCAATTTAGTACATAATTTTTAACAGAAGAACTCCTTCGAGCCTGGGGTTTGAACCCGTGTTCTCTCTCGAGACAGGTACACGGTCTAACCGTTCGGCTATCACAGATTTCAACGCTTCCAATAATAAGTCAATTTTAAACAAATTTTGCAAAACAAATTCTCAGGATATAGCATAGATGGAAATCTGCGTAATGAGCCACATTATTGTACATTACGTAATTATCTAATTAACCTTTCTTTTTTTTCTGTCGCTAACAATGTACAGACAAACTATTTTTACTTATGCGTTATTTTGTACTCTGCTATATTGAAGTACAACAATACTGTCTTTTATTGTTAGATAAGATAAGAGAGATATGTTATAAAATTAAGATAACAGGCGTATATTCAGGCAGAACTAATTTGAGGAGTGAGATACGTGTCATCCTTAGGACTTTGTCCCATTAAGTTAAAAGGTAAAGTTTATAAGCAACACGTTGTATATTAAACAATTAGCCTACTCTGGAAAGAAATTATCAAATATATAACTCCGTAATTCGTCCATAGATTAAAATTAAACAAGCACTTCACCAGAACTAATTTAGGAGTGAGATTTGTGCAAAGCGTCAACATCAACTTTGGTTCTTGAGGGTAGAAGATATAATTTTTGTACATTTATAAAGGCGTTGCGTTACGTTTATTAAGTAACTGAAATATTTATGTTACATAACTCTAACTCATTCAGAAGAATGCTGATTTCATTATTCGCAAGAATCAGCTTAGCGATTCAAACGTGGAAACGTTGCCATAATTCTTGCGACCATTCCACGTAGGCATGATTTTATAGTATTAGCATCATCATTCTCATCATTCTCCTGCCCTTATCCCACTCTAAGTGGGGTCGGCACAACAGGTTACAAACATGTCACATGATTTGGCTACGTATTTTACGACCGGCCGCCTGCCAGACGTCAACTTACCTTAGTCGCCTTTTACGACACCTCGGTAAGAAATGAGGGTGGTCTATTCTACTCAGCCGGATACCACACGGTGGGTCAACTTACCTTAGTCGCCTCTTACGACACCTCGGTAAGAAAGGAGAGTGGTCTATTCTATTCTGCCGGATACCACACGGCGTATTAGCATGTAAGTAATTTAAGATATATATAATTTCTATATTTTCCTCGTAAATAAATTATTGTTAAAAGAACTCATTCATATTTTAAGTGTTGATGGGATGTTAAGTTCAATTGCACCAAGGACATTATGTTCCTAAAGTATTCATATTAGTAAAAAAAGTAACAGCCTGTTACTATGCCCACTGCTGGGCTAAGGCCTCCTCTCTCCGTTTTTGGAGAGAAGGATTGGAGCTAAGAACTACCACGCTGCTCCAATGCGGATTGGTAGGTTTCACATATCCCTAGAATTATCTAGAGATATGCAGGTTTCCTCACGATGTTTTCCTTCACCGAAAAGCGTGTGATAAATTGCAATTATCAATTAGACACATAAGTTTTAATAGAAAAACTCATTGGTGCCTGCCCGGGGTTTGAACCTATGTCGTCTCTAGAGAGTCGCACGGTCTCACCGTTAAGCTATCACAGCTTCAATATTCATATTAAGGAAACGACCATTGACCATTTCACTAGGTATTTATTAAACAATCACTAAACTAGTTACATCAAAGACGAAGACTCTTTTTTACTCAAATAAGTTCTTGCAAGCACTTTTGAATCGTCGAGAATCAATAAGATTAATGAAGCTACAACTGGTCCGGAATGTTGCTCTAGGAACGACCTAACTCGTTTAACTTAATCGGTGTCTTTTCAACCATCTAAGTCCAATGATGATTATAGTTCTGTTTGATGGATTACAACACAGGAAAACCGTTTCCCATTTGATTCCATTGGCTACTAACAACAACTCTAAGGCCATGGCTCCAACTATCAGAAAGTCTTCTGAGGCTTCTAGCACGCAGTCGCCATCCTAACCCGCAGTTCTTCGTACAATATACCTCGCTCATAGCTATTTCAATTTTGTAGCAAAATCAGTGTTATTAATTATGTAAGTTCTTAGTGTAGTTTAGGTTAGTTAATGTATTGTTTACTACTAACATAGTTTTAAGAAAAATTGTTACTAACAACTAATTAAGTATGGATATTGTATCTGAGTTAAAAATGAAAAAAATAATAAATAAATAAAAATTCCAATTATTCAACAATGATTATTAAGAAAAAGAAGAACAGACGCCGAAGTTGTCTCCTAAATTAACTTAACTTTTTAACATATCCACTTGGAATACTAAACACTCAATTAAAAAACAGAAAGCCAGGAAATAACAATAGTATAATTAAGACAAAAGACGAAAAAGTCCGTCAGCCTTCACAAGATGAAGATTAAACGCGTACTTTCAGTCAGAACTAATTTAAGAAGAAAGATATCTGTAATACGTAGGGGCGGCTTTGTCTCATTAGGATAAAAGATAAAGTTTGTGATTAAAGAAAACGCTTCTTACGTTGCAGGTACTATAACAAAACTACTTCGCTATAACAAGCAATATAACAGAACTAACTACTTTGCTATAATCCGCACGGGTTAGGCGAATGCATGCAAAGCCAATGTGTATGAAGCAGGCAAAATCTACGTACCTTATACATGCAGGACAAGCCACCACATGCACCCCAAGGCGCAATTCACCAGCAACAACGCCACAAAAGGAGCACACACACCCACCACCACAATCTCGACGATCGTTTCGCCCCGAAACCGAAGCACCATCAGGAGTATAGGCTCCACGACAAAAATCGTACTGCGCCGCGCTACCCATACAAGCAGTCTTAAATAGTTCAACTCCCACCAATACCCTCCCCTCCGAACACATTTAGCAAAACGGAATTAGATACATTTACTTGCTCGTTAATTAAGTGACCATTGTTATTTTTTATTATCTCAAGTTGCTCTAACGTATTGAATCCGCACGGGTTAAGCGAATGCATGCAAAGCTAATGTGTATGAAGCAGGCAAAATCTACGAACCTTATACATGAAGGACAAGCCACCGCACGCACCCCAAGGCTCCTTCACCAGCAACAAAGCACACAACCGGCACACACACCCACCACCACAACAATCTCAAAATTGAGAGCACGCAAAGAAACGCCTGCTTCTATAAATTGCTTCTTACGTTCTTCGTAACAACGTTGTACACGCGTTTTAAGCATAATGTGATGTTAACACTAGACATACCAGCGATTTATTTATTTATTTTCAAGGGAAACAAACAGTACATGAAAAACTTAATAGCTAGGAAAAAATATATAAATCACATAACCAATAAAGTTTCCAGTAGTTAATAAATACATATAAAAGCTAACAGTATAAAGAGAAATATTGAATAATAAATAAACATTACATATGGCAAGAGAGAAAATAAAAATATATAACACAATTATACACAAACACACACACACACACACTCTTATATATATAAAAATAACAAAAACACACAAAAGGAGAAAGAATTAGTTTGGGTTGTTACGAATAAGTTTTTTAAACTGAACTAAATTGGTGGCAAACATATCAATATGGTTATATTGTTTATTATAGGTGCCACAGGCTCTTGAAAGAAAATCCTGCACAGAGGAGTATGCAATAACGAACGGTTTCTGGCACTCAACCTTCGATTTGAATATACCTATTTCTACCAAACCAGTCAAAATGACTGGTGCATAAAAACAGGCTTCTTGTGGTTTCTAGTCTATATTTACTCTTAAAAATGACAAAAATAAAGTTGAACAAAATTAAGTTTATAAAACGTACTCTCTAATTATAGCTACAAAAGTCATAACATCATTTCTGGAAAAAAAATGTGTAATATAGGAATTTTGAATTGAAATTACACGACCAGTCTAAATGACTGGTCTGGTAAATCTAGTGTTAAAATAATTTGAATTATACATGAAAGGTATTCTAGAATACCTTTTCTTGTATAATTAAGATCCTTTTAAAATTTAACTTTATATATAATAGTACTTGTTTTTGCCCGCGACTTCGTTGAATGGACTTCAGTACTAAGCTAAAATATAGTCAAGTCGATCCAGCCCTTACACTTCGAAGAAGAACAATTGATTAGTTTTGATGTATCAATTTACTACTTACATATGGGTTAAATTTTAATTAATAATAATATAAATATATGGTTGACTCGACGATAATACGATATTATTACCTTCGCTTATTTGTTGGAACGAGGGCAGGATACAAAAGCCAGTGTTGCTTGAGACGGCACTTATAGTGAGGATGTTCCTAACTCTGTAAACCTAACCACCAGGAACTTGGATCCTTTCTCCGCTCTCCGTGGATGACAATTTTTTTATATCAATAAATATATACATATTTTTAATTTAAATACAATGAAGAAATATAATGTAATGAAATTGGTAAATAAATGAATGAAATTAAATATATCGAAAGATTACACAGACGGTTATATGTCCCTAAAGTAAGTAAATTGATACCCGTGTTATAGTTGACAGGTAACTAGTAAATATATACATGTATTATAATAAAACAATGTTCCCCAAAACTATCTGTATGTGATCGATTTTCTCAAAATCTAATGAACGGATATTTGTACAGGTTTTACTCAACGGTTGTGCAATTCTTCTGGAAGATTTAGTACATTACCGTTTTATGTAAATTGTGCTAAAGAGATTGTAATGCGCGCGGTTGTAAAAAATACTCACCTGCTAGGAGCTTTACTCGCATGCGCCGCATTAAACAACAGAGATACACTTGAGTAATGTACTAGAGAATTATAGTAAAGTAACAGCCTGTTACAATTCCACTGCTGGAAATAGGCCTCCTCTCTCCATTTCTGAAGAGAAGGGTTGGAGCTAAGACATACCACGCTGCTCCAATGCGGATTGGTAGGTTACACATACCCCCAGAATTCTCTATGCTTAATTAATGCATAATTCTCTATGCTACGCTAGATATGCAGGTTTCCTCATGATGTTTTCCTTCACCGAAAAGCGTGTGCGAAACTGCAATTATCAATCAGACACATGAGTTTTAATAGAAAAACTCATTGGTGCCTGCCCGGTTTTGAACTCGTTTTCCCCTCGAAAGAGTCGCACAGTCTCACCGCTGGGCTATCACAGCTCTTAGAGAGAATTGTAGATCTACTAAAATACTACAAAAAAGTTCCGCTAGCGTGCCTTTGTCTCTTATGGTTAACTCATTATAACTACTTTTATGTTCAAAATTTCAATTCGGGAAAACAAATTTTGATACACTAATTTCCACGCGGGCGAAGCCGCTGTCACAACTAGTAGGTACATACATAATTTTAAATGCGTACCTACCTACTTAAATACATATAGCGGGTTATAGAAAAATAATGTTTTATAATTTTAATATCCACTGTTGATGTTGTAAGCACATTTAACCTTTACAAAGCGTGCGCTTGATTCCTTCAACCGCAAAATCTAATACATTCTGGAATACGCGGTTAAAGAGAACACGTTTCCTTTTCAACTATTCCTTTACACTAATTACTGTGTCAGGCTCACGTTGCAATTTGATTCCATTAAATTTTGGAAATCATTTTGTATATACCTAAAAAAAAATTATATAACCAACGAAACCCACAACATATCGCGAGTCACCGAAGAGAAATTGATATATTTTCCAGATACAGATTATGACAATAATTCCAGAGATTTTTAAGTCATCATCCTCCTGCCCTTATTTTATATTACTCTAAGTGAGGTCGGCACAACATGTCACGAACATATTGTCACATGATTTGGCTACGTATTTTACGACTGGCCGCCTGCCTGACGTCGACTTACCTTAGTCATATTTTACGACCCCTCGGTAAGAAAGAGGGTGGTCTATTCTACTCAGCCGGATACCACACGGTGGTACAGAGATTTTTAAGTATAAAGATGTAAAAGACGTACAAGATATTTCTAGCCGTGTGGTAACCGGCTGAGTAGAATAGACAGGGTGGTTTATTCTACTCAACTCTCCACTTCTTACCGAGGTGTCGTAAAATACGACTAATGTAAGTTTACGTCAGTCAGGCGGGTGGTCGTAAAAAACGTTTTACATGTTTATAATATGATGTGCTTGCCTTAGATGTGCGTGCGTGACCTAGAGTGGGATTAGGGCAGGATGATGATGATGATGATGATGTACAAGATAATTCAAAGTTTATGTATAGAAACCGGTTGCACTCACGTCTTATTCTATTGGATTAGGGTAGTGTTTATCGACTGACATGTTCGATTCTAAACTTATATATTTATATGTAATACACAAACATATAACACACAAATTAATATACGTATACATAAAGATGCCAATACAAAGGAAACCTTTCACTGTCTCTTAATATCAAAGCTTCTGGCCGACAGTGGACGCTGTAGTGACATGCTGTAAATGAGAGTTTGAGTCTGTGCATCCGGGGCGATTACTCATTAAAAGCTTATAAGCTTTTTATAAGGCGCTATCGCGGCGAAAACTGTGTGCAATCAGATGGGTATAGCCGGTTTCTACATAAAATATGGACACTACTCACGATAGTTGAAATATCATCAATTTTAATAGAAATTTTATCCACTTTTCAATATTTATCTCAGTGCTACCCAAGCTCGTGAGGAATCTATGATGGAACGCTCACCGTCGGGAATGACTAATGAAATTCTCCACAAATGGCATCGTTCTGTTAATGCGTTGTATAAAGAGGGGTGTACATCGAACAACATTTATTTCCATTAAAGGTTCATACTTGTTCTTTATTGTGAGTGATGATCGAATCAAATAAATAACACTTTTTGCGATTTTTTTATCCTCTCTTCGCGCCTGTGTAACTTTGATCAGCTGCCGCTAAGCAATCACGATAATTATTGATGGATATTCAAAAAAACAAGGAAAAAGCACCTTTTGAAATAACTTCCATACCCTATACAGCATATCGCAAATGAAACTTGAAATTTGAATTTAAACGTAAAAATGATTATAATTTAAAGTGATCTCTCATTTACTTATTAGGCTCGTCTAAAATGTTCCCATCCTAAGGAGGTACTCTATAAAAAGTCCAATTATCAACAGTTTCCAATCACAGAAAAATATGTATATAAAAAATGCAATAAACTTTCAATTTATCCATTAGAAGAAAAATTTTAAACAATTTCCTGGTTTAACAAAATTGAAGCATTAATATATAGCTATAAAAGGTCCTTTGAGATTCGCTTTCATCCTAAAATAGAACGACCGAGAAAATACTATTACATGAGAGATCGTAAGGCTCTCTGAATATTTAATATCAAATAGCCTTCTCGTTTATAAAAAAAAAGAAGCGGCTTACAAAAATACGACTGGAGGAGGTTCATATTTTTATAATTCAAGGGATTTTTAAATATTATTTTTATCACGTGTTATATAAATATAAATATATGGGACACTTAAACACACGGCCGTCCCCCCCCCAAAGTAACTAAATACTTGTGCTATGGGTGACGGACAACTGGTAGATATTCTATATATATAAATTGAAATACATACTTAAAAACAAATATATCCAGGCTCGAAGAACCCACAAATTGTTTATAAAACATTTTGGCCCTCTGCGGGAATCAAACCCGCGACCCGCGGAGCTAAACACAGTCTCACTACCTACTATACCAACGGGCCAGTCATTATAAGTTAATATTACTTAATACATTCGAAAATTCGAGAATACATAGCCAGATTTATCTGCATCGCGTAAGAAAGGCATAATTAGGGATCTCGAAGCTTCCCTCAAAGCGCTTAGTGTAGTATTGAAGGGATTTTAGCCCTGAAAAATACTTTTTTTCTATTTTTATTTAATTTAATTTATTTTTCAGTTAATGAAAAAAAAACCATAAATTACAAACAAAACTAATGTGTCGTTTTTACATAAATGATGAATAAATTATTATTATTTTTTAACATAAATCCTGATTTCCAATTCTACTATTCTAGTTCCAAAAAACACATTGACACATACTTCTACTGTAAAATACAAATAAAATAAAAAAATATATATATCACCTGTACACAGCTTAAGTTAATTCCACAACTATGAGCGACCGACAACGAGAGAAATATTTTCTTACAACTATTTTCTACCATTAAAGAAATTAAATGGTCAAAGAAATAAACTACAGGAACATTTAGTAAATTTATTGTTTATTTAAAATACTTTTTGTGTGTATAACTTTAGGCTTTATTTTGTATAAGACTACATCTCGGTAGGCAACTATATCTTCCACATCGCCCAAAAGGATTTTATCTAGTGTATCTAGTTTGAGAAGCTGAATTTGCTGAGTATTCTGAATTAGATTTTAACGGTAGATTTTAGTAAAAATGTAAATTTTCAGGTTAATCATTTTTAGTCGTTCCAGCGGGAAATCCATTGTAGGCTCCATTAAGTTTAGCCTGTGTTTCAGGCCCGTAATTAACTAAGCTTATGTTTCGTTTCGAACAAACCTTAAATGCCAATTAACCACATAAGATTTGGAAAAAACCTACCCGGAATTTTATAATAATAGAGCTCTGCTTTAGGAACTAATTTTTGGGTAATCGTTAGCTATACATATTATAAAACAAAGCCCCCAAAAGCTATAGGTCTGTATGCGATTTATTGTTTCAAAATCTATTAAACAGACTTTATATGGTTTCACTAAAAAATGAAATATAAATATAACTTTGTGACACACTGATTTCCATGCGGACCATTCCACGATAACTAGTTAAGAATGAGTAGCAAAACCTGATGATCTGGAATAAGCTTTTCAGTGATTTTTACTTTCTATATTTTGTTTTCAAATGTTTTAGCTGTGTGGTATCCGGCAGAATAAAATAGACGACCCTCCTTCGTTACCGAACTGTCGTAAGAAGCGACTAAGATAAATGCCGTGTGGTATCCGGCTGCATAGAATAGACCACCCTCATTTCTTACCGAGGTGTCGTAAAAGGCGACTAAGGTATGTTGACGTCAGACAGGCGGCCGGTCGTAAAATACGTAGCCAAATCATATGACAATATGCATGTTGCGCCGACCTCACTTAGAGTGGGATAAGGGCAGGAGACTGAAGATATTTTTTTCAAATGTTTATTCGTGAATGGAAAATTATGCGGCGAATAAAGTGCACTAGTGCAGCTTGGACAAGGTTTTGAATTCTCCCGTGTAACGCAGCAAGCAAAACAAACAACGTTTTAAGTTAAATTTTTTATAATAATATATTTCCGCACCTTCACGGTTTTATCCTGGAAAAGAATATTATTTTCTGAAATTGCTTGTAAATTCTGTTAATTCGGTTGTATTAACAAATTTAGCTCATAATAATAAGACCTAATATATCTCTATTATTTTTTAATGTTATTAATAATAATTGGTGATTTCGAAACGCACGCAGGCGATAGAAAAACAAACCAGTTAAATATCTTATCCGCTGTTAAAATAATATAATTGTGTTATTGTTTTAATCTTCTAAGTGTACATAAAAAAGAAAAGTTCAAAACACAGGAATATAAAAGTTAAATATTAGTAATCTGATACTCTAATTCACATCGGCAGCTCTAGGGCTTTACCACTCCTAATATATAAATAATAAATAATCGAATATGATGATTAGTATTTTATGTTAGCTATAACAATAACTGGGACTGTTGACGTGAATAAATGCGAAGTGCAATTAAATGATTGTGTAAAATCTTATTCCTTTGTTCACTAAAATTAACATTGTTAATCGTCAACTGATTATGAAATGTCTTTTTACATCGCCCAATAGTCGATTTAGATCAGTTTCCCAAACTTTTTCGTGTCGTAGACCCCTTGCCATGTTTTTCCGTGTTGCGTAGACCCCCTACTTACCTGACATTGCTTTCCTGTAAATTTCTAACTGTAGTGAAGTTTAGTGTTAAAAACTTAAAGTAAAAATACGTGTTAATTTATACATTTATTAATTGAATTTAAATTATGAATTTAAAAACTACGTAAAAGTAAACTACGTTTAAGTAAAATTTTGTGCAATGTAGCGAAGCTCTGAGACTGCGACTCTCAGGTTTTTACAAGTTCAAAATGTATTGCGACCACAAAGTGAATACCAACATCCTACAACTTACACAATTTTATAAACATATATAATAATGTTTTTACTGTATAGGTACTTTTATAAATAATGTATATGTTTTGATATTATAAGATAGTATGATGTAAGTAAATAGGTTAATAATAATAATAATCATTTATTCTATCAGTGTATGTGTTGAGATCCATTATCGTGGACCCCCATTTTCATTTCATGGACCCCAATAATTTTTTTCGCTGACGTGACCCCTTGCAGGTTGTCATAGACCCCTAGGGGTCGATATAGACCACTTTGGGATTCACTGATTTAGATCTTCTCTATGCCACCCTTAATACTCTGCTAAAGTGTTTAAGTAGTAGTTCCTAAAGTTGGAATGCAATCTCTTTAGCAAAGGTAAGTGAATTGAGCTACATTGCAAGGCTCCCAATTTTAGTTTACGAGCGTGCGAACATTTTACAAGCAATTTTGTTTCACACGGAAAAGGCAAATGTGAAGTAAAAAGAATATGCTTAAAAAATTTGCATGAATTTTATATACTGTCATTTTTCGTGGCAATTTGACATCGTTGGAACATATTTACGAGAAGAAATTTATTTATAGAATCAGACATTACTTTGCGGGGGTCCATAATACAAAAGAAATGATAATATTATTTCGCTATAATCCGCGATAAAAGAAAATATATGTAATGCTAAATATTGATGTTGCTCTAAAATATTGTCTTAGAAATTAGAGCAACTAGAAATAATAAAATATAGCAATGGCACACTAATTAACAAACAGATAAACGTTACGAATTGCAGTTCGCTACACGTGTTTGAAAGAAAAATGGTGGGGGTTAACTATATTTGCGTCCTTTTGCGATGTTGGCGTAGGGACTATCTTCTGACGATTTTTGAGATTGTGGTAGTGAATGTGTGTAGTGCGTGTGTATAGTTGTGTTATTGGTGGCGGATAGTGCATAAGTTTTTATTCTGCATATATCAGCATTATATACATTATCTTTTGTCGTGGATTATAGCAAAATAATATTTGAATTATTTTTGTTTTTAGTAGAAATTAAATTACTATTATTTTTTTAGTACCATTATTTTAAGGGACTTTTATCTGTTCAGACATGTCAGCTCCATCGTATTCCTAAACCAGTAGCTAACTTAAGGGATAAGCAAAAAGGGAGTCATTGATATGCAGTAGCAACTAGTTTATACAAATCAATGGCAATGATGGTTCCCGGGCTATTTAACGCACTGCATGGCACAAACATTAGCACAAACATTGGCACAAATCGTCACATCAATGATGCCTTTTCTAAATAATTTATAGAATTAAGCGTTACTTTGCGGAGATCCATGATACAAAAGCAATAATAAAAAAATTATGATTCCTATTCCTTTTTGGTTTCACTTACATTCCATTAGTAAATGGCACCAAGATTGGTATAGCACAAGTTGTAGCGTCTCATCTATGATCCCTTTTCCTTTTTGGTTTCACTTACATTCCATTAGTAAATTGCACCAAGATTGGTATAGCACAAATTGTAGCGTCGCATATATGATTCCTATTCCTTTTTGGTTCCACTTACATTCCATTAGTAAATGGCACCAAGATTGGTATAGCAAAAATTGTAGCGTCTCATCTATGATTCCTTTTCCTGTTTGATTTCACTTACATTCCATTAGTAAATGGTACCACCATTGGCACAGCACAAATTTTAGCGTCACTGCAATGATTCCTTTTCCTTTTTGGTTTCGCTTACATTCCATTAGTACCGTCAGTAATGGATACCTACCGTTATTAGTAATGATACATATCATCTAATTCGTTACACATAATACAGCTTGGAGAATAAGCTTTTCTCATGAGACGTGCAAATTTACAATAATGAAATAAAACATTTGAATAGAGTTATAATTTCATTAAGATAAAATTGAAAGAATAAAACTGGTATACTGTGAGATCGACAATGTTACAGACACGCTAATGCAATTGTATCATTAACAAACTCCGAAGTTGGACTTGCAATTTTATGATTACAATTCAAGATTCTAGAAACTAGAATCCAATCACACTAACTGCTAAGTGGACCGAGTGTTGCCTCACCTTCACATTTCAATTTATTACCACGTTAACGTTCTGCTTGGACTTTTCTCCCATGTGGAAAAGCAACGACAAAATTTATTAACAGTCAAGTCTTTCAAATATCTAGTTGAATTAACAATATACCTACGGGTGATATATGAGCCAGTGACATTTCAAACAGCAAATATTTTTAGAATAGGCGATTAGTCGATTTGCGATCGATTTCCTGATAATGCTTTGGTTGCCGGGCAAACAATTGATGAGATTGTGGTAGTGAATGTGTGCAATGTTCTTTTATGAATTCCGCATACAATAGGTATGAACACGGGTGGTGTACTTTACTTTTAGCATAACATATATCTTCTCATATGGCGGATTATAGCAAAATGATATTTTTTGTACTTTTATCCAAAATATTATTTATTCATATAGACTTTTGGAAGTTGCATTACATTATAAAAACTACGATTTGGATCCAGATTTGGAAGGTTGCTCCTACCGAGATGTGCCGGCAAAAAATCGGCAATTATTTTGTACAATAGTCATTCATACCTTTAAGATACTTTTTAAGCTTGTGTAAAATAATTATTTGGATTGCTTTAGGATTTGTGTATTTTCCTTGAAAACAGTTTAAGTACAATACACTAATCTTAAAGAGTCTTAGAACTGAATTAAGACATGATCAAGCAGAGCAAAATTTTGTTTATTTAAATAAACTATTAAATAATGCCTTATGAATCGTCAACTCTACTAAAACCTCCAACCGAGAAGAGACCTTATTTATTATTATATATTTACTTTGAAAAATTTTTGAGAAAATTTATTAATAAAAAAAGTGTACAAAAGTCAACCCATCCCTTTGACAGAGGTCAATCTCTGCTAACCTACGAAGTGAAATAATCTATAATTCTGATAAACAAAATATATACCCTCTATTTACATACTGAATATTCAAAACACCATGTACTTATAAGGTTTTCTATAACAAAGCAACCTTAATTTAAGTATCAAATTGTAAACGTAACGATTTAACAAATTATTTTTTAAATTGAAGCAATCATTGTGATTGATCCAATTATTTTTTTTTAAATCAGTAAATTGCTAAAGGCACGTTAGCACTGACTAGCTCGCATTTAATATAAATAATAAATTGATTAATTTAATCTGAAGTGTAGGTCTAACCAATATACCTTATATTGGTTATTTTCAGTTATTGTTGGACTGGTGTTCTAACCTTAAAAAATCTAATACAACTCGTATTCGTGCTATAAGAACTGTCCATATTAATTTTTCATTTTCATATATTTTTTTAAATATATAAAAATTTGTTTAGAAAAATTTTATATATTGAATTGTTTTCAATCCTGCAGGCCTACCATGAACTCTTATTGCGACTCAATTGAAGACGTAAACGAAATTGTTTTGCTTTTTTATACCATGACGTCTTAAAGACGCACACTTTAAGTCGTTGTCGACTGAGCGTTCGGAATGCGTCCTAAATACATTTGAGTAAAAGAGACAGAGTTATCTATAGTTCATATAATGTTATCTTTTTTAAACATTACGACCCCAATGCAATTCACACTTCGTGGTACGAAAGGAAAGCGGTTCGCGGTCGTTTGTAAAATTCGTAGCCAAATCATATGACAACATGTTAATACATGTTGTGCCGACCCCACTTAGAGTGGGATAAGGGCAAGAGAATGATGATGAATGATGAATCAAATAAGAATTCTTTAAGAAGATATATTTATAAATTGCTTTAAAGTCGTCTATTTTGAACAAAATGCAAAATTCTTTGTATCGTTTTAACATATCACATAATAAAATTAATTTTACATTTACATATACGAGTATATGCTTGGTTAAGTTATTGCCCTTGCCTCTACAAGGGCTTTAAATTTACATTTAATCAGTACAGGTGGCAAATCAATAATCTAAGTGGCTAAGACAAACAACCACCTTCCCATGTTATGCAAATTCAGGCAATGCCCAATGGTACCGGTTAGACAATCAATGCAGGCAATTTGAGCAAATACATATGCAATTACCTATTTGAACAAATTTTCGCATTTAAATAACCTTAAATTTAAGGCCTGCTTCATACACTTAGCATTACATAGATTCTCTTAACAAACGCGGATTATAGCAAAATAATTTTATTGTAACTTATATACAAGTAAAGTCTATCTTAAATTACTTACAAGCTAGGACTATACAAATCATTTCCACGTGGAATGGTCCCAAGAATGCTGGCAGCTTTCTGCGTTAAATCACTAAGTTGATACTTTGTGTGAAGGAGCCAGCCCTTGCCACCTGAAGAGGCAATCAACCGAGGTTTTAAAACGGATATTTTTTTCCGCAATATGACTCCGTGGCCCTAGTCTCAACTGCAAACGGCACAAACATAGAACCTCGATGGGAGATGCATACATTCAGGATTCGGCCATATCTGCAGCAAATATATTTTAAATGACATTGTAAAATACAAAGTTGAGAATGTAAATCCATATAATAACTCCAAAAATTGTCTGAATTTAAGAATAGTCAATTAGATTGCCACAAAGACGACTTTAAATTTCGCAGATTCCACGTTTCCAGGGAAACCGATCGCGAATGATTCCGTGAGGCTAAGGTAGAATGTTTAATTCGAAAGTATAGAAGGAAAGAGCGTGACTTGCTAATGTCCTAAACTTCCCAGTTATATTGACTGCGTAATAGTCATTTGTAAACAAGACCTAACGACGGCAAAACAGATTGCCTACAAGGCCTCGCTAAAAATTTGAACTACAAACTGAACCTGAGTCGAAAAACGACTAACGAGGTACTTACGGAGATTTATTGAGATCGGCAGAGCGAAAACATCGAGTTCATACGGAATGCTAACAAATCGGCCGACTAATATGGGAATAAATTATGTCTGCGTTTCATATATTCTAAGTGGTTGAGTGAACTGAAGCTCACATTGTCATAACGATAAGCCTAGCGCGGCTTGGAAATCTAGATCAGTTAAGTCCCAACCCAAAACAATACATAGCATAACGATTTTAAATGTTCAGCAGCTCCCGCCGCTATAACACCGAGTAAAAAGCTCATGAATAAGGGCCACGGATAGGTTCGAAACTATTCGGGCTAACCCGATAAAATACGACCTGAGTATAGTTAGTTCTTAAACATACTATTCTAATCTCATTCTGATTCTATTGAAGAGAAAAATCGGAGTAATGACATGCTAAACTGTTGCAATGCTAAATGGGTTTCATATCCCAGGAATTCGCCTGAAATATACAGGTTCACGAGGTTTTTCTTTATCGATTACGTTTTAAATTGTTAAAATTGTAGCCAAGCTAAAAAAGCTTTAAAAAAAATCTTAACAACATTTTTTAATCCCTACTGGTAACAATTGAGGAGTTCCCTCCTCTTGAGCCAATCCATTAGGTCATGCTTATCATAAACATGCATTTTCATCGGGACTGGACCAGAATATAAAATTGTATCTCAATGAATGGACACCGGGAAGTAGGTCAAATTTAACTTTCAAGATTCCACCTTCACAAAAAAATATACATAAATAGTTAAATAATAGTTTATAAAAAAAACTTTTTTATAGACATCAGGATTGGATAGGATTAAGGATATTGGGGATACTTAAACGCGTAAGTTGCGGTCACCACTAGTTTGTAAATAAATTCTAAATAAATTCTACGTACCTAATTGTGTAAATTTATGCTGCCGCAGATGTACGAGGCCCGTATTACGAATTACCCGCACGCCGAGTTTTTTCCAATATCCATTTGTTACGTATTTTAGTATACAACGAATTCGCTTCGTCTATCCTATTTTGTGGCTGCGAATTTCATGTCTATTTAGGTAAATCTTTTGTATATTTTATGAGGCTTTCTTTTTTACGTAACAGATTTATATTAGTAAATACGTAGCGATGACGCGATCTAAACATTAGCTAGTGGTTTAAGTCTTATTCAAGCTATTTTGTTTCTAAATATTATTAACAACCTATTAAATTTATGGAACCTTCTCTAGCTGCATTTGGTTAACGTTGCTATAGTATGCAGTCAAAAGACCACGAATAATCAATTAACACTGACTTTTGTCAAAATTCCGCAATCCATATTAAACATATCTTTCTTCTTCTTCTTCTTCTTCAAGTGCCTCTCTGACTAGCGAAGGTGGGCAGTCAGCTTCATAAATTCATCCTTATCCCTCGCTAGCCGGGACAGTTCAGCGGCGTTCGCGATCCCCGTATACTCCTTTACGTTGCGAAGCCAGGATTTCTTTCAGCGACCCACACCTCTTTTTCCAGAAACCTTTCCCAAGTCCATATCTGTCATGCCTGAGTACATGTCCTAGATATGCGACTTTTCTCATCTTAACGATCTGCAAAAGTTCCTGGTTTTGATGGACGCGTCGTAGAACATCCACATACGAAATGTTCTGGGTCCAACTTATAGCCAACATGCGCCTGTATGCCCACATCTCGCATGCTTGTATTCGTTTTCTGAGGTCTTCTTTGATAGTCTAGGCTTTGCATCCGTAGATTTTATTTGCCGCCTGGGGATTCTTAGCATCCCTTTCCCATCTAAGGGACGCCAGGATCTCGGAGCCTTCTTTTTTTGAGACCTTTCAATTTATATTACGCCGACAACTAGGGAATATATAGTGTAGTGTTCTCCCGTTGCCTTCTGCACCAGACATTTTAGTGTTTATTTAATCCTCAAGGCCGCTGCTTGCCTCATCCACTTCAACCTGAGCTTCATTAGGGTGTAATTGGTTATACTGCCGTAGATCGGTCGCCAGAGCCTCGTCCATTGTCTAGCCGTCCGTTGTCCGTTGTCTACCACGTGCAGGTGAGGTTGGCAGTTAGGGCCAGCTAGGTGTTATTGCTGTTTTCCCCCTTGCCCCAAACTTATCAAACAACTTATCTTTAGAAAAGTATAAATTAAGTGTAAGAAATGTGCCTAATGTGTGATTTGAAAATCCTTTCAGCTTCAAACAAGACTGCGGTTAAATAATGTAAATTCAAAATGTTTAAAAGATTGATCGCTAGTTTCTTGATGGTTCTTCTCGGTAAGACCAACATTCCGAGTTGTAGCTTCATTAAATATAATGTATCCTTGACCATTCAAAAGTGCTTGTAAAAAGATTTTAGATTAGATTTTTAAGATTACTTGAATAAAGATTATAGTGATTTGATTTTATTTGACTACCTTGTAATGGTGTCCACACCGTTCCGGCCGAAGAATATATAGCTATACTATATTAAACTTATGGGGTATAACAAAATAGGATTTTTTTTAGTTAAGTAAAAAAAAATAAAGCAACGACCTCTTATTATCTCATTGGGCATAGGCCGCCTCTATCCGATTTTTCGGAGAGAGGGATTGGGCCTAAAACCTACCACGCTGCTCCAATGCGAATAGGTAGGATACACTAGATTTTCTAGAGATATGGAGGTTTCCTCGCAATAATTTTCTTCCACGAAAAGCGTGAGTAAAATTGCTAATAAAACTCGTTGGTGCCTGCCCGGGGTTTGAAACCGTGGCTCCCTGGATAAAGTCAGATAGTCTCAACACTGGGCTATCACAGCTTTTCAAGTTTTTTTTTAGTACCGCCCTGTAAATTATATCGTAGAATTTAACCTATGTAACCTGTTGTTTGATATGCCCAAAAATTTACTCTTACTTTTTTATATAATATTTAAAGTCTTTGTCTAGTATAGAAAGTAAAATTAAGTCTTGGCATTTAATACAGTAAAGTTTTAACTGTGTTAAATAGGACAGGATAAACTAATTTACATTCCAAAGTTTTCATTAAGTCAAGTTAAGAAATTTAATGCCATTATTTTGTTTTCCAACTTGAATATTATGCATTTAATAACAGACAATTTACTTAACTTTAAATATAATTTATCTCGATAACTCACGTTGGTTTTGTTACCATCATATTTCTTTTGTATTTTTTAGTAAACAGTACATATATTTAATGTTTCTATAATGACTTGTTTTCTTTAAAGAACAATTTATATAAATTATTTTTTATTTTTCGCATAATTTTTTTTTATTATTTACAACAAAAATGTGCAAATCTTAAATTATTTACACGCTACTACTATACAAATCATGACCACATGGAATGCTCCCAAAAATGCTGGCAGCGTTTCCGCGTTAAATCGCTAAGCTGATTCTTTGTGCGAAAAAGGAGCCAATCAACGAAATCAACCGGGGTTAAATTAAAAAATATATAATTAAGCATCTGTAAATGAATTTTATTCTAGATAGGTAATTCGCATGATAACTTTCATTAACTTAATACAGTCTCGTGGTGATCAATCGATAGATAGCTTAACTGTTGGCTAATGGTAACCGTAGAGAATCGCATGCATTAGCATAACATTTACTACCGATACGCAGTCGTTTATTGCCTAGTATATACCGATTTCCATAGCAACCTATACAATTTCGCAACTACGATATAATGTTATTACTTATAGAGCAATATAGCTCATAGTTTCTGTAATTCTCCGGTTTGATGGAAATATCGCAAATATACATACAGGACTAAAATGTTTAAAAGATTAACCGCCGAGTTTCTTGCTGGTTCTTCTCAGTAAGAGTAACATTCCGAATTAGCGGTAGCTTCATTAAATCTAATTGATCCTTGACGATTAAAAATTTAAGTTTAATTGTCTATTTTTTATTAGATTTTTGATAAGTTTTGGTGGATGAGCGAGGCACCCAGCAATACGGGTTCACACTTAATGCAGGGGCCCTTGCTGTTAGTGTAAGATGAAATTTTATGTAAATAAATTATTTTAATTTTTCATTTTCAAAAGTGCTTGCAATGGCTTACTTGAATAAAGATTATTTTGATTTTATTTGGTATAAACGTTCCCATTTTTAGAACAACATGACCTTGACCTTCAAATTTTGATAAGAAACAAACGTCTGACGTGATTCAGTTTTTAAAGTCATTCAGTTATGGCTTCTCATCATACTATCGACGACGTGATGAGTAGTCACCCGTAGCACCAGCCTTGCAGTACATTTCGCCTTAAACGGTTGGTAGTAGGTTTATACTGTTTAAAGAAAAAGACCCTTGCGTTTCCGGCGGAGGGCAGTTACCCTATTTTCCTTATTTTACGACTCAACGAGTACAACAAGGACAAGAATATGTCATTTCTATTTGACTATTGTCCAGTTGTAAAAACAAGGTTAAAATATTTTTCATACCAACTTACAAACTGATTATCTTTTTAGTGATATTTTAACCAAACTTTTTTTAATGACAATTCATTAACAAAAACGAAAATAATAAAAAGAATAACAGACAGTATGTCTGTCTGTCTGTCATATAAGTTCTTTTATTTTACTGTCGCAATTTTTGAGATGTAATTAGGAAATAGTACTAACTTGCTTGACACGACAAGGATGGCACATCTCTAGTGGATTTAATATTCCAAGTGACCCAGAACATAAAATATTTTAGCTTGATATGAATAGAAGTAGAAATAAAGTTACTAACATTTCCTCAAAATACATACATAAGTTAAATTTGAAATATTTGCGCAAAGAACTTTTCGCTTCCAAAGGAGCGTTGCAAAGGCAATGCTCGTACAAAAGTCGAGTACTCTAAATTACATTCTAAAAGTTTTTACACCATGCAAATATTAAATATTATTTACGAGTATAAATTTATTTTCAATTTTTTGTTTTAATTTAAATCCGTGTCAATGACCAGATGTGTCCAAAAATTTTTTTACTCAGTGTCATTTCTTCAAATAATATATTTTACGTTAAGAAGATTGATTTATATTATGTTGTACTATTTTTAGTTAAATTATCTGTCATAGTCAATTACACTATCAAGCTTTTTATGGTGGTTAAGTCTAATATCACAAATAAGCCTGTCGTCTTTTAAAAATATATTCACGAACGGTGGAGGTGATTCATACAGAATTCCTAGATTTTAACAAATATGTATTTAAAAATGTTTGTTTGTCGCGCTGTAAGTTTTTTTCAAATAAATAATTGATGCTCTTACCATAAAACATTAAAATCAGAACAGTAAAATTTTAGTCAAACTGACCGAACGTCACGACGGTCGCTTTATCATAAGAGGGCGGCACACGGAGGGAAGTAGTGATTTATAAGGGCACTTATGAAGCAATGTTATATGATATTATAGATTTGTACTGGGCGATACATGAAATTAGTCAAGTTTTATCAACTATTTTAAGAATTAGCATCAAAATAAAATAATAAAATATTTCAACTTTGAATAATAAATATACATTTTAGTCTCACTCTAATGGGCATCCTGGTAGGTCTAAACTTAAACCTCTGGAGATCATTGACCATCAGTGGGAAAATATCGCTGACTATGGTCCTCATAAGAAGGCTCAGAGTTGCTCAGCGGGCGATGGAGCGAGCTATGCTCGGAGTATCTCTACGTGGTCAAATGAGAAATGAAGAGATCCGTAGAAGAACCAGAGTCACCAATATAGCTCATCTTGTCGCGAAGCTGAGGTGCCTATGTGCACATAGGCTCTTCAGCTTCGCATTATGTAGGCAGACTCCTTACTAATAATGGACTGATGAGCTCAAAAAGGTCGCGAGAGCCGCGGGATTCATGAGGTATAAGATCGTGTGTTGTGGAGATCCCCTGAGGAAACTTATGTCCAACAGTGGACGTCCATCGGTTGACAAAGAAGAAGAAGGGAAAATATCAGGTCACTACTTTACACAATAAAGCTTTACACCAGAAATGTTTCATTGTTACGACATTTCAGTTTATGTTCTATTACGTAACTTAGCTACGTAAAATTTTGCCCTGGTCCTCTCCTTTTTTAAGATATCGTTTCAGAAATTCTACTGTAAGAAAAAGCGTTCTGTGCCACATGGTCCAAAGTCTTGCAAGGCATTATTCAAATTACTATACCTAAAGCATCGTTGAAATAGCTACCGTTGAATATGCTAATACAAGTTGCGGAGGACATACTGTTAATCCATCAAGTCAGCATAAAAAATTATATACAGGTATAAAAATATACGATTATGTTCCATTCTACAACCTTTTTTCTTAATTTTGTGGGTCGGCCATTTCTTTTTTTGCTTGTTGAACTAATTTTATATGTCTGGTATTTGCATTTTGACTTATCTTTGTATTTCGTTGCTTATCTTCATTTATTTGTCTATTTTTGACGTAACATACATATAATTTAATTTAGTCTAAATATAAGAATCAAAATTTTTATTGTGCCTTTAGATAGCGGCAGCCAGTCTAGTTTTATTACTAATTCTTTACAAAGGCGACTAGGTTTAAAATCTAGCCCTACAAGCATTAACGTTGTGGGGATAGGCAATATAGCGAATAACATTAATGAGAGATGTTTGGTTAATTTTAAATCACGACATATATTGCAATTATATTGCAATATATGTCGTGATATACGATTATATTGCAAGTCTGTCTTGTTTTATTATGCCGGAACTAACGGGAAACATTCCGAAGGCACACATTGAAATTAGACAATTTAATTTGCCGTCTAATATTAAGCTAGCAGATCCTAATTTCTGTAACTCCGCGCCAGTCGATGCTTTGATTGGTGCCGATTTATTTTGGGAGGTTATAGGTAGGGAACAAAAATCATTAGGCAAAAATAAATCATTTTTATTTAATTCACTTTTCGGCTGGATTATTTTTGGTCCTATATTATTGAATTGTGAAGCTAAGTAAACACATTGCAACTATTTATCCAAAAAACTTTTTAGATTCAAATTCAGACAAACAAATATCTAGATTTTGGGATATAGAAGAGCTACCACAAAAATCTTTGTTAAGCGAAAGTGAGAAAATATGTGAACAACATTTTAAAACTCATACTATTCGCCAAGAATCAGGTCGTTTTTGCGTTAGGTTACCTCTCAAGAAGTCACCTGATAAAGTATCAGGTGACTTCTCAGGTGAGACTCATTTCATCTTGCTGAGAAAAGGTTTTTAAACATAGAATGGCGATTTAGAAAACAACTTGAAGTAAAACAAACATACACTTCGTTTATAAGGGAGTATATACCTAGATTTAGAACACTGTTCTGAACTAGCTAATTTTAATTCGCGGTCAGGATGTTTTCTATGCCACCACGCAGTGATTCGGGAATGCAGCGAGTCTACTAAATTACGGGTCGTATTCGATGCTTCTGCATCCACTTCGTCGGGGGTATCCGTCAACGAATTACAGCTAATAGGGCCGACTATACAAGATCCGCTTTTATCTATAATATTACGATTTCGAATGCATAAATATGTATTAACTGGGGACATCGAAAAGATGTATAGGCAAATAGAAATGAATGAAAGGGATCGAAACCTTTAATTAATCGTGTGGCGGGAATGCGAGTCTGAACCTCTGCAGGCATTACAATTAAATACGAGTGCTAGTTTTTTAGCGACTAGATGTCTTTCAAATAGGCGAAGAGTACGCGGATGAAACTATCAAGACAATTATTCAACGCGACTTTTATTACGACGACCTCATTACAGGGGCGGACTCAGAGGCTCAGCTCATTCATATGTTAAATTCTGTGCAGAACGCATTAAGCGCGGGATGTTTTAATTTACGCAAATTTCGGTCAAACTTACCTAGTATTTTCAAAAACTGTAATAAAAATGTACAGGATAATATGAGTCTTAGCAATTCCACGAGTACATTAGGACTAGGTCGGGACCCGAGGACTGATAAATTACAGTTCTACTGTCAAGTGCGTACCGAACCGACTGAAACTGCCACTAAGCGTCAAATTATTTCTAATACATTTCAAATTTTTGATCCGTTAGGTTTACTTACCTCGTCTACAATACAATCGAAAATTTTGATTCAAAAGTTGTGGATCCTAAAACTAGAATGAGATCAACCTGTTCCATTTCCAATCCTCTAAAGAGTTGCTCAAAGAATGGCAACACATTCAATCAAATAGGCACGTTTTATTTTCGATTACAATTCGTAGAAACGTTCCGTGCGACAACTTTATCAAAATCGAAATGCATTCGTTTTGCGATGCATCTATAAGTGCTTACGGCGCATGTCTTTATTTGCGAACTATCGACATATACAATAAAGTAAGCGTTCGGTTATTGTACTCAAAGTCAAAGGTAGCGCCTGTGAAGCCTAGTACTATTCCGCGTCTGAAGCTGTGCGCCGCGCAGCTAGCCGCTAAACTCTCTCGATCATGTTTAAGTTCACTAAGAACAAATATTGCACGTTGCGTCCTATGGTGCGACTCGAGCGTAGTCCTAGGGTGGATTAATAGTAATCCTAGCAAGTTAAAAACGTTCGTCGCTAACAGGGTCGTAGTCATATGCGAACATAAACTTAGTTCCTCCTGGCGTCACGTGCCCACAAAACTTAATCCGGCCGACTTGATATCGAGAGGCGTGGATGCTATTCACCTTAAGAATTCTGATCTGTGGTGGAATGGTCCGAATTTTCTATTATTGGACGAGAGTGAATGGCCTACTATAAATTCCAAAATTACAGAACCATTACCAGAGTTAAAGGCTTGCACTATAACTGTTGAACCGGATTTAATCAATTTTGAAAACTTTTCGAGCTTGTCTAAATTAAAACGAAGTTTTGCATATGTATTAAGGTTCATTTACAACGTTAAAAATCCTAAAAGTAAAAATACGAGTAGTTTATCCTTATCCGAGCTAAATGAATCGTTTTTGCATCTTACCAGGATAAGCCAAAAGGGCTCATTCCCAAAGGAATACGATTGTCTTTTGAAAGGAAAGAATTAAAAGTATTAAAAGCAATCTATCCTCACTTAGTCCATTTCTCGATGACAACAAAGTCATCAGAGTGGGGGGAAGGCTTGAGTCGTTCGGATGTTCGGATTACGATTACGATAAAAAACATCCTATCATACTACCCTCTAGTAAGCACCATTTTACAAAATTGTTGTTTCGTCAGGAACACATGCGATTGTTACACGCGGGGCCACAACTGTTATTATTCTCCGTTAGAGAATCTGTATGGGTTCTAAGGGGGAGAAATTTAGCGCGTCGTACTGTTCGCGATTGCATTACGTGTAGACGCCACCAAGGTCGTACCATCACTCCGCTTATGGGTAACTTACCAGCCCGACGCGAAATGCCTGCTTTTTCCTTTCAGACAGTTGGTGTGGATTTTGCCGGACCGTTTTCGATACTGAATAGAAAGGGTCGAGGTGCAAAGGTTTCTAAGTGTTACCTATGTTTATTTATTTGTTTCCGTTACAAATGCGTACACTTAGAAGCGGTAAGTGAGCTATCCAAGGAGGCCTTTATATTAGCACTCCGTAGGTTTATATCTCGTAGAGGCAAGCCAACAGAAATTTATTCCGATAATGGGCGTAATTTTGTCGCTGCCGCCGAAGAATTTAGTCAGTTCTTAAAGGACAACCCTGTCATATCGGAATTCGCCGTCGAAGAACAAATAAAATTTCATTTTATTCCAGCCTATAGTCCAAGCTTCGTGGCTTGTGGGAAGCGGGAATAAAATCTGCGAAATATCATATCAAAAGATTCATGGGAAACACTAATTTAACTTTCGAGGAATTATGCACTCTTTTTGCACAAGTGGAGGCTATTTTGAATAGTCGCCCTCTATATCCTATGTCCTCTTCTCCTCACGACTATCTCCCTCTATCCCCAGGGCACTTTCTGGTTGGCCCCTGACTGCGCTGCCATCGCCGAGCGTCGTAGATTGCAACTCCAACAGCATCAACCGGTGCTGGAAGATCGAGCAAATCAGGCAACACTTTTGGCGTCGTTGGCAACGAGACTACGTCAGCGAGCTTCAACAGAGGACCAAATGGTGCAAAAATTACCAGAAGCTACAGATCGGGGATTTGGTCCTACTACAAGAAGACAACATCCCTCCCCTTCACTGGCGTATGGGCAGAGTCTTGAAGTTTCATCCAGGAACAGACGGCATCTCCAGAGTAGCAGACGTACAAACTGCGCGAGGAGTCGTACGAAGAGCTTTCACCCGAATATGCCCCTTATTTTCACCAGAGCAAGATGAGAGCAATGAGTCTTAAACGCAATGCGTTCAAGAGGGGGGAATATGTTTGCGCCTAGTGTGGACGGCGCCTTATGTACTGACCATATGACAGAAGTCTATGGCAGTTATGCAAATTTTGGATCGCGGAAAATAAACGACTACTATTTTGACAACCGCTAGACAGTCAACATCTTCTGCTGCTAATTTAAACTAATTTTGTATTTAACCTGCAATCTTCAAATAAACCTTTTGAGAAGAATAGTCTTTTCTTCTCTCATCGAATTTATGTTTGAAATATTGAACATAAAATCATTTGACAACATGTTATGGCGTTGGAATGGCTAGGTATTTTACGACCGGCCGCCTGCCTGACGTCAACTTACAAGAACAAATAAACCTTAGTCGCCTTTTACGACACCTCGGTAAGAAATGAGGGTGGTCTATTCTTCTCAGCCGGATACCACACAGTAAAGTAAATTATTATATTTAGGTTTACACAAATTGGTCTGCACAGTACAAACATTATTTATTAAGAAAGACAAATTTCGTCCAAATTAACCAAACTTTTAGTCCAAATTAGCCCAAAGTCTTCGAACAGTGCGTGTTGCCAGTGATGACTTTTGGATCTGAAACGTGGTCGCTGATTATGGGATTCATACGAAAGCTCAGAGTCACTCAGCGGGCGATGGAGCGAGCTGTACTCTGAGTATCTCTACGTGATGAAATCAGAAATAAAAAGATCGGAAAAAGAACGAAAGTCACCGATGTAGCTCAGCGTATCGTGAAGCTGAAGTGGCAATAAGGGGGGAACATAGTGCAGAGGACCGATGGGCGTTGAGGTCTTAAGGTGTTGGAATGGCGTTTCGGTGCGGAACACACAGTGTTGGTAAACCCCCTACGAGGTGGACTGGATGACCCCAAAAATGTCGCAGGGAACCGCTGGATCCAAGCGGCACAAGACCGTGTGTTGTGGAAATCCTGTGAGACCTACCTCAGTGGACAGTGGAGGTCCATCGGTTGACGAAGATACATTAATAAGTAAAACTAATTACTAGAGTTAAATTCATCTGCCCAAATTGTTCTATCAGTGCGAAAACCGTAACATATAATATGGACTCGAAAGTTTCTCCATGTTGTCTTTTAGAGGCAGTTATTTCCGTATTGAGTTTACTATAAACTATTTTGAAAGCGTATCTCGCAATGTATTTAAATTGTCTACTTGTTTCCAAGTATTTTATTCGAAAGTATTTGTTCTGTCCCGCTATACTAGCTTTTCAAGCGTTTTATGTTTATCTTATTTGGTTACTTATTTCTATCGTTTTATACGTACATTTTGGAGTAAATTTGGTTTAATTATAGAGTATAAAAGAAAGTAATTGCAATCGATTAAACAAAGCTTTGTTTTTTTAGAGATTGCTATATAAAAATCGATTCTCGTATAAAGCTCACGTCATAAAAAAATATAAGTAAAATTTATACAAGAATATAAGAATAAGAATATTTATACGTAAAATATATTATTGCCTGTATCAGCTACATTTATCTGCTCAGTCCAAGTTATATAGGATTGTAAGAGTTAATAAATTATAGAACAATATATTGATGAAAATGAAAGAAAATCTTTAAGCTATATTGAACGTAATTGGTAATTCTATTGGTAATATTGTGATATATTTTTAAAAGATTCTATGATATAAACAATTACCTTTTTACAAACTAAATGAGGTCTTATATTTGTTTGTAGTAAAATTAATACTCTAATAAGGATCGACGAAATCCCTCGAAGAAACTTGTGTTCAATAGTCGACGTCTATCGAATAGAAAAGAAGATCATTGCTACCAACAAGCACTGTTTGAAAAAGTTAATTTATTAAAATAATATTAACACGTTAATATGCATTGCAGACATAACTTGGCAGAGGACATAAATTTGAACACTGGTGAAGGGAATTTATGGTAGCAATTATATGGAACAATTTGAAACCAGCATTTAACCCATCCGTTTGGGAGTTTTTCACATATTATTAGTCAGTCCATTAGTTCGAATGGACCGGCAGTTTTTGCGCGCACTGCTCTGCTCTATAAATCTTTATAAGTGCCTCGTTAGTCGCTTCTCAATTCACCTACAATTTCCAGTACTGAGTTTTAGGCCCTCCAAGAAAATTAAACGTCATTGGAAGTCATCTTTAAATTTAGACACCCTCCCGATGAATAAGTTGTGAGTATAGCCGTTTTATAGAAATCGGCTATACTCACAACTGACAACAAGTCGGGTGAGCTGGTAGATTCAAATCCATACTGGGCTCTTATTCATGACCTCTTTATACAGCCGCCATATGGGCTTGACACTATTCTCACCCGATAGAATAAGACATGAGTAAAGCCGGTTTCTTTACATTTACTATAGGTACTAATCATTAAACTATTCAAAATTTTTAAAATTCTATCCAATTCAGTATAAGAATATATTTGATATAATAATATTTGAACATTATTGATATGAAATAACATTTTCCAGTTGGAGAAAAAGTGACGGCCTGTTACAATCCTGCTGCTGGGCATAGACCTCCCTTTTTGGAGAGAAGCGTTGGAGCTAAGATCCACGACGATGGTCCAATGCAGATTAGTAGTTTACACATCTCTAGAGGAGTCATCAAGCCATCTTGATTCTTCATTCCTTCATCGAAAATACCGTTTCAATTGCAATTATCAATAGACACATAAGTTTCAACAGAAAAACACAGTGTTGCCTTTCTAAGGTTTGAACCCGTGACTCGTCAAAAGAGTTACAAAGTCTTCAAACTATCTCATTCTCCTGCCCCTATCCCACTCTAAGTGGGGTCGGCCAACATTTTACAAAATGTTGTCACATGATTTGGCTACGTATTTTACGACCGGCCGCCTGCCTGACGTCAACTTACCTTTTACGACACCTCGGCAAGAAATGAAGGTAGTCTATTCTATGCAGCCGGATACCACACGGCACATACCTTAGTTGCCTCTTACGACACCTCGGTAAGAAAGGAGGGTGCTCTATTCTGTTCTGCCAGACCATTCTGTTCTACCACACGGCGTGTCTTAAAACTATCTATCACAGCTTTACAAAATGATAAATATTTTTCACGGAAATACCTCTAAGCACTACTCTATTCTATAAAACAATCTTATATAAATAAAGCAGAGAGTTGTTTAGATGTTATGGTGTTACTACTATTTGACATCTGGACATATCTTTATCATTGCAATGTCCATATACTACATTGTTAATGATTGCATGTCCAATGACTCCGGCACCATTGGGCAACGCATGCATTAGCATATAATTACGGAGTGATACGACATTGTATATTGCGACACTAATAGTTACTGATTTGCATGCCAATTTGCCTAAATCTGCGGCAACAATGTATAAAGGTCCTTCATAAGGTGGATGGAATGGGAGAAAGGGGTTTTTATTAAAATAATCTTGTTTGTTTTTGAAATATAATGGTATTTATTATTATATACTAGCTGTCCCTACACGGCTTCGCCCGCGCGGAATTCTATGATTTACTAAACTTTTCCCGAATTTTCGAAATTTCGAACATAAAAGTAATTATTGTGAGTTAACCGTGAAAGATGCTATTGTGGACTTTTTTGTAGTATTTTTATAGATCTACAATTCTCTCGTACATTACTTTTGCGTATCTCTGCTCGTTTACGCAGCGCAAGCGACTAAAGGTCCCAGCAAGCAAGTTTTTTAACAACTGCGCGATCTCTTCAACACAATTTACATAATACCGATATGTACTATTTACTTAAACCATCCGGAAGTATTGCACGATCTTTTAGTGAAAACTGTACAAAAATCCTTTCAGTAGATTTTGAGAAAATCGATTACATACAGACAACTTTTTGGGACTTTGTTTTATAATAAGTATAGAAGATTACTAGCTGATCTGGTAAACGTTTGCCATATAAATTATATGTACAGAATTTTTATTGTACATTATAAAAATAATTGACCAAAAAAAAATCTTAGTGGTGGTGAGACTTTATCACATAAAGGTATGAAAAATAGATACTAGCCGATTCTCAGACCTACTGAATATGCATATAAAATTTCATAAAAATCGGTCAAGCCGTTTTGGAGGAGTATGGTAACTAACATAAAGGCACGAGAATTTTATATAAAAGATTACAACCATTTTTAATAAATAGCAAGCTATTTTCTCAAAAACTAAATTTAGTCTCCTTACGACAACTCATCAACTCCGCACAAATCAAAATTGACTCAAATAGCATCTCTTCCCTAAATACTAATATTATAATAAGTAAAAGAAAAGAATATCTTTTCTTTCACTTGCAATAATATTAGTATGGGTTACAATGATATTTCACTGTTATGTCAAATTCTTTACAACTACGCCCCATTTGTAAATGTATACCGTCATAGTAAATTAGTTTCAACATGCGAGAAAGTAAACGAAATAGAAACATTTTCCAGCAACATGTTCTCTAAATGTCGTCCTTTAACAACGACACTTTCCATATTTGAGAGCGAAAAAGTCTTTACATTCGAACACGAAAACTAATATATAAAGCTGAGGAGTTTGTTTGTTTGATTGATTGATTGTTTGAACGCGCTTATCTCAGGAACTACTGAATTGATTTGAAAAATTCTTTGAGTATAAGATAGTCTATTTATTGAGAAAGGCTATAGGCTATAAACCATCACGCTAATATGAATAGGAGAGGAGCAGCAGTAAAAAATATTGCGAAAACGGCAAAATTTAAAGCTTTCATTGCGTGCGCTAAGTAGACGGTGAAAGTTATTAAAAAAATCATTTATTACAAAATTGTTCACCTCTAAAAGTTCTTACTAAAAGTCCGCGGCAGCATATGTCTAGCTTTTATGGTTAACCCACTTTGACCGTAATTAATATAAGTGTACTCAAATAATAAGACTGTAGTCCACGCGTTGCGCTTAAAAGCTAGTTTTTTATATATGAGAAACGGTAGTTATATTAACAAGCATATATTTTATAGACGTGTACTCATTATTAGAACAAACCAAGTTTGGTAATATAACAAAAAATATGTTTCTAAAAATTTTAAGAAGCCATGATAGCTAAACGATGAGACTACGAGATAAGGTGGGGTTCACATCCCATAAAATTCGACATTGTGTATGTGTTCACTTGTACTGTTCGAAAATTCACTGCTGTTGTATGAATAAAACACTGGCTTAAACACGCACTGACAGTATGTCAAAACACGTTCTCTCTCACCCACGGGCTCTGGTGTTACTGGTGTGCGTTTTGAGATAGTGTGAAGGTGGAATTCCACCAGTGCGCAGAACTGTGCAGCACTGTGAATGCACAGTGTGTTGCACAAATGTTTACTCTTGTCGACTCACTCAAGCAAACATTATCAAATTGAGTGTGAATATTCTAGAAATCTTCGCGCACATCTATGCACATTTGCGCGCGTACACTTGAAACAGTGGACTCGCGTCGACGCGTACGCACTCGTTGTTCACGAACTCAGTTTTGCTTCCGCTACTAGAACGAAATCATTTTTTTGTACACGCATATCTTTAATGAGGAGTGGAGGAGTTAAAAAAAATATTAAGAATAATTTTATAAAATATTCCTAAATGAACATGTTCGCATTTGCTTCACTGTGCGTTTACACAAGTTACACACAACATTGCCGGTGGAGACAGAAGCTAAACGCGATATCAGCTTAGTACATGCAGTGCGAGAATTTTGTACACAAAACAAATGTGCTGCACACTATTTTAGTGGAATCCTTTACCTTGAGATATCCTTTGTGCACCAGTATTAGTATGTTTACGTATTGGTATATTGATGTATGTATTATATGTTATGGGTCCTGTATATAAATATACAAGACAAGAATCACACCTCTCAACCCTCATACAGATATGAAAATTTATTTCCATTATTTGATATTTACAATGTATTACGAGTAACTTACCAATTTACATTGGAGCAGCGTGTTAAGTTTTGCCCAGAAATGCGAAAATGATAGCCAATTTTTTTTTCTTTACTTAATTTTTGCAGACATCTCGAAATCATCATATAAGTATAAGACATATTTTATTTCTTCTTTTTATATCAAAACTAATACTACAACGTTGCCGTTCTCACTAAAGAAAACTGGAAATAGTAAAGTAGGGATAAGTTGACCTTTGTACACTGTTTTTTTCTATTGATTATGCTTTTCTTACGTTTTTTCATAGTATATAAACAAAAAAAGTAGACAGTGTCATACATAGGCACATATTTGTGGCGGACAGTGTGTATTTCAAATAGATGTAACATGTTCAAAACTTATCCTAGTGATACTCCTACGCTTCCTAAGGTTTAATCAAAATCAATTTTGATAAACAGTAAATATGGTTTCTATTTACTTAAAATCCACTCTCGGCGTCCCATAAACAATAAACAGAGGGTGCTATAAAAGTTACGAAAACAGGCTCAGATGAACCAGAGACGTATAAAAGGGACAGATCATTTCCCTTAATGGATAAGGTTCTTTCACAGCCGTATAAAATACGGTAAAAGGGACGAATGTGTGATGTTCTAAAAAGCGTAATAAATGGGTATTGTAGTAACTTGAGCGTTTGTAATTCAAAATGTAGAACAGTTTTTGTTTATGCCACTTACTGAACGTTAATATTTCAGCCTTCAGATCAAAAAAAGGGATGAGTGCAACTGGTACTTTCGAATGTGATTGAAACTTCAATTTACATACTGTATAGCAGTAGAATTTGATTGTGTCATATAAAATGTCAACATCTCTGTATATTACTTATATTCTGACAGATAAATATTATTAATGTTGGGAGACCAGAGAGAGAGGCTAGTTAGCTAGTCGGGCTCATCCGATAAAATAAGACGTGAGTATAGCCGGTCTCTCAACATTAATAATGAATACCACTCACGATAGTTTAAATGATTATTATTATTAAAGCAATATTCGACCTTTACATTGTAAAATAAAGTAACACCCCGCATCTAGTTGTGAAGATTAGTCAGATATTATTGATACTCCACTGGTTTGGTACAAGAATAATATAATAACAAGCGATCGGACAGTGTTAATGAAATGCAATCATATCATACACAGTGGCTTTAGATACGAAAAAAATAGAAAAATAGTTTAAAAGGCCATTAAGCTTTTACATCTGCATTACACAAATCGTATATGACGCATTACTTTATCACCAATAATCAATTGTATTGTTACGAACATGAGAAAAGAGTTCGTAATACATATGCCATAAAATTCAAATTTGACTGGGTCAGTTTATGAACATGCAAAAAGGGTTCGTAAACTATATGTCATAGAGTTCAATTCGCTTAGCGCTAATTCTCAGGAACATTCGGCGAACATCAAAACGTGTTTACTTAAAAGTACCTGTTTACGATCGTTTCAAGGTCTATCGAATGTTCTCGAAATCGGTTCATTCCATATATAAGCAGACGTATCGTGCGCCTTGACATTCAGTTTACGAAGAGCGATCAAGAGCGATTAATCAAGGAAATAGAAGTGAATTATTTGTGACCTCGGCTTTCTATTGGACAACGAACTGTATAGAGACGGTAAGTACTAAGTTTATAATAAAAAGTTAATATAATATTTTTAACTAGTCACCAGGTATTTTCATTCAAATCCACGAACCCCTGTACGTAACAGTATTATCGAAAGCAATGAAACGGCTGTTCTATTAAATTACGTAACCTACCTTCATCTAATGATCAGTAAAAACGAGCAACGAGCAATAAACGGTTTTTTTTTAACCACAATATTATAAACCGAAGATCACGGATTGCGCGTTAAACATTGGTAGTGCTATCGGCCTAGCTGAAGAACAAAGTCACATCTCCCACATATAAGCATAGGTAACATGACTTTGTTCTTCGGATAGGGCGCTATATTCAATATTTAGACGCGCAACACAAAACCGCGGGTCGATAGCCTATCGCGAGCCGAGCCGCCAGTTGGAGCTCGGTATTTCAGCGGGACGAATGTCCAGCATGGATCTGCGTTGGCATAGCCGCAGTTTTGTCTCGAAATTTATTGAAGTCTTCCGCGAAAACCCGTGTTTATGGAAACTGAGTTGTACGGAATATAAAAACAAAAAGTCCAGAATGCTGGCGTATCAGTCGTTATTGAAATTAACGAAAGAATTCGATGAAAACACCACCATCGACGATGTAAAAAAGAAACTTCAATCGTTGCGCGCTTCGCATAGAAAAGAACGAAAAAAAGTGACTGCGAGTATTCATACATCATTAAAACAGGAGGATTTATACGTCCCAAAATTATGGTATTATAAGGATCTAGATTTTCTAAACAATCAAATGGAAGGTAATCATAAGGAAGGTAATAAAAATTAAGTTTTAACTGTCGTATTAGTACAAAGTGCAGAATACCAGCATGATACTTTAGATGCACATGTTGGAATACTATACCTCTTAATGGTGGCATTGTAATGGATAATAATTGCTTGACGAATGTGAGGAGAGGATAGCAGTATTTAATAAAGTATATTAAAGTAATGGTTCGTTACTAGGCAAAGACCTTATATCTTCGTTTTTGGAAAGGAAGATTGGAGCTAAGACCTACCAAGCTGCTCCAATCCGGATTGGTAGGTAACACAAATCCCAATAATTCTCTCGAGATATGCAGGTTTCCTCGCTATATTTACCTTCACCGATAGCGAGTTTTACATTGCAATTATGAATAAGACACATATTTGAACAGGTAAAAAAACATTGATGTCTGCTCGGCGTATTAACCCTTGACTCATTGAAAAAAACCGCACCTTTTCACCGCTAGTCTATCAAAAAAGACGTATGTATAAAATAAAATCGACAACATCTATAATGATTACAACAGATGACATATTTCTCAAAGTATCGATTATACAAATATTATATATTACAAAATTGTTTAAATTAGTTTTATAAAACAATGTTATAGAGAAGGTAACAAAATATTTATACAGGATAACATACGAGAACTCTAAATACTTGGCGGTACCAATTGGCAGGTACAGTTCCAATAAAACATTGAATATCCCATGCTAGAGCATAACATTAAATAAATTACATTAAATAAAACAGATTTTAAAATAAAAATATGACGTCACCCCGCGAATGCACCCTTGGTACATATAAGAATCGTGTTCAAATTTAAAAAGAAGATATATATCATTTTAATGTACCGTACATAAATTTTCTCTTAATATGTCTATTCAATCGTTGAAGCATTGAACAAATAAACACACTACAAACTTTCACCCTTATAATATAGATAGATAAATTTTATTCTACACCACAGAATTTACAATAGTACTAAAATACAAAAATCACAATATAAACTCCGTGATACAAGCAAATTCTTCCAGGCAACCTTTGGGCTAGGGAACTTATCAACTCAAGGAAAGAACATACAAATATTACATATTTAAAATAAATAAAACATATATACAGATACTAATATATACAAATATAAATTTACACATGTCGTCATAAATAAAGTAAGACCACATAACGTCATAAATACAAATACATATAAATATATATGCATCTATATATGCATCAGCATTATGTAAGGCCGTCCTAAGCACATAGTAAGAGATGGTAGTTTAATTTTGAATTTAAGTATTGTTGGATATAAGTAGTATTGCTTTGAATAAGGTACTTTAAAGGCCAACTCCTTAATTATTGATAATTTTTACAGACACATCTAAGATAACTATGACGGAATTAAACAATGTTGAAATAAAACAAGACTCTGACGGGGATGAATGTGATTCTATAAAATCGGATGTAAGTTTTCGTGTTGATTCTTATTATATTGGTAGAGAATATTATCTTGCTGTATAATACTGCTACAATAGCGGCACAATTCAAAAAAACACGGGTTTTTATCTAGGAATAGGTGTAAATGTTACAATACTTTTCAGCAGCAATACCAGCAACTCATAATTCAATATTAGGCCGTTCTTTTAAAGCAAACTAAAGCATTTTAATGCAATTTATAGAATTAGGCATTACTTTGTGGAGATCCATAATATAAAAGTAAAAATGAAATTATTTTGCTGTAATCCGCGTAAATATAATATATATATAATGATAAATTGTATAGTGGGCTATCCTTACACTACAAACGTTTACTATCACAAATTCAAAAATCGTTTCGCTCCGCAACGGAAAAATCATCAGTACATACACTTTAAGAATCCTGCATTTATCGGGTATAAAAACGGACTGTCTACTTTACATTTAGCATTATATACAATTTTTTCTATTTACTTAGTCTAGGATTACAGCAAGATACTTTCAAAGTCATCATTACTTTTGCATTTTTTATGCATTTTCCTTAGCAATGAAAACTTCATTTTTTTAAGTTGTACCGCTATTGCAGCTGTTGAGCGATATATTTCATCTATATCTGTAGCGATTCATAAACCGAATATTGACCGGCGCAGGACGCGGCGACATTGCGTCTAGCTATGAGCGACTCCCAACAAGGGAGTCTGTCTGCGCCCCGTGTGATGTCGCTCTCATATTAATCAATGACAAAAATTTAATTCTATCCATTTAGTCTAGTGTTAGATTGCAAATTCAAGACGGTTAGGTTGATTCCTTGCCAGCTAGGTTGATTTGATATTAAAATCTATCACACGTTTTACGGTAAAGGAGAAAAATTATTTTTTAATTACCTGAAGCAATTTTAGAGATAAGTGTAATGTATTGGTAAGTCACAAATGATTTCACCTTCACATACATACACGGCAAGTTAAATAAAAGGTTTTAATTGTAAACAGATGACAGTATATTTAACATATATCTTCATTTCAGATAACAAACCCAATCTCCTTCGACTATGCGCACGAAAAATGTGAATCTCCCACTGTCCTCCCTCCCTCTACATCAAACCCGATCAAAACTGTTAATAATCCGGTAGAACAAAATGTCTTCAAAATTCACTCACATAACGACATGTTCAAATATATAGCAGGAAAATTTGGACACGATACAGACGAGTTTAATATATTTGGCAAAAACGTAGCAGCCGAACTGAGAAATATGAACAAACAACAGAGGATTATTGCAAAGAAATTAATAAGTGACGTGATATTTCATGGACAACTCGAACATCTTACATTGGAAGCGCAAATTTATACCAGTAATTTTTTCACGGAATCATAGTGTCCTTTTTATATTGTGCCTATTTTGTATGAGTATTAATATCCCAACACGCAGTGTCTGTAATTCACTACACGTCCACTCTCACGCAAGGCTCTCGTGTTACTGATGAGGTGCGCTTTTGACAGTGTAAGCTTCTATTATACTGTGGTATTAATATGTATATATTATAAGTAGTGGCACTACTGAGTGCGTGGGCGTGGGCGACTTTAAACATAAGTTTTTACATAAATACCCTAAACTATGCATTATATTGTTCTTTTCCTATTCCCAAAGAAAAGAGAGATCTTTAACTTATATCCCAGTGTAAATAGTTTTCTATTTTTTTAATATAACTTTAGAGGGTGAGCCTTGGCATTTTCCATTGTCCAAATACAGCATATGCCATGTTGAAGTCAGACCAGATTCATTAAAAAAATTGTGGAAATGAAGAAATATATCTAAATTAATTGTTAATAATGATTTGGAAACTAAAGGATGATTCACACTACACCGTGTCGCGACCAAGCCGTGCCCCGGCCGGGGCCCGGTCCATCATTATGGTATACTTTTTGTATGAAGTGGTTCACGTCTTGTTGTTTCCGGGCTCCGGCACAGTTCGGCCCCGGCAAGTTGTACCATGAACATATGCGCCCGGGCGCCCGCAGAGCAATCAACGTCATATCTAAGGTGAGCAGCTTAACAGCAAAATGGACGGCGAAAAATTATTAGAATGCGTGCGCAAGTACTCCGTGATTTACGTCATGACCCATTCACAGTGTTTATATAACAAATACAAAAATATACATTTTTCCAATACCTCGTCATCGACGTCAATTGCAATAGCTGCCAATTCAAATTGTGAAAATTGCATTATTATTATTATTTATCTTTATTGTATAAATAAAAGGCGAACTTATCCCTAAAAGGGATAAAAATATAAAATATAAATATTTATAAAAATATAAATAAATATATAATAAAAGGGATGGATCCCTACCAGCCAACCTATGAGTAACAGAAAGAAAATGAAAAGAAAAAAAAATGATGATGAAAAAAAAGGAAGGAAGAAAAATAAAAATAACGAAACACTATACATAGATTAAAGTTGAAAAATAAATGAATAAAATAATAGATAATCGTGATTATTTGAATTGATTAAAATGTAATTTAATATTGATAATAAATTAAGACAAATATTTTTTAGTCTGTGACTTAAATGCTGATAGGGAAGGAGATTTGCGGATTGATACAGGTAAATCATTCCACAGCTTTACACCTTGAAAGCTAAATGATCTCGAGTAAGTCAGTGACGAGCATTTAGGGAAGGCAAGATCTAATGTACTTAAAGATCTTAGCCGGCCACATCCAACATCCGACAAGAAGTTGAAACGTTCTTTAAGATATATTGGAATTAAAGGATTAAAGAGTACTTTATAAAGAAGTGATAGAATATGTAAATTTCTTCTGGATCGTATAGGAAGCCAATTTAACTTATGACGGAACTCAGTGATGTGGTCAAACTTACGCAGTCCATAAATATATCTAATAGCTACATTCTGAAGCCGTTCGAGTTTAGCCAATAGCTTTTCTGAAAGATCAAAAAAAACAGCATCTCCATAATCCAATATAGGTAGCAATAAAGATCTAGCAAGCATAATTTTAGTTTCAAGGGGAAGGAATTTCTGTAAGCGCTTAAGAGAGTGAAGTGATGCAAAGAATCTATGGCTCAAATTAGTGATATGAGGTGCCCAGCTAACTGTTTCATCAAAAATAATACCTAATGTTTTTACTGAATTAGAGTAAGGTATGATGGTTCCATTAAAACTAATGTGCTGCACAACAGTATTCTTAAGTTTAGAAATGTTATAGGAACTACCTATAATAATAGCCTGAGACTTTTGTGGATTAACTAGTAAACCAAAGTTTTTAGTCCAGTTATTAAGGACCTCTAGATCTCTATTAACTTTTGATATGGCTTCGTCTAAATCAGATAAAGAGGCAGCCGTATAAATTTGCAGGTCATCTGCGTAAAGATGAAAGGATGATTTTAAAAGCTGAGTAACACTGTTCACAAATATAGAAAATAACAAAGGAGACAGAATTCCACCCTGTGGGACTCCAGCGTTGATATTACACAATTCTGAGCGTTGTTCATCAATAATGACTAACTGTTGACGATTTGATAGGTAAGACGTAAACCATTCAATTGATCTGGGAGATAGGTTAAACTGTCTTAGGAGTCCAATTAAAATATCATGATCAACAGTGTTAAAAGCACTGCTAAAATCTAAGAGAACCAGTACAGTTAGTTTTTTACTATTAACATTCCAGCGGATATAATCAGTGATTTTCACGAGTGCGGTAGTAGTGCTGTGGCCCGATCGAAATCCCGACTGTAAAGGGCTAAGAAGATTATAGCAACAAAGGTGGTTAGCAAGTCTGATATGAATAAAGCGTTCAAGGAGTTTCGAGAGAAACGGAAGTATAGAGATAGGACGAAAATCAGAGGCTCTAGAAGTATTAGAAGTTTTAGAAAAAGGAACAACAAGTGCATTTTTCCAATCAGAGGGATAAACACCAGTTTGAAGGGACGAATTTAAAATATGAGCAATGAAAGGAGAAATCACATTGGCAATAGGGGTAATCATTTGAATTCCAATACCATCATTACCGATGGCTTTGGTTTTGATAGACTTGAGTATTTTTAACACTTCTGAGGCTGTAATTTCGGTAAATTCAAAAATTGGAATATCAGATCGTTGGGTCCTAAGTAAACTGTCTAACGTAAGTTGTTTGATACTAGTACTCAGAACAAAAGGACTCGTAGTAAAGTGTTTATTGAGCTCATTAAGATCAATCCTTGACTGATTATGTTTGTTTTCTTTACCTATTCCAAGTGATTTCAAAAAATTCCAAATATTATCCGGAGAAGAGTCAGCAATTCTATAGTGAACGTAGGTGCGTTTAACAGCTCGGCACAATTTATTACATTTAGACTGTAATAATTTATAAACTTCATAGTTTTCAGACGAGGGACAGCGTCGAAATTTTAAATATTGCATATTTACGTAAGCGTCAAGTCTATAGACAGATGAAATCACTAGCTGACGAAAACTACATAACACAGATATAAGTCGTGCAAATAATACACCGGAACAGCTCGGTGCAACATGAATGACTGACACGGCCGGCGCACGGAGGGCGTGTTCCGGCCGAGGCCGGGTCCGGTCGCAACACGATGTAGCGTGAATCATCCCTTAAGATAGACATAACTAATCTTTCACGGTTAGTTGTATATGCATATTTTTATAAAATAACAATGATCGTAATGAAACTTTTTAATTTATTTATTATTTTCAAACCCTAATAACTTATGACTTACATACTGATAAAAAAAAGTAAAGTAGCAGCCTGTTACAATCCCACTGCTGGGAATAGGCCTCCTCTCTCCATTTCTGAAGAGAAGGGTTGGAGCTAAGACCTACCACGCTGCTCCAATGCGGATTGGTAGATTACACATATCTCCAGAATTCTCTAGAGATATGCAGGTTTCCTCACGATGTTTTCCTTCACTAAAAAGCGTGTGATAAATTGCAATTATCAATTAGACATATGAGTTTTAATAGAAAAACTCACTGCCTGCCCGGGTTCGAACTTGTGTTCCCCTCGAAAGAGTCGCACGGTCTCACCGCTGGGCTATCACAGCTCTTACACACACATACTGATATGAAAATGCATAAATTATTAATAAAAATTATTATTAATTTAAATTCCTTTAACGCCATTACATCTTTACCACTGTAATAGCGATTTGGGATAAATCGAGAAATAGAACTTTCTGGATCGATTAGATTACTATATAAGCGGCCGTATTCGATTCAGGGATTCAGTGTTCGAATAGCGATTAAATCAGCGGGAAGAGCTCGGAAGCGACACACGTGATACAATAGTGCTTTCGGCTACGGTACTGAGCTACGTAGCTAAGCTCTGTGATTGTATATACTGTAATTTGAACTGAAAATCAGAGATAACGAACGAGCCACTGTGCTGGCGCAAGCGGAAGTCTCCCTGCCTTCAGTTCCGGAGATCAAGGATTCAATTTTCGTCAAGAGCTGATATTTTCGAAAATAAAAACAATTTGTTGGTTCTTCAGGTCTGGATGCTGGATCATATCCACGACGCTACTCTATTGGGAATCATGATAGTATTCCATGAATTGTCTTGGGATATGTAGAATGCATCGCAATGCTTTCAGCACACTGAAGCGCATAATTTTCTAACATCATCATCATTCTACTGCCCTTATCCCACTCTAAGTGAGGTGGGCACAACATGTTATTAACATGTTTTTACATGATTCGGCTACGTATTTTACGACCGGCCTTAGTCGCCTTTACGACACCTCGGTAAGAAATGAAAGTGGTCTGTTCTACTCAGCTGAATATCACACGGCATGTATAATCTTCTAATATATAAAAAATAAAGTAGACAAACTTTATTTTTTATATATTAGAAGATGTATCTCCTTTATACAGTCAGAAACGGCTGGGCCATTAATAATGCAATTTTCAGACAATCTTTAGAATGACCCAGCGGATGATCCTATAAGTAAAACGACTCACCTATTTAGCCATGCTATATTTAATTTAATCGCTTCAAGGGATAAACATTAGTGTAAAATAAAAACGAAAGCAAAATAATTGTACGCTCCGCCAAATACGTCGAGTTTGATTAACAAAAATATTTACATTTTAATATCGCAAGAGAAATAAAGTCAAATAACGTTATAATGTAAAAGTCCGCGCGGCCAACCGCGACGATTTCATTTACGATTCCATTTTATGTTTGTTCTTTATACTAAAACGAGCGGCAAAATAACTCCGTCAAATAGAGAACCCGAATGATCCTGAATGAAAACCCAATATATATTTGTTTATTGTTTCTGACCATGAAGAAACAATAAACAAATTTGCCGGTAATCACCACGCGTGGTATGCGGATTGGTGATCGCAGTCCTGACCATGTCAACCGTAGTATTTGGGTCAGCAATAGAATGGTTATACAGCCATTAATCGGTCGCCAGAGCCACGAGCGGTCGAGGTAGACAATTGAAGAGACTGATAGTGACGAGCATCCCGCTTACTCCCCTGTATGCCGTTGACTGTGTGCCGTTAGCCCTAACGGCTTTTACAGCTTCACCGGGCGGGACGGGCGAGCGCAGAAACATCGTCGAGGTTGCGAAACGCAGAGAGTAAAGCGCAGAAGCTATACTAGCGTCGGGGAACGTCGTCCTAAGGGTACCTGCTGTGAGACCGGACCACGGCTTTTCTACCTTTTAGAAAGATAGTTCTGGGAGCTGATTCACCCTTTTTGGACTGGACTTTTGCAAAGTCTTCAACAAATGCAGTGATATCGATTTACATTTTGACACACAGAGGGTATTTTATCAAACCGTTCGCTTAAATATGTCAAACACTGCTTTTAACTTTAAGATTTAAGAAATATGTATAATTATATATAATAAGTATAAAATTTACGCTATATATGATGCTAGAGGAGTTTACTTCATGTACTTAGCAAGTAAGATTTGGAATTATTAGTATAAGCAATTTGTTAGTATACAAAAAAAACCTAGTGACGACGATGAGTGATGATAATAGACTATGTTAACTTGCATATTGGCTCCCTTAAATTCGAATCAAATAATTATTTGCAGTAGGTTAATTTATTACGCATTACGTGTTTTCTAAAGCTTACTTAACAGCAAGTGCAAAAATGTATGACAGATAAATACCCCACATATTAAAATCTCAACATTCATCGGTTAAGACGGCGTAAATAGCAGCACTTGATTGTGCCATCCTGCTAAAAACAATACATTTCACATTCACACAATTTTCGATTTCATTAACCTTGATTGTTTCTCTCTCGAGCGTATAAATTTGTCTATTTTGAGTAAATCCCTTACTTCCTGACTACAAATTTTAACTATGTTTAAGTTATAGAAGTTGTATACATGATGTAATGGCCTATTAGATTTCGGATGAAACTGTATTCTACCAGCGTACTATATTTCAAAATTTGCATTATACATTACATCAGCTGGTTTGACGTTTCATGTTAAAATATAAAATTATTATTGTAATATTTTGCATGTATGAATCTTTGTTACTCAATCATAAAAAAATGCGTGATTTTGGAAGAAATTTTTAAGTATTTCAGCACACCTACGAGTATCTTAAAACATATGATCCATTTATCTCGGTATTATAGTCTACGCAGATCAAGTTGGGAGCAGAAACTGTATTTTTTTAAACATCAATTAAAAAGAAAATTAATCGTATACCTCTTGGGTTACTATGGTCTGCATTGTTTATATTTAACCACACTTCTTACATTAGCATACCTTACAAACCTGCCCTGTTCCTTTGGGACTAATCTATTTCCCTGACAGGCATATTGTAGCTAATAAATATTATTTTGATATAGTGTTTCTGGAATATTAAGCACGGTGGCCAAGTGTCTTTATTATCTCAAAGTTGGAATATCGGAATATATAAAATTGCGGAAATAGTTAAACCGCAATGCGGAATAATGAATGTACACTCATTGTATCATTTCATCATTAGAATCGACCGCCTTCTATAATCCTTACTTCTGTATGTTAAGATTTATTAATAAATAGAATCACAAAAAGAAGTCCTCATCAATCAAACACGTCAGCGTTACAACAACCTGCCAAAATTTCGAACTTGACGACCTATTGGAACCAAAAACACCCGGAATTGAAAATGATGTAAAGAGATGCCACCCACCATACCTGCCGAATAGGATATACGACTGCGTTCAGTCCAATTAGGTAAGCTATGGCACGTTAGGTTTTAACTTAGCAATGGGTAATATTAGTAAAAGAGGTGTGCATTTTAGGTCCGTATCCCAATTGACCTCCAGGTCACTCAATTGTGAGTAAAAGTAAAGTAAACTAACGACCTGTTACTATGCCCACTGCTGGGCTAAGGCCTCCTCTCTCCGTTTTTGGAGAGAAGGATTGGAGCCAAGACCTACCACGCTGCTCCAATGCAGATTGGTAGGTAACACATATCCCTAGAATTCTCTAGAGATATGCAGGTTTCCTCACGATGTTTTCCTTCACCGAAAAGCGTGTTATAAATTGCAATTATCAATTAGACACATAAGTTTTAATAGAAAAACTCAATGGTGCCAGCCCGGGGTTTGAACCCATGTCGTCTCTAGAGCTATCTCAGCTTAGCAAAATTGTGAGTACTGTATTCTTATTCTTCGTTTTACGTGAAAATCTTTATGACGATATATTCTTCACTGTAATTATAATAAACGCGTCCACTTAAGCTGTGATAGCATAGCGGTGAGACCATGCGACTCTCTAGAGACGACATAGGTTCAAACCACCCCGGGCAGGCAACAATGAGTTTTTCTATTAAAACTTATGTGTCTAATTTATAATTGAAATTTATCACACGCTTTTCGGTGAAGGAAAACATCGTGAGGAAACCTGCATATCTCTAGAGAATTCTAGGGTTATGTGTAACCTACCAATCCGCATTGGAGCGGCGTGGTAGGTCTTAGCTCTCCAATCCTTCTCTCCAAAAACGGAGAGAGGAGGCCTTAGCAATGGAGGCCTTGGGCATAGTAACAGGCTGTTACTTTACTTACTTTTTTTTACTTAAGTGAATTTGGAAACATATTACTAATATTCGTTCCATCCATTTTGCCGATATAGCATTAATACCAATAAGAGAAAATAAATACCACGTAGAATATATTAATTAGGTTCGGCTCATTCGTTAATGGTCAGCACTAGCGAATATTGAATTCTGGCAATATAATAAAAATGAATGTACCTTATACATTTTGATCAAACATCAATATTTTGCTCAATTACTTTTATAATGATTTTTCTTTCATTTGCTTTACACAGATTTCGACAAATAAGCCTCTATAAATAGTCTACTTATGCATTTAAAATCTCTGCATTTTCTGGAAGTTTTTATGAGTAATGGTCAGCCATTAACCCATAAGACTATAAGATGCTCTAGCGTCTTGAACATGTTATCGTTTGCGTTTCTTAGGGGCAAAACGCATGCAGTATCTTAGGGTCGCTATTGATTCGTCATGGTGTACGTCTATAGTGATTTAAATGATGTTATCATTATAATCTGAGAGTTGTGTAAATCCATATCTACGCACATTTAGTGATATCGTAATTTACCCACATGTATATGTAAGTTTTTCTTTTGCGCCTATCAGTTGTTTTTTTCAGAGGATGACAGTTTCTATTGATTTACTGAAAGCGGATACGTTGAAGTAATTATATTCAACATTAATCTTTATATAACTACCTATCCCTCTCTTGTCAATTTTAATTAAATATTACCGGAACCCAAATTTATGGTTATTAACGAAACAATTTTTTTGCTTTAACATATATTTGTCACCACTATCATCGACAATGTAGTCACACAATATGCAAAACTTTAACTTTTAAACTGTGTCAATATTGAAATTAAATGGATCCGAAATAATTTACTCAAGGAATTCATTTTATTATAAACAGGAAAGGAAAACCTCGGCAGCCTCGCAATAAGCATTTAATAAAAACGGAAATTGTGTATTTGTAGAATAGCCCGATAGAAACGAGCAAATGTACAATTTGTGTATTTTTAGTGAATAAAATGATAGAGGAAATTATTAACAGTCATTATTTTTATTGCCGCATTTATTTGCACACAGTTTAACTTAGCTGTGACATCGACTCTTTTTTTTATTTGGTTTGTTAAACTGGCTATAATCGATTCCGACGTATCTATACTTATTATAAAACAAAGTCCCAAAAAGCTGTCTGTCTGTATGTAATCGATTTTCTCAAAATCTACTGAACGGATTTTTGTACTGTTCTCATTAAAAATAGTGCAATACTTCCGGATGGTTTAGGTAAATAGTGCATATCGGTATGATGTAAAATGTGTTGAAAAGATCGCGCAGTTGTTAAAAAACTCCCTTGCTGGGAATTTTAATGGCGTGCGCTGCGTAAGTAAGCAGAGATACGCTAAAGTAATGTACTAGAGAATTGTAGATCTATAAAACACTACAAAAAAGTCCGGGCAGCATGTCTCTATGTCTCACGGTTAATTTACAATAACTATTTTTATATTTAAAATTCTAAGCGAGCAAAGCAGCAGGCACAGCTAGTAAATGATAAAGTATCGAGAAAAATACAAGATTACAATCTACTAGAAATGGAAGTATTATTATACATAGGTTAGGTTCAGGTTTCTTATTTACTCTGATTCTGAGCTTTGTAGGCATTTATACTAATTGCTTTTGAATGAGGCTAAAGACCACAGAAAACATCTACGTCACTTTTGTAGGAGTTTAAACTCTCGATTCTCTAGAGACGATCATCGGTTCCAACACCGGGCAGGCATGAATAAGTTTTTTTATTAAAACTTATGGTTCTAATTGGTAACTACAATTTATCACACGCTTTTCGGTAAAGGAAAACATCGTGAGGAAACGTGTATACCTCTTGAGAATTCTGGGAATATGTGTAACCTACCAATCCGCATTGGAACAGCATGGTAGGAATGACTATCACAAACTCAACAATCGTTTCGTCCCGCAACCGAAGCATCATCAGGAGATAGACTCCACGACAAAATCGCAAAGCCATGTCGTAAGTGAACGTGTGTAGTGCTTGTGTATTGTGGTGGCAGTAGTGGAGATTTGTGCATGTTTTACTAATCCTGCATGTACCGGGTATGAAAACGGATAGTCCACTCTACATTTAGCATCTATACTTATTATAAAACAAAGTCCCAAAAAGCTGTCTGTCTGTATGTAATCGATTTTCTCAAAATCTACTGAACGGATTTTTGTACGGTTTTCACTAAAAAATATTGCAATACTTCCGGATAGTTTAGGTAAGTAGTATATATCGGTATTATTTAAATTGTGTTGAAGAGATCGCGCAGTTATTAAAAAACTTGATTGCTGGAAGCTTTAGTCGCGTGCGCTGCGTAAACCAGCAGAGATACGCTAAAGAATTGTAGATCCATAATACTACAAAAAAAAGTCCGGGATAGCATGTCTCTATCAATAATGGTTAACTCACAATAACTACTTTTATGTTTAAAATTTGAATTATAGAAAAAAATGTGACACGCTGATTTCCACGCGGGCGAAGCCGCTGGCACAGCTAGTTATATATATTTTCTATTTCCTTTATCGCGGATTATAGCAAAATAATCTTTGTATTATGAATGAAAAGTAACGCCTAATTCTATAAATTATATAAGTCGCATGTGTAAAATAGGTAGTCCCAAAATAACCCGTCGCCAGCAGTGTATTTAAAGATGCTATGAAGATGTACTAAATAAATAAGCTCTGCTGTTTCTATGTCAGTTAACTGCCATATTCTCTTGACAGCGAAGGCACCGGAACTGAGATTACTGGCATGTGCTAATGTAAGCCCCACTATAACTTTGAGTCTAGTGTCACTCCCGGGATTATAAAAAGTCTATTCTCGCCTTTTCATCACTGAATGATATATGTATATTTGGCTCATGCCTTTTTAATAGCCATTTAGTTTATAAAATGGAGGCCTATTGTTAGAATAAATATTTTTTGTTATTGTGTCTTAGAACAGGAATACGACAAATATTTAATTTTGTTTTTTTACTCTTCTATTATATTTATAGTAAATAAAGTATTATTACCCTACCACTGACAAATGCTTTATAAAAAAACTTAGTTCGGGAATAAGATTATTATTATTCCTGAATTATTCCCTCGATTCTCTCACTCTCGATATTGAGATTGTCCTGTACATTCTATAGGCTAAACGTTTAACTGAGTCATCGCGTGCAGGGCACGCGACCTTGTACCCCATACTAAATTAAACGGTTAGCCTGTGATGTATTGTTGTGTTATTCGTTTTTGATAGTGCATGAATTTTTACGAATCCTGCATGTATCAGGGAAGAAAATGGATTGTATATTTTTTATCGCGGTTTATAACAAAATATATTCGTTACTTTTAAAATATTTATAAATGATTTAGTTAAATCGTTCTAGTGTTATAAATAAACGTCACATTCATAAATGATATCAATAAGTGCCTTCAGTTTTCGTCTGTATATTACTTCGTAAATTTAGCTTTGTTGGGTTGGCGGCTGTCAAACACCTAAGTGATAACTTTCACCCTTATCAACCTTTCAAGTGACTAGTGGTCGATTTCTTAAACTTTAGCTTATATTTCAAGTCAAATATTTATACCGTAGGCAAAAATATTATTGACATCCGTTTCTAGCAAATATTACAAGTAAGGCAAAAATTTTAAAGAGCGAGTTGCGACGACTTCACGTGATGATTGCATAAAATGTTATAGTCTACAGAGCAAATAACTTAAAATACTATAAATAAATACTATATAAGTACAGAGTAATTTGTTAAATTTTTTTTAAATTTCAACGCAAATATACAAGATATCTTAAATTACTTACACGCTAGTACTATACAAATCATGCCCACGTGGAATAGTCCAAAGAATGTTGGCAGCGTTGCCGCGTTGAACCGCTAAGCTGATTCTTTGTGCGAAAAAGGAGCTAACTTCTTGTTACCTGAGGATGCAATTAACGGAGGTGTTAAAAAGTTTAACAATTTTATTGCACTGTAACTGTGATATGGCTTTATGGTGTCTCAACCGTAAACGGAAATAATAATTACATTAATTGAACCAAAAATTCTTTTTTCTTTAATGAATTTTTGGGAATTTTATACTACATGTATATTCTAACCCATTTTAACACATACAAAACTTGTTACTAAAAATATAACAATTCAAATGAGACTTAAGAGATTGTAAAGATATACATATACTTTCTCTTAATTAGCGAAACTTTTGAGATTGTATAGGAAATATACTATCTAATGATTTATGACGGATAAGTGTCTCAGTAAACATCATCATTCTCCTGCCCTTATCCCACTCTAAGTGGGGTCGGCACAACATATTACAAACAGGTTGTCACATGATTTAGCTACGTACTTTACGACCGGCCGCCTGCCTGACGTCAACTTACCTTAGTCGCCTTATACGACACCTCGGTAAGAAATGAGGGATGTCTATTCTATGCAGCCGGATACCACACGGCAATAACGGCTGCTTCTATCATTTGAATAGTTCCCGTGCTAATGGAGGCATCTCGGAATACGTGTGGCGATTTGTCCTGCAATTGTAACATATGTGAATTTTGCCTGCTTCATACAGCATTACATACATTCTTTTAACAAAGGCGGTTATAACAAAGTAGTTGTATATTGATATAGCTTCTGTACTTGTGTACTGTGTTCTGTATAGTTATGGAACTCCGCAAAGTAACGGCTGCTTCTATATATCATTTCAATAGTTCCCATTTTATCGTTGAGAAATATGAAAAACAAATCGTTCATAGTTTGAAAATTATTACAATTTCACAGAAACGAAGTCGCGATTACAACTTACAAACTATACAACTCATAGAAATATTAAAAAAAAAGTATTAAACATTTAAGTTTAAAAAAATTACTCTGCAGGTATTGTAACGTTTTTTCTTTATCATCTCAACAAGATCTTAGGTAAAATTGTTAAATAATTGCCTTGGTTAAGAGCTGGGACAAGTTACATAGAAAATGAAGGATATTTATAATGTTGAACAGTATGCCCCGAAAGTGCCAAGTTTTTAAACGGAAAATAGAATTTCAATCACTATGTATACGAAATAAGAGTGTTTGTTGCTTGAAATGATGTACCAATTACATAGGTCGACTGTAACTGGTTGGATTACATAAATAACTTGAAGAGGACAGAGAAAGACGAAATTAGGTGACTAGGGTCGGATGGTAATTTGAATTCGGAGATTAAACCGAGTGTGCCAACTTAAAAGATATATTTTCCTTATTTACTTAAACCAAAGTTATTTTCAAGATCTTGTCCTTAATTTTAAGATAGACTAAAAATGTTATTAAATAACAGATCGAAACATATATTAAAATAATAACTGCACAAAAGCATTCAATTATTATTCATTTAAAATAGTAGTGCAAAAAATTGGTATCACATGTTAATAACGTTAATTACTTAATTGAATAAAATGTGGTATCCGGCTGATTAGAATAGACCACCCTCATTCCTTACCGAGGTGTCGTAAAAGGCGACTAAGGGGAGTTGACGTCAGGCAGGCGGCCGATCATAAAATAGGTAGCCAAATCATGTGACAACATGTTTGTGACAACAAGCCGTTTGTGCCGACCCCACTTAGAGTGGGATAAGGGCAGGAGGATGATGATGAGTTAATTGAATAAAAGTCAAGTATTTTTAAGAAAATTCAAACCAATAAAGACAAAGAAAACAGATCACTTCTTTCTTAGGTTTCTTCAGGTTCTTAGGTAGGAGTATAGGTTAATTTAAAATTTCAAGTTAGCGTTAAGATGCTTTTAGCCTTTTTGCTAGATTGTAACTTTAATCAGTACTTCAATTGTGTATGTACTTTATAATAGTTAATGTAAAATTACTTCGGGAACAGGTAGAGAAAAACAAATAGTTGTTAGTTATAGAGAAATAAAAATAATCGAGTATATTAACATATAAGTTGCGTCGAACGAGGTCGCGTGTAGAGGTTGTATAGAATATGAATAAAACGTATAATGCTGACACATGATAAAGATGGCTTTTTGGAATTGATAATTAAAATTTCGCACCAACTAACCGCTGATTGAGGCGTGATTGTATTGCAACCACACAACGATTTATTCGCCAACGATATTTAAATTAAAAACATTTTTAACAACGTAAAGTATTTTCATGAAGTGATTAATTACTTTTTGGGAACACTGCTGTGAAAAATATTTTTAATTTTAATATTGTTCCTGTTGTTGAATGTTGTTTCGTTAAGGTAACGTAAAGAAAATATATAGTAGATAAATAAATAAAAAATGTAAAAAGAACTAAACAGAATATAATAAAATTAAAATATAACACCTAAGTTGAGCCGAAATAAGAGATATAGCTTGTATTAAGTAATTTATTATAAAAATTTGACACACATGTAAACAGATTTTTCAAAAACTCTCAAGATTCCAACTTTTTCATACACCGTGACGCAATTTCCCATAGAGTAGTACCATAATATGATAGGTTAGGGAAGCCAGCCTAAAATGCGCCCTATTACAATAAATAGAAATACAGAGAAGGCAAATGAGACTGCATATATATATATATATATATATATATATATATATATATATATATCTTTTTTTAATGTTGTGATTAGACAAAGATAAGTACACCAATTTTATCTTCCCTCTCATTCTTTATTGAGACACTCCCTGTCTGCGAAATTAAGTTGCTGTGGTGCGCGGGCGCATCTTAAAACTATCTTCGTAGTCTATGCGTCACACGATAAACCAAAATGGCATCAATACGTGTGATAGCTAAAATTAATAATTAAAGCAGTTAAATTTTGATGTTGTTTAATTCGATTTCGCCTAAAACACTACCCCTTAAATGCCAACGTATGGCTCCGCTCCTCTTGTACAATAACTCCATTCATTTTCCACGCTCGGTTTTCAAAACCATTCGCTGGTTTGTTTTGATTAAAGTCTGTCTCACTATTCACACTAGCCTGCTACTTACAGAGCTGTGTTGGTTATCTTAATTTTATGCTTAACTTGCCTTATGATCTTTATTTATACAATACAAACAAATCAAGTCAAAAGAAAGCTTTGTGATTTTGACTAGGAGTCTATCTCCTGATGATGCTTCAGTTGCGGGGCAAAACGATTGTTGAGTTTGTGATAGTGAAAGTGTGTAGTGCTTGTGTATTGTGGTACCACCACAATACACAAGCAAAACTCCACCATTCGTAAAAACACATGCACAAACGTGCATGTGTTTTTACGAATCCTGCATGTAACGGATATGACAAAACAGATAGTCCACTATACATTTAGCACTATATATATTTTCTATTTACTGTACGGCGGATTATAGCAAAATATTTTTATTATTACTTTTGTTATAAAAAGCTTTTAAAGACTTTTAACAAAATTTCATGTTGTCTTCTCAACTGTTAGCCGTTGAGGAGTTCCCTCGTCTGGAGCCAATCCTGGCAGCAGCATCAGGTCACGCATATCATAAACATGCATTGTCATCGGGACTTGATCAGTACCTGAAATTTCAGCTCAATCAGACCCCGGGAAGTGGGTCAAATTTAACTTAAAAGAAATTTGAACTTGGATCAAATTTAACTTCCACCTTCACATACATAAAATTCAAATACATAAGTTGAAAAAAAGGTCTTAATTAACGACGAATTATATTAGAAAAGTTCAGGCATTCGAAAATCACCGAATTTTGCATCGGTAAATATTTTTTTGATTTAAATTTATTGACTAAAGATTTGAATTTCAGAGCGCAATCTCTGCTAACAGTTTAATATCTCTAAAATATACGAGGAAATTTAGTTTAAAGTAAATACTTGTAAACCCAATACGTGCTTACGAGTACAGTTTGCAATTTGCAACATGTTCTACATATTTCGTTAGCCGTAACAAATTTAACTTCAAAATCCAAATTATGTTTAATTTAGACGATGCCGCTTACCCTATTCCAATAGCAAATATCAAACAGTTTATCGGGTTGAGTAATGTTTCGATGTAAGCTCAAAACCTAAAATGCCATTATGGAAATCGTTATAAATTTCAACCGCTAATTTTATTGTATGTTTTTACTATAGTATATTTCATATTACGTAAAAATAACTTAACTGATTTATATTTATGAAACGAAATCGTTGTTGCTAATTGAAAACAAAATATCACGCGTGATAGTGAATACTAAGTGATGCGTATGGTGTTTTTAAATTAATAACATAATATTATCTATCGGCTATCGCTATCGGCTTTAACAGATTCAATGCGTGAGTGTGCAAAAGCTTTAAAAGTAAAAGTAAAGTAGCAGCCTGTTACAATCCCACTGCTGGGAATAGGCCTCCTCTCTCCATTTCTGAAGAGAAGGGTTGGAGCTAAGACCTACCACGCTGCTCCAATGCGGATTGGTAGGTTACACATATCTCCAGAATTCTCTAGAGATATGCAGGTTTCCTCACGATGTTTTCCTTCACCGAAGAGCGTGTGATAAATTGCAATTATCAATTAGACACATGAGTTTTAATATTAAAAACTTATTGGTGCCTGCCCGGGTTCGAACTCGTGTTACCCTCGAAAGAGTCGCACGGTCTCACCGCTGGGCTATCACAGCTCACAAAAGCTTTATGTCGAAATCTACGTTCCAAGAGTGTGGCTGAACTATGACAAAAGGCGACGTGTGCTGATCTCGTGTGTATGTGTATTTGTGTGTATTAGTATAATTTCAGTCTTTTTTGCCGTATGGGATGCTTTAAGGGTGCTTTAATTTTAATAGATAGGTGGAAGCTAATATATAAGACCTGCCGGATAGTTACTGACCCGACGTAGTTTGTGTTATAAATATGTATTACTATATATTTCTTGGATAGGTATTTATTTATTATATTTTTATTTATTTATTTATGTACGATAAAGAAAAAAAAATACGTAAGAAAAACATTATCAATAAAAAAACAGAGTACCTACGGTCAACTTATCCCTTTATTATTTATCTACCTTTATCTACCCACATTAATTATCCTGTGTTCTTTGCCTACAAATACAATACACTTTTTACAATTTTATGACATTCGTCATATGATAATGATAATGATAAACTTTATAATATGATTTTTTGTTTTTAATCAAATTTTATTTAGTTGCATAAATAAATATACTGACGTAAACAACGTAAAAGCTAATATACTAATGTAAAAGCGAAATTATTCATTCTATTATATTTCCAGTCGTCAACGTAATGTCTTATTCCATACAGCTTCGTCAGAATTTAATTTTATTTTATTCTCTAATACTAAAGTTTAGTTTAGTTTAGTTTTTCAGTTTAATTCAATTTTTTGAGTGTTAGCTTCAGGTTTATTAGAAAATCCTTTGAAAATAAATTTAACCCTCTCAAGTGGTTACTTACAAAAATCCTTTTTATACTCCATCAGTATAATAAATTTACTGGGATGATCAAATGCCTTATATATGCAAGAGAATTCGCATCACAGAAATAAATAAATACTGTAAAGAGTCTCTCGACAATTCGTACCTCAAATTGTTTAAATAAAAACCTTTTCTAAAATGTCTTGCTATTGGTTTATTGAAGTAGAGTAGATAACTTAAGCTAAAGAAACATGATTTATCTAAGCTGCTAAAATTTAAGTGTTTCTTAGCAGAACAATTTAATTTTTTATGAGATTGTCATACATCTTCTCTTCAATGCGAGAATTTATAGCTGAAAATTCCAAATCACTGTTCTTTATACAGATTGTATTGGGCTACCACATTAACATTTACCCAACCACATTACTTTGATTGGATTTAAAAAGCTAAATTACAAGTAATATGTTAACGCCGTTTCTTTTGCGAAATAAAATAATTCAATATATGAGACACTTACACGCGATCCTCCACCCCCAAAGTATATTTGTGTTGCGGGGGACAGACAACTGATAAATATATTATAACACATATATAATTTTATATACAAATATATACCCAGGCTCGATAAAATGGTCATAGAAAATGTTGGTCCTCGGTGGGAATCAAACCCGCGACCCGGGTGCATAAGGCAGGGTCACTGCCAACTGCGCCATCGGGCTAATAGTGCATGTTTCATATTGTCTTTTAGGGTTAACAAATAAACAATTAAGTCCGTAGACGTGGGTTTTATCTGTCATGGTATTTTCATTTCTCCTTGTTGGCTACATAATATCTGTAAGAATTTCTTATTTTAATATAATGCTAGCTATGCCCGCGGCTTCAGCCCCGTGAAAATCAATATGTCACAAATATGTATTTCAGTAAATTTATATTAAACCGCAATGTCTTTAACATTAACATAGAACATCCTCAAAAATTTACTATCTTTGAGTAAAAACCGTAAAAAAAACAAAAATCCGTTCAAAAGATTTTGAGAGACGATCGCTTACAGCTTTTGGGTACACTGTTTTATAATAGGTAGAAACAACTTGCATCCGTCACTTCGTGCACCACGACTCAAATGTATAATAAAAAACTCTCTATTATGAATTTAATTTTTTTCTTATTCCCGAAGAAAAAAAAGGATATTTCCATTTATAACTCAGGCTATAAAATCCTCAGTTGTAACAAATTTTATAGATACATATTTTTATTTTTTTTTTTTTCATGTCAGGAAAACCCGTTATGGGTCATCACCGCCCGACGGGGACGAGCGGTGGGTATGTCGGAGTCTCACCGACTAAAAACCTGACAGTGCTCCTCCACGCTGCTGGTGGCGGGGACAGGGTACCGTTGTGCACATTGCCCCCCACCCCCGCCAGCAGCAGCTCTGTACCCCGGAGAGCGCCACCTCCGGGTCGGGGCCTCTCTAAGCAGTGGCCCCTCCCTCCACTAATCGATGCATCGGGAGCACCAGATGCATCGACCGCCTCGGGGACCTAACTCCAGCGAACGTCCGATAAACCCCGTTCGGAACGCTCGGAGGTCCCCGTTAGGGCGGCATGCGACGGACTTCGGCGAGTCGCCTGCGCCCCGCTCGCCTGCGGCGGATCGGATCCAAGGACTCGACTTCCCGGATCCGCCCCGCCGCCTCCTTCCGCGAGATAACGTCCTCGCAGAAGGAGGCCATCGCTGCCCACGATCCCTCCCTGTCCACCATGGCACGAACCACGGTGGGCAGGGAGAGATTGTGCCCCACCTCTGCCACGAGCTTCGCTCGCTGATCCGCCCAAGCAGGGCAGTCTGCGAGCGTGTGCAGCGCCGTATCGAACTCGGCGCCGCACTCGTGACACACACCAGACGCTTCGCGCTGGGCCACCTTCCACAGATACTTCCCGAAACAACCATGTTCGGAAAGCACCTGTGTCAGGCGAAAGGTGAGGACCCCATGCCTCCTGGTGACCCAGCCCTGGAGAATGGGCTGGATGGCTGAAATTGTCCAGAATCCTGCGCTGGGCGATTCCAGCCGCCGCCTCCATTGACGGAGGAGCTTCATCTGAGCTGCTCTCCGCCAATCTACATCTACCGCCGCAGAGTTGCCCCCCGATGAACGGGCTTCAACTCTGCGGCGGTAGGCCTGAGCAAGCACCTTGGCCTCTAGATCCCATGGAGGGGATCCGGCCAAGGCGCAGGCCGCCTCGCCAGAGATAGTCCGGTAGCCCCGCACTTGCCTGATCGCCACAATCCTCTGCGCCCCACGCAGTAAGGTCAGGGACTTGGCGGTCAGCCGCTCCGCCCAAACGGGAGCGCCGTACAGGGCCATTGACCGGACCACTCCGGCGTAAAGGCGCCGGCAGCCTGCATTTGGCCCTCCCACATTCGGGAGGAGCCTGCTCAGAGCTCCAGCGGTCGCCTTCAATCTCGGGGCGAGCCGCCGGAAGTGGGCCTCGAACGTCCATCGGCTGTCGAGAATTAATCCCAGGTACTGTAAAGTACCTGAGATTCCAACGGACGTCCCGCCTACCAACAACCGGGAGCCCGCTGGGGGCGCCATCCGAGGCCTGTGGAAACAAATAGCCTCGGATTTCTCCAAGGCCACCCTCAGACCCAACCAGCGAATCCGGGCCACGACATGAGCTGTGGCCGCAGTCGCCAGTATACGGGCCTCCCGATGGGTGCTCGCGCGGGCAGTCACGAGAGTGTCGTCTGCATAACAAAACAAACGTACTCCCGGGAGCATTTCACCACGCAGCACCCAGTCGTAGCCGATGTTCCACAGGAGGGGACCTAAGACCGACCCCTGCGGAACACCGCACGACATCCTCCGCTCTTTCCACCTACCCCCAGCCGTCGGGTACCTGACAGCGCGGTCAGCCAAATAATCGCCGACAACACGCTGCAGATACAAGGGGATACGGTGGAAGCGTAGGGCCTCTTTGATCACATTCCAAGGCAAGGTGTTGAACGCATTGGCGATGTCTAATGACACCGCCAACACGACCTCGCGCTTGGCCGTCGCCTCCTCCACCAGGACTCTCACACCCTCAATACAGTCAAGAGTGGATTTGCCCCGGCGGAATCCGCACTGGAGGCGACTGAGATCAGGCCCCACCTCCTGGAGGTGCTGGACGATGCGGGAAGCCACAATACGCTCAAGTAGCTTTCCCGCTTCGTCCAGCAAGACAATCGGCCGATACGCGGAGGGTGTATCGGCCGGTTTTCCCTCCTTCCTGAGCAGGACCAGTCTCCCCGTTTTCCACCTACGGGGAAACAGTCCTCGCTCGAGGCAGGTACTGTACATCGCCCTGAGCCCCGACTCCAATGGGCCCAAGGCTAGCGCCCAAGCGCGGCCAGGAATGCCATCAGGACCGGGGGCGGTGTTTTTCGCTTTCATGCGAGTCACCGCCTCCGCCAGTTCCCCCTCCGACACCCCTGGCGCATCCTGCCCAGTACCTTCCTCCTCGAGAGGCGCCATATGAGGTGGCTGTACCTCGGCCCCCTGCGGGAACAGGGCTTCCACAACTGACTCCAGGAATTCCGGCCGAAGGCTCTCGGTAAGGGGGGGGGCTCGGGTGCGAAGTTTCTTTCGCACCGCTTTGTACGGCCTCCCCCAAGGATCCCGGTTGAGCTCTTCGGCCTGCTCCTTGTGGGCCCTGTCCTTAGCCACCCGAATGGCCGTACGCAAGGAGACGCGGGCAGCCCTATATGCCTCACAACGGCGCCTCTCCTCCTCGATGTCGCGTTGTCTGCGACGTCTGTACCGAGTGTACTGGCGGCGCACGACCACGCACTGTTCGCGCATCCGTGCTAGTTCCTCAGACCACCAGTACACCCCGCATGCCGGACCTGTGTTACGCACCCTCGGCATGCTGGCATCACAGACGAGCGACATCCGCCGCTGGAGATTTTCTACCTCCGCAGCGACATCTTCACTCGTGGGCCCTGCTACCCACGCCTGGACAATTGCGGCCTCGACCAGGAGATCGGGGTTCATCTTTTTGACGGACCACCGAGGGCCGCCGCCACTTCTAGACCGAGGGAAAATAGGAACAGTGCATGTGGAGACCTCGAACCATATATAACGATGGTCCGAGAGTGACTCCACACCCACAATAACCTCCCAATTGCTAACACATCGTGACAAGGCGGCGTCGACAAAGGTAACGTCGACTTTGGAGCCGCCATTCCATCGCACGCATGTGTCAGCCGTCCCTCGGTTCATGACGACCATCCCGGTCGAGGCCAACCAACTGTCCATATAAACCCCCCTCACATTCGTGACAGGAGACCCCCACGCAGCGGATTTTGCGTTGAGGTCTCCAGCCAGGAGCACCTTTCCGGGGCGTAACCTACTCACCAAATCACCGACTTCAGCCATGTATAGCTCGAAGTCAGCGAACGGTTTGTTTGGCGAGAAGTACACCCCGACTACGGATACATCTCCAATCTTAACGGAGACGTATCCGCGTCCCCTCTCCACGCAATCCAGGGCTGGGGAGCCAACTGCAGCCCTGGACGCGATGGCCACCACCTCATCATGGTCTCCAACCCAGTCTTCACCCGACGGAACGAAGTATGGTTCAGAGACCACGGCCACGTGCACCAACCGCTCTGCCAAGGCTTGGAAAAATAGGTCCTGAGCCGCGGCACAGTGGTTGATGTTCGCCTGGAGGAATCTCATGGAGGCCATTAAGTGGTGACCTCCATTGGCTCCTCCATTGCCCGGCTCGTAGTAGCTTTTGCCGGGTTGGCGGTGGGTGGCGAGGGGACCCTCGGGCCATCACCCCCCTTACCCCTCCTCCTGGAAACGGGCGGTGCCTTACACTGCCCGCTACCCGCCCGATGATCGGCTTTCAGCCCTGCTCTTTGACAGCTCCCACAATGTGGAGCCGCCGAGCAAGACTGAGCTTTGTGACCGTTCTGACCACAGCGGTAGCATTCATCGCTGCGGTCAATTGCCGAACTGCACTCTGCCCGAATGTGTCCCTTCTCCAGACATCTGAAGCAACGGCGCGGGCGAGCCTCAAGCAGGTGGACTCGGGCCGAAACCCAACCCACCAAGACCCTTCCCACCGCCATCACCTTCTTGGCCGCCGCCACAGGGACTTTAAGCCAGAGGGAGCCTAGACCTCCCTTAACCCTGCGTATCACCCCGGCCTGAATGTCCTCGTAAGGACATTCACCGATCCTGGCGATGGCGACAACGACATCACCCTCATCGGCGGCGTCATCCAGGCCCACGACGCGCAATTCCGCGCATTTCGTGGGCGTAGTGATACGCACCGCTGGCTCTTCCTTAAAGAGTTCGCGGAGCCGGCCAGCAAGAGCACCCGCCTTTTGCTCCTTGGTGGGCCCGGAGATCTCATACATCCGGGCCCCGGTGGCAGCTACTTTCATCCGCACACCACCCTCTAGACCCAGATCGTCTACTTTAACGAACCGACGAGCCCGGGTCAGTACATCCGAATAAGAGAGGCCCTTCTCAATGGCCTCTCTATCTAGGGTTACTACGACCGCAGCCGAGCGCGGGGTCTTAAGCTTACCCCCTGCTGGCTGTGCTTTAGCTGTGGCGACCGCAGGCCCTTCTCTGCTGGTAGGCCCCGACACAGCCTTCTTCTTTGCGCCCCTCTGAGCCACCACATTCCAGCCTTCGCTCATAGAAGCGGGAGCTGGTGGTAGCAGTCGGGGCACTGGCTGTTTTCCGAGCTGGGCCTCATTCTTCTCCTTCCCCTTCTTTTTGACCCTCGTATTACGGCCAGCTGTCCCCGTTGCCACAGGATCCCGTATTTCAGGCCGTTGAGGCCGAGCTGCTTGAGCCTCCTCCCTTCCCTTTGCTTTGGCTGCTGCTGCTCGCCTTTTATCGGCAGCAAGCGGCGGTCGTAACCTTTCTTCGGGAGGCAGGCGAGTCTCAAAGCTGTCCAATCGCGCCGTAAACATGTTTTTGAGCCTAACCAATTCTTCCTCTATGGTTAGGCCCTTCACGGCCTGCGAACTGTCAGCGGTACTCACTCCTTTCCCGGTCTCCCTGTTAGCACAAGCGGACATCCCTTTAAGAGTCATAATCTCTACTGAGAGATTTTTGACCTCCTGCGTCAATCGGGCGTTGTCCGCTTTTAAAAGCCGGATTTCCTCCGACTCTGTCCTGTCGGCGAGAGCCCTTGCAGCTTCCTCCATACTTTGGGCGACCATATTCAAAGTCCCTCTACACTTTCCATTTAGGTTCTTCGACTTTCCTACAGTCGCCCTCATTGTTTGTACGTTCTTAATTAACGCGTCACAAACTCGCGAGGTGTCTAGCTGTCCCATGGTCAGGACCGGCTGATCAACCGACTTAGTCGATGATGATTTCGTCCGGCTCCTTAACTCTGCACCACATGTCCCGTCCGGTAAGGAATCTTCAAAGAGGTCACCACGCCTCACAGCGTCGCGAGCCTCTTTTAAACCCATTTTTGAACCCCGCAGATAGGGCCTGATATCTGGCTTTTTTGCGCCAAGGTCCTCATCTGACTCCGCAGAGTTCTCGGTCTCCTCCCTTGATCTCTTCTTAGAGCGCGTACGCGTATGCACGCCATCCAAACTCTCCAAGGACACACACCTGGATACATCCATTACGGAGCTCTCGCTCAGCCTCCTGCCTGAGCCGGAACTAGCACTCCGAGTGTCCTTCTCGTCTTTACATCCGCGCGTAGCCTTGCGCCGCGACCCACTACTCGTACCAGCAGAAATACCAGCCATGCCGGTTTCAATCCCGCTAGCACCCACCATCTCCGAAGCATGTGTTGCCCCCCCAGATACGTCGGGGCGACCACAACCGGAATCACCAGTCATGGTGAGGGATTCCCCGGTAGAACCGGGACCCTCCTGGGTAGTCTTTTCTACGATCGTTTTACCCATGCTTTGTTTTGTATTTTTGTTAAGCCCTAGCGACCGGATCCCCCCGGCCATTCATCCTCTCGGCAGGCTTGACCTTAGGATTGGGGTAATTTTTTATAGAGGTTGTCTTCCTCGCGGCCCCGTCCCCAAAGGGGGAGCGGCCCCCGGTTCCGCATTAACTTGCGGATTACGGTGTGAGAGGCCCTTGCTACCGGATAACCCTCCAGCCATTCATCCCCTCGGCGGGCCCCAAACCTGGGATTGGGGTAATTTTTTATAGAGGTTGTCTTCCTCGCAGCCCCATCTCCATTAAAGGAGAAGCGGCCCCCGGTTCCACAATAACTTGCGGATTACGGTTTGCTCCGTCCGACGTGACTCCCGAGTTGAGAATCAACAACCTACTGGCCATAAAACACGACCGGAACAGTTCGCCGCACGGAAGGACGTTTCCGTCCCCGCTGGGTGATTTTTAAAGAGGTTTTCTTCCTCGCAACCCGAAGGTCCCCGTTCCCATTGCTGGGCTTACGGGCTTGGCCGACGGTGGTCGAAACCAAATCCAGCCGGACTTACAATAAGCCCAACCGAACCCGTCACCCAATAGGAACTCCACTCCCTCCCCGGAGTCCCCGGCCCATCCAGATTGCCATCTGCTGATCAGAGGGACAACTGGATTGGGCACCCCCACAGTGGTCCGTTTGCCAAGACTAAGGAATACTAGAGTAGTAGGAATACTAGAGTATTCCAAAGGCTTGCCCAGGGTGCGCCACGAGGAGGCCGACCAACTTTGGCACCCCATAGATACATATTGGCTCAGCCGCCGTGTGATATCCGGCTGCTGAGTAGAATAGACCACCCTCATTTCTTACCGAGGAGTCGCAAAAGGCGACTAAGGCAAGACGTCAGGCAGGCGGCCGGTCGTAAAATACGTAGCCAAATCATGTGACAACATGTTAACATGTTGTGCCGACCCCACTTATAGTGGGATAAGGGCAGGAGGAAGATGATAGGCTCAGCGAACTACCTATCAAAACGTAACAGACAGACAAATAAACAGAGTCACCTTTTAATATTAAATATAGATATACAATAGATAGAGATTATCATTCATTAACAAATGTTATATATACAGGCAATATAACTTCTTCTTCTTTCTCCTACCCTTGTCCCACTTTAACTGGGGTCGGCACAACATGTTTTTCTCTTCTATTCTCTTCTATCATTTGTCAACTCTGGCGCTACTCCTTTTATATGGATGTCATATTTCACACAATCCAACCATCTCTTTTTAGGCCTTCCTCTAGTCACATATCCATCCGCATTCATACTCAACGCTCGTTTGATCACATGATTTTCATCCCTCCTCATTACATGTCCATACCATCCCAATCTTGCACCTCTCATCTTTTCTATAATGGGCGCAACTTTCAGACTTCCCCTTATATACTCATTTCTTATTTTATCAAGCCTTGTCACACCACACATCCACCTTAACATCCTCATCTCATTTGCATGTACTCTACTTTCATCCATCTTTTTCATTGCCCAACATTCTGATCCATACATTACGACAGGTCTTATGACCGATGTATAAATTTTCCACAGGCAATATAACATATACAAAAATTGGCCTTTGCGTAAATGCAACCGCAAAAAGATAATATTAATGTTAAATGTACATATTTATTTATTTATCTCAACGTTTCGAACTTTTTGATTAACTCCGGTCACATGATTTGTCAGTTAATGTTAATAAACATTTCATACGATTTAAACCACATATCTCACGCCAAAGAAAATCGATGCATAAACGTATAATATAAATATATAAAGGAATCCATAAACCGCCACACTAGACCAGTCTACAAAAAGGTTTAAATTCATTGTAAGAAATATGCTTATACGTAAAGCATATTACAAAAGACCGTGCGACTCTTTCAAGGGGAACACGGGTTCAAACCCGGGCAGGCATCAATGAGTTTTTCTATTAAAAACTCATGTGTCTAATTGATAATTGCAATTTATCACACGCTTTTCGGTGAAGGAAAACATTGTGAGGAAACCTGCATATCTGTAGAGATTCTGGAGATATGTGTAACCTACCAATCCGCATTGCGCATTGGAGTAGCGTGGTAGGTCTTAGCTCCAACCCTTCTCTCCAAAAAATGGAGAGAGGAGGCCTATTCCCAGCAGTGGGATTGTAACAGGCCGCGACTTTACTACTCTTAAATCAAAGTTCAGCTTTTGTTTATTTTTAGACGCAAAATCCAAAGGGTAACAATTGAGTTGAAAAATGTGCATATCATGTTTATACATTTTTAGATATAAAATATATATCAATTATGAACATCACTTAAAATAACATGATCAAATATATCGATAATAATTTAAATAATTTTTAATAAATTATTTTTAAAAGTTCAGAAACTTCAAACGTCTTCGCTGCGTGAATTTCCCAATTTTACTGTGTTGGTATCCTAAGAAAACACTAAGTGGTCGTCCTTAAGTAACATGTTTAAGTTTGTCATTACATGAGTAATGTCATTGTTTGGGGACGCATCGACCCTTAAGATACGGGTTTTAAGGATAAGTTCCGAAGGTTCCATGCAAATTGGACAACGTCGTTAACAAGAAAGGATAGTAATTTCTTTTAGTTACTTAAAGTTTATAGATCTATGTAATCCGGACGAAGTTTCAGCTAAATATATTGAATTCGTTATATGGCCCGTTGGCGTAGTGGGTAGTGACCCTGCCTTCAGCTCCGTGGGTCGCGGGTTCGATTCCCGCCGAGGGCCAACATTTTCTACAAACAAATTGTTGGTTCTTCGAGCCTGGGTGTGTATTTGTATTTACGTATGTATTTAAACTTATATATGTAGTATATCTACCAGTTGTCCGTCACCCATAACACAAGTATTAAGTTACTTACTTTGGGGACGGACGACCGTATGTGTAAATGTCCCATATATATATATTTTTATTTTTTAAGTAGTGCATAGCGGCCTTATTACTAATAGTAATCTCTTACAGGCTTACTTAAGAGATAAACTATGACATGGAGTGTAAAGGACGGTGCACAAAGTATTTATTTTAATAAACATAGCTCAGCTGTTGCTGCCAGTAACAATGATATGATTGCGATCCGCGATTGGTGTAAGTCCTTTGGACTTACAATTAATCCTGGTAAGTCAAAAGCTATTGTTATTGGCAGTAGGAGTTTGATTACAAGGCTTGAATGGCACAATGTACCACCAATCAAATTTGATGGTATAAAAATTCCGTACAGCTCGACAGTTAAAAGCCTTGGCATACTTTTTGATACAACTCTGTCTTGGTCGCAGCAGGCGAAAGAAACGGGCAGGAAAACATTTGGAGCAATCGGTTCTCTCAGGAGATTGGGCGCTTTCCTTCCCATTCCTACCAAAATTATGCTAGCACAGTCATTACTATTACCAATTCTTGATTACGCAAGCGCAAGCTATTCTGATTTGACCGAGGACCAGTTAAACAAACTTGAGCGTTTACAAAATCTCGCTATTCGGTTCATATTTGGATTACGCAAATATGACCATATTTCTCAATTTCGTGTCAAGCTCAAGTGGTTGCCCATCCGACTTCGCCGGGACTTGCAAACACTTTCTCTTCTGTACTGTGTGTTATTTCATCCAACAACACCTCCCTACTTAAAATGTAAGTTCGAATTTTTAAGACCTCGGTGTAACACGATAAGATCCACTCGGAAGCTTAACCTCGTTATGCCCTCCCACAAGACATCCTTTTTTGGACGCTCCTTTAATGTCAGAGCTGTCCAGTTGTGGAATTCTTTACCACTAGCTATAAGGGAAGCTAAATCTTTATGCAGTTTTAAAAGAATGCTTAAAACTTACTATCTCTCACTATCTGCTTAGGACGACTGCTCAATCCTGATGCATTTATATGTATATGTATACTTTATTTATGACTATATGTGTAAATTCATATTTTTATATATGTAGTATTTGTGTATATAATCTATTTATGTTTAAGTATGTAATATTAGTATGTGTATCTTGCACCACCTACCTACTTTCCTTTAGTTGATAAGTTCCCTAGCCCAAAGGTTGCCTGGAAGAGATCGCTATTTGGCGATAAGGCCGCCTCACTGTATCACGCAGTTTATATTTGTGGGCCCCTTCGACAGCCCACACTTGTTAACTTTGGTTGCCGGTTCAATAAATAAAACACTGATTAAACTTGCTTGCTTTCCCCCGCGGTTTTCCCTAAGAGAGCGTTTTCGCGTACTGCAGTCGAATGACGTAGAGTGCCTAATTGGGCCGCCGACCGCTATGTTTATACATATTCGCGGCCGGCAACCGCGGGAGCCCGTACTAGCTCCCGGACGAGCAAATATATACGCGGGGGGACTAGCGTCTTTATTCATGATAACTGTTACAATATTCTTTTATCTTATATTACTATCCTATGATTAAATATATATATTTTCTTTATTTATTCATTCACAAACTATATACAATTGGGTAAATGTAAAGTTGTCGCGAACATATTCTCCCGCCGCAGCTCTCGCAGCTGGTTTCTATGCTTCGGGTTCGCGATGCTTGTTCTCGACGGGCAGGATAACTAATTTCTTTGTTGGTCGGCGCAGCACTCCTCTTGTTGTTCTCACGTCTACAGCTCTCACTTCGCCATCTGGACCGGGGTATGTTGCAGAGACGACTCCTCGCGGCCACATGTTGCGAGGCAGGGTTCCGTCCGCGATCAGGACCAGGTCGTCCTTCTTGATGGTTCCCCGTGCGTACGGCTCCCGCCGGTGTTGTAACTCAGGCAGGTACTCACGCACCCAACGACCCCAAAACATGTCGGCCAGTCTTTGGCTCGTTCTCCAGTCTCGACGTCCCGCTGTGTCTTCGCTCGAAAAGGCGCCGGGCAACGGCACTCGCGATGGTCCGCCCAGCAGGAAGTGATTGGGCGTCAGTGCTTCGTCGTCTTCGGCAGCTGTTGACACGTGGGTGAGAGGACGGCTGTTGATCGTGTGCTCCGCCTCTACTAGAAGTGTGTGGAGGACTTCTTCCTTGGGGGCTCGTTCGTGTAGCGTCACCTGTAAGGCTGTTTTCACACTTCTTACCAGACGCTCCCAAGCGCCACCCATGAATGGCGCGCTTGGTGGTATGAAACGCCACTTGATGAATCGTGCCGATGACTCTTCTTGAAGTGCCTCACGAACAGCTCTTCTCATCTCTATGTCTGCGCCTCGTAGGTTCGTCCCTTGATCGGACCAAAGCTCTGTTGGACACCCGCGGCGACTGATGAATCTTCGAAGCGCCATTATTGCCGAGTCTGTCGTTAAGCTCCCAGCTATTTCCAGGTGTACTGCTCTTGTGGTAAGACACGTAAACAGCACTCCGTATCTCTTTTGTTTCGTTCTTCCGACGGTGACTGTCAGAGGGCCGAAATAGTCCAAGCCTGTGTAGGTAAACGGCCTTCTATGGTGGGCTACCCGGCTGCAGGGGTGGTTTCCAGTCGAGGGCTGGGCTGGCTTCGCTCTGTTTATGCGGCAGGCCTGGCAACTCTTGATAACCGTGCGCACTGTGTTTCTTAAGCGCAAAACCCAGTACTGTTGGCGAACTTCATTTGTAGTTGTCTCAAACCCGCCATGATGTAGCTGTGTATACACCCACGCTATGTAGAGACGAGTCCATCTATGCTCTCCATCCAGTACAGCCGGTTCACTTTGTTCATGCGTGATGTCTTTTGTAGCCGCTATTCTGGAACGCAGACGTATTATTCCTTGTTCATCTATTTTTATCGAATACTGCGCTAGTCGGCTCGTGTTCGGTAGCGCTTTATTTCCTTTTAACGCGAATATCTCTTCTTTGAACGACTCTTGCTGTAACGCGCGTATCCATATTTGTTTCGCCCGTTGCATATACGAGTGGTCGATCGATATAACTGACTTTGACTTGTCAGAAACGAATCCTGGCGGTCTCACTTCACTCTCAGGTTGTGGTCGTGTGTATTTCTTCCACGCGGGATCTTTTTCTGTGTTCTTCGTGTTCCTTTTCTGAACAACCATACATTGTTGCTTCTTTCGTAGTAGATCGATGAAGAGTAGCACTCTTGCTGTAGCTCGCGTGACTCGCATCCAATTTGAAAATCTTTCTATCTGCGGTAATGCTTCTAATAGATTTGAGGTGTCGACCGCGGCGAGGACTCTCTCTTCACCCGTCGATTCATCGTCCGCGCTTTCTTCTTCTTGGGGCCACTGTTCTTCTTCTTTATAGAGAAAGTCGGGTCCACGATACCATCGGTGTTCGGACGTGAAGTTGTGAGGCGCCTCTCTTGTTGCGTCTTCGGCGACATTCTTCTTCGTCGGCACCCAGCGCCATTCTATGCTCTTCGTACTTTCGGCGATTTCCGCTATTCTATGTGCGACGAAAGGCTTGTATGTTCGAGGTCCTTTTCGAATCCACGTCAGCACTGTTCTGGAATCTGACCAATAGTACCGACTTGATGGTTTCACGTCGTGCTCCTCTATGATGGTGTTGGCGAGGCGGCATCCGAGTACCGCTGCTTGCAACTCGAGTCTCGCTATTGAGACCGTCTTCAGCGGGGCCACTTTCCCTTTTCCAGCTATGAGCGCGACGTGTATGTTACCCGTCTCGTCAATGACCCTCCAGTAAGCAGCTGCTGCGTACGCTGTTGAGCTCGCGTCGACGAATGTATGAAGTTGTACGCTCGCTGCCTTCGATGTGGGGGTAGCAGCGAGGTACTGCTATCTCTTGCAGCTGTTGCGCCTGCTTCATCCACTTTGCCCAGGCTTCGGCTTCGTCTTGCTGTAATTGCGAGTCCCACTCTATGCCGGAGCGCCAGACGTCTTGCAATATTCTCTTTGCCTGTGTCGTAACTGGAGTGGCGATGCCTAGCGGGTCGTAGATTGACATGACGGTCTTCAAAGCTTCTCTTTTCGTGGGCGTGCGCTCGTTCTTCACTATTTCCACCGGCAGCTTGCAGAGCTTCATGTTGAATGACAAGGTATCGGGTCCCGTGTTCCATACCATTCCCAATATTTTCTCTGCATTCAGGTGTAACGTCTCTTCTGCATGCTGCTGTGACAATACGGTGACTTTGCGTTTAAATTCTAAATAATTATCGTAGAAAATGTCTAGATTTATGATTGATTTTTGAGATTGATGATTGAGAATTATCGATCAGATCAGATTGTGTGATAAATTGTAATTTATCACACAATCACGCTTTTCGCTGGAAGAAAACAGTATGATCATCATCATCCTCCTGCCTTTATCCCACTCTAAGTGGGGTGGGCACAACATGTTACAAACATGTTGTCACATGATTTGGTTTCGTATTTTACGACCGGCCGCCTGCCTGGCGTCAACTTACCTTAGTCGTATTTTACGACCCCTCGGTAAGAAAGAGGGTGGTCTATTCTACTCAAGTCGGATACCACGCGGTGGGTCAAATTGCCTTAGTTGCCGTTTACTACACCTCGGTAAAAAATGAGGGTGGTCTTTCATACTCAGTTGGATACCACATGCCGGGTCGACTTACCTTAGTCAAAGTTATCTTAGTAAAGAAAACAATATGACGAAACCAGCGTACGAGTATCCGTAGAGAATTCTGGGGCTATGTGTACCCTAGCAATCCGCATTAGCGTCATCCCTTCTCTCTAAAGACAAATATACCTATGCCCAACAGTGGGATAGTAACAGAGTGATATTTTTACTTTTTACAATGTATTTTTAGGAATTTTCAATTTCTTTTATTCCATATATTACCAAATTTTATTCCCCTATTTTAAGATATCGGTTATTGGTGGAGGTATATAGCCTTCTATTGAATAAAAACACTATAGCGATAACTATTGAATATAAACAATCTAACAAGATTGTTTATTTTATAGAAAAATTACAAATGTTAAAGATAGTGTAGGAAACAATGAAAACAAAGACAATAGACACAAGCAATATCAAAGGAAAAATCACAGACAAGAAAACATAACACAAAGATAAATGAAAAAACTAAAAAATATACTCTTATTAAACAATGTTTATGTTGACTGAACAGTTTTTTTTTCGAACTGACTGTATGCTGTTAGCCCTAATGGCTTTTACAGCATCACCGGGCGGGACGGGCGAGCGCAGAAGCATCGCCGAAACTGAACAGTTATGCGCACTAATCCAATCAAACCTTATATTGAAAATACTATAGCACACTTAACTTAAAAATTCAATGATATACAATTGTATTAGTACATTTAATGTATTATACAAACATACAAAAACTAAAAGAGTTAGAATGCTTCTACACAAAACCACTTCTAAAGTAATAATAAAATTATTTTGCTATAATCCGCGATACAGTAAATAGAAAATATATATAGTGCTAAATGTATAGTGGACTATACGTTTTTTCATACCCGTTACATGCAGGATTCGTAAAAAAGCTTTGCGATTTTGTCGTGGAGACTATCTCCTGATGATGCTTCGGTTGCGGGGCGAAACGACTGTTGAGTTTGTGATAGTGAACCTGTGTAGTGCTTGTGTATTGTGGTGGAAGTGGTGGAGGTTTGTGCATATGTTTTTTACGAATCCTGCATATAACGGGTATGAAAAAACGTATAGTCCACTATACATTTAGCACTATATATATTTTCTATTTACTGTATCGCGGATTATAGCAAAATAATTTTATTATTACTTTTGTATTATGGATCTCCGCAAAGTAACGCCTAATTCTATAAATTATTTAAAACCACTTCTATTAAAATTGTTGACCTAACTCCCTACATCTTTTCCAAGAGCTATCAAATGATATGCTTACAGGAACAGAACGACATAATTATAGAAAAAAAGAAAAGTTAAAAAGTGTATTTGCATTTTAATGTCACGAGGGAAATGAAAGCAAATAAAATTACAACATGAAACGCCGCGTCGCCGACCGCGACAAATTAATTTATGGCTTCATTTTTGAGTTGTGTTCGCGTGTGTAATAATAACTTTTTGCATTTTGAACTTAACTTTTTCTCTTTTTTATTTTTTGACTCATTGATTAAGGAATTAAGAGAAAGCTCACAATGCGTCTTCTCAATGCCTAAAATGCAGCAAGGACCGAAAGTATGCATCTATCATCAAGAGTTATAGATTTGTGTTGGGCAATGGAGCCAAAATTATTCGTTTTAACACCTTTAATAACCTCTTTAGGTGACAAGAGGTCTCCCTTTTCGCACAAAGAATCAAATTAGCGAATCAACGCGGAATCGCTGCTAGCATTCTTGGGACCATTCCACGTGGGCATGATTTGTTTAGTACTAGCATGTAAGTAATTTAAAATAGACATAACTTGTAAATTTTTGTTGTAAATAAATTTCTGAATAATTCAAATTCAAACTCAAAATATTCTTTATTCAAGTAAACTTGTAAACAAGTGCTTTTGAATCGTAAACTCTACAAAAATGCTAATACCGAGGAGAGCCAGCAAGAAACACGGCGGTTGCTTTTAAAATATTATTCTTATTACAAGTTACATTTAGTGAATACTGTCTTTTTAGCCAAAGAGTAAACTTCAAAAGTATAGTAGGCTTTCTGTATGAGCCTATTTTGAACAGTGTTTTTAAACTGCTGTTATGGCAAAGCTAAAATTGATATTAGTATTAAATATCAATTCTTGATTAAACAGTAAAGTAACGGCATGTTACTAACTGCTGGGCATAGGCGTCCTATCGCCGTTGTTTGGAGAGTAAGAGTAGGATTGGAGCTAACTGCTTCAATGTGGATTGGTAGGTAACACATATCCCTAGAATTACCTAGTGATATGCAGGTTTCCTCACGATATTTCCCTTCACCTAAAAGCGTGTGATAAATTGCTATCAATTAGACACACGATTTTTTAAGAGAAAACCTCATTGGTTCCTGCCCGGGGTTAAAACTCTTTAGAGTCGTACGATGTCACCGCTGGGCTATCAAAGCTCTATATTCTTTATTAAGTTGACTGGCCGGTTGGCGCAGTGGTCAGTGACCCTGCCTTCAGCCAACATGTTTTTATAAACAATATGTTGGTTCTTCGAGTCTGGGTGTATTTAAGTATGTATTTAAAATTATATATGTAGTACATTTAGCATTTGTCCGTCACCCACAACACAAATATTAAGCTACTTACGTTGGGGATGGACGACCGTGTGTGTAAGTGTATATTTATATTTATTAATAAGTATAAAAATAAAACTAATTTTAATTTATTAATAATAAAAAGTTATTTTTATTATATTGATCAAATTAACTCGAACTCGACTTATTGCGTAAATGCTAACCCGCGACATTACTGCGCGAGAAAAAAACATTTTTAATTAATTCAACGTTACACACATACGAGTGGTATAAATAAAAAGCTCTATTTGCATTCCTTTATCCCGGTAAAGTTTGTCACGCGTATAAAAAAAAACTGTTCATATTCAGGTGAGTCGCTCTGTGACCTTCCATAAAACCCCGGCGTGTGTCCGCTTTGTATAACGAAAATACATTAAAACAAAAATACCATATCTAATTTCATTGTTTTAATTCTTTTTGTTGTTAATTTTTAGGTTTGTCCACGGCTGGCAATTATACGTGTACAAAAGAACCACTCATCTGGACTTTGTAAAAATGATTATTTAAAAATTAGATAATTTAAACATTTAACGGAAGCAGAAATTCCACTTTGTTCTGTAAAAAAAGAAAGTGTGATAAAATATTTTTTCTATAATCCATAAAAGCCGAGTAAAGAAATAAAAATGAGAGAATGAGAAGTGATGAATTTAGATGACCTATCTATAATGAGGCTACGGCAATCGTAATCGTCTCTTCTATAAGCCGAGTCGACGCGACAACGGAATTTTAATCAAGTAAAGCCAAGATTTTATTCTAGTAACTCATCCATAATACCATTAAGTCTGTCTGTATTTGTATTTATTAAGCTAATCTAATCAGGCAAATCCCGCAGAACAATATTTATAGAATAACGTACAATTAAAGCTTATATATACCAGGCTAAGAAATAGCCGTATGGTATCCGGCAGAATAGAATAGACCACCCTCCTTTCATACCGAGGTGTCGTAAGGGCGACTCAGATAAGAGCCGTGTGGTATCCAGCTGCATAGAATAGACCACCCTCCTTTCTTACCGAGGTGTCGTAAGAGGCGACTCAGGTAAGAGCCGTGTGGTATCCGGCTGCATAGAATAGGCCACCCTCCTTTCATACCGTGGTGTCGTAAGAGGCGACTCAGGTAAGAGCCGTGTGGTATCCGGCTGCATAGAATAGACAACCCTCCTTTCTTACCGAGGTGTCGTAAGAGGCGATTTAGGTAAGAGCCGTGTGGTATCCGGCTGCATAGAATAGACAACCCTCCTTTCTTACCGAGGTGTCGTAAGAGGCGACTCAGGTAAGAGCCGTGTGGTATCCGGCTGCATAGAATAGGCCACCCTCCTTTCATACCGTGGTGTCGTAAGAGGCGACTCAGGTAAGAGCCGTGTGGTATCCGGCTGCATAGAATAGACAACCCTCCTTTCTTACCGAGGTGTCGTAAGAGGCGACTCAGGTAAGAGCCGTGTGGTATCCGGCTGCATAGAATAGGCCACCCTCCTTTCACACCGTGGTGTCGTAAGAGGCGACTCAGGTAAGAGCCGTGTGGTATCCGGCTGCATAGAATAGACAACCCTCCTTTCTTACCGAGGTGTCGTAAGAGGCGATTTAGGTAAGAGCCGTGTGGTATCCGGCTGCATAGAATAGACAACCCTCCTTTCTTACCGAGGTGTCGTAAGAGGCGACTCAGGTAAGAGCCGTGTGGTATCCGGCTGCATAGAATAGACCACCGTCATTTCTTACCGAGGTGTCGTAAAAGGCGACTAAGTTAAGTTGACTTCAGGCAGGCGGCCGGTCGTAAAATACGTAGCCAAATCATGTGAAAACATGTTTTTAACATGTCGTGCCGACCCCACTTAGAGTGGGATAAGGGCAGGAGAATGATGATATACCAGACTAAGAATAGGATTGAAATCTCATTCTTTTTTAGGGATTCAAGAAAAAACAGGTATTACAAATCAAATCCATATTTATTTTTAACTTTAAACTTGTAATACAAATTTTATAGCGAAATAATAACGTTTGAATATTCTTTGTTAAGAAACATAACTTATGTAGTTCACCTACTAAGTAAATTTCGAGTTAAACCGAATTCATTTATTAAATACTTAACAGGTCGATTAAATTCTAAAACTAGATACATAGAATGTTGCAATTTTCGACTACTATTAGTTTCCTAGTGATATGAGTGGAAAATTAGCAAACCGATCCACTTTACCAACTAGGTTAAATCAGTTACACGAAGTACTTGACCAAATCGACACCGAAGCGATGCATATTCATGAAAGTCCTAAAACTAAGCGCAACTATCGAAATTGTTCGATCTATTTTAATGATGACTATGTCAGTGTATTCCTGTATTAAAAATTAACACAGAGTTTTACTCCTTGAAAATAACTAACTAACTTACTCTTACAATAGATTTTACTGCAATTTCTACTTGTTTGAAAGTTGTTGATAGTACAGTTTTTCGAATCAAAACCTAAATAATGAACTCCCAGAAGAGTAACAATAAAAATCTTTTTTCACTCTAACGTTAAAAGTAGCGCATGCAGTTGGAAAATAGTTTTAATTGCGCAAATGGAAGTTTCTGAGATGCTTTTAAAGTCATGGAAAAAATGGAACTCAAAGACTTTGTTGTCTATTCTTAGTTCTTCGTTTGTTTCTGTACATTAAAAATTTTATTGACTTGTTATTTCATTTTATTTAACTTTTTAGAAGATCCTATTTTACACGTAAGATAAAGAAATGTATGAACTTGATATTTTAGAGAACGTTTGTTTTTACATACCAATTATTGAAATTGAATGATTTATTATTTCACATTTTACAATAATAAAAATAGTAGCGCAGTCGTACTATATGATGTATATAGTACTATATGATGTATGTACTATATGATGTATATAGTAACGTGTAAGACATTTAAAATATATAAGATATTAATATTTAAGATATTTAATATCGTTTCGTTGTAAATAAATGTGTATATACTTATAATCATCTTCTTCCTCCTGCCCTTACCCACTTTAAGTGAGATCTGCACAACATGCTCAAACATGTTGTCAAATGATTTGGCTACGTATTTTACGTCTGGCGCCTGCCTGACTCCAACTTACCTTAGTCGCCTTTTACGACACCTCGGTAAGAAATGAGGGTGGTCTATTCTACTCAGCCGGATAGCACACGGCAGGTGTATATACTTATAATCATATTAAATATATTATTAGTCAGACCACCAATTTTTTTTATGAAGTGAAGATACTGATAAGATGCTGAGACGCATCCTTTTCTCTGTGGTAATATTAGCTTGCCTATGTTAGTTTTTAGTTTAGTTTTTTTTGTATATTACTTAATAGAGAATATTTTTTTTTTGTTATTATTACTAAGTAAACAGTCAAAATGTTATATTAAATTTTGTACTAAAGATTACCAAAAAATTTTAAAAAATTTTCATTGATACCAAAAAATTTCAAATTGTTTTGATATAAATGTCAAACGATTTTGTTTTGCGTCAAGTCCATTCTTCCTAAATAGCATAAGGCATATATGTACATACATATATATTTTAAGTCATAGTCAATTATACCGGCGAAGTCGTACTAATGAACACTAATATTGCTGTACTATCCCTTGTAGAAAGTAAAAGCGCCTAGCCACTTCCATCGTAGATTGTACGTATTGTAAATTTACTTACCATCACGTAAAATTATTTACCTTTTTCTTTATCTTTGTCACTATAGCAGTTTTAAAACACTATTAAAGGGAGGCTGATATAGAAAGCCTACTATACTATTGAGGATTATATAGATGATAAAAATGCGTCAATATAGCTACTCCTCTTCGACCCTATAAAAGACAGTAATGACCAAATGTATATAATAATAAGTAGTTATGAGAATAATATATAACCAGAAGTAGAGTCGACGATTCAAAAGCACTTGTTTACAAGTTTACTTGAATCAACAATATTTTGAATTTGAGTTTGAAAATAGGAGTCAATCAAACGCATACTCGTAAGTAACAAAGCCAATATCTCTTCAGGATTTCAATTATCTGTCGGATTTAAGGTACACATAGAAGGGAATCGGTGCATATGCGGAGATTCCTCTATCCTATTTACATGATGGAAGCAATATTATTGTTAAATTTTTTAATAAACATATTTTTAAACGAAATGCAAATTCCTATTTATCTTAACTAATGTAACTAAATTAAAATCAAGATCTGCGATAAATCGCAGGAATATTTAAGTCGAAGGTAGAACGTCAAAGGGTAAACACGAACGTATATTTGCATTCGCTTAGAATAGAAACATCAGGTAATGCTCATACATCTTGCTGTCCGTGACAAAGTGCTTTAGTTGGAAATTAGGGAATGCAACTAATACATCCATATATTACTTTAGTTTTCTAAGCGCCGAGGTTTCACTGTGCAGTATTTTTACTATACTATACTATATTATGCACATTTCTCCATGATACTTGTAACTCCTGGTACTTGTAACGCTCACCGCGACTTCGTTTGTGGCAAAGTAAGCGTTTAAGTACTTTTAATACGTGTTTTTCTCTGTTTCCAAAATAAAAACGAGGTTTTTAAATTCCAAATGCAAATTTCATGTTACCTATGCCTACATAATATAATTGTGCAATCTTTCATCAATATTGGTGAAGCATCTTAGCTGTAGAACAGACAGACAGAAAGAAAGAAGGACAGATAGACTTCCACTCATACTAACTTCTGTCTTTAAATTTGTCTGCGTCAAATGTGTTATGTAGAAATAACATATAGCTTATACCTTACTGACTCATTTCTTACCGAAATATCGTAAAAGACGAAAAAGGTTAGTTGTCGTCAGGCAGACAGTCAGTATTAAATTAACAAGCCAAATCATGTAACAACGTGTTTAAAACATGTTGTGCCGATCTCACTTAGAGTGAGAAAAGGGCAAGAGAATAATTATGATGATCATTACACAGCTCTTGAACTATATATATATGCAAAGTATCACATCTTTTTGACAAAAATAACTACCCCAACCAGTAAAAAAACCATGTCGTTAAAACAACATTCCAAACAATTAATGGCGGCAATCTATTTGAGGTTGTCCGCTCTTTGATCGCGTACATCAATACTTAAAATGTTATTTAGTGAACTGTCATCCCTGTAAAGAGTATATTTGAGGATCAGTCAACACAATGAACGGGATCGATAGCGGCGCCCACTTCCGAGTGCTCATGAATATGCATCGCAGTAACATCAATTTGAGGGTTCAACCGTAACTGATATTTGGTCAGAGAACATTGTTACTATAGTGGATATTATATTTATACAATATAATAACAAAACATCAAACCTTGTTGGTAGAACCATGTATAAATACGTTACAATGACCTTTATGGCTACTGTTCATAATGGCAATTACAAACAATAATTGCCAAACAATCTACACGGGGAACCTGTGGACAAGATATTCGCAGAAAGGTCTAGATACCATAAGCGTGCAGTACAATAACGGCTTCAGAATACTGCTGGGGTTGCCGCGTTTTTGTTCCGCGTCAAATATGTTCGTTTATACGCAAACAAACGGTTTTCACGCAGTGATAAGGAACAAGACCGCATTCTTATTAACAAGACTGCGGTGCAGCTCCAATAGTATTCTGAAGACGTTAATAAGTAAGATGGACTCGTCTATGATGCATCATTTTTTAAGGTGCTTGTTAGGCACTCCTGAAGCTTTATTAACACTATATTTGTAAATTTAATATTACTTCTTTGTACTATTAACAAATTGGGCCCGAATTGTCTGAAATAAAGGTTTATTATTATTATTAATTAATAAAATATATATTAATAATAATAATAAGCGCGAGCACAATCGTGTAGAAGGCATTCTCAGCTGCACTCACTAATCATCGTCTATGATCGTCAACAACTCGGGAATTATAGGTTTTTCGGACATGGATTCCTGGGTAGAGATCTTTCATTCTAAAAGTGCACGTAAGTTTTTAACGTTTCCTTGGAGTAATAGTAAGCGCTGTGGATTGTAAACGGGAAGTTCCGCATTCGAATCCTAGAAAAATATATTAGTATATTTCTAAAATTTATCCCTGGTCTTGACTAGATAGATACTTCCGACGTACCCTTCTAACAAAGACGTACCACCAAGCGGTTTAGTATTCAGGTACGATGTCGTGTAAAAACCCTGAATGGTTACACGTTTAATTTCCAAACCCTTTCAAGAAACTTAAACTACATCGGCATCTATCAGGTGAATTCGCAATCAAGAGCTAGCTTGCCAACTTAATTTAATAAAGATCATATCATATATTCATTATGCAGCTATTAGAATGATAAATAAAACGTAATGTACAGAAGTCTGTTCATTTATTTTATTAGTAAAAAAAGAAAAAAATTAAACCGCAATAAATATTTACTATTTTAACGCTATTCACTCACGTATTCAGATTCAGACTCAACATTAATTATAAATTCTAAATTTTTCATATATTCTATCTCAATATCATTCACATTTCGACACGTATTTTCCCACATATTTCTATCAATCATGTCAATTCGTTCCTTGATTAAAGCAATGGCTTTAATGATGAAAGATGTTAAGTTTTGCCCGTTTTTTTTCGCCACATAGTTTTATAAAATTCTCCATATTTTTCTATTAAACAAAAAATATTTATCTAATTATTATTTAAAATAAAAATTATTTATCCTCTTTTTTATGACATGCTAACTGTACTTTTGGCAATAATCGATGCGTGCTCGTACTTTCGTGGCTGTCCAGCAACTGAGTAACCAATTAGAATAACAAGTTTGCGTGTATTTCGTCTGTACATAAGTATTTTGTGTGTGAGTAAAGACATTGGAGGGGCGTGCACTTTTAGAATAAAAGTTCTATAATATGTTTTACCGTATGTATTAATAATACGGCCGATCGTGTATCAATTAACGTTTATCATACAATCATCTCAGATAGTGAAGAGCAGGCATCAGAAAGAAGTAGTCATAAAATTATTTTTACCGTATGTATTATGTAATTATTATTACTGTATGTATCAATCAATGTGTGTCATACAATCATGTCAGATAGAGCATGACTCTGATGACTGAGCATGCTGTCATGAAGAGCAGGTATCAGAAAAAAGTAGTCATAAAATTATTTTGCTATTATCAGAAATGAGGGTGCTCTATTCTACTCAGCCGGAAACCACACGGCGGATAAAAATATAGTTTCTAATTATTAATAATTCACACCAAATTGGTGAGAATCTACTCTGATATTAAAAATGCTAAAACGGGCAAGTCAAAACAGGGATGAAAATAGATAAAACATGACGAATTTTTCTGTCATTGAGAATTTTAGCTAAATAATATTATAATTATTTTTGTACGTCCGTGCGGAAATTAGTATGATTAATTAAAATTGGAAAATAAAAGTATTTATTGTGAGCTGACGATAAGAGATAGAGACATGCTTTCGCTGACTTTTTTGTAGTATTTTTATAGATGTACAATACTCTAGTACTTTACTTTAGTGAATCTCTGCTGGTTTACGCGGCGTATGCGACTGCAATGCGAAAACTCACAGCAGGCGAGTTTTTTACAACTGCGCTACGTCTTCAACTCAATTTATAAAAAATCTTAGTGTATTATTAACTTAAAACTTTCCCAAGAATTGCACTACATTTTAGTGGAAACCGTACCAAAATCCGTTTAGTATATTTTAAGAAAATCGATCACATACAGACAGACAGTTTTTGGAGACTTCATTGTATAAGAAGTACGGAAATAATTAAAATTATTAAACCAGTAACGTACTAGTAACATGAACGTGAACATTCGTATGCCCAAAAGCTTAAATATGTACGACATGGCAAACGCCCCATCCCAAAATACCCCCTACTTTATAATTCACGATGTTTACAAATTGGGTTCATGCTAGCACTTGAACAGTTTGAGTCGGCTAACAAATACACCATAGAATCGAAAAACCATATATTCTTAATATTATACTTGTATTTACAGTACAGTAACAAGTTCTCCTATAATTGGGGGTACACTTAGCTCATGTGTCAAATAATATACATATATTACTTTATTTTGTGTACCTCTGTTGGAGTCCCTAAATAAATAAATAAATAAATAACTTAATTCGATTAATTCGACCTTCGATCGTCTCAACTTAAATGTTTCTATGTCCTTAAAAATGTCATAAATTATTTCCCTGTTCCCTATAAAACACAAATTTTACTATCCATGTTAATATGGTATAAAAACTATAATTGTGCTAAATTTTATCAATGTTTGTCCAGCGGATTAGCCATGATATGACGTAATAGATAGACAGATTTATTTATAATATAAATATGAATTACGCTTTATTCTTATTCGGTCTCTAATTATTAAAATTTTATTTAACTCAAAATTCTCTGTGAAAGTCATTTGATCTTTTACAAATACTTAATTAGTTATATATTATGTCTTATTACGACTTTACGGTCATAAAATAACAATATATAGCAATATTATAACAGAAAAGGACAGAAGGAATTCACTTAAATTATCATACTTTAATTGTATAAAAATTTGAAATTTTTTTGAATGACACCAAACCTAATATTTAAATCAAATAACACTTGAAAAAATAGCTACCGAAATTATATGAGGTTGTAATTAAGAGACAATATTTAGACTTTATTTTAAATAAATAAATATATGAAAGCTTTAAAAATTTCATGTCCCTACTGTTAACCGTTTAGGAGTTCCCTAATCTGAAGTCAATCCTGGCAGCAATGTCAAGTCATGCTTGTCATAAACATGCATTAGCATTGGATCAGCAGTATGTATAATTTGAGCTCATTCGGACACCGGGAAGTGAGGCAAATTTTACTTACAAGATTAAGAGAAGAAAGTAAAAAAGTAAGAGATCCTGTTTTTTAGATTACTAATGCTAACGTGGCCTCTTTTTATCAGACAGTAAATGATCAATTGTTATTGGAACACATACAAAACAAGAGCAAGATATTTACCACCTCATAATGAATATATTTTCGTCACAACGATATCGATAGCAAATGTTTACTCGATAAACAGTAACAGCTTTCAATAATTTTTAAACATTTCCTTATTTCCTTTCAATTATTTCTAAAACATTTCAACAAATATATCTTAATAGTGTCGTGTTTTAATGTTTGTTGAATTAACTCGTTCGTACATATTTCATGCGCCGGCCTGTATTCGGTACGGAATTACACAATGAGCGAAATAAAATACATTCCCAGGAGTACAGTTAATCCTTTCTGTTTTAAAAATGTATATCTTCGCTTTCGCTATCGAAACTCCCATAGGACAAAAGAACACGTAGGTTTTGTTTCCTTAAAACTAAACCATCTGTTCCGGGTGATAGACTACTATAGGCTAACTGTTTAACTCAGACTTCGTCTATGATAGGAGCAGAACAGAGACTGAGGTGCGAGCGGCGAGTGACCGCCAGCTACTCTTCGACGCTGTACAAAATAATAATGACTATTTGTAACCAGTCATAAGAATTATATTTAAAAAAAAGTCACCGCCGAGTTCTTTGCTTGCTCTTCTCGGTGCGAACAGCTTTTGAAACCAGCAATTGAGTTGACGATTCAAAATACTTTTTTACAAGTTTTCTCAAATAAACAACATTTTGAGTTTGAAAAACAACACGTATCTTACTTCTACTACTTATACTACTTCTATCTACCTGTATGTTAAAAAACTAATACTGAACATAAATAGATTATAGTGAATAATATTAATTAATTTTGAGTATAATTTTGTTAGTAAATATTATATTAAGCCTCTACCGCAATTAAAACTTGACCTATATTATAATAATCGCGTTTCCACACCATTTGCCAATTTCCTTTTGATTAATTTTATTCTTGAATTTAATTTATATTTTGTTAAATATAATTAATACTTTCCCCATCTCCATAATTAATTTTCCTCAATTAATTCTATTTTCAATTCTATTTTGTCTATGATAAAGAGAAAATGAAATTCAAAATTTCATAACAGGTAATTCTTTCATGGAAAAATATATTTTTTATCAAGCGATAGTCATCACAAAAAATGAATAAGTATTTTGTTCATTTTTATATCCTTACCTTTCATCTTTGGAATGGTAGAAAATTGAATCATTTATTTTTTATGACCGATCTTCCATGAACATATGTTTCTTTTTAATACAGTAATATATTTCGAGACTTCAACATTGGTGTTAAAATCCAACTATGTATTTGAAAAAATACACAAGTGTTTTACTTAGTAAGTAGTAAGTAAATCAGTAACGGCTTGTTGTTATCCCACAGCTGGGCATAGGCACTCTTTCCGATTTTGGAGAGAAGGGTTGGAGATAAGACCTACCACGCTGCTCCAATGCGGGTTGCAAGGTTGCACATATCCCTAGAATTCTCTAGAGATATGCAGGTTTCCTCCCGATGTTTTTCTTAACCGAAAAGCGTATTTATAAGTGTACTAGTTTTTTCCCGCGGCTTCGCTCGCAAGGAATTTTGTCTGCCACAGTATCTAATTTTAGCCATAGTGCTTCCACATAAAAGATAGATATATGCTGTCGCGGACTTTTATTTAGAACTATTAAAACGAAACTATTAAAGACAAACAATACTACGGTACATCATCATTGTGTAACTAATAGTTTAGGCAGCATACGCCGAGATAGCTCTCAGAGGCCAGATTTTTTCCGACTGTATTGAAATGTATCGTTATATTACATAAAATCATTACAAATTGCAGCCTATATTTTATTCCGATGTAATATAAAACCTATACAAAAGTTTCATCCAAATCCGTCTGATAGTTTTTCGTGAAAGAGTAACAAACATCCATCCATCCTCACAAACTTTTGCATTTATAATATTAGTAGGATAGAATATAATATTAGTAAGATTTTACTGAAATATTTTAAATATATAAGCAGGTAGAGATCTTTCATTCTAAAAGTGCAAGCCCCTCCAATGTCTTTACTCGCACACATAAAACCTATGTACAGACGAAATACACGCAAACTTGTTATTCTAATTGGTTACTCAGTTGCCGGACAGACACGAAAGTAGGAGCACGCATCGATTAGTGCCAAAACTACAGTTAGCATGTCATAAAAAAGAGGATAAATATTTTTTATTTTTTATTTTAAATAACAATTAGATAAATTTTTTCTTTAATAGAAAAATATGGAGAACTTTATAAGTCTATGTGGCGAAAAAAACGGGCAAAACTTAACATCTATAATTATTTCATCATTAAAGCCATTGCTTTAATTAAGGAACGAATTGACATGATTGATAGAAATATGTGGGAAAATACGTGTCGAAATGTGAATGATATTGAGATAAAATATATGAAAAATTTTGAATTTATAATTAATGTTGAGTCTGAATCTGAAGATAGCGACGTGAGTGAATAGCGTTAAAATAGTAAATATTTATTGCGGTTTAATTTTTTTCTTTTTTTACTAATATAATAAATGAACACAGACTTCTGTACATTACGTTTTATTTATCATTCTAATAGTTGCATAATGAATATATGATATGATCTTTATTAAATTAAGTTGGCAAGCTAGCTCTTGATTGCGAATTCACTTGATGGATGCCGATGTAATTTAAGTTTCTTAAAAAGAGGAGAAGTTTCTTAAAGAAAGGGTTTGGAGATTAAACGTGTAACCATTCAGGGTTTTTACACGACATCGTACCTGAATGCTAAACCGCTTGGTGGTACGTCTTTGTTAGAAGGGTACGTCGGAAGTATCTATCTAGTCAAGACCAGGGATAAATTTTAGAAATATACTAATATGTTTTTTCTAGGATTCGAATGCGGAACTTCCCGTTTACAATCCACAGCGCTTACTATTACTCCAGGGAAACGTTAAAAACTTACTTTTTATTCTAAAGAATTTTCAACATAAATTTGATTATAAATATTATATAATATTAATTTTATTTTTATGCAAACGTTACTTGTAATCCGTGTATTCCGTGTAATCCGGATTGGTTGGTCAACCAGTGCACAAATGATAGGAACGCGTGACAGAATAGACGTGATGTCTCATACAAAACGTGCATTCTCCGCCATATAAATGCTTGAATTATACCAGTCGAGCAATTAGTTGACCTTTAAGTGCTTGAATGAGTCGAGTCAACTTTGAAATTGCTGCGCGCACACATATAAAATAGTACAGTCAATATTTTCTCTCACACATTAAAATAATGTAATTTGGTAGAGGGGCGTGCACTTTTAGAATGAAAAATCTCTACTAAATTATTTTCACGTCTTCCTTTATGAGATACCTAGATCAAGTTGCTATATTTTCATGCAGTTTATTAACTATCTTCTTCTTCATCCTTTCAACCGATGGACGTTTGTTATTGTTATAGATATCTTAGATAGGGTTGTCTATTTCATACGATCCTGTGACTTATATTCAGTGCTGCAGGCCTACCATGAACTCTTATTGCGACTCAATTGAAGACGTAAATTGTTTTGCTTTTTCATACCATGACGTCTTAAAGACGCACACTAAGTCGTTGCCGAATGAGCGTTCGGAATTCGTCCTAAGTACATGTGAATAAAAGAGACAGAGTTTTCTATAGTTCTCTATAACGTTATCCTTTTCAAACATTACGACCCCAATGCAATTCACACTTCATGGTACGAAAAGAAAGCGGTTCGCGATCGTCGTTTACGTCTTTATAAGAGTTCATGGTAGGCCTGCTGTTGTGACCTTTTTTAGGCGAACAACCTAAGAGATATTCTGGATCTACCAAGATTGCTTACGATTGATCACCAATCCAATTCCTTAGGACTCCAACTTTAACGCCCATGGTTTTTCCGTATGTGACCCGCCCTTTGACACTTTAGCTTCGGGACACGTTGATAGGTCTACGTGTCTGTCCGTCAACGTGTTCGTAACTTTTGATATTCAACGGATCTACTTTTTTCCGGTTTTTAATAGTACCGGATTAATGAGATTCTACTGTAGTTATAACTTTATTTAGCAATAAATTTATAAAACACAGTAGAATCTCACTAATACGGCACTATTAAAAACTGGAGGATGCCGGATTATTGGAATGTTCGGATTACTGGATTATAGTAAAAAATTCATAGGTAATTAATAAAATAAAGCATTTCATAGAGGAAATACATTGTATCTAATATTAATATATTAGATACAATGTATTTCCTTAATTAAAATGTACATATGTAATGACATAGTTTTAAAATAATCCTTAATTGAGATCTGTTTTTGTGCAACTTGCAGTCCTTGCTTAAAAACCTTTTATCTACTCTGATAATAAAAAATTAAAAAGTTTCATTACGATACAGGTCTTGTATGGACACCTGTATCATTATGTAACTTTTTAATCATAACGATACACCTATAGAACTTCCAGCTGGACCAAGGAGGTTGAACCTCTACCTTTAAAAAAAAGGTTTCCACGAATGGGTCCGCGGCGACGCAACACGCATGCGCAATCGATGTTTGCGCCTTGGCGCCAATATCTGACATTTAAAAAATCATTTCAATATTTAAACGAAGTTTAGTTTTGTTTGTAAAAAAATAAGTTTTTGTGTAAAAAAACATATCTGAGAGCAGGGATAGTGGTGATTGTACACCACCAGATATTCTGAAAGCTGTATCAAACATGACCGTGAACCTGTTGCCGACGAAATCTAGGTACAACTATATTAAATGTTACCACGAGTTCATTGAATGGAAAATGAATATTCAGAACATCAATAATTATTACAAGTAAAAATAAATTTGTTGTTATATTCAGCGTTTTATTTGCAATATTGTTTTACGTATTTATAGTATGAGAGTAGATAAAGTAGTGTATGATACTGTACATAAGTTGGTCTTATAACACTCGTGTGACACTATAAAAAAACTCGCCTGCGGCTCGTTTTTTAAACCACACCGTGTCATAAGAACCCTTATTATGCAACAGTATCATAAACTATTATTGTCGCATGTTGCGAAGAATTATAATAATAAATAATAAATATATAAACTATAACAGTTGTGGTTTTAGTTGGGGGCTCCAGGGTGCCGGATTATCTGACGTGACGATCTATCGAAGTGCTGGGTTAGTGAGATTATAACTGCCTTCATAATACCGTCTATTTTATTCTCCATCATAATGCTATTATGTTGAGAAAAGTTTGCTATTGCTTAGCGATTAATATTAAATGTGCGACTACACCAAGCGGCGATTTGTGACGTGACATGTAGAGCGAATCGCTCTGAAAGCAATGTGGCTACAAAGTAACAGCCTGTTACTATGCCCACTGCTGGGCTAAGGCCTCCTCTCTCCGTTTTTGGAGAGAAGGATTAGAGCTAAGACCTACCACGATGTTTTCCTTCACCGAAAAGCGTGTGATAAATTGCAATTATCAATTAGACACATAAGTTTCAATAGAAAAACTCATTGGTGCCTGCCCGGGGTTTGAACCTATGTCGTCTCTAAAGAGTCGCACGGTCTCACCGCTAGGCTATCACAGCTATATGCGATGGAGTTACATTTCAGACACTTTATTGACAAAAACTACTGAACAGATGTTCATACGTTTTTCTCCAATAAACATAGTCATTCATTATAAAGCAAAGTTATATAAAAATGAAATAAAAATATTATTTTGCTGATCCACGGTAAAATTTCCGGATTTATCGCGCACTCGCGATAAAATTTTAATTTATTTTCGGACTGTAGAAAAAAAATTATTGTCATATCTTTTGTATTATGGACCTCCGCAGAGTATATAAGATCGACTGATATCAAGGTCTAAAGGCTAGAGTTTTACTGGTAATAGATTTGCTAGAGCCTAAGCTCAAATGACCAATCAAATTGTACTAAGTGAAAATTTGATTGGTCATTTGAGAAACTTACGTCCACCTTCCACATATAAATAGCCAAATAGACTGTAATTTTATAAGATGGCCAAAGGAAATTTAGCGGAAAACTAAAAAATCGTTTCTACGCCCTCGTCTCTCAGCACAAGGTCAAAGTTTCGATTCCTAACATTCCGAATGAGTATAGACGCGAGAATATCCTAGTGAAAAAATAAATTATTGTTTGGTGCAAGTGACAAAAAGATAGATATTATTAAGATCAAATCCACAAATTATGTTTTTTTACTAGCAAGAAAACCCTTGAACATTTTGCCATAATAAACTTTGAAAAATTTAGCTAGCATGAAAAGCGACTAATTTTATTAATTGCAGCGTGAATTAAATAAATATTTAATATTGAAGTGTTTTAACTTACGAAAATATCATCAGAGAAACCAAATAATTTTTTTTAAGAGAAATTTAATGCCAGAGTTGAAAAATCAAAGATTCATTACTGTCAAATTTGGGATCAAACATTATACAATGGCTACATTCCTATAATATTCTGATGCGATGCCGAGTTTCTTGCTGGTTCTTCTCGGTAAGAACAACATTTCGAATCAGTTGTAGCTTCATTAAATTCATTGATCCTTGGTGATTCAAGTATTTGTAAAAAGCTTACTTGAATAAAGATTATTTTGATTTGATTTGATTTGATATAGCATAAGGCGTACATTTTATATCTTTATAATTTTTATAATTTTTATTTATTCAATACTACGTTAAAAATAGTTCAGATATAAATAATGATTATTTCTATTCCTATAATAATGTTTATATATAACAATATATATATAAATATATATAATTTTCACACATATGGCGTGGCTGTATAGCCTTATTATTAAGAAGTCTAAATGAAACGATAAAGCATCAGATTTTCATATCCCACAGCTGGGCAAAGGGCTTCTCTACTACAAGGACAGGACAGAACAGTGATGAAATCTTTGATATTAATTAATAACTGACGAATATGACACAAATTGTCTCGTGTTTACACGTTTCATCACAATATTTTTGGTCTATTTTAAATTTAACACATATTTTTATCTCATAACTCATAAATGTCTAACGGGGTTTCAATCTGCTAATCTCTCACTAGATAAAGTGAAATAATATTAAATGAAAATTGAAATAACTTTCTCATCGCTACCGCTTATGGATTGCACCACAAATGAAAACATTCTATAGGCGTCAAAGAAAAATCGTAACAATTTATTTGCCACGACCGGTGCTTAAATGAATGGAGCGAAATTTGCTGTCCCGCTATTAACGTCTGTTTTATATATAAGTAGATTGTAGCTATCTCTTTAGACACATTTTGTACGACCCCTCCTACACGAATTATCTTCAAATAAGTAAAAGACAAAAATGTAGAAGTAATGTCTATCTTAAATTACTTACACGCTACTACTATAGAAATCATGCCCACGTAGAATGGTCCCAAGAATGCTGGCAGCGTTTCTGCGTTGAATCTCTAAGCTGATTCCTTGTGCAAAAATGGAGCCACAAAGGGTTACCTGAAGAGGCAATATACCAGGTGTCAAAACGGATAAAAAAAATTGCAGTTAGTTAATATAATTGCTTTATATTAAACCTGTTAATATTAAAACTATTTAAACATTGTATATAATAATACCAGAAATTGCCTTATTTATCCGCACCTTTCGTATCACATTTATAAAATCGAAATACGCATTGAATGTTAAATTAACGATTTTTTCCTGTACTTTGTAGACCAGTAATTATTAAAGTTTGAACGATGTTATTATATTTTTAAAGATTCGTACATAAAATTTTAATTTTTAGAATAGCTGACAGATTAATAAATAGAGAAACTATAACAGAACTACTTTGCTATAATCCGCACGGGTCAAGCGAATGCATGCAAAGCTTATGTGTATGAAGCAGGCAAAATTCACTCTACCTTATACATGCAGGACAAGTCACCACATGCAGCCCAAGCTTGCAAGAATGCATGCAAAGCTAATGTGCATGCTTCATACACATTAGCTTTGCATGCATGCTTCATACACATTAGCTTTGCATGCATTCGCTTAACCCGCGCGGATTATAGCAAAGTAGTTCTGTTATAGTTGCCTGCTTCTATAAATCATTTAATAAATAGAATTAAACGTTGCTTTGTTATTTTGTTATTATCTGCGATAAATCCTTTAATCATTTGGTCGCGTATTATAGGAAAATAATTATTAATTTTAGTAGGTCTCAAATTATTGGTAAAGTTTAGGATTTTTTTATTTACTGTCAATACTTAAAAAATCGATTAACAAATCTTTTATACATTTATTTATTTTAACTTTGATTGGTTAAATTGATATATAACATTTCTATATTATAAAAAAGTCATAATTGCATTTCATTTTCGTTCAACCTGATATTAATTAGATAAAGTCCACGAAAAATATGTTTAGAGACGTAATTAATTTCTAGGAATCTAGGAATATTCACTTCTATTGTCACATATACCGATAAAAAATAAAAATAAAATATTCGGTTTCTTGATATTCGAATTAAGCTAATAAATTTTATCAAGTTGATTTAGCCAAAGTTTGGTCATTTGTATACCCTAACTCTGTAATTGTTCCCCATTATTTACTTTCTGGAAAATGAGGCGTGACTGCCTCTCTATGGAATGGACATTCAAGATATTTTCCTCCATAAAGTTTGCTATTGTCTTTCATAAAAGCGTAACTGGCTTGCTCTGTAGCCTTTGTTTTTTATTATAAGTTGCAAAAAACAGAGCTACAATTATGGTTTAATTAAAATTTTCATAACAGACTTGATAAATTAAAAAAAATTGCAGAACTCATTTATTTACAAATTGTAAAAACAGAGTTATTAAGCGACAAATGAAAGAATAATATAAAGTCTAAAGTTAGATACAATATAGATTTTTCACAGGACGTTGGCTACTCAAGAGAAAGTTTTCAACGGACTCGATATTACTAGGGCGTGCTAATATGGGTTCTTGCTATGATTGTATTCCAAGAATATCTTGTACAAGTTTTCAAATCTGAAAATTGTTTAGCTCTCTGAGTGTTATAATCCTAAAATATTATTTGTCTTTCTATGATAATTTTTTAAAGTTTGTAGCTTAAGGGAAAGGATTACTTACATTGTTTTCATAAGATATTTAAGAATACTGTAACAGCTAAATTCAGTTTGTTCTCTTTTATTGTTAGCGGTTTTAGTTTCTTATATTATTCGTCTGATTAGATCATATAAATGCATAATGGTGCCTTTATTATGCATGGTCGTTAGGTAATCAAATTTATTTTACAGGATATAGGAGAAAAACTTGCTAAATTTTTGAACTGAAATGTTATTTCAAAAGAAATAATAAAATCATTTTACTATAATTCGCGATACAGTAAATAGAAAATATATATAGTGTTAAATGTATAGTGGACTATCCGTATTTTCATACCCGATACGTGCAGGATTCGTAAAATCACACGTGCAAACCTCCACCACTTCCACCACAATACACAAGCACTACACACGTTCACTATCACAAACTCAACGATCGTTTCGTTCGAAGCTTCATCAGGAGATAGACTCCACGACAAAATCGCAAAGCGAAGCAATATCCAGACAAGCATTGTTATATAGTACTTGGTTCATCCCCACCCTTTATTTTACCTCTGAACACGTGCAATAAGCTTGAACTAGAAACATTTATCTGCTCGTTAATGAGGGTGCCATTGTTATGCTTAATGATTTCTAATAGATCCAAAATATTTAATTTCAACCTTTTTTCACAGGTGTGCAGGATTTCAAAACAATGGTCATAAGGAACTTTATTGTACAATCAACTGCTCAGACATTTCGATTTCAATAAATTACTACACCCAGAGCAGTACGGTTTCACTAAGGGCCGGTCAACAACAGATGCAGGCGCAAGACTGTTGAAACATATTTTCGATGCCTGGGAGAATTCACAGAACGCTTTTGGTATTTTCTGTGATTTGTCTAAGGCGTTCGATTGCGTCCAACATAAAACTCTCTTGCTTAAACTGGGTCATTATGGGATCAAGGATAATGCGCTTAGTCTTATTACATCTTTTCTCAACAATAGATCACAAAGAGTATGTATAAATGAGGTCAAGTCATCCGGATCAGTCACAGTTATGGGCGTGCCTCAAGGTTCTATCTTAGGTCCTTTCTTGTTTTTAGATTATATTAATGATTTGCCATATTTTTTGCACAGTATTTGTGACATTGTATTATTCGCAGATGATACATCTTTAATTTTTAAGGTTGACAGAAATAAGGATAATCTTGACGATGTGAACAATGTTTTGTTTCAAATATCTCACTGGTTTACTACAAATAACCTACTTTTAAACTCAAAAAAGACTAAATACGTAGAGTTTTCACTACTTAATGAAAACAGAGAGACAAAAAATGTTGTATTAAATAATGAAACATTGAAGAAAGAGGATACAACTGTGTTTTTAGGAATGACCTTTGATACAAAGATCCAATGGGGCCCCCATATGTCAAACCTTTGTGGAAAACTTAGTTCCGCGGCCTACGCTGTTAGGAAAATAAGACAATTAGCTGATGTTGAAACAGCAAAACTTGTTTATTTTTCCTATTTTCATAGCAATATGTCATATGGAATCATGCTATGGGGTACAGCGGCTGATATTCATAGGGTCTTCGTTTTACAAAAAAGAGCTATTTGTGGTATTTATAATATGAAACCTCGTGATTCTTTAAGGGAGAAATTCAAAGAAAAAGGCGTCATGACTGTAGCTTCTCAATATATCTATAGTAATATACTATTTGTAAGAAACAATATTCACCTTTATAGTAAGAATAGTGATAGATACGACAGACACACTAGAAACCGAAATAAACTAATGACGCTAAGGTTGCGCCTCCAAAAGGTGCGAAAATCATTTGTCGGTCTCGGTACACGTATTTATAATAAAATTCCTCAACATTATCTAGACTTGCCTTAACACAAGTTTAGAAATTATCTTAAAACGATGCTGCTACATAAAGCTTACTATACAATTAAAGATTATTTGAGTGATAGTAGCATATCTTAACTGCAGTCGGCTACGCACCAAGCTGCAACGATTAATTTGTAACCATCAATCAAATTGTAAAAAAATATATATTTAAAAAAAGAATGGCCGCCAAGTTTCTTGCTGGTTCTTCTCGGTAGGAGCAAACTTCCGAATCAGTGGTAACTTCTTGAAAACATTTGACGATTCAAAAGTACTGTAAACAGTCTACTTGAATAATGAATATTTTGAGTTTGAGTTTGAGTATGACCGCTTTCTAACAAATAAAAAATGTTATTTCTGTTAATTCTTTTCTTTTCGACTAATAATTCAGTTCTTGTTTTTAGCGAATTTTGGCGTATTATGTGCAGAGGATATGACAATCTGGAAATAAGTTGTTAAACGTAAAACTTAGGTTTTAGCAAGAAGACAATATTTTTCTTTAATATTCGTTAAGGTCTAAGTTTCTTATGGAGGGAAATAGGAAAAAAACACCTTTTAGTTTTCTCTTAAGGAGTTTTTTTTTTATAGCGGCCCGTTTAGTGTCCAAAATTGAACGTCGGCCTCCTCCAAACTCCTCCACTCCCGACGGTCTTGAGCTTTCATCATCCAATCGTGGTATGCGTGTCGTACGATGTAGTCCTTCCATCGTTTTGGCGGTCTACCACGCGGTCGAGTATGTGTTCGTGGTCGCCACTCGTGCAGTTACCGCGTCCAACGACCCCTATTCATGCGAGCTATGTGTCCCGCCCATCTCCATCTGCTCTCGGCGATCAGTGTGACTACGTCTTTGATCTTGGTCTTAGAGCGTATCCAAAAGTTCGTTAAGGAGTTAGTCTATAATAATAAAGTACTTTTTGTAAAAAGATACATGGTTTAAACGTGACGTATTTTCAAACATAATTTCATATCTAAAAGTTTTCCTCGAGCTATATCGCCGGGTTACAATTACGTTTTATCAAAAAGAAAATATGAAAACGTTGAGCGAGCCGAGCTCTACGCTTGCGAAATGTTTGAGGCTTAAGGGTACAAGATATATTTCACGATCCTGTAACAGTAAGTTATTTTTCACTAAAAATTTGTTTGACTGCGATTCGTGCATTTGGTAAATATATATCCCAGAAATTTGAAAGTTTTGCACAGCATGGTGACTTTACTAAGAGAAAGTTTTCAAATTTTAATAATATTCCAAGGGCGTGTTAGAGTATGTTTTATTTTTTATTAAGAATGTCTTAGAAGAATATCTTGTACGCAATCGCTAAATCTGCGAAGCATATTTTAAGAGTACTGAAAACCGTTTACATCTGACGATTATAATATCCCCTTTCAATAGTATTTTAGTCCTTCTATAATATAAATCTAACATCTCCAAAGATGTATAAGAACTCATAAAAAAAAAAATTTGAGATTTATAAATAATTGTTAAGTTTTAAGCAAGCATTTAACAAGATAAAATTAAAGAGAAATGACAAAAATATCTAAGCGATAGAAATACATTGTGTGCAATATACAAAGACTACGCACGAAATTTAAAGTTAAACGCTTTTTTGCGTATACATATTGTGTTTAGCAAATTCAACCTGATGATTTCTCTATAAAAACTTTTTAAATTGATATTTACAGTTTGGTCATGTTTATTGTGTGAGCATAGGTTAACATTGTTACCAAAGCTAAGTTTAGATAATTTCTTTAATATGTATCGCAAAATAATATTAAAGTATAACGCATTGGAGCCATATGATGGGTACAACCCTCTCTCATAGAATTAGTCCAGTTATGGTACAGTTACCGTACTTTTACTTTTTCTATGGAAACTTCGAACTACCCACTCTGCACTCCATGTAATATATATCAAATTAAAATTCAAATTCAAAATATTCTTTATTCAAGTAAACTTGTAAACAAGTGCTTTTGAATCGTCAACATCTACTGCTGGTTCGGAAAGCTATTCCTACCGAGAAGAACCAGCAAGAAACTCGGCGGTTGCTCTTTTCAAACAATAATTCTTATCACTAGTTATATATAGTTATTAATGTCTTGTACAGGGTTGAAGAGCAGCTATATCCACGCATTCTTATCTTCTAGGTAATCTTCAATAATAGGCTTCCTGAATATCGTGAATAAACCATTATAATATTATAAATGCAAAAGTCTGTTTGTCTGAGTATTTGTTAAGCTTTCACGGCTAATCCACTGGACAACAAGTAATAAAATTTAACGTAATTAAAACTTATACACCGGGGTAACATATAGGATGAAATAATCCCGTTTTTCTTCTGCATAAGGAAAAACGCTACGCTGTTAAATATTGGACTTTTGAGTGTGCTTTAATAAATAAAATCAAGTAAGTAAAAATACTAAGTATGCAGTCATAAAACAAACATAAAAATGTTATTCTTATATTTCAAATATGTTCACTCTGATTCAAACAAATGTCATTCCAAGGATAAAATCCAAAAAGGAGTTACTATAGAACCTCTATATATGTATACACAAACACAAGTCACGTTCCCATATCCATCAGGGAATAAAGGGCAGGGACAAATCCGGGGTCACTAAGCTTCTTAGCTAATTAGTTCAACACAAACACGGCCTATCTGTCCCACACTTCCGGCCTTCTGTCGCACCCGTCTCAACCTTAACACTAATGTATTTAGTAATAATTTCTTCTCTAAATGTGTAAAATTTAAGCTGAAACTTTAAGTTAGGAAACTAGCAAGTTTTGAATTAGGTATTTGCTTGTGTATATTTGGATGCACTTTCGAATTTTGATATTCTTGTTCTTTTTTCGAACTCACTGTATGCTGTTAGCCCTAACGGCTTTTACAGCGTCACCGGGTGGGACGGGCGAGCGCAGAAGCATCGTCGAGGTTGCGAAATGCAGAGAGTAGAGCGCAGGAGCTCTACTAGCGTCGGGGAACGTCGTCCTAAGGGTGCCTCCTGTGAGGTCGGACCACGGCTTAGGGCGACGCGTAGTGGAGGGCTGATGTATGAATTTGATTAGTCATTGCGACGTCGGAAGGGTGGGGAGAAGCCACGACCAACCGACGTCAGAAAACTGGGTGATATTCTTGTAGATAAAGACACTGTGCTTGATGACCTCAACTATGTCAAAAAGGATTTAAATGAATTAGATAAATCATGACCAGCTAAGTAGACAGACAATGTCTTATAGTAAACACTATGGAGTCAATAAGTAAAATTAATCCGTACAAAATCATATGGTACGAAAATACCTTGGCTTTTCCTCGCCTGTTGCTCAATCCGCAAAGCCTAAGTTTTAGAGTCGATTCCGCAAATCTCATTTCCCTCTTCGCCTCTTATGAGATTTAACTGTACTCATTCAGGTGGTTGATAGTTTACCATGACGTCGTCTAAAATCTCTTCTAATATGTTTCTTGCTAGTTCTAGGAATCACGTTCTTTATTTGATCGATACAAGAAGAGATTTGTACCATTTTTCATTAATATAGTATTCATTTTTTAATTAATATATAAAAAAAATTAATGCTTGTCCAATCCAGACACTAGCTAAGGGTAGCCTATTGGCTAGCCATACGTCCTATAATCATGCTCTCTAGCGGAATACTAGAAGAAATCTTAATAAGGATCGACAGTCGAACGATCTATTTTTCTATACTATTAGTTTACTATAGTATATAGTAGTAGACTATAGTAAAATACATAAGGACCAGTTTACATTTCTTGTAAACAAACCTGTATAAGAAACCTAATGATGACCCAATAAGGTAATCCTATTCACGGATAAAATATCCGTATCCAAATTTAATACGGCCCAAAAAGTTTAAAAGTTATGTGCCCCTTTTTTATATTGCGTGTGTATATGCGATTCTTTCTGTAGTACAAATTATTCCTATAGATACATCTATGAACGACGTACAAATAGGGAAAATTAGCCAAAACGCTATTGCGAACCTCAGGCGAGGTAGGTGTGTGTAGGCAGGTAGATGAGAGATTGCCTTATCTATTAAATACAGTATTATAATAGATAAGATACAAAAAAGAGCCATACGTGGCATTTACAATTTAAGTTCGCGTGATTCCCTGCGAGAGAAGTTTAAGGAATTACATTTTATATTCTTACATTTGCTTCACAGTATTTTTTAAGCAATTTAATTTTGGTACATAAAATAATAAAGAATTATAAAACAGTAGGTGATGTATATAATAGAAAAGGTCGGAACCGACTTAAGCTTGCGACTCCTGCTTTGCGTCTAGCAAAAGTACGTAAATCGTTTATGGGTTTTGGTTAAGGTTAAGATTCTATAATAAAATTCCGAAATCAATTGTGGCCATGCCGTTACAGCAGTTTAAAAACACTGTTGAAAAGAGGCTGATACAGAAAGTCTACTATACTAATTTATAGAATTAGGCGTTACTTTGCGGAGATCCATAATACAAAAGTAATAATAAAATTATTTTGCTATAATCCGCGATACAGTAAATAGAAAATATATATAGTGTTTTATGTATAGTGGACTATCAGTATTTTCATACCCGATACGTGCAGGATTCGTAAAAACACATGTACAAACCTCCACCACTTCCACCACAATACACAAGTACTACACAGGTTCACTATCACAAACTCAACAATCGTTTCGCCCCGCAACCGAAGCATCATCAGGAGATAGACATGTGTTTTTACGAATCCAGCACGTATCGGGTATGAAAATACTGATAGTCCACTATACATAAAACACTATATATATTTTCTATTTACTGTATCCCGGATTATAGCAAAATAATTTTATTATTACTTTTGTCTACTATACTGTTGAAGATTACTTGGATGATAAGAGGATGTGTGGATATAGCTGCACTTCTACCCTGTACAAGACAGAAATAACTAAATGTAACTAATTTTAAGATTTATATTCTAAAAAGAGCAACCGCCGAGTTTCTTGCTGGTTCTTCTAGGTAGAAACAGCTTTCCGAACCAGCAGTAAAGTTGACGATTCAAAAGCATTCGTTTACAAGTTTACTTTTTTTTGAATATTTTTTTACTGCAATAAAGTATATTTTGGATTTGAATTTGATAAAAGTTTTACATAAATACTTATTGTGGATGTCTGAATAATTCAACCAATAAAATCGCGTCCCAATTTCGAATATAAAACAAGCAGATATTTACGGAAGTCAGTTATTTACTTAAATGACTGGGATTCGCGCAAATTACGTTTTCCGACAACAATGGATATACTACGGCTTCAAAATTAACGGATTGAGAAATTAATGGTTGCCTGCATACTGATGACGATTTGCATGTGGGTAATTTTGTCTTTTCATTTACGAGTAGGTATACTAAATAAAAAAAGCAAAAGAACAAAGAACATTTAATAAGAAAGACCGGGATAAGTTTGGTTAGCGTAACTTAAAAGTAATAATAAAAGTTTTAAAGTAATAATAAAAAAAATACTTTTGTATTATGGATCTCCGCAAAGTAACCCCTTATTCTATAAATTATTTAGCGTAACTTGCTTTTCAACATTTTGGCATGATTGTATCTTCAATAAAATACTTCAATTGTGCGTGTACTTTATAAAAGTAAAAAAGTAAAAATACACGCAGTTATTCATGAGGCCGGACCGCATACAGCTGACGACCGCATAAGGTAGGTTGAGACGCCGAGACGGCGGGCCCAGGTCTCGGAGGTTGTTTCATCCGCCCGCACGTTTGTGCGGAACATAATTTATTATTTAATTTTGAGGGATCAAGAAGTTATCATGCTATATTTTGGACTGAAATTTCCAGAACGATTTGAAGATCCGTTCGGAATATTGCCAAAAACAAAAAATATGGCAAGACCAAACATGACAATGCTCTTTTCAGGGTATTAATTATAATGTAGGTAGATATCATCTAAATCATCTAAATTTAAGTGAATAATAGGACGTATTTATAATCCTGCATTGCATGATCTCATTTGAGAGCTGTTTAAAGACGTTGACTACTTTGTATTACCAACAAAATCAATGGTCCAAAAAAAAAACTTCACTTTTATCAATACACGGTTTTTTTTCTTTCTTGTTCCTTTGATGCGAGAGTCAGTAATTTGTTTGCACTTACATACTGCTATCACTACTCTTATTCTGTTTACATCTCCTTAGTCTATTATTCTTAACTTGTATTATTACACTATTCATTTCTTAACTTGCTAATTCTAATTACTTAAATTTATTATATTAATTTTATTATATTGTAAATTCATTATATTGCATAGGGCTTCCTACAATATTTTAGGGCAACGCGTGGTTTTGCCAAATATACAATTATTATATGTGCAAAGATCCTAATTGTTTCTATTTATTTTGTTGACTTTTTTAATGATGTTGCAATATTTTATAAATTTTTTGCTGTATTGATTATTTCGAATAAGCATTGGTAGACTGTTTTTATTTATTTTTATTGAATGTCCGATTTCGAAGCTGGTTCGTACAGCTTCGAAAATCGGGCACTCAATAATCAAATGGCATACGGTTTCAAAAGAAATAATAAAATTATTTTGCTGTAATCCGCGATACGGTTTCTTAAACTCCCGGCTCACAGGCGCACGATGGGTCCTCTTTGCATTTGAATCTATGCAAATACTCAGAGAGCCCTATACTATACACATATAAGAACTATACACGGTTAGATATACGTCTCTAATCAAAATATTTGAACTGCACTTGTAAATGCGATGTGCAACTATTAATTAATAAGTTCAATGAGGCAACAGATTTTTCTGCGGAAGTTTATTCGAATTTATATGAAGTTGAATCGATCACTTTATACTGGCTACTATCAATCACACTTTATTACAGATGCTAAATGAAAAACCACCAAATATCATCATCAAATTTAAGTCCGCGTGATTCCCTGCGAGAGAAGTTTAAGGAAATAGGTATTCTTACATTTGCTTCACGGTATATTTTAAACAATGTAATTTTTTTACATAAAAATATAAAGAATTATAAAACGATAGGTAATGTATATAATAGACAAAGTAGGAACCGACATAAGCTCGCGACTGCTTTGCGCTTAGCAAAAGTACGTAAATCGTTTGTGGGTTTGGGTATAAGATTCTATAATAAAATACCGAAATCAATTTTGGCAATTAAACACTGTAATAAAGAGGCTGATACAGAAAGCCTACTTACTATACTGTTGAAGATTACTTAGATGATAAGGATGTATGGACATAGGTGCACTTCTACCTTGTACAAGACAGTAATAACTAAATGTAACTAGTTTTAAGATTTATATTTTAAAAAGAGCGACAGCCGAGTTTCTTGCTGGTTCTTCTCAGTAGGAACAGCTTTCCGAACCAGCAGTAAAGTTGACGATTCAAAAGCACTTAAAAGTTTACAAGTTTACTTGAATAAAGATTATTTTGAATTTGAATTTGAAATATTACAAATCCTTGTTTAATTAAATCTTAAAGCGAACATTCCATATCCTGCGAGCTATTAGATAGATACATTTATGTCAGGGAAGTACAAGAATTACGCCATGCCTCGTTAACAGGAACTAACATTTACCACATTAATGCTAGTTTAGACTTAACGAAATGCAGTTTTTTTTCTACCCACTAGGACTAGGACTAGGATACAGAAAAACCATTATTAAATTAGTGCAATTTAATACTTAATAAGTTCAACCTTTATGTCACATATTCTTAATTTGACCACTTCGATATTTTAACGCATAGAAAAAATTAACGAATTGAATAAAACATAGCTAAAGGTTTTAAGGGCAAGCTGCAGAAAAATTACACTTAAGTTAAGTGTCTAATATGAACATACAATAATATTAAGATACGGGGCCCCGAACTACTTTTTCGCGTATGTCTCACTGTTAACACTACAAAGAACAATACAAATCAATCTAGTCTCTCATTTAAATCTTATTCTCAGTTTCTATGTGACTAACGAACTATGAACTAAATTAGTTGTAGAATTTGCTTTAGGGAAAATTATTTTAAAATATACGCGAGCCCTCGTTAGATGTGACTTTAACATTAACGTTTCGCGAATGTTTAGCTAAAACAATAAACGCTTAAGATGCTTGTTCCATAAACTAGACAAATATTTAGTGTAGAACTATTGCAGATTTGCTACCAACAAGGTACGAACTATTGCCATATACGATAATATATGATATATTAAAGTAAAGTAACAGCCTGTTACTATGCCCAATGCTGGGCTAAGGCCTTCTCTCTCCGTTTTTGGAGAGAAGGATTGGAGCTAAGACCTACCACGCTGCTCCAATGCGGATTGGTAGGTTACACATATCCCTAGAATTCTCTAGAGATATGCAGGTTTCCTCACGATGTTTCCTTCACCGAAAAGCGTGTGATAAATTGCAATTATCAATTAGACATATAAGTTTTAATAGAAAAACCCATTGGTGCCTGCCCGGGTTTGAATCTATGTCGTCTCTAGAGAGTCGCACGGTCTCACCGCTAGGCTATCACAGCTTCATGATATATTGCCACCACAAAATTAAACGGGAATCGAATTATGGCAACACTTAAAATATTTTTAAGCAATTCCTTGCATAGGAGGTGGGAATTTGAAGTCGGAATTTACGAATGTCATACAAAATTGTTAATTTTTTTGAATACGTTAAAAAAAGAAAAAACATAGCGACGGTAAGCGGTTTCCCGATAAGCGGTTTCAAGCGGTTCCGACACTATGACATTGCTATACACTTTGTGCCTATTGAGACGAACTTTTAATAAATCTTTGGATATGTACAAGTGATGATCAGATCAGACTATGACAGACTTATCATAATTCTTTAAAATTATAATAAATAATCTGTTTTTTATCGAACAAATTATTAGCAATTTCATCCGCGTAAATTGCTATCAAGGATTCTGACTGCGTACTATCGTTAAACGCTAAATTGATTCTTTGCACGTAAAAGCTCACTAAGCTGTAATCTGAAGAGATAATTCACCGAGGTGGTTAATCAGAAAATGTTTTTTGCACTACGACTCCATGGGCTCAGAGAACATGGCTAATTTATTTATTATCGCCATGGACTTAACATTTCCATAGTTCATTATTGGAACTAAACTACTATAATACCTGAATCGAAACTATATATTTGGTAAAAATTCCTGGATATGTCAATCCTTTCAGCTTCATACAAGACTGCGGTCTAATTGAAAATGAACATTAAATAAGAAAATCGAAAATATAATTGGAGATGTTTAAAAGATTGACCGTCAAGTTTCTTGCTGGTTCTTCTCGGTAACAGAAATATTCCGAACCAGTTATACCTTCATTAGTCATGATCCTTGAAGATTCAAAAGCTTACTTGAATAAAGATTATTTTGATTCGATTTGTTACTTACACTTTCACGCTAATCCAATATCCAATATAATAGAGCAATATTGATATAATTTGCGAATTGAATAAAAAAATTGTCGTAATACCTTTCGGAGCAGGAATTGATATGCACATAATTTCTTACATATTAAAGTACTCTCCTACTTTAACGCTTAAGTTGACTCGAAAACAAAAGGTACAAGGCACAGCTAGTAGAGTATAAAATGTTATGGTATTCAAATTACTTACCCGAGGGAGTAGAACTGCGCAACTAAGCAAATGAAATAAACAAATCCGCATGCATTTAAATTGTCTGAATACAACCGCGAGCGAGTTATTCGAGCTATGCGCTGCTCGCTTTATACAATCACATACTGAAATCGCTTAAGTATTTTAACGTTTTCAGACTTAATGTACACAATGAAAATTTTACCAAGGGATTTTAAATAACATTTTACCCAACTAATTAGAGTGCAAGATCGTTTCTGGTTCATAATATTTGTTCATCAATTTTATAGGCATTACTGCTTAATAAAATGATGAAAACTTTTAGTTCTAAGTAAATGAAATTTCCTTATTTATTACACTAACGAACCCATTGCCTTTTCATACCAGATTAGAATATATTTTATTTAATAAAACTTTTACAAACATTTTTGAATATTAAAATTCAATTATATCACGATTTGAAAAGAGAAAAGAGTCATGATAACATTGAGTTTCGAATTTGTTTTTTTAAATCTAGCTTATCGAAATAATTAAGCCTTCTTAGCATCCAAATAAGGTTCTTTCAGAATCTCCATCAAATCTTCAATTCACAACGGTCAAGCAATAAACATATTATGTCTTTGTGGTATAATCATACACTAAGCACTATCGCGTAGTGCAATGTCAGTAATTTTGTTTTCCGCAAATGTGCTTTTCAAAATAATAATATATTAATTGGCACTTCCATGATGGATAACAAAATTGGCCGATTGATTTTATCTTATCGTATATCAAATGACAGTAAGTGAAAATGTTGTCTAAAAATAAACGCTATTAATTAAAAGAGATATTGCAATCCATACTTGTTCGTAATTCTGCAAGTAGACTTGCAATAAGGTACCGTGAATGCATCTTAAAAAGTATATTCTTGGCTTACTTTATCAAAAATTCTATCACGATCTTTTTTATAAAAAAAAATAATCTATTCGTCCAAGAATAACATTTGCGGTCTTTTGCTTTTTAGAAACCGTCTTCTACTTCTACAAATAGTCGTTTACTGCTGGACATGCGTGATCATTAAGTGATGTCCACACTATACGATATTGAGCCACTAAATTACATTCTCTCTAAATCCTTCTGTAGGATGTTTCTTTATAATAGGTAGTCAAACAGCGCTGCAAATTCATAAGCGAAGATTGCTTATCTAAAACCTAGTAATCGTCCATCGGTTCTTATAATTTGTGGCCAGCCTATTGATCATTCAGTTCACGATGTGATTATATCCTTAGATAATCTTAAAGAATATTGTACGGGAATTACAAATGTAGAAAGTGTAAGAAACTATAGCATTCAGACTTTATGAAAAAATTAAATACACCATTGTATGTAAATTTCCCTTCGATTTCAATTTTCTCTTTTACATTTTACATCTCCTTATTCTGTCAGAATCTGTCTGTACAAGATTTTACTTCTGCTCTGTCCAAATCCTTACTCGTGGCAAATTCCAATCGATCTCCTAAATCTCTTTTATTTTCATTTTGCTTCTTTTTTTTCAAAAACCAATGTGAATTCTTGACATATTATTTTCTTCTTTATTATATCAAATCTTACATAAGCTGACTGCAACAGCGTTTCCCAGTGCGAGCCATTCCAATATCTAAAGACTACATTGTTCATATATTGGAGGACCAATTATCACTGATTGATAATCAATTCCTCACTATTCTAAAACTGTTATGTTAAATACAGTTTAATTTATGTATCGTTAATTATTTTAGTATTCAAAACTTTTCAGTAGTTAGCTAAATACGTCCCGTCTTCAGTAATGTTCAAACATGCTATAGTCGTTGCGGTAACTGCCAGTTCTCGTTAGACGCCGTGCGGGAATTCTCTGCGTTTATAGCAACAGCTACGAGATTGTTCCACGTTAGAGGAATCTTATTCTAATGTAATGATGGAGTATTAATACACACTTCAGCAAGTTGAGTTCGAATATAGATGACGTATGTTTGTTCTTTAGGGTAAATTTAGGCGAATACAAAAATCTTTGTTTAAAATTTGAAAGTTATTACCCTACTTAAAGGGCATAGGCCTGTAGTCGCCTTCTCGAATAGAATCTGTACGATCCATCACACTGTAATAATGCGGCTTGTTAGGCTACACATGTCCAGAAATTACTTTAGACAGATTTTTTACAGGTTTCCCATGATGTTGTTCTTTCATGATTCATTTGGAAAGAAAATTCTTACGTTCGGATAACAATACGCCAACGTTTGATTTTTCTATTATTGATTATAAGTATTATTTTCAAATATAGTTTTTTGTTTTTAATATAATAAAATTCTAAATAACCCTTCACTTGCATGTAATGATTACCGTAATAATAAAATTATTTTTTTGAAATATATTTTTAACAGGTGTACATTTCGTATTTTACATAAGGTAACTGATTTTCTTGTCAAAGACATATTTTAATTGTAATAAACGATAACGTTTCACATTTTGTTTAATGCGTACAACTTTTAATTAAAACTTGAAGTCTCACACTGAATGGTGGCGTCCTTTATAAGCTCTAATGGCTGTACGGTCTTTGAAGCACATTTGTATGCTAAAGTGTAATTTATGAAACTAATATTTACAAGGAAGTACAGTACTTATTAAATTAGTTTGATACTATGCGACGATAAAGTTTGTTATCTTTTCATCTTCGTATTTTATACTTGGTTTTTATTTTCTACAAGCTTTTGCTCGCGGCTTCGCTCACGTGGAATTCGGTCTGCCACATAAAGTTTTTTAGTTAAACGTACATCCAAAATTTCAGATGGCTAACTTCAAAACTGACGAATTCTAAACAATCTTCATTCGCCGCGCATAGTAGGCACTCTATGGTGCTCCGTTGAAGTCAATCATATCGTGATAACTTATAAATTATTCGGCAAAATTACTTGATGTGAAAGACGAAGTTTATCTTCATGAAATACTGAAAGCGACAAATGTATTGATTTTTATGAGAGTTTGATAAATCTACTAAAATGTGTTTTGTAAAATCGTATCAAATTTATTTAAATTAATGATTCAAATTATGGTCATAGTGGCTTTCACATAAAAGATAGATAAACACTATCGCGGACTTTTATCTAGCACTATGCAAAAGAACCAATACTACGGTACATCGTCTTTGTGTAACTCCAATGGTTTAGGCAGCGTACGCCAAGATAGCTCTCAGATGCCAGAATTTTTCCGACTTTATTAACATGTATCGTTATATTACATTAAATCATTAAAAATTGTAGCCATTATGTTATTCCGATGTATAATCGATATAACTGTAAAGTTTCATCCAAATCCTTCCAATAGTTTTTTACGTGAAAGAGTAACAAATATCCATCCATACTCACAAACTTTCGCATTTATAATATTAGTAGGAAGTTTATGAACGCTTTGCATGGAGCAAAGCGTTCATAAAATATTGATCGATCGAGATCGGGTTAGTTCCTTTAGTTTTAAGTACATTCTGCTGGAACACTACTAAACCTAAGCGAAAGTGTAAACAATGCATCTTCCGATATATCTATACTTGGAATGTGTTGGCTGTGAAGGACCGGTTCGCGATGCTCTTCCTATAAATGGCAATAAATTCCCTCTCGTGTCATTAGTACGTATTCTTTCCTCCACCCGTTATCGCGTTACAGTTTTAAATACATACTCAAATACATTTATACTCACAGACTCGGAAAACCAACAAATTGATTTTCAGAAAAATATTATTCACAACCCGCTTAGCTCAAGGCAGGGCCACTGCCAACTGCATCAACGGACCAAACAGATTTTAGCTTAACTGTGATAGTTGTTACTAAAAAACATTAAACATTTTATCAAATATCTATCTAACTGTATACCCAATTCTATCTATATTCCTTCAGTAAATAAGCCGTGAGAGCGTAACAGACAAACAGACTCGCATTTTTAATAAAGTAAAGTAGTAAAGTAGCGGCCTGTTACAATCCCACTTGGACGTTGGAGCTTAGACCTATCACGCTGCTCCAATGCGTATTGGTAGGTTACACATATCTCCAGAATTCTCTAGAGATATGCAGGTTACCTCACGATGTTTTCCTTCACCGAAAAGCGTGTGATAAATTGCAATTATCAATTAGACACATGAGTTTTAATAGAAAAACTCATTGGTGCCTGCCCGGGTTTGAACTCGTGTTCCCCGCGAAAGAGTCGCACGGTCTCATTTTCTATCACAGCTCGCATTTTTTTTAGGTTTGATTAAGTTAGATACATTGTAATTAATTTCAATTCCATCGATGACACCACGGCAAGAATTATTAGAGAAACTAGTGTTTACTTGCTCTTCCTTGCACTTGTTATCAATCTCTTTAACAATCTCGTTTTGTAAACGCTATACTACGCTTTATTGAAATTTTCTATAAAACTTTTTGAATTATGTCATTTTAATAATATGTATCTATGTATTTAGTATATATTCGTAACGCAGAGTCATAGTCTTTCAATGTAGAACATTCATAATCTCTGAACCGTGATGTTGATTTAAGATATGCTCACGTGTCTATTGAAACATCACTGCCTGTGGACTTGGTGTATTCAACTACGCAAATAGAACCGCTGAGGCCACCCAAGCGAAAGCACCTTGCCAAAGGCGACTTTGCAAATACTAGCCTAACGGCCAGCCTTCGCGATAACATCAAAGTTAACATGTGTATCATATACATAGGAGTCACACTAATATTACAAATGCGAAAGTCTGTCTGTCTGTTACTCAGTTCAGTGCTAATCCACTGGACTAATATTGATGAAATTTGCCACAATTAAAGCTTATACGGGTCATGTTACCCTGTTTCAGTAGTTTAGTTCACTCCCAAGGCGGACGATGCATCTGATCCTCCCGATGCATAGATTGTAAAGGCCACGTTTAGAGTGGCTCCGATCCAGAGGTTCAGAGTTGCTGGTAGCGAAGATGGGGGCAATGTCATCAACGGTACCCTGACCTGCCACCAGCAATGCAGTGGAACACTCAAGTTGTTTAAGTCGGTGCGAATCCGACGTACCTGCGAGACCTCTTTAACACTATTTATCGAAACCGTAATCTACTAATTAATTAACTAATTTATAGAATTAGGCGTTACTTTGCGGAGATCCATAATACAAAAGTAATAATAAAATTATTTTGCTATGATCCGCGATACAGTAAATAGAAAATATATATTTTCTTCCTTTTTTCATACCCGTTACATGCAGGATTCGTAAAAACACATGCACAAACCTCCACCACTGCCACCACAATACACAAGCACTACACACGTTCACTATCACAAACTCAACAATCGTTTCGCCCCGCAACCGAAGCATCATCAGGAGATAATCTCCACGACAAAATCGTAAAGCTTTGCGGAAAAACGGATAGTCCACTATACATTTGGCACTATATATATTTTCTATTTACTGTATCGCGGATTATAGCAAAATAATTTTAGTATTACTTTTTTAATTAATTAACTTTAATCTTCTGGAATTATTGCGCTACCTTTTAGAAAAACCGTAAGGAAATCCATTTAGTAGATTCTGAGAAAATCGATTACATACATAGAGACAGCTTTTAAGGTATTTGTTTACAGTTTCTCTCAAACACTCATCTGCATTCCGTTTCATGCATTCATCTAACCATCCATACGTGGGTATGGATGATTAGATAAATGCATGAAACGGAAACAAGTGTGTATGTGGATACACACTTGTATTTATGGTACAAGGTGGTACTTTTATGTAAAACATTTAGGCACTAAACTTTGATTTGATCTAAGATGTTCACGTCTGTTCATACAGTACTGATGACTGGATGTTTTCAACTCTACAAATAGAACTATGACCAATGAAACGAAGCGAGCCCTTGCCAAGAGGCACGGCTATGCAAATACTAACCTACTGGCCGGCCTTGGTGATAACATCAAAGTCATTAACATATGCTTATGGCGAGGAAACGTAGCATGGTATTTATTCCACTGAAAAGACTTTCTTAGAGAAAGCGTTCTTAGAAAAAATTTACAAGAATTGAATATAAGACTTAAAAAGAGTAAAACTTAAGATTATCATTCTCCAGCCCTTATCCCACTCTAAGTGGGGTCGGCACAACACAACATGTTGCAAACATGTTGTCATATGATTAGGCTACGTATTTTACGACCGACCGCCTGCCTGACGTCAATTTACCTTAGTCGCCTTTTACGACACCTCGGTAAGAACTGAGGGTGGTCTATTCTATGCAGCCAGATACCACACGGCACATACCTTAGTCGCCTCTTACGACACCTCAGTGAGAAAGGAGGGTGGTCTATTCTATTCTGCTGGATACCACACTGCGTAAACAGTAAAACTTAAGATGCAAATGTCATTACTATATACATCAAATTTTAGTCTTTCAGTAGTGATATAATGAAAAGACGAATTATTAAAAAAGGACTCTTCAAACTACTACTTAAAAATTATTAGATTCGAAGAACTAAAGAATCTAATAGCTCCCAAATCCTACATACTTCTACATATTATGTTCATTCCCTTCATTTAAAAAAAATCAAAGGTGTATCAGGACCAACAAAATAAACAAGTTCTACCCGCGACTTCGTTTGTTTGTTATATACTATTTCTAGTTCTCGTAGAAAAACGGTTTTTTTATTTTATATGTAGCCCATTATATAGACTTTAATTGTACCAAATTTCGTCAATATTCCTCCAGAAGATTAGACTGGAAAGCGTTACATACAAAAATACAGACAGATTTCAGCGTCCACACTTACATTATAAATGAACAAATCTGTTACCCTGTCACGGGTCTACTGAAACTATATTAATAAAATTTAATACATTTAAAGCTACACTGCATTAGTATATAGGATTTAAAAAAAAAATGTAAATTTTTCTTTAGGGAACAGAAATAAATCCGAGAATTTAACAGTTAACACATCTCATAATTTTCCTATCATTATCCCATTCTAAGTAGGTTCGGCGTAATATGTCTTTATCTTTCATGCGTCAATTCTGGCATTACTCTATCTTTTATATGAATATCAGTTTTCACAAAATCGGTCCATCTTTTGTTCTATTTTGGTCGTATGATTTCTATCCCTCTACATGACATGTCCTTACCAACTTAATGTCGTACTTCTTATCTTTTCTATAGTGGGAGTAGCTTTCAGACTTCACTTAATTAACTCATTTCGTATTCTATAAAATCTTGTCACACCACACATCTACCTTAACATACTCATCTCTTTTCATGCACTTTTCTTTCATTCTTTTCTTTTATTGCCCAACATACATACATTAGACAGATTTAATGACCCTTTTATAAATTTCCCCTTAAGTTTAAGGTGGTTTAATTAAATTGACACAAAAGTTTACAGATATTAGTAAGTATGTTACATAGATTATGATTAAAACTAGCCATAAAGCTATTATTTCTATACGTCTTCTGATAATACGCTTCTGCTTGAGTCGACACGGTGGGTGTTGAATACATCAGCCTCGCAAGCAATGATCTATGAATAGGCACGTAAGCCCAAATTAACTTATCATCACAGTTCAGAGACTATGAATATATAAAGACGAAAGGTCGTTTAACGTGAATAATCTGAACGGCATTTACTGTAAGTGATTATAAGTTATATAATACGTAATGATAGGTCGACCAATTAAAATGTAATTACGTACAGCAATAAGTATTGTTTGGAGCTCATGCTCTTGGTGATTTTTTGATAGATATTTTACACACTTTACCTTACTTTTATATAAATATTACATATATAAGAGTATCATCATTCTCCTACCCTTACCGTACCTTATCGTTACATGTTCGTAGTATGTTGTCCCGACCCCACTCCAAGTGGGGTCGGGACAACATACTACGAACGTACGAACGCCTGACGTCTACTTACCTTAGTCGCCTTTTACGACATCTCGATAAGAAATGAGGGTGGTCTATTCTATACAGCCGGATACTACACGGCATTTACCTAAGTCGCCTCTTACGACACCTCGGTATGAAAGGAGGCTGGTCTATTCTATTCTGCCGAATACCATACGGCTAATTACATATATAAGAGTATATTTAGAAAAATCTGAAATTTGCGCCCATTATAGAAAAGATACGAGGTATAATTAAGGTAATACGGTCATGTAATGAAAGTCATGTCATCGAAAGAGTTTCAAATATAAATGTGGATTGGCGAAGACTAGAGGGAAAAAGATGGATGCATTGTGGGAAGCCCGAGAAAAAAATGGATGCATTGTGTGAAGACTTACATACATATAGAAGGAGTAACACCAGCGTTAACGAATAATAGAACACTAAAACATATTGTGTCGACGCCACTTTGAGTGGGATAAGGGTAGAAAAATTATGACTCCGCATTAACAAAATGTGTATGTTGGATAGTAATGTCCAATGATAGTAATGTGGATAGTAATATCCTGTTTTAGATCGAATCAAATCAAATCAAAATGATCGTTTCTCAAATAAACCAAATAACTTTTGAATCGTCCGGCATCAATATGATTAATGAAGCTATGGTTCGAAGTGTTGGTCATACCGAGAAGAACCAGCAAGAAACTCGGCGGTCAACCTTTTAAATATTTTCAATTATACATTATTAAACCGCTGTCTTGTATGAAGCTGAAAGGATTTTCAAATCCAGACATCCTTATCATCCAAATAATCTTCATTTTTGTAATATGCTTTACGTATAAGCAATTATCTTACATTTATCGTTCTAGTTCGATCTACAATAAGTAGTTACGATTTTTTTTATTAGATACCAGCATGGGCGTAGCGAGATACGGGCAAGGGGGAGCAGCTGCCACCCGTTACACTGAAAACTGTAACACTGGGACACTGACAAATCGCAACATATTGACACTATAATAGGCTTGCATAAGACCTATAATGTAACCTCACCTTCATAACAAATGTGAGCTCCCCATATTTTAAATACCATGGTTACGAAAGAAAATAGTCTTGATTTTTTGAGACAATTTTGCCCCACAAGAATTCTGGCTACGCTACCAGTATCGATGTTTTCAATTCCGAAAATACAGGCACTGTGACATACCAAGCGTTAAGTTTCTTTTGCCGTTCGAAATGCATATGCAAACACTAATCCAACTAACCGTTTCGGTTTTTAGGTTAGTGACGTTAAAGGACTTTTGACATATGTTTTTACACGTGGCCAAACTACTGTGACAGAAATTGGACAAAATCATGTATAAGTTTTTCGAAATACCTCTCACAACTCGCGACTTATATATACGTATATCTACCAGTTGTCCGTCACCCATAACACAAGTATTAAGGTTACTTACTTTAGGGATGGATGACCGAAGTGTGTAAATGTCCCATATATTTATATCTACATATCACTTTAAATCTCACAAATGCCAATAATTAGCTCAAACACATAGATAAATAAAAACGCTTTAAAACTAGCACTAAGCTACCTGTTAAGTTAGTATTTGCTTAGTTGCCGTCGGTACCAAAGAAACCCTTTCATACCGGTCGTCAGTGCCTCTATTTACCGCGTTGTATGTAGCAGACTCGCAATCAATGATTCCAGAATGGACACAAGGTTATCTAAGCACGACATCGCAGTACAGGCTGTGAACGTCCAAGTATGAAGTCCATTTCCAGTTACATAACTATGAATGCTTCGAAATTTTGCACGTCTATGGTAGATTTTTCAAGGTCAACAAACCTATTTTATATTTTTTGGGTAATGTAGATGTAACCTCCCGAATTAGTAGTTGCTTCATTACCAACAATAACGATGTCCATATAAACGAATATAATAAATATTCGTTCGCTTTCACGTTTTCAAAATTAAACGCTGCTGAGCCAGTATTGATGAAATTTAATATAATCGAAGCTTGTATGCCGAGCTGATATATTTAAAAAAAAAACTCCTGCTTTCAGCTCTGCGGGTTGGAAGTTCGATTCCCACTGAGGACCAACATCTTTAATCGTTTATCTATTTATTCGTTTTAGGATTCGTATATTATGTATGTGATGATATATATATATTAAATTATTTAAATATTAAAGTAAAGTAGCGGCCTGTTACAATCCCACTGCTGGGAATAGGCCTCCTCTCTCCGTTTCTCCAGAGAAGGGTTGGAGCTAAGACCTATCACGCTGCTCCAATGCGGGTTGGTAGGTTACACATATAAAGAGAATTCTCTAGAGATATGCAGGTTTCCTCACGATGTTTTCCTTCACCGAAAAGCGTGTGATAAATTGCAATTATCAATTAGACATATGAGTTTTAATAGAAAAACTCGTTGGTGCCTGCCCGGGTTTTAAAAAAAAAGTGAAGGAAATTCACTTTTTTTTTACTTTACCCTGCAACCGATATTTAGAATTTTTTTAAGAAGGTATTTCTTCGACTCTGTCCAAACGTGTCTCGTGAGATTACGTTTACTATTTTAAAAAAAACTAAGCAAAACGTTTACATGAAACCTAAACTTTTTTAATAATGTAAGCACTAAGAGCTAACTTTGCTTTCCATTAAGGTAAAGCACTCTTAGTTTTCGCCGAATGGGACCTCATCTTATAAAGCAACAAACTAATTTCATAACAAACTCCCTCGTACCTTTGCGATATTATTTTCACAAATTCTACTGAAGCGTGTCGGGATCACTTCAATAAAAGCAGTAAAGTTGACGATCCAAAAGCACTTGTATACAAGTTTATTTGAATTTGAATTTGAAGATATACTGGTTGACATGAGGAAACATATAATCTTTCCCATTAATACAATCTTAATGTGTTAACGCCGTGTGGTATTGGGCTGAGTAGAACAGACCACCCTCATCTCTTACCGAGGTGTCGTAAAAGGCGACTAAGGTAGGTTGACCCGCCGTGCGGTAACTGGTTGAGTAGAATAGACCACCCTCATCTCTGACCGAGGTCGTAAAAGGCCATTAAGGTAAGTTGACCCGCCGTGTGGTAACTGGCTGAGTAGAATAGACCACCCATATCTCTTACCGAGGTGTCGTAAAAGGCAATTAAGGTAAGTTGACCCCGCCGTATGGTAACCGGCTGAGTAGAATAGACCACCCTCATCTCTGACTGAGGTGTTGTAAAAGGCAATTAAGGTAAGTTGACTCGCCGTGTGGTAACTGGCTGAGTAGAATAGACCACCCATATCTCTTACCGAGGTGTCGTAAAAGGCAATTAAGGTAAGTTGACCCCGCCGTGTGGTAACCGGCTGAGTAGAATAGACCACCCTCATCTCTGACTGAGGTGTTGTAAAAGGCAATTAAGGTAAGTTGACCCGCCGTGTGGTAATCGGCTGAGTAGAAAGGACCACCCTCAACTCTGACCACGGTGTCTTAAAAGGTCATTAAGGTAAGTTGACCCGCCGTGTGTAAACGGCTGAGTAGAATAGACCACCCTCATTTTTTACCCAGGTGTCGTAAAAAGCGACTAAGGGAAGTTACCGTCAGGCCGGCGGCCGGTCGTGAAATATGTAGTCAAATCTACAACATCTTTAAAACATGTTGTGCCGACCACACTTAGAGTGGGATAAGGGCAGAGTCATCATCATGTTCTTAATGTGTTATCATGGTCTCTATAAAATTCAAAGGTTTTAATATTCGATATGTGCATGTATTATATTGCATTGTGCCATTGTCAGAATTTAGAATTATTTTACTATAATCTGCGTTTGTTTAGAAAATCTATGTACTGCTTAGTGTAGGACACCCAAACCCAAGTACTACGAGTGATGCGTGATGCGTTACTTTGCAATTTTGTCGTGCATCTCTTGATGATGCTTCATTTACGGGGTGAAATTATCGCTGAGATTATCGTAGTGCTTGTGTAATCTGCTGTTGCTGGTGGAGTTTTGTGATACGTGCGGAAACTAATCCCGCATGTATTGTATAAGGTATGAGAACGGTTTTTTAATATTTGTTATTAATAAATGTTGTTGTTGTTGTAATAAGTTTTGAAGGTGATTGTTAATTTTTGCAAAATGCTATTAATTGGTTAAATATAAAAAAAGAATGAAGATAGCCTTATATACGCTATCTTCATCCCTATTCTGAGATATATTAGATGTCTCTTTTAGGCGTCGACAAGTTCTTCTCTATCGTAATATTAATAATAATACTCGCAATTACATTCGCACCAACTTAACCATGTACCCTCATAAGTACCACAGCATTTCTGAGAGTATCAAAGCTGACCATCTGTATATATATGTCTTATATACTTCGAATGATACACCAGCAAGCATAACCACAAACAAAATACCTTTTAATGATATTTTACATGTTAAACAATTTTCTATATCATAACTGTTCAAACTTCTAACTAAACTTCAATTATATCCATATGTAATTTGAATTTCAGTTGCACACCTGCCGACCACAGAGCAAATTAAACATTACAATGGACGAGTAAACTCTCAATTAAGCTTTTATTGAAAGCTGCGCTCGTAAATTGAAAAATCTAAAATTACTTCGCTCCAACATTTCGAACTGCAACATTATTTTTAAATACGCGAAGGGCTAAATATTTACTAAGATACGTATTCATTATTAATAAATAGTTCTTTTTATTCTATTTCTCACAAGTCTTATGTGATGAAACATAGAAATGTAAAAGGACTGATCCCATTTTGTACAATTGTAAACTATCTTCTTATCTATTTTATTATTAAATTAAACTTTATTCAACAAAAACAAAGATATAAAAAGTAAAACAATATCAAATAATTTTAAAATATTATATATTTAAAGTGCCCTGATTGGAATAATTACTATGTTTATGGGCAAACTTTTTAGATTTAAAAGTATTAATAATATTAAAAATTTTAAATTAAAAAATATTTATAAGTTACGGAACCATTAAAATAATATAATAAATATACATTATTAAATGATTTATAGAAGCAGGCGTTACTTTGCGGAATTCCATATTACAAGCAATATAACAGAACTAACTACTTTGCTATAATCCGCACGGGTTAAGTGAATGCATGCAAAGCCAATGTGTATGAAGCAGGCAAAATCTACGCACCTTATACATGCAGGACAAGCCACCACATGCACCCCAAGGCGCAATTCACCAGCAACAACGCACACAAAAGCAGCACACACACCCACCACCACAATCTCTATTGTTGGATTTAATGCATGTGGTGGCTGGTCCTACATGTATAAGGTACGTAGATTTTGCCTGCTTCATACACATTGGCTTTGCATGCATTCACTTAACCCGTGTGGATTATAGCAAAGTAGTTAGTTCTGTTATATTGCTTGTAATACATTATTAATTTTAAAATAAAAAAGAATACATTCAAATAACATTACAAACAAACATATATCGAATTCAAAATCGACAAAGATTTCGAATTACGAATATAATATGCTTATTCCACAGCCTTAATGATGTGTTTAATTATTGGTAATAAATTAATTTCGAATTTGAATTTGAATCTTATGATAAGCTTTAATATATGTTTGACGTAAACCATTCCTAGTTTGCGTATGTTTCACACCCACGCTGAATATTTATGAGATAATCAACCGTTGCAGCTGCTGCCTTTCCCGCAATACTGCATTTATATAACAGGCGTCTCAGGGCGTCTTACGGACGATTTCGTGATTTACAATTTTGCTTTGATGCTTTAAGTTAAAACTGTGATAGCCCAGCGGTGATATCGTGCGACTCTTTAGAGAGGATCACGGGTTTGAACCACGGAGGAGCACCAATGAGTTATTCGTTTAAAACCTATGTGTCAATAGCAATTTATCACACGCTTTTCGGTTACAGAAAACATAGTGATGAAACCTGCATATCTCTGGAGAGTGCTGGAGGTGTGTTGTCAAATACTTATACACATTCGAGCAGTCTACCCTTATTATTATTAAATTTCAACGTCTGTTTGTAGAAAGATAAATAGCTATCATTAAGCTTATAAAGACAACGTTGGGTCACGGTTGAATAAAGGCGCTTCAAATTTTAATCATAAAATTAAACACGGCCTAAAATATTCATCACGAAGTTATGATAGCCTAAAATAATTCATTAATATTTATTTTTGTGTATACACTTTTGATAAGTCGACTATAAATAATTAAGAGTAAGTGAATTTAATAAATGAAACAGCTTTAATTTTCTCTTAGATAATTTAAACAATATTATTATTAGCTTTGTAACTATGTAAGCCTTCGGTAAATTATAGGACGTATTTCATGGATTGCAGGTATAGGCCGATATGAGCAGGCATTCCTGCTCATATTTAAATGGGTAACATCGTCATTACGTTGTTACCCAATTAAAAAATGAGGATACTTATCACATTTTGTTGGAGTGTGTAAAAATAATTATTACTAAACTTTAACCGTTCTATCGATGCGCTTGACAAAAATGTCCATTTGACGTTTTTGAAATGAAAAACTTCTTTAGCGGCGTTGTGCACTTTTGTGGTGCTTAAAAAATGTTTAACTCGCTTCAGGACACGTGACCTGCAGGCCTACCATGAACTCTTATTGCGACTTAATTGGAGACATATACGATATCGTTTTGCTTTTTCATACCATGACGTCTTAAAGACGCATACTTTAAGTCGTTGCCGAATGAGCGTTCGGAATTCGTCCTAAGAACATGTGAGTAAAGGATGCACAGTTATCTATAGTTCATTTAACGTTATCCTTTTAAAACATTACGACCCCAATTCACAATACGATGCAATTCACACTTCATGGTACGAAAAGAAAGCGGTTCGCGGTCGTCGTTTACGTCTTCAATCGAGTCGCAATAAGAGTTCATGGTAGGCCAACTGATTGATACTTCGTAAGAGGGAAGGATAATAGGCCTCCGGCGCGTTTTAAGAGGCGAGCGGGGCGAAAATATATGCCTGCCTCTGCTGTTTCGTTTAGGCGGCGCAGGGCGCTCGTGCGAAATAAAGTATCATGTTTTTGTACAATAGCGCAATAAATGAATATTGTATTTTACTACATAAACGTTAATACTTTTATACTGATAATTAAATCAATTCATGCAAAATTATTCCCTCACCATTATAAAATACCAAAAAATGCACAATGTTAATATTCAAGTTTTCACTTCTGCCGGCACTCTCGGAATGAAACCCGTTGTTTTTTTTTCATTTCAATATATGTAACGTCTGCTCAAAATTATAATGAGGTCATCCGCCCTATCACTGCACTTGACATAAATTGCCACCATATGTAATGTTTGTCATGTGAATGTAATCTATGTCACATCTTTATAAAATTACTGGCTATGCCAGCGGCTTCGCTCGCGTGGAAATCAGCGTGTAACAATTTTTTTATAGAATTCAAATTTTAAACATAAAGGTAGTTAGTGTGAGTTAACCGTAAGAGATAGACAGATGCTATCGTGGACTTTTTTGTAGTAATTTTATAGACCTACAATTCTCTAGTACATTACTTTAGCGTATCTCTGCGGGTTTACACAGCGCACGCAACTAAAACACCAAACAAGCAAGTTTTTTAACAACTGCGCGATCTGTTCAACACAATTTACACAACACCCATATTTACCTAAACTATCCGGAAGTATTGCACTATCTTTTGGTGAAAACCGTACAAAAATCTGTTCATGAGATTTTGGGACAACCAATTATATACAGACAGACAACTTTGTTTTCTAATAAGTATAGATAATGAGGTAATTGTCATCCGCCCTATCACTGCGATTGATATAAATTGCCACCATACGTCACGTTTGTCATGTAAATAACATAAATAAATAATAAACGTGACATAGATGACCTATGTCACGTTTTTATAAAATAATAATAGGATTACGGTTATCTGTAAGAGGGGAACAAAATTATTAATAATAAAAACGGACGGGCAAATAGCTGGGAAATTAATAAAATAGACGCTCGCTGACAAATTATCTACAAAGGGCTCATCTCAAGTTAATTTCCGACCCATCTCCGTTGTAATACTCAACTAATTAGATCGGAAATTCTAATAGAACTTTAGTTTATCATACTTATACCTAAGTTTAATGATCTTCATTCACAGTTGGATATAAAATATGAATGCTAATGTAAATCAACGTATTCCTATTAATTATTAGCTAAACGAGCGAACGTTGTTTTCCCATATAAATTATTCCTAGGGTATTTCTAGCGTATATTTTAATGATAAGGGTGGACAGCCCTTATCACTTACTGAATCATCATTCTCCTGCCCTTATCCCACTCTAAGTGGGATCGGCACAACATGTTACAAACATGATTTGGTTACGTATTTTACAACCGGCCGCCTGCCTGACGTCAACTTACCTTAGTCGCCTTTTACAAAACCTCGGTAAGAAATGAGGGTGGTCTATTCTATGCAGCTGGATACCACACGGCACATACCTTAGTCGCCTCTTACGACACCTCGGTAAGAAAGGAGGGTGGTCTATTCTATTCTGCCGGATACCACACGGCGTGCTTATTACTTACTGAATATGCATAAAAAATTTCATAAAAATCTGTCAAGCCTTTTCGAAGGAGTATAGTACATTGTGACATGACAATTTTATATATGAGATAAGAGAATTTTATATATATTGTCCTCTTTCAAAAGAAAAAACCGCAATATTTTTACCTTATTTGTTGTCTCAGTACATAAGTGTCTTTCTGTCTGTTACACTTTCAAGGCTAATCCATTGAAGAAATATTTTTTAATTTCGGCACAATCGAAGCTTACATACCGGACTAACACATATACTACATAAACTTTTGATATTTCTACTAGCGAAGGTAAAGTAGCTTAATAATCTTATCGTCGTAAATAAATCTTACTTTTTTTTTTAATAACGTACTATTTTAAAGCAACCCCCCATTCGACCCTCTTGGGCATTATTAAACTTTGAACTCTCATTAGAAACTGCATTTCCCATCATAAGACGACATAAATATCGGTACATTTTTGTTCCGAAATAAAACACAACGCCAAATATTAAACCTGTCTACAGAAACTATCGCATTAAGTGTAAGAAATATGCGTAGGTATACGTTAAGAATATTACATAGTAAAAAAGTAAAGTAACAGCCTGTTACTATGCCCACTGCTGGGCTAAGGCCTCCTCTCTCCGTTTTTGGAGAGAAGGATTGGAGCTAAGACCTACCACGCTGCTCCAATGCGGGTTGGTAGGTTACACATATCCCTAGAATTCTCTAGAGATATGCAGGTTTCCTCACGATGTTTTCCTTCACCGAAAAGCGTGTGATAAATTGCAATTATCAATTAGACACATAAGTTTTAATAGAAAAAGTCATTGGTGCCTGCCCGGGGTTTGATCTCATGTCGTCTCTAGAGAGTCGCACGGTCTCACCGCTAGGCTGTCACAGCTAGAATAATACATAGTTGAAGATTATTTGGATGATAATAACGCTTGAATTTGCAAAACCTTTTAAATTCACACAAGATTGCGGTTAAGTAATGTAAATTGAAAATAGTTATGAGATTGAGCGCCGAGTTCCTTGCTGATTCTTCTCAATAAGAGCAATATTCCGAACCAGTTGTCCTTTCCTTGAGGATTCAAAAGTACTTGTTACAGCTTATTTCAATAAACATGAATTTGATTTGATATGAGAAATAGTTATACGTAACAATTATAACCACAATACTCAATACCAGCTTACAATTACACATTGTACGAAACCAAAGCTATTAACATACATATCAGAAACATACAAAACCTCATTATATACGTACATAATGGTATTACGAGACGCAATTATATGTATGGCTTTATTAGTTTAATACTGGAGCATGATCTAATATTTAATACAAAATATTTGAATACAGGCACTATAACAAAACTACCTCGCTATAATCCGCACTGGTTAAGCGAATGCATGCAAAGCTAATGTGTATGAAGCAGGCAAAATCTACGAATCTTATACATGCAGGACAAGCCACCACACGCACCCCAAGGCTCCTCCACCAGCAACAAAGCACACAAGCAGCACACACACCCACCACCACAACAATCTCGACGATCGTTTCGCTCCAAAACCGAAGCATCATCAGGAGGATAGGCTCCACGACAAAATCGCAATGCATTGCGATATGGAATATGGAATTTATTATATATATTGTTTATTATATATTGTAATATGGAATTCCGCAAAGTAACGCATGCTTCTATAAATCATAATATTCCAATATGCGCGTTTACATCAAAACTACGTTTGGCATAGGCTTTACCTGCGTTATTGCTGATTAAGGTGAAAGTGCGTGTTTGCGTGCGTGCGTGCGTGCGTGTTGTTTGTCTAACCCTTTTTTATTTAATTGCGCTCCAGGTTATTCGTGTTTTTTTCTATTCCATCCATTTTTTTGCCCAACATTCTGATCCATGCAATACGACAGGCTTTATGACCGTTTTATTTATGTATACAGTAGAACTGTAATATTATGACATAGTCATACTGCTAACAAAATTTAGGACGCAATAGTGACCTAGGTCAGTGTAGCTAGCTGTATACAAATTAATGTCTCAAGTGTAACTACAAAACACAACTGCAAGAGTAAATAATTACCGCACTTTGAACGTAATTCGTACTTATTTATTCATGGTTTGCTCTCAGTAGATTAAAGTGAATAAAATTCACATTTGAGCTCGAATGTAAACAAAGGATTGTTTAAAAATTACTTTTTCGTATTGGTGTTTTGTATTTTCGTTTTAATTACCGAAGTAATTGGTACGTGCTCTGAGTGCTCGTAGCACAGAGCAATTGGAGGATAAGTAACAGAGACTGCATTAAGCTTATTAAAAATTTAATGTAGCAATTGCTCTCTGGATGAATTATATTTTCTTTCTGCTCAATGTATTTTGAAATGCTAATTTATATCATACTTTACATTTTCCTTTTTCGAAATACTGTACAATTTATAACAATTTTAATAATATTGTGCGCGAGAGTAATTAGTCCATAGAACGTACAACAAAGTTTTATAAATGATTTGTATTTAAAGTGATATAAACCAAACTTTTTCCTCCCAATATAAAATAACAAATTCTTATATATATTTAAGCTCAACTGCATCCAAATTAAACAGAAAAAATCCGTATTCTCATATAAAATACAAAATAATGCTCCGTGTATAATCTACATTACAGTTATAGAGATGTTTTCTAATAAGTTTCCTTTTAGAAGTATAATAGAGAAATAATTTTGAAAAGGAAGTAATATTTTTGAGTCATAACCTATTGAAACAAGTAACAACAACATATCCTTCTTAACATTTTGCGTCTAAGTTTACTGAACATATTGCAAAATATCTATTTTCAATTCATTATTTTAACAATAAACATTTATTATATAAACAATAAATCTTGGACTATATTTAAAAATACCTGTAACTAATAAATTCGCAAGCGGCGACTCTTCATAAAACGGTCACAAAAAGAGTATAGTACGCGGCAATAAATAATGCACATCGAGGCTAAGAGAGAGAAATCGGCTAATTCTGCTTCATAGAGCATTGTCTCTGTCGCACAGACTGACGAACCCGACTGAAACGTCACATACTAATTGAGTGACAGTGACAGCGCTCTACGAAATCGAACTGGCCGGCTGTTTCGTTCTAAACATCGATGTGCATTATTTAATGCCGGGTACCATACGTCTAACCAGTAATTATAACCTGAGTCTTTATCGAACTTACAGCTTTATAAGGTGAGATGAGCCAGATAAGATGCATCATCGAGGGTGTGAAATCCTTAGAATGAAGAACAAAATCTCTACTATCATCTGAGAACGTCGCTCTACGGATACTTCATCTGCGGCCGGCTTCATTGTGGAGTGTGATTGCGACTCGAGAGCTTTTTAGGTGGAAGTAACTAATATAAGTTTAATTTTAATGTATCCCAACTTTCGCCAAGTAAAACTTCAAAGAGCGTTTAAAAGATCAGATACGAGCTGCATGTCAAGGAGTCTATGAAGGGTCACGTTCCCCATGAATTACGACTGTACGCACAAGTTGCTTTTGCAGTTTTTTAGGGCGTGACCAACCGATTTGTAAAGACAATATTTGTGTTAACTCATCGGTTTGTACTAGGAAACATACTTGAAAGTTCTACATGTTCTATACATTGCTCTGTTCATTCAACTAATTGACCGGACCGCGAGAAGAATTCCATTATTCGAAACAACAAGAGCTCCTAATGGAAATTAGCTCCCCTAGCTAATTGCCATGAATACGTTTAACATAAATCAACGGTGTTTTAAAAAACATGACTTACTGGAAGTGTGGAACATTCCAGCAAGCGAGGCGAGGCCATATAAATTTGAATATGGTTAACTTATTACTGCAACCCGTGTAAAATTTAACCGAAAGACTTGAAAACTTGTATTCAGCATTTTACTTCAGCAACTTACTCTATTAACCTATACTATATCAAATAAAGTTGTTACTTGTATATCCTACTGCTGCCACTTTTGACTTTGTTTATCGTCAGGCCATCAAACTTATAAGTAACGAGAAAGTTTTGCAAGCAAAATTTTGCAACTCAAAATATAAGGAAATGATTTAGTAATCTAAAATTTAGAAAATATATTCCTACTAGGGCTACGAAAAAATAATCGATGTTTATAATATCGATTATTTTATTATTATAATGAACACTTAATAATCGATTTACAAAATATCAAAAATTACTTTTTAAGAAATCATTTATAAATAAATATAAGTAATTTAGTACTTGTGTTATGGGTGACGGACTATTGGTAGGATATATTACATATATAATTTTAAATACATACTTAAATACCAATATATGTACACCCAGTTTCGAAGAACCGCCCGCGGCGGGATTCAAGACCGCGGAGCTGAAGGCAGGGTCACTAGAATTAGGTCAGGATATAATTTATTTTTGACTTTCCTTTTTACTTTGACTGATGAAATCAATATAGCCAAGTTTTAACATATTTAATCGAATTTTGCAAACCGCGCATGTGTAATTTCTTATAAAGTGGACCGGTATGAGGTCCACTGAAGCCACAGTTGGTGAGTGTAATCAGGATAAGCAGACAACCGGCTATTTCTCCCCTCCGAATAATCGCCTGACCTTTCACTGAGAGGCTTCTCTACAGGGTATGGCGTCCAAGCCGCTCCGGCCAGATTATAATATCAAAGTCACTTTTATTCGTGGAATCACTATTGTAATAGTTCTTCTATAATATTAGAGTAACCGAACACCGATATTAAGGCGCTGAACAGAGCCAAATAGGCTGACTTTAAACACGTTTTTAACAAAAGCTATAGGGATGACGATTAAAAGAAAAATATATGTTAATATACATCATATCTCAGAGAGAATGTAAGATTTCAAAACATGATTACGATACTTTTTTTCGATAAAAAAAAATGGTAAATAGACCTCTGATTTTTACTTTGATCGTAAATATCTCTAATATTTATCAACAAAAATTGGTAAAATTAATAAGACTAATAAATCATTATAATATAAAGAGAATGTAAGATTTAAATTTTGAATTAATTAAGATATTTCATTCAAATTAAATATTTTTTAGAAAATAGCAAAACTGAAACGAGTCATCGTCTCGCTTCTCTTTTACATCTATGAATATAGACAGTGATCGCTGAGGCGCGCTGCTATACGGACGTGTGTCGCTAGCTGCCGCCTTTTGTGACTATTCCTTGTTGATAATATGTCCTTTTTTAGGTGTTTAGTTATAGTTTCAGCATACTTAGTTTTATAAGATTAATTAGACATAAGTTTTTTAAATAAATTGTACAAAAAAAGTTTGGATAAAATAGTGTACACCTACAATGGGTGTTAAAAAATTAAGTTTGTCGCTACGCCGTCGCAGAAATTGTGGGCGTGGCTTATATGCCGAAATCTGAATTTACGCCAGCTCTGTTCAGCGCCTTAACAATAATTGACACCGAGTACCAATTCATCCGATTGCGCGACCGAACTGAAAAATTTTCGTATTACAAAAAAGAGCCATACGTGGCATCTACAATTTAAGTCCACGTGATTCCCTGCGATAGAAGTTCAAGGAAATAGGTATTCTTACATTTGCTTCACAGTATATTTTAAACAATGTAATTTTTGTACATAAAAATATAAAGAATTATAAAACGATAGGTGATGTATATAATAGACAAAGTAGGAACCGACATAAGCTTGCAAAGTAAAAGCTAGCAAAAGTACGTAAATCGTTTGTGGGTTTGGGTATAATAGTCTATAATAAAATTCCGAAATCAATTTTGTCCATGCCATTACAGCAGTTTAAAAACACTGTTAAAAAGAGGCTGATACAGAAAGTCTACTATACTGTCGAAGATTACTTGGATGATAAGAGGATGTATGGATATAGCTGCACTTCTACCCTGTACTAGACAGAAATAACTAAATGTAACTAGTTTTAAGATTTATATTTTAAAAAGTAACACATGTACAAAGGCGAAGTTATCCCTAAAAGGGATCTCGTCCGGTCAACCTTTCAGTAACAGAAGGAAAAAGACAAGAAGTGAATAACGGGCAATATAGAAAGAAAGAAAAAAAATAACGAAAAACTATGTAGGAACCTAGATTAATATTTGCACTGACTGAAATTATTAATAATATAATTTATTATTGATATAAGATTGATAATTTTATCTTTATTTTATGTTATGTATCTTTAAAAAAAAAAAATGTTTTATATGGTTAATTTTTGTGTCCTGTTTTAATAATCATAAAGAACAATAATCCAATTTAAAAATTTTTGTATTCTGTTCAAGTTAATTTAGGTTTAGTATCTTTATTATATTAAACATGTTAAAAATATAATTGCCATATTAGCCGAGCAAACGGTATCTTCGTTTTAACTGCCACTTAAAATCTTTCGGTTACAATGTAATTAACCTAACGCATGCCTAAATAAATAAGAGCTCAAAACTGACTTTAATGAAACACACCCCCATTGTTAATTATGCCCGTTCTGGAGTAAATTTATTTATTCTGTTATAAATTACACTCCTTGTTAGAAAAAAATATAATGAAAACATTAAAATAAGAATAATATTTTATGCCTTAAGTATGTTATTATTTTAGATTTATCTCTCATTTAGAGTAAAAGTAAAGTAAAGCAGCGGCCTACAATCCCACTGCTGGGAATAGGCCTCTCTCCGTTTCTGGAGAGAAGGGTTGGAGCTAAGACCTACCACGCTGCTCCAATGCGGATTGGTAGGTTACACATATCTCCAGAATTCTCTAGAGATATGCAGGTTTCCTCACGATGTTTTCCTTCACCGAAAAGCGTGTGATAGATTGCAATTATCAATTAGACACATGAGTTTTAATAGAAAAACTCATTGGTGCCTGCCCGGGTTTGAGCTCGTATTCCTCACGAAAGAGTCGCACGGTCTCACCGCTGGGCTATCACATGTCATTTATAGAACGCGGCAATAAATAATACATACGAAACTTAGAGAGAAAAAATCGGCTTGGTTCTGCTTCATAGAACATTGTCTCTAACGCACAGACGTACCCGTGTGAAACGTCATATACTGAGTGACAGTGACAGCGCTCTACGAAACCGAACTGGCCGGTTGTTTCGTTCTAAACATCGATGTGCATTATTTAATGCCGGGTACTATACTAGCTTTTACCCGCGACTTCGTTAACCGCTGAGTCTTGGAATAAACAGCAGCTTCTGTCACTCACCAACCCTGCACATGACTGGCTCGTTGGCGCAATGGGTAGTGACCCTGCCTTCAGCTCCGCGGGTCGCGAGTTCGATTACCGCCGAAGGCCAACATTTTCTATAAACACTTTGTTGGTTCTCCGAGCCTGGGTGAGTATTTGTATTTACGTATGTATTTAAAATTATATATGTACTATATTACCAGTTGCCTGTCACCCATAACACAAGTATTAAGTTACGTACTTTGGGGATGGACGACCGTTTGTGTAAGTGTCCCATATATTTATATTTATATTTATAAATATCACCATCACAAATCAGATCGATCCTGGGGGGGGGGGGGTAATGAAATTGCAATTACAAAATTTATCAACAATTTACTAACATTAACTTCGGTATATATCATTTGCAGTGGAAAAAGTTGAAGGAAAACTATAAAAAAATTGTAAAAACCTTTCTAAAAATTGTAAAATCTTTTAAAGTCAGTCTATAAAATCTTTAACTTACAAACTGAACTTTAAAACATTATGTTTAAAAATACTTGATATAATGATAATAGATGGCGTTATATATACAAGCTCTACCCGCGACTTAGTTCGCGTCAAATCAAATGTTAAGATACCTTTGGGATTCTGTCGTGGAGTCTATGTCCTAATGATGCTTCGGTTGCAGGGTGAAACGATTGATGAGTTTGTGTTAGTGAAAGTGTGTAGTGCTTGTGTAATGTGGTGGCTTTGGTGGAGGTTTGTGCATGCGTTTTTACGCTCCCTGCATGTATCGGGTATGAGAATGGATAGTCCGCTCTACTTTTAGCATTAAATATATTTTCTATTTACTTAGTCGTGGATTATAGAAAAATAATTTCATTCTTACTTTAGTGTTAATATACCCTCAATAAAATCTTATACATGCATGCTGTACAAAAACGAAAAGTGGGATTTTTTATGGTAGCCCGGTACATAAGTTCCAAACGTTCCAAATTTTGACAATATTCGTTCAATGGATAAGCAGTGAAAATATGACAGACAGACTGTAGCATCTACACTCATTTTAAAACAAAGTCCCAAAAAGCTGTCTGTCTGTATGTCATTCATTTTCTCAAAATCAACTCAATGGATTTTTGTACGGATTTCACCAAGACATAGTGCAATACTTCCGGATGGTTTAAATAAATAGTACATATCGGTATTATGTAAAATTGTGTTGAAAAGCAGTTTTTTAGCGCGCAGCTGCTAAAAAACTTGCTTACTGCGAACTTTAGTCGCGTGCGCTGCGTAAACCAGCAGAGGTACGCTAAAGTAATGTACTAGAGAATTGTAGATCTATGAAATACTACAAAAAAAGTCCGCGATAGCATGTCTCTGCATCAGCGTCAGCATGTCTCATGTCTCTATCTCTCACGGTTAGCTCACAATAACTACTTTTATGCTCAAAATTTCAAAAATTCGGGAAAAGTTTCGTAAATCACTCAATGGCACAGGTAGTTTATAATAGCTTTCTTATTTGATCATATCAGAGAGAACGGATAACTCTTTAACATATTGCGAACTGTGCATGTGTTCTCGAGTTTTGTAGAATAATGACGCAATTTTGTTGCATTTAAAAAATTGATGTGAAACTTAAGTACTTATTATTATAATAAAATTAACTGCACTATTCTAAAAAAATGAAGATCCTTTTTTAAGAAGAGCTTTGCTTTACTATAACATTATAGACAAAAAGAATCTTTTAAATTATTCAACTGTGCTCCAAGAAGCTAATTTGTTACTTGTCGCGATCTACAATACTTGTCCTATATATACAATTTAAATTTAATATTCAAGCACAGTTATAAACCACCACACCAGAGCAGTTGCATTACTATACTAATCCAGGATATACGAGTAGCTTAGTCAGGTGGCTGAGACAAATTATTCTGCCCAACTTAGCTCAGTCTAGAGTTAATGAACAGTAGACAAGACGGCCCAAGATTAAATTATCTTTGAAATTGATGACACGTTTTCCCTTTATACGTTTTAGTCGTCCTAATTGAGTTTCGGGTACTCTTTAATTTAATAAAATAATGAGACAGCAACGTTTGTAAAGTTTGGCTGTTTATTGATAAAATTAAAAAAAAATGTAGCAAGTAACCTTTAACAATGTTGATTTATAAAGATAAAATAAAATTAATAAGGAAATAGAATTTAAAAGAATCTGTGAGGCCTTTGATGTCTGACTTTGATGAGTGACTTTGATACGTCATTACGACATCGGAAGGGTAGCGAGAAGCCACGACCAACCGACGTCAGAAAATTGGAACCTCATCTTCGCCGGCGAAGATGCTGTGTGTGGATTACGTTTTTCTGTTTTTGCGATCGTTATTTGATCGTCAGGGTCATATAGGACGTTTTTTGGACGCCTATATTTTCGTCAGACCTAACAGAGATGATTCTTTGTGCAAAAAGAAGCCAGCCATTTCGTCACCTGAAGAGGCAATTGACCGAGGTGTTAAAACGGATTATCTAATTTTAGTTATTTTACAAGCAATACAACAGAACTAACTACTTTGCTATAATCCGCAGGAGGATAGGCTCCTATCCTCCTGATGATGCTTCGGTTTCGGGGCGAAACGATCGTCGAGATTGTGGTGGTGGGTGTGTGTGCTGCTTTTGTGTGCGTTGTTGCTGGTGAATTGCGCCTTGGGGTGCATGTGGTGACTAGTCCTGCATGTATAAGGTGCGTAGATTTTGCCTGCTTCATACACATTGGCTTTGCATGCATTCACTTAACCCGTGCGGATTATAGCAAAGTAGTTAGTTCTGTTGTATTGCTTGTAATATGGAATTCCGCAAAGTAACGCCTGCTTCTATAAATCATTAGTTATTTTAATTCATATATCCTACATAAAAGTCATAAACATCTGTTAAATATCGATACATGTTCAGGTTCTAGATAGAAAATATTATCGCATAAATAATAGCACGACATCATATTTACTGCCTGTTATGGGATCAGTGGGATATTAAGTGAGCTGTTGCAGTATATAGCGGTTTTATTTGCTAATTAGTTTTTACGAGCGCCACCGCGCAACCAGCTTATGTCCTTAGGCGTTCGCCATTTTATTTTGCTTGATAATAATGAATTTTCATAATTTTTTATGATACTGGACAACTTTTCGGTTATTTCTTTATTGCAACGTTTAAAAATAATTGCTATGGGCGGATTCGATGCTATTTATATTATCTACTAGCCACACTGCAGCTGGTGTATTATGTAATGCGTCAATTGATTTTGAATTGAGGAATGCGTTTATGACATTGAATTCGTATATTTATTTTAAATAACGTAATTTTTGTACATAAAAATATAAAGAATTATAAAACGATAGGTGACGTATATAATAGTCAAAGTAGGAACCGACATAAGCTTGCGACTCCTGCTTTGCGCCTAGCAAAAGTACGTAAATCGTTTGTGGGTTTGGGTATAAGATTCTATAATAAAATTCCGAAATCAATTTTGGTCATGCCATTACAGCAGTTTAAAAACACTGTTAAAAAGAGGCTGATACAGAAAGCCTACTATACTGTTGAAGATTACTTAGATGATAAGGATGTGTGGATATAGGTGCACTTCTACCCTGTACAAGACAGTAATAAATAAATGTAACTAGTTCTAAGATTTATATTTTAAAAAAGAGCAACCGCCGAGTTTCTTGCTGGCTCTTCTCGGCAGGAACAGCTTTCCGAACCAGCAGTAAAGTTGACGATTCAAAAGCACTTGTTTACAAGTTTACTTGAATAAAGAATATTTTGCTTTGATTTGATTTGATTTGTATATGCTGTTTAATAAATAAATATATGGAACACTTACACACACTGTCCGTCCGAAAAGTAGGTAACTTCATACTTGTGATATGGTTAATAGAAACAACTGGTAAATACATATATAGTGATAGACATACACATATATTAATATTATACATAGATAGCCAATAATGATAATTATTTCATTGTAAGTGTGATTTGGTATTTATGATATTTTTATGCTGGCTGTTGAGGACATCTCTGTCTGGACGTTTTTAGCCAACCTTAGCGGTGGCAGCATTTTACTTATGATATAGCCAAAAAGAACCTTCTAAAATGTACTCCAAGAAGTTAATTTGATACTTGGCGTTATCTACAATTCTCCTCCAATATATACAATTTAAATTTCATATTCAAGCATTACTATACTTATCCAGGATATACGAGTAGCTTAGTCAGGTGGCTGAGACAAATAATCCTCCCCAACTTAGCTCAGTCTAGAGTTAATGAACAGTAGATAAGACGACCCTAGATATGTATATAGTGATATACGGTGGCAGCAATTTCATAGTGGATTCACTTACTACTGTTAGTTAGTGGTTACCAACAGCCATACCCTAAATAGATGTACAAAATTTTATTTCCCTACTGTTAACCATTGAGGAGTTTTCTCGTGTGGAGCCAATTCTGGCAACAGTATCAGATCATAAACATGCATTGTCATTGGGATTGGACTACTATGTAAAATTTCAGCTCAATAGGACACTGGGAACTGGTTCGTTTAACTTGAAAGATTCCACCTTCACATACAGACATATAATACATATAGTACCCGGTAATAAATAATGCACATCGAGGCTTAGAGAGCGAAATCGGCTAGATTCTGCTTCATAGAGCATCGTCTTTGTCGCACAGACTGACGAAGCCGTGGGTGACAGTGACAGCGCTCTACAAAACCGAACTGGCCGACTGTTTTATTGTAAACATCGATGTGCATTATTTAAAGCCGGGTACTATACATGTCTACTTAAACAAAGCTTTTAAAAAAATTATGACTTAAAAATGTTATACTTTAGCTGGTTAGTACAGAAGTTTGGATGTTAACTATACATTACGACATTTATAGTCTGTAAATTGTAATTAGTATTCGATGTCTAGAATTGTCTAGTAATACCAATTTACATATAGAAATATATTGCATGATTTCCATTGTAATGGGTAACCTGAAACGCTTAGGAAATTAGTCTTGAATAGATGGCAACCAGTTTAGGACAATGAACACCCTTGTATACGTTCAAACTTGCTAATTGCCACGTAGATAGTTAAGGTTTTGCTTTCTGCCGTACTTGAACACGCAAATACTGATTATTACAAATAGTGCAGTATTATTACCACTTTGATGAAATTTTAACATTAATAGTACAGAAACATCAATAATGGTTAAATATTCATTTTTAAATTTGAACAAATTATTTGTTTTAAATTATTATATGACTAGCTGTGCCAGTGGCTTCGCCTGCGTGGAAATCTTTTTTTTTTTTTTTTGTAGAAAATTTTTTTGTAGAATTCAAATTTTAAACATAAAAGTAGTTATTGTGAGTTAACTATAAGAGATAGAGACATACTGTCGTGGACTTTTTTGTAGTATTTTTATAGATCTACAATTCTCCAGTACATTACTTCAGCGTATCTCTGCTGGTTTACGCGACGCACTCGACTATAGCTCCTAGCAAGCAAGTTTTTTAACAACTGCGCGATCTCTTCATAAGACTGATGATCATTACATAATACTGATATGTGCTATTTACCAAAACTATCCGGAAGTATTGCACTATCTTTTGGTGAAAAGCGTACAAAAACCCGTTCAGTAGATTTTGAGAAAATCGATTACATACAAACAGACAGCTTTTTGGGGCTTTGTTTTATAATATGTATAGAAGATTTGTATGTAAACTGCATGTGTTAGCAAGTGGTGTGACAGTGCTACTTTTTCGACACCAAAACCACAGGCTCTATTGTATTTTTATAAATTTATTTCTAACGTGTCTCATTTTTTTATTCACGCACATCGTGATTAAAACAATTAAGTCAAGTCCAATCTGTAATTTAAAGAATGTCATGGCTTACGTCGAAAAAGTATATGAGCTATAATATATATTTAGTGTATATCATATGTGCTATTTACTAAAATAATTAAATTATGCTCTCCAGAAAACGAAAAGTCTCTCTCAGTATGCCCGGGTCGATCTGATAATTGTGATGAAGATATTTGCGAGGTTGGAGAGTGACAGATACTACTAAGTACTATTTATTTCAAGATACTGTCCACGCGAACGAAGTTACGTGTCAAATCTAGTAACGACGTAAACCCTTTCCATAATTTTGTGCTACAATTGAAAAACATGCACGCACGCCCCAAACCGAAAACGTCAAACTCTACGACCATAGATAATACACTAACCACGATGCTAACCAAAGACAGTGCTGCCAACTGACGTTTAGGGTGGCAATTATAAATACAGAAAAAAAAATTGTTACTTTTCAACGTATAAAATCAACAATATTAATGAAATCGCTTTTATACAGAACCACAATGGCGGTTGTGTAAAGAATTCTATACAACTTCGCTAATGCGTATAAACCAAACATTAAATGGATCCCATCAATCAATCATACAATGAGGCTCTTTTATTGTTCGAAATTATCATTTTACACAATAAATGAAATCACTCCTTAATTTTTATTAACAGATTTAACATTTATTATAATTTAACTGATTACTTAATACAAAAGTAATAATAACAATTATTTTGCTATAATCCGCGATACAGTAAATAGAAAATATATATAGTGGAAAATATTAGTGGACTATCCGTTTTTTTCATACCCGTTACATGCAGGATTCGTAAAAACACATGCAAATGATTACTCAATGCTAAGTAACAAATAAATAAATACTATTTTAGATTCATTCGACTTCGTCTATATCTTCGTATTTAAATCCCGATAAAAATAACACTTTTCGACTTCTCAATTATTCTAAAAATCATATAACTTTTGTATTAATAATAATAAAAAAATATTTAAAATGAACGACAGGCGTGCAGACGAATAGGGTGTACGACGGCCGATGAATAATCACTTCCAGTTTTATTTCATGGCAACACCGTCTTGAAATAAAAATATCGCGCCCTTTTGACTGAATGGTGGCACCATATTCATTTATCCATCTTACTTTTCTTGCATAAGCAAGAAAAGTAAGATGTCGCTCCGCAACAAAGTGACACTACAAAACTTGCATAAGACCAATAATGTCCTATGCGAGCGTTGCGTTCGCGCACGTTTCAAAGGTCAGATTGCTCAGGCTCCAAAGACTTCAGAACCGATTTATGCGGACAGCCACAGGGTGTCCGTGGTTCATGCGGAACGTTGACCTCCATAGAGACCTCGATCTCCCTACCATTACTCACCTCTTTAAACGTTTTTCGAAATCTTACTTCGAGAAATCTGAGGTACACTCGAACCCCCTTATTTCAGTTGCTTCTACCTACATCCCAGTTAGGTCCGACCATCGAAAATATAGACGTCCAAAAAGCGTCTTGTATGACCCCGACGATCAAATAACGATCGCCAACACAGATACACGTAATACACACACACAGCGTCTTCGCCGGCGAAGACGAGGTCCCAGTTTTCTGACGTCGGTCGGTCGTGGCTTTTCGCCACCCTTCCGACGCCGCAATGACTAATCTAAGTCACACCATCAGTCCTCCACTACACGTCGCCCTAAGCCGTGGTCCGGCCTCACAGGAGGCACCCTTAGGACGACGTTCCCCGACGCTAGTAGAGCTTCTGCGCTCTACTCCCTGCATTTCGCAACCTCGGCGATGCTTCTGCGCTCGTCCGTCCCGCCCGGTGACGCTGTAAAAGCCATTAGGGCTAACAGCATACAGTCAATTCGAAAAAAAAAAAAAAAGAAAAAAAAAAGACCATATTCAGCCTGTGTTCGTTATTCAAATAAAGTGTATCTCGGAGCTGGAATTGTGGTGTTTTATTATATCGGGTTATTGTAAAAAAAATAGCGATAACATAACAATTGTTATACTATTAGGTTCAAGATGCTTGCTTTACGATTGGCGTAGGTAATTAGAATGATATTGCGGAATCAAGTTTTTGTATTGAGTATTGAGTTAAGTTTCTAAATCCGAGAGTGGGTTGTTTATTTTTTTCGGCCACTAAGTAGTAATTTTAGTCCTAACGGCTTTTACAGCGTCACCGGATGGGTGAGCGCCGAAGCATCGCCGGAGTTTTAATACAAACTAATCGCTTATTTAAATTTTCTGCAAAACAAACGTTAGTGTGCATTTAAGATATAGCGCTATTTAGTTTGATTCGAATACTTACGTATTTGCGTTATACAATACTAATTTAAAATTAAACAATGTAATTTTGTATATAAAAATATAAAGAATTATAAAACGATAGGTGATGTATGTAATAGTCAAGGCCATGCCATTTCAGCAGTTTAAAACCACTGATAAAAAGAGGCTGATACAGAAAGCCTACTATACTGTTGAAGATTACTTAGATGATAAGGATGTGTGGATATAGGTGCACCTCTACCCTGTACGAGACAGTAATAAATAAATGTAATTAGTTCTAAGATTTATATTTTAAAAAGAGCAACCGCCGAGTTTCTTGCTGGTTCTTCTCGGTAGGAACAGCAGTAAAGTTGACGATTCAAAAGCACTTGTTTACAAGTTTACTTGAATAAAGAATATTTTGAATTTGAATTTATAACAATACTTAGTTATTTTATTATACATGCTGAGTTAGCCTTTAAGTGGAATATATTAGGTCCTTACATATGAAATTGGCGTTTTGTCGTACTGGCCACTTTGATCTCAAATATTACCTTTATGGTTAGGAATTCCAAATTCAAATTCATACAGCTATTTACTCATGCATTTGTGTTTCAAACCCTCTAATTCATTTGTTTTTTCTTCTTTTGTTTTTTTCTTTGTGTCACTCTGTTTACAAAATGGAAAACATGAAATATCGCGTTATTTACGAGTATGAGTTCCACCGTGGCACCAGTGCTGCAGAAACGGCTCGAAGGATTAATGATGTGTATGGTGACGTGTAGCAAAAGAAAACACAGTGCGTTTTTGGTTCCAACGTTTTCGTTCTGGAAATTTCGACCTGCAGAACAAGCCTCGTGGACGGCCGGAGACCAAAGTTGATAATGAAGAATTGAAGGCTATCGTGGAAGCGGATCCATCGCAAACCACGTCCGAGTTAGCTGCAGGCTCCGGTGTTAGTGATAAAACTATTCTAATCCACTTGAAGCAAATTGGGAAGATGAAAAGGTGGGTACCTCATGAATTGAGTGAAGCAAACCGACAAACGCGCGTCGACTGCTGCGTTACGTTACTCAACCGGCACAATAATGAAGGAATGTTAAATCGAATCATTACCTGTGATGAAAAGTGGATCCTCTACGATAATCGGAAGCGCTCATCGCAATGGCTGAGCCCTGGCGAACCAGCCAAATCCTGCCCTAAGCGAAAATTGACTAAAAAAAAGTTGCTTGTAAGTGTTTGATGGACTAGTGCCGGTGTCGTTCACTACAGCTTTCTTAAATCTGGCCAGACGATTACGGCAGATATCTATTGTCAGCAACTGCAAACCATGATGAAAAAGCTAGCTGCTAAACAACCGAGGCTGGTCAATCGCTCTAGGCCACTGCTGCTTCAGGACAACGCTAGACCACACACTGCACAACAGACGGCTACCAAATCAGAGGAGCTTCAATTAGAATGTCTTAGACATCCACCGTACTCTCCGGACCTTGCTCCAACAGATTACCATTTTTTTCGCAATTTGGATAACTACTTGCAAGGAAAAAATTCAACTCCGATGGGGCAGTCCAAACCGCCTTCAAAGATTTTATTGATTCCCGCCCGAATGGTTTTTTTAGTAAGGGGATCAATGAACTACCTATGAGATAGCAAAAGTGCGTACATAGCAATGGTACATACTTTGATTAATTAAATATATTTCATTAAAAAAAAAACGACTTTATGTTCCTCCCATAGAAAACGCCAATTTCATATGTAAGGACCTAATATAATAGAAAACTGTAATTTACAAATGTATATTAGTGTAAATAAAACTAAATTGGATATCAAGTTGGCTTCCTAATAAATACATAAACTAATAATATTACTTTTAGTTATCATAATTATTCACAACAAATAATTTATATTCAAATTCAAATTCAAATTCGCGAGTTTCTATATAATTACACATATAAAAGAAACAGCAACTAAATTATATTTATTTAACACCCGCAGTAATAGCCTTCGAGTATGAATTTTAAATTCATTAAAAACATAAGGATCCAAAAATTTGTAGCTGACTTTTATAAAAAAGCTTTGAGTGTGAAGTTGCCAATGAAAAGATCTATGCTCGTAGTTACGCTTACGAGTATCTCTACGTGATCAAATCAGGCGAAATCTCTCTTTTCTCGAACGACGAAATGTAGCTCATAATAAGAATTATATTTCGGGAAGAGCTCCCGCCGAGTTTCTAGCCGTTCGGTAGGAGCAATTTTTAAGGAGTTGACAATTCAAAAGCACTTGTTTACTTGCATTTAGTTGCATAAAGAATATTTTGAATTTGACAGACCTAAAACGCGGCGTAAATGTTAGAGAAATAAGCCCACATGAATGTTATAGCCTAGAAGACGATACGATCTCAAGATCGCTTTAACGTCAGTTGGTCGTGGCTTCATCAAAGGCATACCATCAGCCCTGCACTACGCGTCGCCCTAAGCCTTGGGTCACCTGTACAGGCGGCACCCTTAAGACGACGTTCCCCGACGCTAGTAAAGCTTCTGCGCTCTATATTCCGCATTTCGCAACCTCGACGATGTTTTCGCGCTCGCCCATCCCACCCTGTGACGACTAGGGTTAACAGCATAGTCTGTTTGAAAAAAACAAGGTCACAAAGGACCGTGGCTCCGTGCATAGAATGTGCATTGAAATCCCATATTCAACAACAGAGTTCCATGAGTTGGCGTTGCTGTGGCTCAGTCTGGTTTTAAATTCCCTTAGAAACATAATTCAACAGGTAAAAAAGAACTATAAACATACACACAAACATCCATTTTTATAAATAAGAAGATAAAATAACTTCTAAACAAAGTAATCTTTTATAACGGTATACCAGCGTTTTAGAATATTTTTGATTGGTGTTCCAACGATGTGGCCTATAGAAATGACCTCAAATTCACTTATGAATCATCCACTTAATCCGAGCGTGGTTTTGTTAAACAGGGCCATTACTTTAATGAAATCACTTCAGCGTACATTTATTGCCGATGTCATGTTCAATAGTTATAAAGGAACTTTTCGAGAAATAATTTTTAGTATAAAAATGGAACTATTTGTTACTCTTACATTTCGACGATCTTGTAATTCAGATAGAAAACTCTCATAAATTTTCGACTACATCTGAACGTGTTTTTGTAAAACGATCGAGAATGTTCGGTGCCATTACCTAAATGAAATCGCTTTTGGCGTTGAAAATTTATTGCATGGTATATTGTACAAAAAATCCTGTAAAAGATGCGAAACACATCCGGTATACTCAATAAAATTTTGTATGGTTTTCACCAAAAGGAAGTATTGTACTATAATACTTTCCGTATGGTTTAGGTAAATAGTGTATATCGGTAATATGTGAATTGTGTCGAAGAGATCGCGCAGTCGTAAAAAAACTTGTTTGCTGAGAGCTTTAGTCGCGTGCGCTGCGTACACCAGCAGAGATTCGCTAAAGTAATGTAGAGAATTGAAGACCTATAAAAATACTACAAAAAAGTCCACGATAGCATGTCCCTATCTCTTATGGTTAACTCACAATAATTACTTTTATATTGAAAATTTGATTTCTAGAAAAAAAATTTGACACGCTGATTTCCACGCGGGCGAAACCGCTGGCACAGCTAGTTATATATATGGTATCGATTTAGGAAAAAAGGTTTACCTCAGATAAAGTAGAATTGTATCAAAACTTCACTAAAAGGGGTTTACACTTATAATGTTTGCAATAATCAAGGATTATATGATTTATAGAAGCAGGCGTTACTTTACGGAATTCTATATTACAGAAACTATAACAGAACTACTTCGCTATAATCCGCGCGGTTTAAGCGAATGCATGCAAAGCTAATGTGTATGAAGCACGCAAAATTCACGTACCGTACACATGCAGGACAAGTCACCACATGCATCCTAAAACGCCTCCACCACATGTAATTTTACAATAGTACACATTACCTTTGCATGCATTCACTTAACCCGCGCGGATTATAGCAAAGTAGTTACGATATAGTTTCTATCAAGGATTATTGAAAGGAAAATGAAGTATTCACTGAAGTATTCAGACATAAATAAAAACAAATGTTAAAAGTCAGAATAGAACATTAAAGCTTTAATCGACACATTTCTTTTCAATTAAGTGCGTCTAAGCTGTGATAGCCCAGTGGTGAGACCGTGCCACTCTCTAGAGACGAACACGGGTTCAAACCCGGGCAGGCACAAATGAGTTTTTCTATTAAAAACTTATGTGTCTAATTGATTGATATTTGCTATTTATCACATGCTATTTATTTGCTTTTCGGAGAAGGAAAACATCGTGAGGAAACCTGTTTATCTCTAGAGAATTCTAGGGATATGTGTAACCTACCAATCTGCATTGAAGCAGCGTGGTAGGTCTTAGCTCCAATCCTTCTCTCCAAAAAACGGAGAGAGGAGGCCTATTCGCAGCAGTGGGATATTAACAGGCCGTTACTTTACTACTTCTTACTTTACGTGTCTCTTGCCATGTATTATTATTATTTAACTAAGATATTAAAGGAAAAACTAAGAGGTTCTTCCTTTAATACATTGATGGTTGTTTTAAAATAATCCTCTTCTAGATATTTTCGCCCAAATATAATATTCATTGGTACATGGATTAAATATTTCCATTAATTTACCTAATGAACACATTCGAGTATGAATTAAGCCGATAATTGGGGACAATCTGTGATATTGAATTGCGGTTTTATTGATTTGAGACCGAAGCGGATATCCGAACAGAATAATAAGCAAAATATTAAAGCCCTAGATTTAATGCACACTCATTTTTCAAGAATGTATATTTTTCTTTACAATGTAGTTTTTTATACCTTCCTGATAATTTTAAACAATTTTTTAACAAGGTTAAGCGTTTTATTTTTTATAAGGTTAATTATGCCTAAGCAACAACGTTCACAAATCTAATCCATACTTTAAATTTAAAATAGTGTTAGTTCTAAGTTTGACACTTATTAAAGGCCTAAACAACATTTAATTCCATTAGAAAACATTGACAAATAAAGATAGTACTTACCCTTTTTAAGATATAAGAAAAAGGCAAAATAATTATGTAATTAAAAAATGAAAAAAATAAAAACTCGAGTAGTTTTTATCTCCTACATCTTTAAAATCTAACAAAAAATGTATAAAATGGTTTAATAATAATGAATATATGGATATATTCCATAAAAATTAAAAACACTGTGTTCTTAGTTTTCCATACCAGTGATATGAATACGAAATTTTGTTTCCTTATTCGTCTTCATTTACATCCGAACGAAACTAACGATTCTTATGGTTTATTTTTATATTTCAATGACTAAAGATTGACATAGATGTCCTGGCAAAGCTATTTAGTAGCGAATATCATAAAATTCGGAAGTATATCCAACAATTTTTTCCCCCTATTACGTCAAAAGAAACAAAAAAATTATTAATTCATTTTTTCCTCGTTTCCTCATGTATGCTTCACTTCACGCATTTTACTTCGCTTCAACTCTAATATGCTCCAATGAATCAAACACAAAGACGTTTTTTACCTAAATTACGATTTCATTTAAATCGACGTTTGATTTTAAGGAAATCCTAGAGTGTTTATTATTTGTTGTTTTATATTCCAACTTTTAACTTTGTATTTTTTTATTTTGAATTATAAACGAATGTCCATAATCCAAGAAACAACGTAATCTTTCAGATAAATTCTTATCTTGCAATGTTATTATCAAGCCCATGTTGAATTGTTAATGACAATTAGGCACAAGTTGTTTATTGAAAATTCTTAATTATCACGGAAAGTCTGAAAAATTCGTATATCACAGTTTATATTAGAATAAATGGCTGCAATCAAAATAAGATTTACATTACATTTAACATATTCATTTCCAAACTATTTCACAAAATTATTAAATTTTTATTAAATCTTATTGTTTATTATAATTGTAAACAATAAGATTTAATATTAACTAAATACTAAGATTTAGCCCCCGTGCTGCAATATGTAAATATTAATCCTTTCAAAATTTTTGCTAACATCTTTTAACGTCTTTACACAATTTATATAATATAAAACTTGTTGCGAGATTTATCTGTGTAGATCAAGTAGTAAATTAAGTTACTTGATCTGTTTGATTTTAATTACTATTAACTAAGTTAAAACTAAGTAACACGAGTACCTTCATCTCGTATATCTATCGACTAACTTGTTCTTATTGATTGTATTTAAAAAAAACTAAGTTCAAAGTAAGTAAATGAAACCGGTCCAAATAAAATTCTCCTATAGCTAACAGTGATTTGGCTCTTCACTACTCAGAAAAACTATATTAAACAACCAAGATAAAAGTTTCGCGACTTCAAGGTTATTGTAAGTTGACTAAAGTTGTTTTGAAGTTTACAGATGCAGTTGGTGCAGTGTAGGATAAGAAGTGATAAAGAAAGCAACGTTAAATCTGAGGATATTACACGGGAAGAGAGTAGCAAAGTTGGTATTGTTCACGTGTTTGATAAAACTTTCAAATTAAGCATGTATATACCAGCTTGAATAAATTTAGTAAGTTTTAAAACTACTTCTTTCTATTTTTTTTTAAGTACGTATCTCTTTGGTAATATTATATTCAAAAGTCTATCTGTGAGAGCTTTGAAAAAAGCAACTGACGGGTTACTTAGTAGATACGAGCTTTTTTGATGGTATAAACAACTTTCTCAATCAGCAGTAAAGTTGAGGACTGAAAAACAGCTTTGCGATTTTGTCGTGGAGTCTATCTATCTCCTGATGATACTTCGGTTGCGTGGCGATACGATTGTTGATTTTGTGATAGTGAACGTGTGTAGTGCTTGTATATTGTGATGGCGATGGTGGAGGTTTGTGCATGTGTTTTTACGAATCGTGCATGTATCGGATATGAAAAAATAGATAGTCCACATTTACATACATTTAGCAAAATATTTTTATTATTACTTTTGTATTATGGATCTCAGTAAAGTAACGCCTAATTCTATAAATTATTTGAAAAGCACTTATGTAAAAAATTATTTGAATAAAAATTTATTTAGAATCCGAATTTGATTAGCCGCTCAATTCATACTAAATATGAAACACAAACTGTACACGCAACTTTACTTGAATTTCCAAATGTAGGTATTTGTTTAATAATGTATTTTATTTTTTCTTACTAATGTGAATATATGGGACACTTACACAAACGGTCGTCCGACCCCAAAGTATTATTACTTGTGCTGTGAGTTACGGACAACTGGTAAAAATACTACATATATAATTTTACATACATACTTAAATACAAATATACACCCAGGCTCGAAGAACCAACAATTTTATATAGAAAATGTTGGCCCTCGGCGGAATCAAACCCGCGACCCGCGAAGCTGAAGGCAGGATCACTGCGCCAACGGGCAAGTCGAATTTTGATACTATAGGTACATAATAGGATATAATCCGGTAATACGCTTCAACTATACCATCATTTTCCTGCCCACTCTAAATTCGTTAATGGTTTGGTTAGTTATTTTACCACCGGCCGCCTGCCTGACGTCACCTTACCTTAGGCGTCTTTTAAGACACCTCTGTAAGATGTGATGGTCTATTCATATCAAATTTTATAAAATATACTGCACATACGGATCAGCTGTAATAGCTTAACAGGCAAACTGACTTCCGCAATTATAATATTAGTATGGATTTCACAATAATAAAGAAAATATATGAAAATCATCATCATCGTCCTGCCTTTATCTCACTCTAAGTGACCCCACTTATGTTATCAACACAACATAACATAATAATAACATAACATGTTTATACCACAACATGTTATAAACATGTTGTCACGTGATTCGGCTACGTATTTTACGACCGGCCGCCTGCCTGACGTCAACTTACCTTAGTCGCCTTTAACGACACCTCGGTAAGAAATGGTGGTCTATTCTACTCAGCCGGATACCACACGGCATAAGAAAATATATGAAAATATACCCATCATAGTTACCTTTCAAATATCCATAACAATTAGAATTTCAATACTAACTGGAGGCGAATCACTGTGATACCCATACATCGTAACTTTATTAGCGTTTGGAATGGATTTCGTACGTATGCTTTATCCCGTTCATAACTCTAGCGTTTAAAGCCGGTAAATCACTTTAACACGCCTATACCTTTTGTGTCCATTATTAATTTATCTCCCCCATATTGGAATTTCATAACCAGTAAAACGAGGAGCGAATGAATAAGAGAACGGCCGATTGGGAGAGTAATAAAAGTCCGGAAGAACGAATGTGTATCGATACAAACGAGTGAACGTTAAATAAACATACGCTTAACGTTCGGAATTTATTGAATGACGTGTAGCAGTAGTTTATCTTCAGCTTTAATCTATACTTATTATAAAACAGTCCCCAAAGCTGTTTGTCTGTATGGAATCGATTTTCTCTAAATCTACTGAACGGGTTTTGTGTACGGTTTTTACTAAAAGATGGTACATATTTTCCGAAATGCTTAGATTTATAGTTAACATAAACGGTTTTATGTAAATTGAGTTGAAGAGGTCGTTTTACAACAAAAGTAGTTTAGAGGGAGAATAGGTATGAAAAGCGTAGTAGGTAGGGTATCAGAGAGCCAGTAACCTGCCGAGACTCGAACGACCATTAGATGCTATACACTGATGACGTGAGGAAGCCGCACGTATAGCTAGTATAAATATAAATATATGGGATACTTAAACACACGGCTGTCCCTCTATAGAGTACGTAAGTTAATACTTGTGTTATGAGTGACAGACAACTGGTAAATATCATCATCATTCTCGGGCCCCTATCCCACTAAGTGGGTCGGCACATGTTTTGGCATTTTACGACCATACGCCTGCCTGATGTTTACTTACCTTAGTCGCCTTTTACGATACCTCGGTAAAAACTTACATAATTTTAAATACATACCTAAATACCCAAACCAGATCCAATCCAGAATATGCAGAACATTAATAATATATATACACAAATTAAAGCATTTCCACGCAAGTATAAACATGCATTCAACGATACACACACACTTCTCCTCACATGCAACGCATCTACATACATATTCGACCGCACACACACCAACACACACTCTCTCTCTCACACACACACACACACACTTCTCTGGCGTCCTTATTATAATAAGAATATTGTTAACAAAATTAAAATCCATAATTGGCTGTCAGTAAAAATTAAGTAATATTATGTAAATTAATATATTAAGAGCTGTGGATTTTGTTAAAGTAAATAAATAAACAAATAAATAAATAAAAACTCGAAGAACTAACAAATTGATTTTAGAAATGTTGATCCTCGGTGGGACTCAACCCGCGACCCCTGGAGGTGAAGGCAGGATTGCTGCCAGCTGAGCCAACGAGCCAGTCAATATAAAATGATGACAACCCTGAAATTGAAATTGATGATAACTGAGATTCCTGTAAAATGCTTCACAGCTTAATGAAATGAATGTGTGCAATCACATCTATTTTTGGTTCTTATTTTTAAATTATATACAAATGATGCAATGTATTTTGCTGCTTTTTATTATATATCGCTCGTAAACTGTTAGTGTCATAAAGTGACCCAGAAATGTGGGTCAACTACTTGTGCAAAAAAGTGTCGTCCTTATGGATTTGACTCCATCAGGCAGTCACAATGATGTCTAGATTTCATTGTTATTTAAACGTCAGAATCTCGCTACAATACTATCTATGCATTTAAATGAAATTTTAAAAAAATATTTTTTTTATTTTCTCGGTAAATGTTGCTTAATGGTAATAAGTGCAAAAGTCCAACATTTTTGTTTTTCTTGTTCTCATCCTCAGTAGTACAGATACATTTCGTTGTAAATAAAACAATATATATATAATAATATTTAAAAAATTATATTTATTAATTAAAAAATCAATCACGAAGTAACAGCTGAACGTATATGGATAGTGCAGGTTGCATTTAAGTATATTTCGTATTAACGCTGACTCGATATAACTAATAGATACTCTATCCTCTAGGACCTAGATCATAAAATTTCACTACACTCACACAGTTTAAATAAAACCGGGCGTATTGTTTAAACTATGTAAAATTTTTGAGAAGCCTAAAATTCATTTTATTGCCTTAGAAATTGGGTTGGTATCTTTTGGTTCTTAAGTCTGCCGTAAAATTCCAAAAATTGAGCTTAAGGGGTCTTGAAGGGCTTGACATAATAGAAGTCATTTACCTGTTAATATATATCTACATATAATACATCTAAATGCTGATAACGAAAGTTACAGGAATTTGCAATTCGAAATAGCTTGATTGTTGTTCCGTGTAATTGCCACTCCAGGATATTCAGACAGACATTGATCGACGCAATTAGTTGTTTTGCATCAATATCTCTCGATTACTAACCGTTGTAAATGTTATGTGTGTAGTTGTAATCATTTCATTAATTATTAATTTCACTTTTTGCAGCCGTTTTTTTTAAGCTGTGATAGTCCAGCAATGAGACCGTGCGATTCTTTTGAGAGGATCAGGGGTTCAAACCCCAGGCAGTGATGTTTTCTATTTAAACTTATGTGTCTGATAGTTCCAATTTATTACACGCTTTTCGATGAAGGAAAACATCGTGACAGAATTATGGAAATATCTGTAACCTACCAATCCACATTGCAGCAGTAAGATGGGTCTTAGCTCCAACCTAAAACTGAGAGAGGAGACCTGTACCTAGCAGTGAAATAGTAACAGGCCGTTACTTTATTTGTTAAGTAATAACAGTACAATATTTTTTTCTAATTTTTTATTATTTTATTTATCTTTAATTATATTTATTCCATGAATTGTTCAATTAAGATTTATTGTTGTTGTCGTTATACCATTTTTAAACACAGAATTAGCCGAGTTGTAAATAAACGAAGTACCCTCAAATGAAGAATTAAAACGAAACTTCAGAGCAGCGTTTCGATAATGTCATTCATGGAATAGAACGTCGGTTGTAGCTGCTCTTTCTGTAGTGATAAAACCGACTTTATTTTGAAATTATCTTACAAACACAATAATATATTATTACTATGTTAGTTAATATTGTTTATAGATTTAAAGACTATATATATGTATCTAAATATTGATGTATGTATTGGTGTATAATTATTTAAATATGTATTAGTGTGTAATTATTAGAATGTATGTATGTTTATTAAAATAAATACTTTGTGCACCGTCCTTTATACTCCTTGTCTCAGTTTATCTCTTAAGTAAAAGATTATTATTAGTAAAAAGGCCGCCTTTGCACTACTTAAAATTATTATTAAGATTTTCTGTATCTGTTCCATTGTCTTTTGTGCAATAAAGTATTTTTATTATTACTATTATTATTATTACATATTAATTAAGAAAATATGTTGATTTTTCATAATTGCAGATTTTAGTAACCAAACGAACACCGAAACGAAGGCTTGACATCAAATCGTGTTTAAAATTTAATTGTTTTTTATAAAGTAATTTATACATGTACTATGTAATTAAAGCAAAAAGTTTAATCAACGCCCAGCTTGTACCGCATTTATTTTTTGTATTTGTATTTTTTGCTAGCATTAAAAAAACGACAATTTCGACTCCACTAATGAAAGTTACATGTACAGTGTACATTGTACATTCTAAAAAGTGTTTTCCCCCAAAGCAGGAAATAGCGTGGAAGGATTGACACGAAAAAAAAATTAAAAGAATATATTATTTGCGTATTTTTTGCTATACCAATTAGTTTTCACAGCTTTTATAGGACTAGAAAGATTTCATTGTGTTTCAAGTGTCTTTCTGCGACCTTTTTGATTTGTGACTGCTATTATATCGGAGAATCGGCCAAGCCTAAAACGTTTCTTATAATTAGATATTTCATTTACCTTTTGCTGCATACGCCATGAGGAAATCTACTTACCTCTTAATCAGCCGTTGATAGCAATTAATTTAATTTATTAAAGTAAGCTTTATTCAAGTAAGCTCCTCTGCCGCCATATTGTTAAGCACCTACCACCCAGAGAGGCGATGCTTCCATATAAGCCGCAGCCAGCCTGTACAGGACGGTAATTACTAATTGTAACTAGTTATAAGAATTATATTTTGAAGAGAGCAACCCTTGAGTTTCTTGCTGGCTCTTCTCAGTCGGGGCAGCTTTCCGAACAGCAGTAAAATTGACGATTTAAAAGCATTTGTTTGCAAGTTTACTTGAATAGAGAATATTTTGAATTTGAATCCTCAATGGAGCCGCGTGGTGGGTCTTAGTTCCAACTGCTCTCCAAAACAGAGAAATCGCCTATGCCCAGTGAGATAGTAACATAATATCAATACATCAATACAGCGTGATAAGTAATTGATTAAGCAATTAATATGATCGCAGTGACATTAATAGGACGTCGAGTGTTCGTAATTGAGAGCTATTGATGCAGCCTGATGTCAATTATCCCTATCTGTTGCCCGAATAGCCTGGGAACTAATTATCTCGAGCTCACATAGATAGGTATACTATAAAACTTTACGTACAACTGGTTCGGAATGTTGCTCTTACCGAGAAAAACCGGCCGGTCATTTCAAAATGATATTCAACTGTACTGTTTTCAGTACTTTTGAATCGTGATATGTCTCTAAAGAAGGTCACTGATTCGGAAGTTTTCTCCTACTGAGAAGAACCAGCAAGAAACTCGGCGGACAATCTTTTCAAATAAAAGTTTTTACAGTTTGATAGATACAGGTTAATCGTTGCAGCTTGGTGCGCAGCGGACTGCAATCAAGATATGCTACTATCAATCAAACAATCCTTAATTGTATAATAAGCTCTATGTAGCAGCATCGTTTTGAGATTATTTATAAACTTGTGTAAAGGCAACTCTAGATAATATTCAGGAGTTTTTTTTATAAAAACGTGTACCGAGGCCGACAAATGATTTTCGGGCCTTTTGGACGCACAACCAAGGCGTTATTATCTTTTAAACATTGTCAATTCTTCAATATTAAACTGCAGTCTTGTATGAAACTTAAAGGATTCTCAAATCCACGCATTATTATCGTTCAAATAATCTTTTATTTCATTATATACGTACAGCATATTTGTCACACACTGTCTTCTGCCGCATACGAATCGAAGAACGTGAGCGAATATATTGAGTAAATAAATTTATAAAAGTAATACGGGAAAATAGGAAGACTTATTCGAAAATATATTAGACAAACAAGAAATGAGCTCGACATCCGGTTATTTTACGTCAAGAAAATAAATAGTACAGAATACACCGTTACACTTCAGAAAAAAAAACACGTATATACAAAAACACGGATGGTTTTTTCTTATATTTTCCTTTTCCTTTCTTATAAATTGTTTGTTATTAAATATATATCATTACTAGCTGACCAGAAAAACGTTGTTTTGCCATTTCAGTTTTTCATTGCTTTTCATTTTGTTAAATTATCTAGGGAATATGTAGTGTACATTATAAAAATATAAGAACTTTGTCAAAAAAAAATGTTAGGGCGTAGATAATATTGAAATAAGTATTACAATGTATTTAACTTTATTAAGCCTAATTCTGAATTCGGTCAGTTTAATACTAACTGTACGATATATATTTACATTGTAACTTACGATATAACATTGATTTATCACATAGCATCAGCGCCATCTAAATCAATTAAGAGCATGTGTCTCGTGCAGTATATTGTATAAGATAGAGTACCCATCAACAATATACATATATTAATTAATAATAACCACTATAAATCCAAATACGAGATTAATAGGTGATGGATAATACTACTGCATATATGAATTTTAATTTTCATCGAAGTGACCAAATTAAACAAGTTAAACCATTGAAACGAGTGACCATTAAGTTATTCTTTGAAAAGAGTACATTCCCAGTATTTGCGATGTTTCTACACTTCCCCGTACCTTCCGTTAGGTGCTACAGTATATATTGGAAAAAAGTTTTCTAGTTTTCAACGACAGTCGAATTGTGTGACCCATTTGTGGTACACGCAGCGATGAACGTCTAATCTTAATATCGTTCATTTGTACGTTCGTTCTTTCATTCTTTAATTTTTTTTATTTCCACAATATCTACAGTTCTTAAACGATTAAGGAACTAAATGCAAGTTTATATAAACAGCCAATACTGAATTTTAACAAAATAGTAATATTGTAATAAGATATTTCTAATTTTAATTAATTTTATAATCAATTTTGGACAACATGTGCTGTCAATTAAAACTTCTTTGAGAACGATATGCTCCTAATACAGCTTAGTAATATAGAGCCATGATTTTAAATTTCTTACTAAAATGACGATATCTCATCCGTCCACATCCCGGACACCTGAACAAAGACCAATTTGGCTTAACGCCCGCAATCTGTAATCAGAAAAACCATTTCCCTGAAGAATTTTTTCATGAGACAATTGACTTAAAATAACTCGGCCACTTAAATAGATTAGGTAAAAATGTAAATATACCGTTTACTGTTTTACTAATTTTTTTTTTAAATTTAATTAGTATTATATGAAAAGAAAAAACAGGTCATGGACCGGAGTCAAGTTTTACATAACTAAATAGGACGACCTGAGTTATGTCCTTATATAGAGTTAAAATGTCGTATAATATATTCTGAACATTTATTCATATTAAGAAAATTATTTTCTACCTTTTCTATTTAATCGTGATATGATTTTTACGATTCATTTTTTTTTAAATTAATTTAATATTAATAGAAATAGTTATTGAATAAAACGGAATGTAAATATAGTGTTCGAACTGCCATTGTGTCATGGCGTAGTCAATGTGAAATTAAGTGTAGTTACTATGTATTCTTATCGTGAGAGGTTAAACCTAAATTAAAGCCTACCTCTTAATTGATTTTCCTCTTAATAGCTTCTTCTTTCCCGACTTTGGACGTCTACCGTTTGGCATTAAATAAATAAATATATGGGACAGTTACACACACGGTCGTCCGTCCTCAAAGTAAGTAAATTAATACTTGTTTTATGAGTGACAGACAACTGGTAAATATACTACATATATAATTTTAAATACATATTTAAACACAAATAAACACCCAGGCTCGAAGAACCAACAAATTGTTTATGGAAAATGTTGGCCCTCGGTGGGAATCCAAACCGCGACCCGCGGAGCTGAAGGCAGTGTCATTAACCACTGGGCCAACGGCTCAGTCAGGCATTGGTCTCTACAAAGGATTTCCAAGCTATAAGTCATAGCTATTGTACATATTAGAGATAATATCACAGTCAGAAGGCAAAATAAAGGCAGACACTTCATTATGAAATTATCTTGCATCGGTGGTCTGAGAGTTTCTGGGCGGCTAGCTAAAATAGGCTTTTGTTCAGATGTCAAACCTTGGTGTAGATGGATGAAATAATAGCCGCATTAATCTCGTAGTCAGACGCAAATATGAAAAAGTAAAGTAAGGTAAGATTGGTAAATAATTTATAGAAGTAGGCGTTACTTTACGGAATTCTCTAGTATAAACCTAATGATAGAAATATTTTGTTATAATCCGCGTTTGTTAAGAAAATCTATGTAATGCTAAGCGTAAGAAGCAAAACCGTTCTCATACCTTAGGATTGGTTACAGCATGTATCACAAGACAACACAACCAACAGCACACTACACAAGCGCTACACACATTCACTACGGCAATCTCAACGATCGTGGTCGTGAAGCCTATCTCCTGACGAGGTTACGGGACGAAACGAACCACGTCGTCAACACCACCTTTGGATTAACGAGGAACAATTAGGAACAAGAACTAAAACTCTTGCAACACAACAACACTTTTAAGAGACCGCTCTGGGCAGCGAGGAAGTTTGAACACGCAAGAACACGCATTCATCTGTTTGCTTGCTTTAGTATCGTTTACATCGAGCACTCTTAGATTATTCCATAGAATGTTCGCGAACGCAGAAAGAATACCGAAAGAATGCTCTAGGTATATCCGTTCACAGTAACCGAATTTCTTTGAGTGGGTATAGAATGAGCATTCGCTCGTTTAATGTAAATCGGCCTTTACGCAATTGACAGACACAATTCGAACTCACGGTCTACAAATTTACAAGATGAGTGATCACATTACGCCGCAGATGTGTGCTGAATATTGATTGGCACGTAATAGTGTAACTAAGCGTTATTCATGAGATAATACACGCCTAATATCCTCAATCAATTATGCACATGTGCTGTAACAGTAAATTGCTTAATATCTATTTATAGATGTGTTTCCTGTAGTAAGTAAAAGGATAAACTTTCTAGTTACTGTCCTCATACTGGATTAAGGCCTTCTGTGTACCTTCTTGAGAGAAGCATTGGGGATTAGACCCTGAACCATGTAAATAACGTGTAAAAAAGAAAAATTATTAAATATCGACTATTTTTTATTAATTATCTTTTTTTAGAAGAATAATTTGGTGCTACCCTTGATTTGAACCAGAATTCGAAGAGACCAAGTCCGTTCAAATTAAAGTGGATTGAAAGCTATTTTTATAACAATACAGTGCAGCCCCTTTTAATGGATTATTATGGCAACGTTACAGTGACCTCTCTGAGACGGCAGGTAAAACAGTTTCCTTTCATTACTGCCTTAAATGAAGGAGTTTCTCATCTATATCCTATATATTATCTATGCCCTCAACGATGCTCCAATACGAATTGGTAGATCATGCCAGGAATTATCCATAGACATGTATATTTTCCTCACCATATTTTCCATTGTTAATAAATTGCGCATGTTAAATTGTAAATTAACATAATAATTAGGTACATTAAATTCATTAAAAACTCATTGGCGTCTGCCTCAGATTTTAACCTGCTGTGACATTGGGAATAGTGAACTAGTTGAGTCACCAAGTCAACAACAACATTTATTATGCGAGAGTCTACGGCCCGTCTATGCAATTACTTCGTAAGACGATAGGTGTGCGCTAATTAATGCACTAGCTTTGTCACGCTGCGAAGTAGGCCATGCAGCGTGCCCTCGGAGAATACTAAGCCTCCTATACTAAGCCTCTGGACTGCAATGTACAATAATTTGGCTATAGCCCAGATAGCGATTCGCAGAAAAATCTTGTTGAAACACAGTTTACATAATTCCGATGTACTATTAACCTAAACCATCCGGAAGCACTGCACTATCTTTTGGTGAAAACCATGCAAAAATCCGTTCAGTAGACTTTGAGAAAATCGATTACATACAGACAGACAGGTTTTATAATAAGTATAGATAATAAACTATACATATACAAGTTTAAATAAATAAATATAAATATATACATATAAATGTACGTATTTACGTTACACTGCAAGACCTTAGAACAGCGTTCGCTGACCTATTTACTATTAGGACTATTAGGATCTGATTGTAAGACTATTTAGTTCCATATGGAACTAAATAGTCTTTTTTTTCATATAAAATGAATATTATTTGCATATGCAAATAATATTTATTTTATATGAAAAAAAAACCTCCGAATCTGAATCAATTAACGAGATCAAACTCTTTTAATAACTGTAGCCACTTGTCTTCTTCTTCTTCTTGTTCAACCGATCGACGTCCACTGCTGGACATAGGTTTCCTTAAGGGATCTCCACACCACACGGCCCTGTGCCGCTTGGATCCAGCGGCTCCCCGCGACCTTTTTGAGGTCGTCTGTCCACCTCGTAGGGTGGACAGACGCTCCGTTAACCGGTGCGGGGTCGCCATTCCAGCACCTTAGGACCCCAACGTCTATCGTTTCTACGTACTATGTGCCCCACCCATTACCACTTCAGCTTCGCGACACGATGAGCTATGTCGGTAACTCTGGTTCTTCTACGGATCTCCTCATTCCTGATTTGATCACGTAGACTTGGTGCCACCTTATGATGGTTTCAATGATCAGTGACGGGGCCTGATCATTTATTGTGTTCGTTATATTAAATATCAATGTAAAGACAAGATAAAAAAGGTTGACCGGAAGAGACCCCTTTTAGGAATAAGTCTGCCTTTGTACATGTTCCATTTTTTTTCTCATTACCAACTTTATGTATGTAAGTAAAGTAACGGCGTATTACCACGACGATATTCGTTCCTTTTAATAAACGTGAAATCATATATTAAAGATTTGGGAACAAAAAAGTGACATTTTGAAAATTAATTTAGCATTATATTATAATTATAAAAATTCAGTCTGTCATTTACAATACACCCTGACGCCTATTACATTTGAAAGGCTTCAAGAGAAGAACAATTTTTTTCCATTTTAGTATCCGTAACTATTCAATGAATACGAGAAATACTTTCCAAATACAAGAATATTTATTAATACTAGAATGTAGTTTATAAGTCTTTAGGATAGATATTTTAAAGTACAATGAAAGGCGAAAACATAAGTTAAGAAGCCGAAAATACTTTCAAATACCAAATAATATACTTCCAAATTATTTTTCATGTAATTAGCGATACAAATAATAATAATGCTTATGTATACAAATAATTGCCTTTAATTGCACCAAAATCGACATGTAAAAGCTATATATTCATTTTTTTAAATATTTTTCTATGATATCCTTTTAATAGTATCAGTACAGTATATTAAAGAGAAATGTTTATGAATCACAAAATAAATACTAAAGTAACACATCGTTCGTTACATATAATGACGTAATAAATAAATATACACCATAACAACAAAAGTGATCAGGTTCAAAATTTAAGTGTTGCTTGATTATTAAATTCGTTTTCTACAAATCTCGTGTCTTGGCCTTATCAAAGTTTATTTTTAAATAATTATTTTATTCAGAAAGAAGCTTTTTTTTAATTCGTCAATTTTAATCGTAACTTGTGAATTTACAGAAAATAATTGAACTCCCAGACAGATATACCGAATTATACACAAAAAACATCGCGACATATTATTTTTGATATAATTTTTTTTGTTAAAACTTAATGTGCAAAAAAATTTTCAACTTTAAAATTTGTTTTATTTATTTGTCAGTTTCCAACAAGTGCTCCCAATATTTTAAATAGGTCACTCTTGTTTTCATTGTTACACTAAATTTATTTCAGAGCATACATATTTGTATAAATGTTAACAAAACTAAAATTTTAATTAAGTACATTGCCAAACGCATGTCAATAATACAAATAATTTATAAACATTATTCCTATAAACGGCAACACATGAGTATATTAAACAGATCTATTTCGTATTTTGAAAATATTAAATCATACATACTATACATCTAAATCATGATCTACAACTACTTATTTCTTTAGAAATAAAACCTTAGAACTAAATCAGATATTTACATTAAATAAGCGTTTCTAATAAAAAGAAGTCCGAATGCATATATTATCCTATTCTACATCTTAATGAGAAGGATTTTAACTAGTTCTTAAAAGACGCCTAATAAACGCATATAAATACTAAATCATCCAACCCACACAAATGAAATAATCTAAATATAAATAAATATACTTTTGTACTATCAAAAGTCTACGCACTTCGGGCGGTAAAGTTATCACAATTGCATTTTGAACAAATTTCAAAAACTACCAAAATGGTAGATATTTACCTGAAATGGCAACATTTAGTTGACGGTACCTAAACTTCCATAGAGTCAATAAACTAGAGTAGAGGAGACATATAGGACTCTGAGTGCGAATGTCCAAAAAATTATTAAGAGGGAAGATGAGAACAAATACATTTTTGCCTAATCACACATGCAAAGATATTCACGTTTTTAATTTAAATTACTTAGAACTACGAGTGAGTACTCAAGTGCAAAAAAGTTTCTCTTTTTTTATACATTCAAGGCTAGCTTCGCCGCTCTAGTATAATAACTCTATATAAACTTCTGTTAAATACATTCGTCACACATCTATTGGCATTTGTCAAGTTCACACATATTGTCTTGCCGGACCATTTTTCCTTGTTTGAGGTAACGCCTCATCGCTGCCAGTGGTGTTGCCACAGTTGTTGTTATGAAGGAAGGACATTTCCACCCCGCCATCACCCCCCTGTGATAAAAACTCATCTGTTATCCATAGACTTTGGCATTAAATCTCGAAATCTCCCACATGTAAATCTGTGGCTCATAAAGTTTACCCGGAGTTTATCCTGATCGGGAATTTAACTTAAAATTTAACGTAAAAAATCTATTTAGTAGATTTTGAGAAAATCGATCACGTAAGGTTTTGTGAACTTTGTTTTATAATAAGTATAGATGGATGAACATAAAAGGAGTTATTTTGAGTTAACCTTAAGGGCTCAGAGTCGCCTTAGCGAGCGATGGAGCGGGCTATGCTCGGAATATCTCTACGTGAACGAATGAGGAGATCCGTAGAAGACCAGAGTCACCGATGTAGCCAAGCGTGTCGTGAGGCTGAAGTGGGCGGGGCACATAGTGCGGAGAACCGATGGGCTTTGGGGTCTCAAGGTGTTGGAATGACGATCCCGCACAGGATAACGCCATGTTGGTAAACCAACTACGCGATGGACTGACGACCTCAAAAAGATCGCGGGGAGCCGCTGAATACAAACGGCACAAGATAGTGTGTTTCGGAGATCCCATGAAGAGACTTATGTCCAGCAGTGGACGTCTATCGGTTCAGAAAGAAGAACAAGAAGAATCTTTAGAGATAGAGATTTTCTGTAGCGGATTTTTTTACAGTATTTTAGTAGATCTACAATTTTCTAGTACATTGCTTGTGTGGGTATCGGTTGTTTTATGCGGCGCACGCAACTAAAGCTCCTAACAGGCGGATTTGATTAAAACCAAGCGACCTCTTAACACGATTTACATAAACCGTAATGTTCTATTAACCTAAACCTTCCGGAAGAATTGCACTACCTTTCGATAAAAACCGTTCAAAAATCCGTTCTAAGAATTTTGAGGAAATCAATCAGACAGAAAACTTTTGGGGAGTTTGTTGTATAATAAGTATTGATATTGATCGTTTATAAGAAATCCCTTAAGTACACCTACATACCTCTGCGTGCATCGGATTAGACGTAATAGTGATAGGCACTTTTGCTGGAAGATACCCGTTAGCGCTCTCCGGTGCTGGTCCTTTCTCCTCTAGAAATAAAGTTATCATGTTACTGAAAATATACATATAATTGTCGCATAACGCAACTTTATTCGCGCTAACTTTTTAAGTAGGATTGTTGTAAGTCAGCGTTTAAGTATACTCAATAATACAATATATCAATTGTCACACTTCGCATGTTAGCTGGTAGAGATCTCTGTCAAGATAAGAAAAGGGATAGTAGAAGAAGAAGAATAACTTTATTGCACATAAAAATACATAGAGAATGTAAGGATAATTGAGTTTTATAAACTTTTATTTTTTATTAAAAACGATTGTTTAACGTTTTTCATGGTACATAAATTTAAAAAAAATAAAGGTAGTTTTTTTCGCGGATCCTAAAAGAACGGAATGCAACGGAACGAAATTTTTTATTCATGTTTTAGCGTGAAGTTTAAGCTTTAGATGTGCAAATGTAAGAGGAAATCCTAAAGTCCAACTGAAAACATGGTAGTTAGTTTATATTAATTTTTCTATCAGGAATAGGAAAAGAAACACGTATGGCATTAAAAAGGGTACTGTCATGAACGAAGCCTTAAGTAGTATTCAAATTAAAATTCATATTCAAAATATTCAAGTAAACTTGTAAACAAGTGCTTTTAAATCGTCAACTCTACTGCTACTTCAGAAAGCTGTTCCTACCGAGAAGAGCCAGCAAGAAACTCGGTGGTTACTCTTTTCAAATATAGTTAGAACTAGTTACATTTGGTCATTACTGTCTCGTACAGGGTAGAGTGCTATATCCACGCATTGTTATCATCCATAGAATCGTCAATAGTATAGTAGGCTTTTTGTATCAGCCTCCCTTTAACAGTGTTTTTAAACTGCTGTAGTGCAAAGACAAAATCGATTGCGGAATTTTATTATAGCATATTATACCTAAACCCACAAATGACTTATTTATTTTTGCAAGGCGCAAAGCATTATCAAATATTAGTATCAAATATAATCAACTTCAACACTCAACAATTCATGTCTAATAAAGATATTGGAGAAGAATTGTCTTCGCCAGATCAATTTAATAAAAGCTTTATACACCTTTCCGTCCATCGCGCGAAAACTTTGTGAGACAGCATCGTCAATTTACGGTAGCTGATAGTAAAAATCGGAATCTTATATCGTGCGAACGAGATTGTTTTTTTATTAGTTATCCGTTCAATCGTTCGTTTATCGAAACACATTCATTCTCTTGAACGTTTATTGCTTACAATATCCGCCCGATGGTCTTTTTTATTTAACACATTATTATAATTTTAGAATAACAATAAATATAATGTAAAAGTTAGATAACACTCATTCAATGAGGTAACTGAAAAGCTTGAGTATGAAATTTGGTAAGAAAGTAAAATGATGGTGGTTCACAACAATAAATACAGAAGTCGTCTTTTATCCTTTGAAAATTTAATTAAATCAAATCAAAAGATACTTCTTGAAATAATTTTTTCAAGAATTTCTGAATCGTTAAATTTAACTTATTGTATACCAACTTATAATTTACGTGTCTCTTGTTCTGCCCATCTTTCTCTCGCTTTCTCTCTCTCCCTCTCTGTGTCTATCTCTGTCTCTCTCTATGAGTGTGTGTTTGTGTATGCGTGTGTGGTTGTGAGATCTCGGTAAGGATCACCGTTTTCTTACGAGATCTCTTACAGTTTTTTTTTAAATCAACCACTCAAAGGTGAAGCGACATATCACCATGAAGCCTGTACATAATTGTAACCGTGCAAAATTTCTGGCTTACACGTACACGTTCCTGTTGCCCAGCAGTGAAACTTTTACAGATGTCACTTTCTTTTCGAAAATATCATCCAATTCATTTTACACAAATATTGAGTGGGCTGTTTAGTTTTATTAATTAGTAGTGTTAAAACACCCCCAATTCAGTAATTGATTGTATTTTTTCCTTCTAAATAAGAAAAGGGATTTTTAAGGATTTTTTGGATAAGATGTGCGAATAAACTTCAATTGTACCAAATTTCATTTATATTAACTATAAAAGGCCTCAATCCATAAGATATTTTCCAAAATAACAGAAATATTATTTCAAAAATTTAATAATACCCATTCTCGTTACACGCAGGAAACAGAAATGTTTGATGTTCGGTCAATCGTTCCTACAACGATACATTTGTTCTTCCGGACGTTCATTGCCAGCGATGCCTATATATTGTGTACTGTTTTTTTAGTATTTATAACAGTATTTATAACCCATAACAGAAGTATCTTCATACTTCTGTTATGGGTGTCAGATAACATGTAAACCGAACAGACTTAATATGTGGTATTGATTTTAAATTATAGCCTTGTTGGTGGAATCAAACCCGCGACCCGAATTGTTTCCGTATAACCCAGGAAATTTAGGTGGAATTAGATAGTCAATAAAATACGACAATCAAGAATAATAAATGTCCTAGTCCTGTACTGTATCAACTGCCAAGTAGTTGTTTAAACATTAAGCTAATCCAAATCAACTGAGTGTTGTTTTAGGGTCGCTATTCCAATTATCGACCCATTTCCTAACAACAGTGATTATTGACACCTATGTCATAATACAGATGCCCGTCTATTTAGCCAACGACAACGTACTTCTGAGATTCTTAAACTAAGATAAAATATCTAAGACGTTTCCCCTATGACCACACAACAAATACAATCATAACAAGAAATTTTACGTTAACTTTCCAACACCTTTCCTACAACAATGTTAATCTCAAATACAGTTAGCGAATGGCATAAAAACTTGAAACAATAATCGTATTATCTCGATAATCTTGACTTGAGCACGAAACAATGGTATACTTAAGGGATAGAATTTGTGAAAACTTTTCTATAACAAAACTTCTTTTATTCGCAAAATCGCTTACTAAATCCATATATATGCGAAAGTCTCTCTATCGCTTAACGCTTTTAGAGCTCATCCGCTGGACGATATTGATGAAATTGGGTAAAATTGAAGCTTATGTACCAGGGAATACATTAAGGGAACCAAAATCCTGCTTTTCTTTCAAGAACAGGAACAAAACTTACGTAGTAATGTATTATTAAAAGATAACTTCATTCACCTTAACAGAGTTAGATTTTACATAACAGATCAGTCATTTCCTTATACTGGTGTATACAACAATCGAAAACATTTGCTAAATTAATCATTAATTTTGCGGAATTACTTATAAATTATATTACTATTATTTTTCATTGTGATTTTTAGTCACTTTTAAAATAAATTAAGTGTTTTATAATTATTCATTTTTTGACATAATATAATTGTTGACTTATCGACTTATTGACCCGGTGTCCCGAATAGCAGAATAGGTATAATTAAAGGTATAGGTAAAATTAAAGAATCGTCTGTTAGTGACGTTTTGGATTACGATAAGACAGGACGCGCGCACCTGTATACGACCTTATTGTAGAACGCACACGCGTAATTATGCGTTTTGGGTGTGGTTTATTGTTTATTGACTTTTGATATTGATATAAGTATTTAGTGACGCGTTTTAACCAGTGAAACGTGTGAGAAGACGCGACCGTCTGCGGTTTTAGTACGCGTTGAGATTAATGTTCCCCGACTATAGGGACGATTCAATAACGTGTGACCTTACGAAGGTTGTGTGCACACCGCGTGTTATTTGTGTTACTTAACCGCGTTGGTGAAGTGTATACTCCGGGAGAAATAGACATTACGTGTTCGTGGAAGACTGCTGAGGCGAGCCAACGGGTTCGGGAATCGGCCAAGTACATACAAGCGCACTACACACGTACACATATACACGCAGTTATTCATGAGGCCGGACCGCATACAGCTGACGGCCGCATAAGGTAGGTTGAGGCGCCGAGACGGCGGGCCCAGGTCTCGGAGGTTGTTTCATCCGCCCGCACGTTTGTGCGGAACAACATACTTAAATACAAATACACACCCAGGCTCGAAGAACCAACAATTTGTTTATAGAAAATGTTGGGCCTCGGTGGGAATCGAAACCGCGACCCGCGGAGCTGAAGGCAGGGTCACTACCCACAGCGCCAACGGGCCAGTCAAAATTTATAGTAATTAATCTTTTACCTATTATTCTAAAATACTCACTGTTTGCATTAGGACGTTTCGCACGTCGACATAGTAAGAAGGTGACAGCCAGTATAATTAAGAGTGCAGCCGCGCCTACAGCACCTCCTGCCGTCACTAAAGTTCCTGGAGCACTTTCCTCTTCTTTGGCCGGTGCTTCAGTACTGGTGCTTGCGGTGTTTAACGACCGCTGAGTTTTCGCCATCTGCATAAAATATATTCCATGACATCGACATAGTAAACAAAAGTCTTAACATGTCGATCATGTCTCGACGCGGTTGTGTAGATCAACTAACAAAGCTGAGAAGCAGAGGTAGATAGAAAAACTGACATAGTAAAATACCCTTACAATTATTAATTAATTAATTAAAATGTTAAATATTATACACTGCACTTATATTGGTATCATTACATGTCCATTACAATTATACCATGTCCATTAAAAAACATACAAACACATGGTTACATACAATAAATTATACCTTTCTTGATAGTTTTACGCGGTAGTGTAGAATAAGCCACAAAGTTTGGAGCTGAGCTATTCATATATACACAAATACAATACGCTACAATTGTTATGGCAGTATTTTCTTTATAGTGACATTTTTAAACTCGTTATATATTTTGGTTAGAATGGCCGATTTTAATAATTAAAAAAGTATTTTACAGGTATTCAAACAGTTTTAAATAAAATATCATTTAGTGGAATAAGGATTAATACGGAGATGTAAATATTATGGTTTGATTATTGTCGCACTTTTATCAACCCTTTACAATGTAGAAAAGTAGTTATATTCGCAAAAATATAATAGTTAGACATATGGTGTCGCGGATTTTTTTGCAGATATAGAGATGTTTTATAACATTGTAGAACATTTTTTTGTTCTATTATCAATAGTTTCCGCAGCGCAAGCGATGAATGATTTTTACGACTAAATTTTTACACCTTATTACAATTTTATTAGGGATCCATATATTTTTTTAAATGTACTATAGCCTATGGTGCTCAGTTAAGAAGCAATTTCCAATGGTGAAAGAATTTTTGAAATGGGTCCAGTAGTTTTTGCGTGAAAACGTTACAAAAATACATACATACACACATACATACAAATATACAAATCTTTCCTCTTTATAATATTAGTATAGACAGCTCGACGCGGTTGAGTAAGGTAAACGACAAAGTTTAGCAGCAGCGGTAGATAGCAAAACTGACATAGTAAAATATCCTTACAATTGTCATATACGGCTCGATATGGTTAGGTAGAGTAAGCAAAATATCTTAGAGAGGTAGGGCTAGGTTTTAACTGCAACTAAATCGCGTTCCCATTAGTTAACCAACTGACAAGGAGTGTAAGTCCGTACGTAAATTTTAAATAACACTATAGAATAGAATAGAATTTCTTTATCACACTCTAATTAAAGTAAAAAAAACACTAAAACAAAGAGAAAAGTCATTATAAGTAACGTAACTCAACGTAAGACGCATAAGATCTCATCTGAGCAATTAAAGTAACCAGTCTATGCTCTAGTTTATTTATTTTTATTTATTTATTATTTATATATTATCTAAATTAGTTGCGAAGATCCAAATTTGCATAAGATCATATGTCAATATTTATGCCATTATGCTCATTACTAGAAAGGCGAATACTGTGTTGAGTTTTAATCCTCCTATCAAGTTTTGACTTTAAGATAGGTGCCACGTTATCATGCGACTGTTGGGTCTCAATAATATTTATATAAGCCTGCATCTTCAGGACATTTCAGCCATTAGAAATTCATGTTCCTATCAATAAAAGTAATAATTTTATATTTACCAATATTGCACTGAAGTCAGAAGGCGCCTGCGCAGTGTAAGCCTGGATTTTAAGCTCGTACGCAGTGTCTGCAGTTAAATGTGACAGGATCATGCTTCTATTGTTGCCGCCCGTTGTCACTTTCTCGTAAGCACCGGCCGAAGACACAGCTCGGTAGTATACGTAGAAACCTTCCGCTTCTACCCCACCTTGACTGGACCACTAAACCACACAATACAAAGCCATTAAAACAACCATCAATCTCCTTTTCATTAGTTAGGGAAATTAATAAAAGAAAGACATATATGCAAGCATACTCAGATGACGGAGTCCTTTTAGTAACTGGGAAAGACCTGAGTACTATAAGGAACATAATGGGTAATAGCATTAAAATAACATTAAGATGGTGTCAGGAAAGGGGTCTTAACCTAAATCCTATGAAAACCAAACTAGTTCTTTTTACTAATAAAAAGAAAATAGCCAACTTCAATCCACTCAACATAAACGGAGTTGAGATACAGTTGATAAAGGAAATAAAATACCTAGGGATCACACTGGATAAAACCCTTAGGTTTAGAACACATATTAAAGAACAATGCAATAGAGCTAAAATAACGCTTATGCAATGTAGAAGAACAGTGGGAAGAACCTGGGGTATGAAGCCAAATATTGCTAAGTGGATATATACGGCTATCATACTACCCAGATTACTTTACGGTGCTGCGATCTGGTGGCATAGAGCCAAGATCGGAGTCAATATTAAGGATTTAACGAAAGTACAGAGGATTGCAACAGTAATGATTACAGGCGCAGTGCGAACCACTCCATCCGCCGCACTAGAGGTCCTGGTAGGACTATATCCTTTGGATCTAGCAGCCAAAAGAAAGGCTATAGAACAATGGTACAAGATGAAAGTATTCCAACAATGGAAGGGAAACTTTACGGATAAAGGTCATACTGAAATAGAGAAAATCTACGGAGATAATCTGTCAATGGTCGTCAAGAGAAGTGACTTGATCAAAAGACAGAAAATCTTCGATAAAAAGTATAGAATACACATAGGAGCTAAGGAAGACTGGGAAGTAAATATTAGTGATTCGCGTCAGACCATCTGTTACACGGACGGCTCTAGACGAGAATCCACGAAGCTGGCAGGAGCCGGTATTATCTACAGCACCTTGTCAAATTTACACCAGGTCTTAAATCTGGGTAAATATACAAGTATTTTCCAGGCCGAAATGTTGGCTATTATGGAGTGCGCCAGGAAATTGAAAGAAACACGTACAGAACCAATACACAACATAGTTATATACAGTGACAGTCAAGCGGCACTAAAAGCACTTGACCGTATAGAAACAACTTCAGCTATCGTGAAGGAATGTAAACAAGTACTGAATGAACTAGCTGAAATTGGAGAAGTAACGATCGCTTGGGTCCCAGGACACCATGGTCATGTAGGGAACGAAAAAGCCGATGAATTGGCAAGAAAAGGAGCGAGCCAAACGTTCGTAGGCCCAGAACCTTTCCTCCCAATCGGAAACACGATAATAAAGCGCGTCATAGATAAAAGAATAGAAAAAGAATCGAGCACTAGATGGAGAAACACAACATTTCGTCAATCAAAGCTGTTTCTCAAATCTTTCGACACAAAGAAAACAAAACAGCTAATGTCTCATAGCAGAAGAAATGTGGCAATTATAACAGGCATAACTACTGGGCATTGCCTGTTAAACAGACACTTGTCAATAATGAGAATAAAAGAAGATTCAGCGTGCCCAGAGTGTGGAGAAGAAGAAACGAGTCTCCACCTTATGGCTGAGTGCCCCATGTACTCGCTGGTAAGATGGGAGATATTAGGTAAGGACGAAATTGAAGCTGATGACCTAACAAATATCTCCTTCAGGGATATTATAAGGTTTGTAAAAGCTACAGGAAGGCTAGAGCAGGTGACACTGTCGGGACAACAGTGAAACCCTTGTCCCAAAAAGGGGAAATGGGTGGAATAGTCAAGTATTGGAGCTGACCACCCGTCCTGTACCGGCAGGCGTCCCCAAAATTAGATAAGATAAGAAGAAGATCAATCTCCTTCTCTTATCCCATTCTAAGTAAAGCACATTGTGTCTTCATCTTCCATTGTCTTCTGCCATTCATCCGGAGCAATAAAACAACCAAAAATCTCCTTCTCTTATTCCGATGTAAGTAGGGTACAATATAGTATATCTTCATCTTCCATTATCTTCTGCCATTCATCCCGAGCAATAAAACAACCAAAAATCTCCTTCTCTTATTCCGCTGTATGTAGGGCACAATATAGTATATCTTCATCTTCCATTATCTTCTACCATTCATCCGGAGCCATAAAACAACCAAAAATCTCCTTCTCTTATTCCGCTGTAAGTAGGGTACAATATAGTATATCTTCATCTTCCATTATCTTCTGCCATTCATCCCGAGCAATAAAACAACCAAAAATCTCCTTCTCTTATTCCGCTGTATGTAGGGCACAATATAGTATATCTTCATCTTCCATTATCTTCTACCATTCATCCGAAGCCATAAAACAACCGAAAATCTCCTTCTCTTATTCTACTCTAAGTAGGGCACAATATATCTTTCTCTTCCAATGTCTTCTTCCATTCATCCGGAGCAATAAAATAACCAAAAATCTCCTTCTCTTATTCCGCTGTAAGTAGGGCACAATATATTATATCTTCATCTTCCATTATCTTCTACCATTCATCCGGAGCCATAAAACAACCAAAAATCTCCTTCTCTTATTCCGCTGTAAGTAGGGTACAATATAGTATATCTTCATCTTCCATTATCTTCTGCCATTCATCAAGAGTCCATTTAAAGGCATAACATTCTTAATTCACATTCACAATCCACCTTTATTTCAACCTCCCTCTAGTCATATATCCATCCACATTCATATTTAAAACTCTTTGGTCACTTTCATCCCTCCATATTACATGACCATACCAACTTAGTCTCGCCATGAAAATAACCGTTATAAAATAATGTGTATCTCAAATGTGATGCACAAGTGGTCATATAAATCTAACGTCGTACGATCTTAAATTACAATTAAAATTCAACTCAATCAACAATAAAACATTGCCAAATCTACAAAACTATTGATAACATTTGTTTTTGGAACGGCTTGTCTACTTAAACTCTAGATTCAGATATGTATAAGTTTCATTACGATGTTTTCCTTTACATGATTTATAGAAGCAGGCGTTACTTTGCGGAATTCCATATTACAAGCAATATAACAGAACTAACTACTTTGCTATAATCCGCACGGGTTAGGTGAATGCATGCAAAGCCAATGTGTATGAAGCAGGCAAAATCTACGTACCTTATCCATGCAGGACAAGCCACGACATGCACCCCAAGGCGCCTCCACCAGCAACAACGCACACAAAAGCAGCACACACACCCACCACCACAATCTTGACGATCGTTTCGCCCCGAAACCGAAGCATCATCAGGAGGATAGGCTCCACGACAAAAATCGTACTTGTCCTGCATGGATAAGGTACGTAGATTTTGCCTGCTTCATACACATTGGCTTTGCATGCATTCACCTAACCCGTGCGGATTATAGCAAAGTAGTTAGTTCTGTTATATTGCTTGTTTTCCTTTACCGTAAAAAGTAAAGTAAAGTAGCGGCCCGTTACAATCCCGCTGCTGGGAATAGGCCTACTTCTCCGTTTTTGGAGAGAAGGGTTGGAGCTAAGACCTACCACGCTGCTCCAATACGGATTGGTAGGTTACAAATATCTCCAGAACTCTCAAGAGATATGCAGGTTTCCTCACGATGTTTTCCTTCACCGAAAAGCGTGTGATTAATTGCAATTATCAATTAGAAAAACAAAATTGATAATTTTTTTGTATGCCAAAGATACATGAAGCGTTTTTAGTACCATTTTGATGTGTGACGGAGATAAAAGACATTGGGTTTTGTTTTCACGTTACTTTAGTTTTTTCTATCTTTCTCTTCTTTTAAAGCAACATTCTTCTATTTTTGCTTGTATTAATATGATACCTCAAATATTTTCATATTTGAAGCATTATTTCGTAAATCAATTATTAAGGAACAAATTCCAAGAACTTCATAATATTGAAAAGCTGTTGGATAATTCCTAGAATAGTAAATATAAATTATTAAAATTGGTATTAACAACGGTAATTTTTGAAATATCTTAATTAAAACTGGAAAAGGGACATAAAACTCCAATAAACTAAATTTAAACAGCCTACCGTCCAATTAAGATGTATACTGTGCGGTGACGACGAAGTGGCCTTCTCAAGGACAGGCGCTCTTAGGCTTTGGGTACCACCACGCTGCAAGTAGAACTTTGCGCTGCTGCGGCCAAGTTTATTGTCCTGGTTTGAGTAAACAGCTGCAATTCGGAATCTGTAAAGATTATTTCAAAATATCTATACTTATTATGAAACAAAGTCCCCAAAAGCTGTCTGTATGTAATCGATTTTCTCAAAATCAACTGAACGGATTGTTGTACGATTTTCAAAAGATAGTCAATACTTCCCGATGGTTTAGGTAAATAGTACATATCGTTATTATGTAAATTGTGTTGAAGAGATCCAAATGTTAAAAAACTTGCTTGCTGGGAGCTTTAGTCACGTGCGCTGCATGCAACGGTTCATATGTAGGTCAGACTGGCCGAAGTTTTGCGGTTCGATTCCGGGAACATATGGCTGCGTTTAGGAATAATAAACCACAAAATTCTAATTTTGCAAAACATTTGCTGGAAAGCGGTCATAAAGTGCCTAATGACCATTCATTTCATATTCTCCACACTTGTGATAAGGGACTCCGACTCAATACGTTAGAGCAACTTGAGATAATAAAAAATAACAATGGTCACTTAATTAACGAGCAAATAAATGTATCTAATTCCGTTTTGCTACATGTGTTCGGAGGGGAGGGTATTGGTGGGAGTTAAACTATTTAAGACTGCTTGTATGGGTAGCGCGGCGCATTACGATTTTTGTCGTGGAGCCTATCCTCCTGATGATGCTTCGGTTTCGGGGCGAAACGATCGTCGGGATTGTGGTGGTGGGTGTGTGTGCTGCTTTTGTGTGCGTTGTTGCTAGTGAATTGCGCCTTGGGGTGCATGTGGTGGCTTGTCCTGCATGTATAAGGTGCGTAGATTTTGCCTGCTTCATACACATTGGCTTTGCATGCATTCACTTAACCCGTGCGGATTATAGCAAAGTAGTTAGTTCTGTTATATTGCTTGTAGCAGAGATACGCTAAAGTACGGTAGAAGAGAATTGTAGATATATAAAAATACTACAAAAAAAGTCCGCGATAGTTTGTCTCTATCTCTCACGGTTAACTCACAATAACTACTTTTATGTTCAAAATTTCGAAAATTCAGGAAAAGTTTCGTAAATCACTTAATTCCACGCGGGCGAAGCCCTTGTTGGCACATCTAGTAAAATAATATAATACAGACATGAATAAGACCGCAGCTAATGTGGGTACACCAATCAACGTATTAATGTAAAAATAAATATCTACGAATAAGATCCAATCTAAATTGAAACTAAAATTTATAATTGCATTACGCCTGAAACCAAATCCAATTATTTCACAATTTAAAAAAAAAAAAAAAGTAAAGTAACAGCCTGTTACTATGCCCACTGCTGGGCTAAGGCCTCCTCTCTCCGTTTTTGGAGAGAAGGATTGGAGCTAAGACCTACCACGCTGCTCCAATGCGGATTGATAGGTTACACATATCCCTAGAATTCTCTAGAGATATGCAGGTTTCCTCACGATGTTTTCCTTCACCGAAAAGCGTGTGATAAATTGCAATTATCAATTAGACACATAAGTTTTAATAGAAAAACCTATTGGTGCCTGCCCGGGTTTGAACCTATGTCGTCTCTAGAGAGTCGCACGGTCTCACCGCTAGGCTATCACAGCTTTTCACAATTTACCAGCGGATATTTATTTTGGAATAATATAATATAACGGAAATTTGATTATTAAACGCAAATAGAGTGGAATCGCATTTGTTATCGATATTAGAACATATAATATTTGCTTTGGAATTGTGGTTTTAGAAACAATTGGATTAAAATTTGATTTTGGAGCCGCGCTGCGGTGGGGAACGCGGCCTCTATTTGCATCAAGTCCGAACAACGTACGATGAAATCGGATAGTGAATATAAGCGATTCATAGTTTAGTTTACTTTAGTTGCTATATATCCGGTAAAATCCTTAATACTTTTTTTTATTTATAACAACATAAACATATATATATATATATATACATATATATATATATATATATATATATATATATATATATATATATATATATACATACATATATATATATATATATATATACATATATATATGTATATATATATCTTAGATCTAAGAATACACCAGTCAAGAAAAACGATGTTTTTATTAAGGCTAAGAACACCTCATACAGAACTTGTTAGTTTAGAAAAACAATTACTTTTATAAAAAATAATTATAACTAATGAAAACAGCAACAGTATAAAGTAGGTTAGACAATGGATTACCCTACATTCACATGAAAAATTATACTAATATAAATAGATAAATCTGTCTGTTAAGAATCTACCAAATCTGTCGGTCTCTCTATGACACTTTCACGGCTACACGCTAGACAAATATCGATGGAATTTGGCACAATTAAAGCTATCACTGCGGTAGCATATAAAATAAAAAATTTAGTTTTTTTTGGGAACAGGCAAACAATATATTACTAGAAATCTAGCCGTAAAACAATGCGTTGGTACAATACTATTTACGACAGATAAACTAGCAAAAAACAGTATAAGGACTTTCCTTTAAAAAATTAAAGATTTATTATGTAATAGATAAAAAATGATAATAAATCTCTCATTTTTTCATAGTGTTTAATGTCTATGTTCATCAATTTTCATCAAAGCTATCAAGTTACGGTTAAAGATTTTATAAAAGAATTCAAGCCAAGTGCAGTTTTAAAACGCCAGGAAACTTTCGTAAGCCAAAAATCCTTTATTACAATCACAAAATAATAAAGTTGCTCAGATTAAAATACGATTTCAACATAAAATTGAAAAAAGTTTCAAATTTAAGGGGTATCAAAACAGAAGCAACCTTGTACTTTGTACAGAAGAAATTTTTCTTTGGTACTTGAGTTGCCAGAAGGGAAATTTAAAACTTACGTTAAATAATCATTACGCAGTAAAGGTTATTATAAGATTGACGATTATTTGAGAGATAAAAATGCATGGACTTAATATATCTCCAATAATATTTAGATTCAATTTAATATTTTTTTTATTACTATTGTCACTAATTATCTTTTAATTATTTTTTTTATTATTTAATATAATATAATTTAATATAATAGATTTAATATAATAAATTTAATATAATTTAATATAATTTAATATAATTTAATATAATATAATATTTTAATTATTTTAATTATTTAATTATTTTTTTATTTATAACAAATATATACAAGTTATATCTATAAATTTATACAAATATATATAAATATATACAAGTTATATAATAATATAATAAAAAAAAGGCACTTATTATTTTAAATTATATTTGTTATTAATTTGTAAACTATTGTTTATGAAATTTTGACGTTCAAAAAGTGCATGCTAATACCAATTTTGAATAAAATGTTTGATTTGATTTGATTTTTATTTGATTTTGACCAGAGATTTTTTTTTTTTTTTACAAAAATATTATATAAATAAATATATTTTATCGAAAACCAAAAGCTAAAAACATGAATCTCTCTTACTTGTAGTATTTTTCTGGTGTGAGTCCATCAATTTCAAAGGAATGTATGTAAGTTGGGATGTCATAGTTTTCAGTATGCCACTGAATATTGGAAGAATTGGTCACCTCCCTATATTGAACCTAAAAAGAAAATATTCGTTTTACATCTATATATAATATCCATATAAATATAAAAATGTTTGTCTGTATGTCTCCGATAACCTTCAAAACGGCTGAACTGATTTTATGCTGGAAATATCATTCCAGACAATCTTTAGATAGACCCAGCAGAGGATCTGTAAAGTTTTGCGGCGATTGGTGTTTCTTTTGAACTGTCAATGATAGTTATGCATCATCATTCATTCAATCATTGCGATTTTTGTCGTGGAGCCTATCCTGATAATGCTTCGGTTTCGGAGCGAAACGATCGTCGAGATTGTGGTGGTGGTTGTGTGTGCTGCTTGTGTGCTTTGTTGCTGGTGGAGGCGCCTTGGGGTGCGTGTGGTGGCTTGTCCTGCATGTATATGGTGCGTAAATTTTGCCTGCTTCATACACATTAGCTTCGCATGCATTCGCTTCACCCGTGCGGATTATAGCAAGGTAGTTCTATTATAGTGCTTGTAATGATAGTTATGTTTCGACGGGAAACCGAAACAAGACAGAGCCACAGTAACGCGTGGCTAGATTGCTAGTGTTTTAATAAACCCGAGTCCCCAATCCACTGCAATCCACCAATGCATACTAATTTTATAAACGGAAAAGTATATTTATCTCTCAATACTTTCTGCGCATATTTCTATAACCACCTCACAGCTCTAACTTATCTACTTAAGAAAACAAAAGAATCTAGTTTCTTAATTAATCTAGTTTTAATGCCGCATCACTCCAAAAAACGACTTTAAATGACCAACAATAAAGAGAAAAAAATAGTTAAAAAGGACTTACTTTAAAGAACTGTATTGGCAGTCCGTGATTATCATGAGACCACGAGACCATAACACTTTCGTCGGACAATCGAGTCACATTAGGTCTAGAGGGTGGTATCAAAACCGCTGAAACAAATTATCTATATTTATTTATTTATTTATCTATTTGTTTATTTTAACTTACATTCTACATTCTCCTGCCCTTATCCCACTCTAAGTGGGGTCGGCACAACATGTTACAACATGTTGCCACATGATTTGGCTACGTATTTTATGACCGGCCTGACGTCAACTTACCTTAGTCGCCTTTTACGACACCTCGGTAAGAAATGAGGGTGGTCTATTCTATGCAGCCGGATACCACACAGCACTTACCTTGTCGCTTCTTAGGACACCTCGGTAAGAAATGAAGGTGGTCTATTCTATGCAGCCGGATACCACACAGCACATACCTTAGTCGCCTCTCACGACACCTCGGTAAGAAATGAGGGTGGTCTATTCTATGCAGCCGGATACCACACGGCACATACCTTAGTCGCCTCTCACGACACCTCGGTAAGAAATGAGGGTGGTCTATTCTATGCAGCCGGATACCACACGGCACATACCTTAGTCGCCTCTCACGACACCTCGGTAAAAAAGAAGGGTGGTCTATTCTATTCTGGAGAGAAGGGTTGGAGCTAAGACCTACCACGCTGCTCCAATGCGGATTGGTAGGTTACACATATCTTCAGAATTTTCTAGAGATATGCAGGTTTCCTCACGATGTTTTCCTTCACCGAAAAGCGTGTGATAAATTGCTATTATCAATTAGACACATGAGTATTAATAGAAAAACTCATTGGTGCCTGCCCGGGATTGAACTCGTGTTCCCCTCGTAAGAGTCGCACGGTCTCACCACTGGGCTATCACAGCTTAAAATATAATTGTTAAGTATATATCTATACTTATTATAAAATAAAGTACCCAACAGCTATATATCTGTTTGTGATCGATTTTCTCAAAATCTACAGATTGGACAGAGAGAAAGAGAGGATTTTTATACGGTTTTTAGTAAAAGATTTAGTAGAATTATTGCGAAAGGCTTAGGTTTAATAGTACATCTGATTTTATGTGAATTATGTTAATGTGGTCTCGCAGTTGTATCAAAATTCGCCTTTTGGGAGCTTTAGTCGCGAGCACGGTGTAAATCTCCAGAAATATACTAAAGTAATGTTAGTACATTACTTTAATTTGAAGATGATTAGATTGATATGATATTAGATTACTTTAGTTTAAGAATTGCAGATCTATGAAAATACTACAAAAAGTCCGCGGCAGCATGTTTCTATCTCTTATGGGTTCCGATATGGGTTCGACACTAACTTTCATCTAGTCAAAAGTAATAATAAAATTATTTTGCTATAATCCGCGATACAGTAAATAGAAAATATATATAGTGTTAAATGTATAGTGGACTATCCGTTTTTTCATACACGATACATGCAGGATTCGTAAAAACTCCACCACTTCCACCACAATACACAAGCACTACACACGTTCACTATCACAAACTCAACAATCGTTCCGCCCCGCAACCGAAGCATCATCAGGAGATAGACTCCATGACAAAATCGTAAAGCTTTGCGTGCGTCCACTATACATTTAACACTATATATATTTTCTATTTACTGTATCGCGGATTATAGCAAAATAATTTTATTATTACTTTTGTATTATGGATCTCCGCAAAGTAACGCCTAATTCTATAAATTATTTCATCTACTCTTTTAAGTATGAGCACTGCTAATCGTCTTTGCATGTGTATATTAAGTCAAGACGTACCTTTATGTTTTCTTGAATTCTTCTTGTTGTGCCGTTTAGGAGGTTGTGATGGTATGTGAAGTTTAGGCGTTTCCGCAGAATAATCCTGCAAAGTATATTAACTACAACTAAGTATATTAACTAACTAAATTCCGTGATTCTGAAGTAAGTAGTTGTTCAGAATCACGGAATTTAGTTTTTTATTAAATCTAAACAATTCCGCCGTGTGGTATCCGGCTGAATAGAATAAACCCACTCTCTTTCTTACCGAGGTGTCGTAAAAGGCGACTAAGGTAAGTTGACGTCAGGCAGGCGGCCGGGCGTAAAATACGTAGCCAAATCATGTAACAACATGTTTTTAACATGTTGTTCGGACCCCACTTAGAGTGGGATAAGGGCAGGGGGATGATGACTAAATCTAAACAATTGCAATTATCCCTACTAATAACATAAAAGCGAGAGTTTATCTGTCCGTATGTTACGTTTGGTACGTCACGACGAATACGCTGAATTAATTTTGCACAATTAATACACTAGGGTAACATATAGCCTGTAAAATCTATTAATTCAACAGGAACTGTAATTTAAAGAAGATTTTACAACTCGTTTGGCTTACGTCGAAAGAGTTATTTTAACAATGTTTTTATATATTTTTGGGTTTTGTTTACTGGATAATTTAACTTAACTATTTCAATGTATAATTAATATAAGTATAACATATAACATTTACTAAAATAAACTGATTATAATTGTATCTAACTACAAAAAGTTAATTACGGACCAGTTCAAATATTTCATCACATCTATGAGTCTATGAGTTTTTTAACCAACTATGGAAAATTGTGATCTAGATGTGTAAATATCTCATCAATACCAAAATGATAGCTAACTGCCAAACGGTATCGGAACAGCATAAAGGGATCTAAACCCATATCATCTTAAAAGAGGAAGGAAGTCTCTTTCGAACAATTGGATATTAATAGGCTACCTAATGATAATATGAGCCTATACAAGTTTAGTTGCAACTATATTACAACTAAATATAGGTGTGAAAACGCAACAGACAAACAGACAGGGTTTTATATTAAAGTTTGCATATTTAAAATTTGATTTAGCTCACCTAAATAACAGTTTGAAAAGAAATCACACTTTTATATTGTATTCACCTACTAAAAAGTTAATAATTGGTAGAAGTCAAGTCAGGCAATACTTTGACGTCCTAGTATATATACATTAGGATATACACAGATACATGAATAGAATATACATTATAAGTATTATGGATGGTCCTAACATTACATATTTTAGTTAGGAGTAATTTCAAATTTACGATTTATTAACATAGCTATTATAAAGTCCTTGTGTAGATAAATATTCCATAGTTTGTATATATTTAATTGATAGTAACTTATTTATTTATCAGTCGCACTTTGCATTGTTGTGTTCTAAATCACTCAATGTTGTCCGACCCCAATTTTAAATAGGGTAAAAATAAAATAGGTGTACCTGGTCAGATATTTGCACTGGAACTACAGTGAGTAAGGCGGCGTCGTACGCGCAACCGAGCTCGTTACAAGCGAAACACTGTACAATGCCCGCGTGACGCTTCTCCACCCTCTCTATTTGAAGGTCCGAATCTAAAAAAAGATCATATATAGTAACCGACTTCAATATCTCATTATATCGGATCAGCCCAACTAGTATCGAGCCAATCCGGCTCCTTTACTCATGAGCTCTTTACGATGTCATCGTGGTGCTATAGACGTTTATATATAATAATAAATAATACCCGGTTTCTATACATAATTTATGAATACTTATCACGACAGTCTAAATTCAAAAGGTTTGACAATGCTTAATCAAAGATAGTTACATTTTTAAAGCTGCAGTGCGTTTTTACGAGACACTTTTGTTAATTTATCTTTCTAATTCTAAAGTCTAATTCATATTTACAATTTATTACACGCTTTCAGTGGAGATAAACATTGTGAGGAAACCTGCATATTCTCTACAGAATTCTGGGGCTATGTGTAACCTACAATCAGCATTGGAGCAGCGTAGGTCTAACTCTGTTCTCAAAATATGGAGGCCTATGCCCAACAGTGGGATATTAAGAGACCGTTACTTTTTTACTTGAAATTATAAAAAGTACGTAATTCTGTCCGCCTGTACTCGTCTTTTACGCTTTCACAGCAAATCCGCTAGAGCAAAATCGATGACATTTTGTTAATTTAAAGCATAAAAGATAAAAATCTTGTTTTTCGGGAATACGAAAAAAACAATATAATCGATAATTTAGGAGAATTTTAATACTATTATACATTTAACGTGAACCAAGTTCAAAGTACGACTAGGTTACTATTTATTATAGACTAGCTCGTTTACATAAAAAAAACCAACGTTCATTAAATATATCCACCTTTTAATAAACTCAATATAGTGTAGAGCAATAAATTTCCATTTTTCCCGTTCCAGCAACAGCAGGAGTAACTTTAAAAGTAATTTAGCGCGAAAGGATCAGAGTTTTCCGCCATGTTCCGGTCGCTGTTCGCCACTGTTTTTGTTATTAACCCGACTCGACTGAATTTATAGACAGACGTAATTATATCAAATTACACTTGTAATGAAGTTAAACAGTCTGAAAATTGCGCAAATTATAGAAAAAATGAGAAATCCGAAATAGTACAAAACAGTTTTGGATGAGTGGATTTTAAGAGTGCATGGATATACATTCATAATTAAAACTTTAATATTTATGTAGTATTTATGAGTCAAGAAGTTGAGGTATAAAATTTTCGCCCATTATAGAAAAGATGAGAAGTGCGAAGGTAAGTTGGTATAGACATGAAATGAGGCGGGATAAAAATCATACCATCAAAAGAGTTTTAAATATGTGGATGTATATATAACCACATGGAGGCCGAAAAGAAAGGTGGACGAATTGTTTGAAATATGCATTAAAAGGAGGTCAGTGTTGACGAAATATAGAAAAGACTGGAAGATGAAAACGTATTGTGCCGACCCAATTTAAAGTGGGATCAAAGTAAGAGAATAATAATGATGAAGTTGAAAGCGTTATTGAGATATATTACTAACATTAACGGAATATTCTTTTTGTAGTCGTGATTACGAAAAAAAATCTTTTTCCAGCCTTAAATGTAAATGTAAATTTATAATTAACTCAGTCTGTGCAGACTTCATTATTTCAGTTACAAAGATAACAACGATTTCTTGGTCCGTTTGGATATGTAAGAATTCTAAGACGACAAACAAAAAACCAAACCCTCTTCCGCATTTATATTAGTAAAGATATATGAAGCTGTATGGCCCAGCGTTGAAACCGCGCAACTGTTTCTAGGGTTACGGGTTCAAACCCTGAGCAGAAACCAAAACGATTTTCTGTTAGAACTGAATGTAAGAGAATGAGTGAAGCGAATGTGTCTAAGTGATAATTACAATTTATCACACGCTTTTCGTTAAAGGAAAACATTGTGAACCTGCACGTGTTTAGAGAATTAAGAAATAAGAAATGGGTATACGTGTAACCCACCAATCACTGGAGCAGTATGGTAGGTCTTAGGTCCTATCCTTCTCTCTAAAAACAGAGAGAGAAGTCCCATGCCCAACAGTGGGATAGTAACAGGTTACTTTAGATTTATATAGCAAGATAGTGTGAAAACTAGTTGAATATCTCAAATATCATGTCTGTTGAAGGTAAGTACAGTAATTCACTCAAACTTTCAAAAAGATCTAAGCGAATAAAAACTTTGAACGATCGAAGTAGAGCAAGTCTGCTCCTTGGCGCATCAATAAAGTCTTTAAAGTTACTCGCGCTATTGCTTTCGAAGTGAGTAGGAAACGTTTATTGCTTTCTAATATTCTTTAACTCAGATGTTAACGATTTAATACTGGAATGAATTTTCTTTTATATATGGTATTTACTGCCCATTAGAGCAGTTTAAAAAAACTGTTAAAGGGCCTACAGAAGCCTACTGTCCTGTCAATTATTAACTAAATTATTATATTGAGCCTACTGTACTGTCGATTATAACATGGATGATAAGAATGAGTGGATATAGCTTCTGGTCGACTATGTATAAAATAGTGATCACTAAATGTAACTAATTACATGAATTATTTTGTAAACAGCAACCGCCAAGTTTCTTTCTGGCTCTGCTCGGAACAACTTTCCGAACAAGCAGTAGAGTTGACGAGTGTTACAAGTTTATTTGAATAAATAATATTTTGAATTCGAATTTGAAAAAAATAGGAATCGAAGCCGCGACCCACGGAGCTAAAGGCATGGTCACTGATAACAGCGTCAATGAGCTAGTAAAAAATACACATTTGTTGTTTGAGGACTAACAGTAGAGTTAACGTACATCGTTTGGTACAGAATAAATAACTCATTCATCCATTCAAAAATTCCTTAATTTGGCAATCAGAGTTGTCAGCCGATTCGTAAAACGGCTGATCTCAACTACACTAGTTTTGTTACGATCCGGTGAATAAAGCTTTAAACTCATTTGTATTATTCCTAGACGATTTATAGAAGCAGGCGTTACTTTGCGGAATTCCATATTACAAGCAATATAACAGAACTAACTACTTTGCTATAATCCGCACGGGTTAAGTGAATGCATGCAAAGCCAATGTGTATGAAGCAGGCAAAATCTACGCACAAGCCACCGCATGCACCCCAAGGCGCAATTCACCAGCAACAACGCACACAAAAACAGCACACACACCCACCACCACAATCTCGACGATCGTTTCGCCCTGAAACCGAAGCATCATCAGGAGGATAAGCTCCACGACAAAAATCGTAATGCCCATGGTGAAAATGAGTGATGGCCCAATGGCCCATTTTCCAGGTGAAAATCGCAAAAATCGTATTATTGTCGTGGAGCCTATCCTCCTGATGATGCTTCGGTTTCAGGGCGAAACGATTGTCGAGATTGTGGTGGTGGGTGTGTGTGCTGCTTTTGTGTGCGTTGTTGCTGGTGAATTGCGCCTTGGGGTGCATGTGGTGGCTTGTCCTGCATGTATAAGGTGCGTAGATTTTGCCTGCTTCATACACATTGGCTTTGCATGCATTCACTTAACCCGTGCGGATTATAGCAAAGTAGTTAGTTCTGTTATATTGCTTATTCCTAGACGTCGGCAAAACTCGACTTTAACAATCGAAACCAGACTGAGTCACGGCAACGCGTAACCGAGCCGCCTGTAACCAATAAGTATGAATCGCGAAACTTTAAAATGTAAGGCTAATATCAAACATAGTCCTTTACCTGTCGCTTTTATCCCTTTGCCTGTCTTGATCAGTTCAGCATTTAATATCCAATGCACGACAGGTTTTGGCTCGCCACGAGGAACTCCACAGGAAATGTGAGCACTAGATCCCTCGCTCGCGTTCACACTCCCTGCAGACCATTCCCATTGTGGTGGGTGCAGGGCTATCACTTTCCATGAGCGACGAGTTCCGTTTGCTGAACAGGAGTAAACGCCCTGGGAAATCGAAATTCAGGTTGACGATAAACTCTACATTAAATTTATAGAGCAGGCGTTACTTTGCGGAACTCTATATTACAGGAACTATAACAGAACTACTTTGCTATATTCCGCGCGGATTAAGCGAATGCATAAAATGCCACAACCACCACTAAAATCTCTGCAATTTTGGTGGTGGTTGTGTGTATTACTCGTTTGCATTGTTGCTGGTGAAGGCGTCTTAGGATGCATATGGTGACATGTCCTACATGTGTAAGGTACGTTAATTTTGCCTCCTTCATACATATTAGCATTGCATGGATTCGCTTAACCCGTGCGGATTATAGCAAGGTGGTTAGTTCTATTATATTGCTTGTAATATGGAGTTCCGCAAAGTAACGCCTGCTTCTATAAATCTATCTCTGTGTGTATGTGATCGATTTTCTCAAAATCTACTGAACGGATTTTATAACCCGCACGGACTTTAGCAAAGTAGTTGTGTTATAGTTTCTACATTCAATCTATCTAGATTTTATTTTAATGAAAGATTTTAAATATTGCACACTCCAAGTCATAGATAGGGATGTGTACTCTATTTAATTTACTGTTATTCGATTCTAATAGTGGTCAAACACCTGGTTTTACTTATTATATACTATAAGAAAGTATAATATATGCGCATGCAAAGTAATAAAGTGACATAATTTAAAAAAGTTGTATTGTGAGAAATTGCAATAAGTATAAGTGTTAAAGAAAAGAAAGAAAGAAAAAGGTCTTTCTTTCTTTCTTTCTTTTCTGTTAAAGAAAGCCATAACTTGTAACAACAAGAAAATAGTAACTTTTTAATAGTTCGCAGCGTGATGTCATAGATGGCACTGAAATGAGGATTAGCCTAATTTTGGATTCGATCAGTTTAATATAGAGAGATATATATTTTTGTTACTTTTGTTTATCCTGTATTTTGTAGTATGAAATTAAAACTAAATAATCACTTTTTCATGGTATCCAAATTCAAAACATTCTTTATTCAAGTAAACTATGAAACAAGATCTCATGTATGGCCACTTACAGGTTCTGAAAATTACTTCTACCAAAAAAGAGAGCAAGAAACCCGACGATTGCTCTTTTTAAAATATAATTATTATAACACATTTACATTTCGTCATTGCTATCATATGCAAGGTCGAAGAGTAACTACAACCACTCATTTTTATCATTTATGTAACCCTCAATAGTATAGTAGGGTTTATGTATTAGCCTCCTTTTAAAAGTTATTTTAAACTGCTGTAATGGTTGATGATATAATGGCAAAACTAAAATTATTTGCGGAATTTTATTATAGAATCTTTTACCCAAACCCACAGACGATTTTCGTACTCTTGCAAAGCGCAGAGCAAGAAGCTTATTTCGGTTCCTATTTTGTCCTATATTATACATATACCGCCAATTTTTTTTATAATTCTATAATGCTTTACTTATTTCAAAGCTTTTCAATACTGACCTCATGTTCCCCGATAAATGGGTTCACAATCAAGCTGTTGGTCTGTCCAGGTAAGTTGGTATCAGTGCCTTTACTCCAAGTAATTCTCGGTGGGGGGGTGCCGACCGCACCGCACCATAGCCGTAACGAGCTATCCGGAAGTACGGGAACTGTTAAAACTCCTTCTTTGTCCACTTTGCCTACATAATCTTCTGTTTCCAGAAATCTGTTAAATAAAATATAACTAGAAGACAAAAGTAATAAAAAAATTCCTCCTGCTGCCCTAATCCCACTAAATCCCTAAATTCCTAAGTGGGGTCGTCACAACATGTTCAAACATGTTGTGACATGATTTGGCTACCATACGGCGGGCCGACTTATCTTAGACGCCTTTTACGACACCTCGATAAGAAATGAGGGTGGTCTATTCAACTCAGCCGGATACCACACATTATACAAAAGTAATATAAAAATTATATTCCTATAATCCGCGATGAAGCAAATAGAAAATATATATAAGTTAAATGTAGAGACGACTATCCATTTGTATAACTGATACAGGAGATATCTCCTGATGATTCTTCGGATGCGGTGCCAAATGATTGTTGAGTTTGTGATAGTGAATATGTGCAGTGTTTGTGTATTAAAATGGCAGTGGTGTACGTTTGTGGTGCATTCATTTTTTACTAATTATTCATGTATCATGCAAGCAGAACTTGATTTATTTAATTTTTCTTTAATTTTGATAAGTTTAACCTTAATTTGTTAGTTCAATTATTGCTGTAATAAGAAATAAGTTCATCATCATCATTTTATTCAAGGACCCTCAATCTTAGCTTATCAGGGCGTTACCTAATACTCAAACCAGTACTTATATACGTAATAATAAAGTTACATAGAAAAATAAGAAAATACAATTTTCATACTGCCTTTTTAATTTACAAAACTACAATGAGTATTATCAAGTCGTTATACCGGACACATCTTGTCAAAACCTGACTTGATATTTTATACTTTTCGCAATATATAATGCCACGCAATTGCGAATAGTTTTACTTAACAACTTTTAATTATATAGTAACGGCCTTTTACCATCCCACTGCTGGACAAGGTCCTTCTCTCTCTGTACAATCTTTGATTGATAGATGGATACAAAAAGATTGATAGATTTAGTTGATATATCGCGACGGTTGAATTATTGCATATAATTTGATATTTATGATCATCATTCTCCTGCCCTCTAAAGTGGGGTCACTCTAAGTGGGGTCAGCACAACATGTTACAAACATGTTGTCATATGATTTCGCTACGTATTTCACGACAGGCTGCCTGCCTGACTTCAACTTACCTTAGTCGGCTTTTACGACACCTTAGTAAGAAATGAGGGTGCTCTATTCTATGCAGCCGGATACCACACGGTATTTACCTTAGTCGCCTCTTACGACAGCTCGGTAAGAAAGGAGGGTGGTCTATTTTATTCTGCCGGATACCACAGGGCTAGAATTTTATTGCATATAATTTGATATTTATCTGATAGTAATTTGATAACGATTTGATAGGTTGACCACGCGTGGCCGCTAACGTCGTACTGATTTCAAATTCATGCGATATTAAAAATATGGCATATGCATACGTTGCAAATGTACATGTTAGCCCATACACTCTCTGTATATGCAGTGAAGGGTTGGAGCTGAGACCTACCACGCTGCGGATTGGTAGATAACACATGTCCCACGAATTCTTCAGAGATATGCAGGTTTTTATACAATGTTTTCCTTCACCGAAAAGCGTATAAAGTAAAAGTAAAGTAGCGGCCAGTTACAATCCCACTGCTGGGAAATGGCCTCCTCTCTCCGTTTCTGGAGAGAAGGGTTGGAGCAAAGACCTACTACGCTGCTCCAATACGGATTGGTAGGTGACATATATCTCCATAATTCTCTAGAGATATGCAGGTTTCCTCACGATGTTTTACTTCACCGAAAAGCGTCTGATTAATTACCGAAAAGCGTATGATAAATTGCAAATATCAATTTTTAGTATTAATGCCATCCCATAGTAGTTTACAATTGTGCAACGTTATATCTAAAAAGACTTTCTACTGTAAGTGCTTTTAAAGCGGTCTTAAATTACGAATAACTGTTAAGTTATATGATGGATAACCCATTATCTTGATTAAGGGTCTATTAAAGTCGTAGCGACACAAAATTTTAACTAACTGCATGTTGTATCCAATGTTTTTTCATTTATATTATCCGTGGTTTATCCGTCATCCTAGCTTATTCCCGGTATTAACTCTGTCTGTTATTGTAAATCATGCGTTAAGAGCTACTAAGCTTTATTTGTACACATAAAGTTTATATATTTAACGGGTAGGAACCATAAAAATATTGCAAACATACTTGCTAAATTACAATAGCATTATTGTACAATAGCAATGTTAAAGTGGTCTGTGCGTTTTGAGAGAAATCTATCAAAAGCGATGCAAAAACGTCACTTCAATATTTTATTATTTTCAGACGACTTTGACATGAGCGAAATGAAAGAATAAAAACATTCAAAAGAAAGAAAAGAAAAGAAGAATAATTTATCGTAATGAAAAATTTTAAAGAAAACATCATTCAGCGCGATGAAATCGATGAATCAGGCCTAGGTTCTGTAAATTATCAAAATATAATTTCTGTTCCAATCCAAAGTTGAACAGTATCAGTATAAACATGTAAATTAATTGTGCAATATGGATGTATTTATATAATTTCTTGTATATTTATCTATACTTATTATAAAACAAAGTCCCAAAAAAGCTGTCTGTCTGTATGTAATCGGTTTTCTCAAAATCTACGATTTTTATACGGTTTTCACCAAAACATAGTGCAATACCTCCGCGAATGGTTTAGGTAAATAGTACATATCGGTATTATGTAAATTGTGTTGAAGAGATCGCGCAGTTGTTAATAACATGCTTGCTAGGAACATTAGTCGCGTACGCTGCGTAAACAAACCAGCAGTGTTACGCTAAAGTAATGAAAATGAAAATGAAAATGAAAATGCAAATAATTTATTTATATAAAATTTCATTATAAACTAATTGCAAGGGCCCCTGCACTAGGTGTGAGCCCGTATTGCTGGGTGCCCCGCTCATCCACCAAGACAAATAAACTTATCAAAAACTAGTAAAAAATAGACAATTAAACTTAAAATGCAATGTAGTAGAGAATTGTAGATTTATAAAGATATTTAAAAAAAGTCCGTGATAGCATGTCTCTACATCTCACGGTTAACTCACAATAACTACTTTTATATTCAAAATTTTGAAAATTCAGGAAATGTTACGTAATTCACTGAATTCCACGCGGGCGAAGCCGCTGGCACAGCTAGTATAATATATTATCAATCTTTATGGACTTAAATGGAAATTTAACGAATTATGAAAATAGTTTTCTCTAGCTTTTGCGCCTAAACATAGTCCCCATATTAATGCCACTTTTTCTAAGAATTGTAGATGAATATATTTAATGTAAATATATGTATAGTACCCGGCAATAAATAATGCACATCGAGGCTTAGAGAGAGAAAATCGGCTGTTTCTGCTTCATAGAGCATTGTCTCTGTCGCACAGTCTGACGAACTTGTGTGAAACGTCACATACTAACGGAGTGATAGAGACAGCGCTCTACGAAACCAAACTAGCCGGATGTTTCGTTCTAACCATCGATGTGCATTATTTCATGTCGGGTACTATATGTTGATGAAAGTAACAAAACACAAACCGTATTCCACCACGTCCTTCGTGTTGAATTTTCAGGTATGTCCTCTCTGGTAAATCCACGATCTGATCGCTGATTTCGTTAGTAGCAACGCATCCATAAGTGCCACTATCTTCTATCGTAGCATTGTTGATCACAAGGACGCCGTGTGGCGTTTCAAGCTGCTTTCTTGAACCCTTAAAGAAACAGCCTATTAGTGCCTTGGACACAGCTTTCATTCTTCTTTGCAAAAAGAATATCCTAACCATCAACAATCACGGGTCAAATTCCTGGAAAGCAACTATAGATTTTTCAAAGAACCTAATGTGCCAAATTGATATTTACTATTCACCAGCTGTTTTGCGGTCAAGGTAAACATCTTTTAAAAAATCTGCATATCCGGATGGGATGATGATATGATTCATGGGATGTGATAATTTATAGAATGAGGCGTTACTTTGCGGAGATCCATAATACAAAATTAATAATAAAATTATGTGGTATAATCCGCGATAAAGTAAATAGAAAAAATATATTATAATGCGATGCTTCGCCATTTTGTCGTGGAGTCTCGCTTCAGTTGCGGGGCGAAACGATTGTTGAATTGGTGATAATGAAAGTGTGTAGTGCTTGTGTATTGTGGTGGCGGTGGTGGAGGTTTGTGCATATCTTTTTACGAATCCTGCATGTATCGTGTATGAAAAAACGCATAGTCCACTATACATTAAGCATTATATATATTTTCTATTTATCGCGGATTATAGCAATATAATTTTATTATTACTTTTGTATCATGGTATCTGTTTAACCTATCAATCTACATTAGAGCTGCGTTGCTTGGTCTAAAAACCCTTCTTCCTCCAAAAGGAAACAAGAAACTCTCTCTCTAGCAAAGGAACAGCCACAGGCCGTTAGTTTACTTTTAAGTTTTGCAAAAATATTGCAAAATAAAAGGTGCGATCGTAATGAGACTCATGAAATTCTAAACTAAACATTTATACACAAATATATGATTCACTTTGAAAATAAATTGTAACAAGTGCAGAACTAATCAATCACTAATAAGCACTAATCCAAAAGAAAGATTTGCTTTTTATGGATTACATACATATAAATAAATAAATATATGGGACACTTACAGACACGATTGTTCCGTCCCCAAAGTAAGTAATTTAATACTTGTGTTACGGGTGAAAGACAACTGGTAGATATACTACATATATAACTGTAATTACATACTTAAATACAAATATACACCCAGGCTCGAAGAACCAACAATTTGTTTATAGAAAATGTTGGCCCTCGGCGGGGATCGAACCCGCGACTCGCGGAGCTGAAGGCAGGATCACTACCCACTGCGCCACCCAGTCATATAATTACAGATAGATACATAGTTATATGAGCTGTGATAGCCCAGCTGTGAGACCGTGCGACTCATTCAAGGGAAACACGAGTTCAAACCCGGCCAGGCACCAATGAGTTTTTCTATTAAAACTCATGTGTCTAATTGATAATTGCAATTTATCACACGCTTTTCGGTGAAGGAAAACATCGTAAGGAAACCAGCATATCTCTAGAGAATTCTGGAGATATGTGTAACCTACCAATCCGCATTGGAGCAGCGTGGTAAGACCTACCCTTCCCTCCAGAAACGGAGAGAAGGGTTCCTATTTCCAGCAGTGGGATTGTAACAGGCCGCTACTTTACTTTTACATAGTTATAGATACCAATCTAACCTTTACGGTTTCTTTCCACCAGCTAAGCCTCGCAGGAGGTTCCGACAGCGGCTCCTTACAATGCAGGACAACCGTGTTATGAAGAGGTGCTATAATAACGCGCTTCTCTTGAGTGTTTTTGCTGAGATCCACCTTGGCTATGGTGAGGCGCGCCGGAATCGACACTAAACTTATAGCTCCGTACCACACCATGCACTGCCGACAATAATTTTAACCTTTACTAACGGATTGGCTAAATGTAAAGCGATCCTTCCGTGAAGATCGCTTGATCCTAAAGGTTCGCAGGTTCACATAAAATAAAACTATATACGACAATGTGTCTGCGAGGGTTGTGACTACATTTCGCACTTAATACACGCCTGATTTCACACGCATAGTTATTACTATCGAATTAGGTCGTGTGAATTTTGATGTGAATAATCATTTTGTTTAAAACTAACAAAGCTAATGCTGTGATAGTTGAAGGATAAGACCAGGTACCTTAGAAGGGTCACGGATTCAAACACCAAGCAGACGTCTATGCCCATCAGCAGGCCTACCATGAACTCTTATTGCGACTCAATTGAAAACGTAAGCTAAATTGTTTTGCTTTTTCATACCATGAAGTCTTAAAGACGCACACTTTGAGTCGTTGCCGAATGAGCGTTCGGAATGCGTCCAAAATACATTTGAGTAAAAGAGACAGAGTTATACTTTATATAACGTTGTCCTTTTCAAACACACTACATGGTACGAAAAGAAAGCGGTTTGGTTTAGGTACTGACTGTGAATTGAATCGTTTTCTAAAAGTTCATGGTAGGCCTACAGTGGGATATTAAGAAGTCGTAAAATTACGTTTAATTCTTATCATGGTATATCTAAACATCTAGCATGAACTACAACAATCAGATGCATTTCAAACTTTTGATATCTATATCTATACTAATATTATAAAGAGGAAAGATTTGTATGTTTGTTTGTATGTGTGTATGTTTTTTATGTTTTTACGCAAAAACCACTGTACCGATTTCAAAAATTCTTTCACCATTGGCAAGCTGCTTCTTCACTGAGCAACATAGGCTTTATGTCATTTTCAGAAAAAATAGGGATCCCTAATAAAATTGTAATAAGTTGTCAAAAATTCAGTCGTAAACATCTTTCGTCGCGTGCGCTTCGGAAACAATCGAGGATAGAAAAAAAAATTTTCTACAGTATTATAGAACATATCAATATCCACAAAAAAATCCGAGATACCATATTTCTAACTATTATAGTTATACCAATATTAGGTCCTTACATATGAAATTGGCGTTTTCTATGGGAGAGACATAAAGTCGTTTTTTTTTAATGAAATATATTTAATTAATCAAAGTATGTACCATTGCTATGTATGCACTTTTGCCATCTCATAGGTAGTTCATTGATCCCCTTACTAAAAAAACCATTCGGGCGGGAATCAATAAAATCTTTGAAGGCGGTTTGGACTGCCCCATCGGAGTTGAATTTTTTTCCTTGCAAGTAGTTATCCAAATTGCGAAAAAAATGGTAATCTGTTGGAGCAAGGTCCGGAGAGTACGGTGGATGTCTAAGACATTCTAATTGAAGCTCCTCTGATTTGGTAGCCGTCTGTTGTGCAGTGTGTGGTCTAGCGTTGTCCTGAAGCAGCAGTGGCCTAGAGCGATTGACCAGCCTCGGTTGTTTAGCAGCTAGCTTTTCCATCATGGTTTGCAGTTGCTGACAATAGATATCTGCCGTAATCGTCTGGCCAGATTTAAGAAAGCTGTAGTGAACGACACCGGCACTAGTCCACCAAACACTTACAAGCAACTTTTTTTTAGTCAATTTTCGCTTAGGGCAGGATTTGGCTGGTTCGCCAGTGTTCAGCCATTGCGATGAGCGCTTCCGATTATCGTAGAGGATCCACTTTTCATCACAGGTAAGGATTCGATTTAAAATTCCTTCATTATTGTGCCGGTTGAGTAACGTAACGCAGCAGTCGACGCGCGTTTGTCGGTTTGCTTCACTCAATTCATGAGGTACCCACCTTTCAAGCTTTTTCACCTTCCCAATTTGCTTCAAGTGGATTAGAATAGTTTTATCACTAACACCGGAGCCTGCAGCTAACTCGGACGTGGTTTGCGATGGATCCGCTTCCACAATAGCCTTCAATTCTTCATTATTAACTTTGGTCTCCGGCCGTCCACGAGGCTCGTTCTGCAGGTCGAAATTTCCAGAACGAAAACGTTGGAACCAAAAACGCACTGTGTTTTCTTTTGCGACACCGTCACCATACACATCATTAATCCTTCGAGCCGTTTCTGCAGCACTGGTGCCACGGTGGAACTCATACTCGTAAATAACGCGATATTTCATGTTTTCCATTTTGTAAACAGAGTGACACAAAGAAAAAAACAGAAGAAGAAAAAACAAATGAATTAGGGGGTTTGAAACACAAATGCGTGATTAAATAGCTGTATGAATTTGAATTTGTAATTCCTAACCATAAAGGTAATATTTGAGATCAAAGTGGCCAGTACGACAAAACGCCAATTTCATATGTAAGGACCTAATATAACTACTTTTTACATTGTAAAAGTTGATTAAATTGCCGACAATAATCAAACCATTTTATTCATATCTCTGTACTAATCCTTATCCCATTAAATGATATTTTATTAAAAACTGTTTCAGTACCTGTACTTTTTAAATTATTAAAATCCGACATCCCAATCAAAAGATATTACGAATTTAAGAATGTAAATCGAAAGAAAATAATGCCATAACAAATTCATTATAGCGACCGTTATAGCAGGGTCTACATTTGGTAAGTTAGCTCTTATTCCAAAAATACTAATGATAGCCTTTTTTTATAATTAAATAATCTACAAAATAAATCTATAGTCCGACTTCGTAGACTTTCCACTACCACGAGATCGGTATGGTCGCGGGTGAAACCGTGGGGCATTGCTAGTTGTTACATGAAGCTCTTACCTGATACAATGAGTTTGGTGTATCCTCTTTCACCTGTACCACTAATCGTGTTGAGACGCTGTCTTTATCGTTAATTCCATCAACGTTATTCCAGTCCTTCCATTCTTGGTCGTCATCGGGACGCCACCGCCACGTCAGCCTCTCCCCAGGTACCCTGACAGCACATTCGAACGTGACCTCATCGCCTACTGGAGCTGTCACCGATTCTGGATACTTAGTGAACTCCATTTCGATTTCTGTAATCAAAATTGCCATGGTATTCGATTGGTGCGACGTGAGAACCTTATTAGGGGCATGGGCTTAAGCTTCGCGCAGACCCTAATGTTAAATATTCTAATTTAAATGTTCTTTCTTCTCTTGAACTTTGTTTATTCGTATGATGGAGTATCTCGTTAAATAAGGTTGTGTATCTTTTTAGATGTTATGAAGTATAATTTATTTATAGGCGCTTGTAAATGATACACAGGTGATTTTTATCGTCCGTCCCAAACGTATATTTTTCCGTTACAAATTGGTTGTCTAATTTAAAAAAGGGTGCCAAAATGAGGCACACAGATATAAAAAGGGGATTGATTCTTGTTGTGGCTGCATTCACAACAGTTGAATTGTATAAAAGTATCTATTGAGATAAAGAATTAGCGCCGGTTCGCCGTGTGGTATCCGGCAGAATAGAATAGACCACCCTCCTTTCTTACCGAGGTGTCGTAAGAGGCGACTAAGGTATGTGCCGTGTGGTATCCGGCTGCATAGAAAAGACCACCCTCATTTCTTACCGAGGTGTCGTAAGAAGCGACTAAGGTAAATGCCGTGTGGTATCCGGCTGCATAGAATAGACCACCCTACGTCATTACCGAGGTGTCGTAAGAGGCGACTAAGGTATGTGCCGTGTGGTATCCGGCTGCATAGATAGATATATCAGGCGGCCGGTCGTAAAACACGTAGCCAAATCATGTGACAACATATTTGTAATATTTTGTGCCGACCCATCGAGTGTTACCGTCCCTTTCTTGTCTCCATCTAGAAGCTTATACACACCATCCAGATTATGAACCTAGCAGCATGACACCTACCCCAGAAATTTTACTTTATTCATTTTATTTTCACTCTTTATTTTTAACACCACTTATTGCTAATACAAAAAATAGTATAGAAAAAAAAAACAAATACAAAAAAACAAAATACCATTAACATAAAATATATTAGTCAATAGATATACAAATGTATACATTATATATCTATTAACTAATAAAGCTTACTACATACAATATAACAAGTAAAAATAAATAACTACATGAGTGTGGTGTTAAAAAAAGGGATGCCACTCAGATACTCTGAGGCTCCAGACCTCCCTCACAAGAGACCTGCCAATCATCTAGCGAGGCCAACTGCGCAGGACGGCCGAAGCCACAACTCTATTTTCAGTTTCTAGTTCAGTTTTCTTTCACCGCAAATAGTGTTATCATTTTAAAAGATCCAGCACACAATTATATAGAAAACTTAAACGTGACAACAATTAGTTTAAGCGCACGTGCTCACCTTAGTAAGGATCAGGCGCTTTAGTCTATCGATGCTTTCTTTTACTGTTTCACCTAGAACATTACTAAACAATTTCTTTCCACAAGCTCATTAAAACCTTGCTATTTGCCAGCACTCCAACCTTTTAGAATGCGAGAACAATCTCTGTAGACGTTAATTAATTGTAATCAGTTCTCAAGGCTGACGGATACCTGAATTTATTCAAAGTTATACATTTCTATTCGGCGCCTCGTAACAAAGGCTTTGTAATTAGTCCCTTCAATTTAAATCCTAGTCGAATTGTGCGAAAGTATCCAAATTGAATACAACTTTGAAATCAATGAATCTGGTTTGTTGTTTTAGGATTGCTTAATTAAGACGAATGAGTTTTTTTTCACAAGTATTCTTTCTTATTTTCGGTTAATGAAAAAATCTTATCTATATAAAGATTTTTTCCTCCGCCGTGTGGTATCCGGCTGAGTAGAATAGATCACATTTCTTACCGAGGTGAAAAGGCGACTAAAGCAAGTTGACGTCAGGCAGGCGGCCGGTCGTAAAATACGTAGCCGAATCATGTGACAACCATGTGAAATGTTTGTAACATGTTATGCCGACCCCACTTAGAGTGGGATAAGGGCAGGAGGATGATGATGATGATAAAGATTTATTCCTAAACCCGTAAGAAAAGTATAGGTTATCAATTTATTTTCCAAAATCTTCAGTTCTATAAAGATAAATTGCCAAATTCTCCGATTTCTAAATTCTTCTCACATGATAAAACTTGGCATTTATGAAGAAAATTGTTTTATTGATCCAAGAATCAAAGAAAAGATCTCTTGCTTCCAAGACGAACCGGAATGTTCTACGTTATGTCTTACCGAAGTCAATCTAATTAGTCATTTAGAGACAATATTATAGAAAATGAAAGCTAACCACGAAACCAATGGCGAGAACTCGATTTGTTTACTCATTAAAATTAATTGCCAACACAATTATCTACAGTTTTAATCCAGAACGAATTGATGGACCCCGTCCGTTTGGTTCGAAGCGACCCATTTCACCCGTCCGATAAGTATCTCTTTGAGGCGTGACTTTCAAATTGTACTTAGTCCATTGTCGTGTGAACATGGATGAATTTCAACTGGTTAATAAGTGAGCCAGCATTATGAGAGATGGAAGTGGTAAATGTCGTGTATTTTTTTCTTTGATGCGTGACGCTCCCGGCGGATGCAGCAGGTAACTACTCACACATTGACATGTATCGTAAGTAAACAAAAAACGTTAATTCAGTAGCGGGTTCTGTAGATAAATATGAAATGATATCTTCTTTAGTTACCTCACGCTAATAATAAAAACTTGTTTTAGTTTCTGAAGCTGTGGGATGCGATATCGCATAGTTTCTTGACATTAGTAGATAAATGTTTGATTAATTATTAATGTAAGTTCTAATGTTGTAACTAGTGAATGTAGAATCTACTACATGAATGTAGTAACTAGATCAATAAAGTTGGGATTGTTATCAAACATTTGGTTTTAATTTTATGATAATATAATTATCGCCACAGAAATATTAAATGAGCTTTTTTTTCTCTGGTGTTTGTAAAACTTTACTAATTTTTAAACTGTATGTAACAGTTTATACCGAATTGATAACTATTCGACGAAGGAACCCTTTACGGACTTGGGTCACGCACTTAGCTTTTTTTATGTTTTTGAAATTTAAAAATCGTCTTTTGTAATAATTTTATATTATTCAACGTTAGAATATGTCATAGTTAAAGTATAGAAACTGGCTTTACTCACGTCCTATTCTATAGGGTTAACCCGACTAGTTTCGAGCCCATCCGGGGTACTTATTCATGAGCTCTTTACACGACATTTATAACAATTAATAATACTCACGATAGTTTAAATGTTTTTTAAATATCTCATGATGTAATTTAAAATATTTTTATTTTAAAATAGCATTAGTAGCTTCTTGGATAATAATAATAATAAATCTCTGTTATAACTGCACAGGTCTTTCCTCTGTGTAACCTAGCCACGGAACTCGAAAAAAAACCGGTCAAAAAGCCGGGAACCCGATCCTTAATGGAAGTATGTTTGTGTGTACATAGTAATTTCACGGTAACTCCTCATTATGTTGTCCTTCCTATTAGAGACAAGTCATTGGAGGTAACTGCCAGCAGACCTTTTGAAGATACCGCAGTAGGTAGACAAGTATAAAGAGGTTTATGTATATTTTTAACCGATGAAAATGAATTAATATGAGACTCGTGGTATTTACAATGACAATTTATTTCTAAAAAGAACTTACACCGTTTATTTACATTAAAAATGGAATGAACCACTAAACAATATTAAAACTTTAAACAATTCATTTATACTATGAAAGACAAAGAATAACTTAAAAATGTAAATACGATTATGTACGCGTTATACTTCGGCGATTGCGTAGATTTTTGATATCATTTTTTTTTCTTAAATATAGAATCTTAGCACTTTTTTGAACAAAAAAATATTATTTATTTCCTTTTTACTATTTGGCAAATAACAAATTCCTAATAATAAATTCCTTGTAACTGTTGTCCTGTGTTTAGTCACGGGGGCTTTCGATCTTCAAATCGTTTAATCAAAAAACTGTTTGAGTGGCGTAACTTCTTTAATTACTAAATTATATACAAAAAGGGACAACGAATAGTATGCGATTTAACCGTCAAGAGAGCGAATGAATAATTAAAATTGAAGATGTAGTTGCATCAACACCTATTTTTTTAACCATAACTAGATGTGCCAACTGCCAACAACGGCTTCGCGCGCGTGGAATTCAGTGATTTACGAAACTTTACCCGAATTTTAGAAATTTTGAACATTAAAGTAGTTATTGTGAGTTAGCCATAAGAGATAGAGACATGCTATCGCGGACTTTTTCGTAGTATTTTTATGGATCTACAATTCTCTACTACATTACTTTCGCGCATCTCTGGAGGATTACGCAGCGCACGCGACTAAAGCCCCCAGCAAGCAAGTTTATTAACAACTGCGCAATCTCTTCAACACAATTTACATAATACCGATATGTAATTTTTACTTAAACCATCCGGAAGTATTGCACTATCCTTTAGCGAAAACCGTACAAAAATACCGTTCAGTAGATTTTGAGAAAATCTATAACATACAGACAGCTTTTTGGGATTTTGTTTTATAATAAGTATAGATTATTTGTTATGGGACTTGATTGTTACTATAAGGAAATGTGTTTAAAACTCTTGTAATTTAGTGTAATATTTGAATGTGATGAATTGCTTAATAGTTTTTTTTTATTAAAATACATGTGTTGTGTTGCATATATGTGTAATATTAAACGCCTTCTAGTAATATTAAATATTACTTTTAAATACTATGTATATGACCTCTCAGACACTATTTAGTTACCACCAATAGGTAACGATTACGAGATTACGTTATTTCGATACACCATATAAAGTCTGTGAAAGTTTAGAATGATATTTTTTTTTATTATATTTTTAATTTAATTTTTGCTATTATATATAAAGGACTCCTGTGTGGACTTCAGTGGCATGATGATGCAATAGCCATCGTAGACATTTTAGTACGTAAGAATGCGACATAACCCGGTTCATAGCTCATGATCAGAGTATCTTCCGAAGATTCCTTTGTGTCAACAAAATAAAGAATCACTAAGGCAAATTGGACAGCTTAATAATTGCCCATAACATGATTTGTTTCATATTGATTGTTAAGAAAAGATATAAAATGTAATATACAATAAACAAGGTTTTAAAGCGGATGAACTGCCTTCTGTTTTCCTTAACGTCTGTTTTATTGCAAATGGAGAGGAGCGGAATGTATCTGGTAATTTTCTTGGGTTCCCGAAAGAAATGGTAAGCACGGAAAACTTCTACTATTTTCTCCAATGCTCTTAGCTGTATATATTTTTTTTATATAGGCCTGTATATATTCTAAATGTATATATTATATCGTTTTCTATAATTATAAAATGTGTTTATAACTATGGATAGTAATCTACTACTAAGCACCTTAGCGAATGAAATAAAAGGATAAAAAATGTCATCCTTTTATTTTGTAAATGATTGCGTTCTTAATATTAAATTCCTATTATGTTAAAATGGAATTGTGAATGAAGTGGGCTCGGCACAAACATGTTACAAACATGTTGCCACATGATTTGACTAAGTATTTTACGACCGGCCGCCTACCTGACGTTAACTTACCTTAGTAGCCTTTTACGACACCTCGGTAAGAACGGAGGGTGGTCTATTCTATTCTGCCGGATACCACAAAGCGTTTTTTAATGATTTTTTTAATTCTTCCAAATGTTAAGAATCGTAGAAGAAAATTTTTTTTAATGTTAAATTTAAGTTTAACAATAGCTAATAGCAATATCTTAAAGAAATATTATATAATGGGAAGTATGCATAAATATTTTATTTTATGCTTATCTAGATAAAGTTCGCAACTACGGAACCCCTAAATATGCATAGCTTCACACGCACGTAGCCGCTTTTATTTCTCAATTACATTCAATCCATTTAATTTTACGGCAAAGTATTATTTTCAAATGAAAAACAGATATTTAAGAACCCTAATTGAGTTAATGTAGAGTGAAATTTCTTTAAAAATATTATAGTAAAACCGTTTTAAGTCGTTGAATAACAATTCCAATAAAAGAACCTTTGGTTTGCTTTAAAATATTTCGGTAAAAAAAGGTAATGGGTGTCAAACGCTCAGAACATGAATACAAGTATTTATATAAAACAAAGGCTCCAAAAGGTGCTCCAAAGTCTGTATGTGAACTATTTTCAAAAACGAATTTTTGTGCAGTTTTTTCTAAAAGGAAGTGTAATTCTTCCGGAAGGTTTAGAATTGTACATCTAAAAAAATACTACAAAAAATTCCGCGACAGCATGTCTCTATCTCTTATGGTTAAGAAACAATAACTGTGTTTTGCGTGAAAAATTTCAATTAAATACACTGATTTCCACATAAGCGAAGCTGTAGAAACAGCTCGTCAAGTATAAAATTTAAAAATGCTTCACTGAGCCATGAATAGCCGAATGTAATCGTAAGGATTTGACTGAAAAATTCATAATGTCACGTTGTGATCTAATAACACAATTTTTGGAGCATGAGCGGCGACAAATTTAGACTGCAGAAGATAAATAAAATATTATCCATAATTTATTTATTTATTTATTTATTATCATTAATTTTCTTAAATACATTACATATTTAACAAACGCCCGGTTAGGGCGTTGCAAATATTCAGGACACGTCTTACATAATATATGTATATATACAGACAATTAATTATTATTATAAATATACAAGTATATAGTATAATACATTATAGATAAGCTAGTAGGCCAAATTAAATGAAATTTTGTACTATTGAAGCTTAAAAACCAAGCTAATTATAGAATAAATAATTCCCGTTTTGCCGTTACGAACTGTGAAAACACATTGTTTATAGTTGAGGGTATTTTATCATTAAAGTTAGTGCGAAATCGCGAGTACAAATAGAGTTCTTTGTATTGACTTTATATTCTAAATTGTATATAAATTTAAACGATTATTTGTCATCACTATTCTTGTATAATGCATTCTATTGCCACTACAGACTTACGAATTTCTAAAAAATAGCCTAAAGTTGTATATAATAGCACCTAATCCACTATATACATAAGTTAAAAAAAATAAGGTTGACAGGGCAGTAGCTTCACACCCACTACTAACGGTAAGCTTGGTTTGTAGATATAAGATATTGGTATAGTACGCGGCGATAAATAATGCACTTCGAGTCTTAGAGAGAGAAAATCGGCCAGATTTTGCTTCATAGAGCATTGTCTCTGTCGAACAGACTGACGATGCCGAATGAAACCTCACATACTAACTGAGTGACAGTGTCATCGCTCTACGAGAATGAAATGGCCGGCTGTTTCGTTCTAAACATCGATGTGCATTATTCAATGCCGGGTACTAGACTTATGTTTCATAGCATCGCTATCGTATTGTCTCGTTAGTATAGCAGTGGCCTAAGTCTCACGTAATTGACATATAACAAATGTACGTTTAAAAATTAAAAAACTGCTTTCAGGCCTTAGGCCAATCAAATTATTATATCTTAAACAGTGGACAAAAATACTCGAAGGTGATTCAACAAAGAGATAAAGTCTTTTAAATTCTTCAAACGGCCATTGCTTCGTAAGAAGAATCTGATAATTTCGCGCTTCAATTTCATAAAGTCACATATCAATCATTATCAAACAGTAAAAAGTAATCCAAAGTGTATAAATACAAGGTTCAAACTTGTTTAATGGGTGCAATAAAATATTAATCACGAGATTGGATGAGTCATTCACGTTTCAAGATCAACTGTATTTCAAGGACGCCAAGATTTCTCTTATTCGTTAGTTATGTATCATGACACGAGGAATGCAAACAAAAAATATTGTTCTATCTTCATTTGGAGTGTTCGTTTTAGAATCATTATCAACTCTGGATGGCATATAATTGAAGCTTTAAACGTATACCAGCTATTTAACCGACTCAATCTCGAACCCAATTAGTTTTTATTATTTGGAAGTTCAATGGCTGGATATAATTAAGTCTCAAATTGCATAATATTGATAATATTTATTAAACGATGTTTATTCAATCGATATATCGAAAAATATTTTTAGCAATTTATTTTTTGTACATAATTATAAAAAGATTGGCGATGTATGTAACAGACAAAGTAGGAACCGACATAAGCTTGCGGTTCCTGCTTTGCGCCTTGCAAAAGTAGCTAAGTCGTTTGTGGGTTTGGGTATAAGATTCTATAATAAAATTCCGCAATCTACTTTAACTTTACCATAACAGCAGTTTAAAAACACTATTAAAAAAGGCTTATACAGAAAGCCTACTATACTATTGAGTGTAGTATTTAATACTACACTCTAAGTGGGGTGGGCACAACATGTTACAAACATATTGTCACATGATTTGGCTACGTATTTTACGACCGGCCGCCTGCCTGACGACAACCTGCCTAAGTCGTATTTTACGATCCCTCAGTAAGAAAGAGGATGGTCTATTGTACTCAACCGGATACTGCACAGTGGATCAACTTACCTTAGTCGCCTTTTACGACACCTCGGTAAGGAATGAGGGTGGTCTATTCTACTCAGCCACATACCATACGGCATGCATTAACATGATATACGAGAAAAATTTACCGAAGGCATAATATATACGTATCCTTAGAACTTCCTATGAGTCGTTCAAAAAGATTTTGATTAGATGCGACCCTTTGTAAGCATCACAAACCAAATGCAAGCACGGTTAGCGTTTGAACATCGCTTAGTAAGCACACGTTCATTAGTGTTCTCTTGGCGCACCCCCTTTACGTGCTTTGAATTCTACTAATTTTATCCATCTTTATAATTTTAGTTGGAGTGTTCTGAGCCGTAAGTCAGTTAAGATTTTACAACACACCTGCTATGACTGGAATCACAATTCCGCTGATCACGTATATTAGATACGGCAACCCCATTCTGGTTCCTGAAACAAAAAAAATATAATAAAAACTATCCGTGCGCCGCAATGCAATATTTCGCAAATTACAGCTAATCAGCTTAAGTGATATTAATAAAATTTGGTACAATTAACAATTAAAAATTTCCCGTTTTCTTTAGGACACTGCAAGAAATATAAAGTACGTTATCGAAGGTATTTTTAGAACTAAGTTTACGCGAATGAAGCTGTGGATACAGCTTGTATAAAATATAATGAGAGACAGAGAGAATAATTTTAATAATCTTTTAAAATTTGATAATATTTTAGACTAAATATAACTAATATTTGTATGCGACTCTTTCGAGGGGTCACGAGTTCAAACACCGGGCAGGTACCAATAAGGTTTTCTGTTAAAAACTTATGTGTCTAATTGGTAATTGCAATTTATCACACGCTTTTCAGTGAAGGAAAACATCGTGAAGAAACCTGAATATCTCTCGAGAATTCTTGAATGTGTAACCTACCAATCCGCATTGGAGCAGCATGGTAGGTCTTAGCTCCTACTGGGCATAGGCCTATGCTAGCAGTATGATAGTAACAGGCCGTTACTTTTGAAGTTCTCTTAATCCATAAAGCAATATTCAAACACGTTAATAATGAAAATATTTCAGTTCTAATTTGCACTAAGCTTGTTTCCATTAAAATTATAACGTAGCCTGTGCGAATAATTGATTTCAATTAAAATAACATTAACTTGTCTTATTCAAAATACGCTTTAACATAAAATTTATGTTGATAGTATCTTACAACCCGTATAAACCTGATGAAATGGAACCTTTTAACATCCTTTTCTCAAACCGTTTGATCGTCGGTTGCCGCAGGTGGTAGTGCCCCTGACTTCAGCTGCACGATTCGCGGGTTTGATTCACGCCAAGGCCCAACATTTTTTATACACAATTTGTTGGTTCTTAGAGCCTATATGTATTTATAATACAAATATTAACCTGTCTTGGCGACAGAGGACCGTGTGTGAAATTGTCAAAAAAAAAAACAAAATCTCTTGACCCACCGAAAATATACTTAACGTATCTATATTTGTGTTGTTGATGTTGATCATTTCTTACCAGGGTGTCGTAAAAGGTGACTAACCTAAGTTAACGTTTTTTTTTTAAATAAAATAACAACTATTTCCTCCAACATGATCGGAGCCTATTTTCGCTGGTTTACTCTTTCATACCAGTTCTCGCACTTATTCACCATTCATGCTACATACTAATCGCTAATTCATCATGTCAATACGAACCTTTAGTCACTTTTAGAGACAATTAACATTGTTTTTGTTCAACGTAAATCACATACTCGTAAATTTACATATGATCATGTACTTTTAAAGAAAGCAAGAGAAGTGGCATTTGTAATCCAAATTAATACAATATTGTTATATGTAATTATAGTATAATACATTTTCAATATTGTTATTAATAGATGAATTAATTATGCATTCAATTAATAACGATATTAACGCCATAGTGAGGCGATTACATTTTACCAAATTAGTGTTGTGGTAAGCAAATGTTTAGCTTACAAATATAATATTGAACATAAACTAAAATTTAAATGGAATTTAGTATCAATTGCAATGTCGAAATGTATCATCATCTACTGCTATTATTGGTTTCTATAGAAGATTTCAGCTGCATCAGATGGTTTTGAAATATGGTGCATCCGTTAATTCAACGGGTAGTTTACTAACATTATGAACGAGCACTATCAACGACACCCTCATTAACGAGCAGATAAATGTTTCTAGTTCAAGCTTGTTGCACGTGTTCAGAGTTAAAATAAATGGTGGGGATGAACCAATTGCTATATAACAATGCTTGTTTGGATAATGCTTCACTTTGCGATTGCGTGAAGTCTATCTCCTGATGATGCTTCGGTTGCGGGGGAAACGATTGTTGAGTTTGTGATAGTGAACGTGTGTAGTGCTTGTGTATTGTGGTGGAAGTGGTGGAAGTTTGTGCATGTGTTTTTACGAATCCTGCATGTATCGGGTATGAAAATACGGATAGTCCACTATACATTTAACACTATATATATATATTCTTTACTATACATATTTACTGTATCGCGGAATATAGCAAAATAATTTTATTATTACTTTTGTAACACTATATTTTCGTTGTCATTCCAAACATCTTAGAATCCTAAAGTTCGTTGTTTCTCCTATAATTTGTATCATTAGCGCTTGTTTATCTCTTCGACGTTTAGGCTATGTCAGTAACACTACCACTAACTCTACCTTTGTATTTATTTAAATATTGTTACGACGTGTTTAAAATACAACCTCCTTCATATAGTTGGTCAGTAATAAAAAGAAAAGCATTGTCGCTGTTATTTATTAATGCTGATAATTTGGATGATAAGAAAGCCTGGATTTGAAAATCCTTTCAGCTTCATACAAGACAGCGGTTTAATAATGTATAATTGAAAAGATTTAAAAGATTTACCGCCGAGTTTCTTGCTGGTTCTTATCGGTAAGAGCAACATTTCGAACCAGTTGTAGCTTCATTAATCATATTGATGCTTGACGATTCAAAAGTGCCTGAAATGGTTTATTTGAATAAAAATTATTTTGATTGATTGATTTGATTGCTGTCATGATGTGTTGAGTTGTTGAAAGAGATTAAAATTGACTTTTGGAAAATTGCTTCTTATTTATTGAATAAGCCTAAAGGAAAAATATTGTCGTCGTGATAATATTCACTTTCCATGCAGGAGCTGGACATTTTGTTATCTTAAAAGGTCATACTAATATCACCTCTCTCATTAGGCAAATCAGTGATTGAAGTTATTACCTGTGCTACCGAGGATAACACTGCTGCATTGGTCAATGGTACTTTTTAATTACGACTTTGTTCCTCTTTTATATAAAAACGAATGTTTGTATATATATCCTTTATAGGCTCTGAAACGGCTGGACCTATATTGATGAAACTTTCAGAATTTAGATACGCCTAACAGATGGCGGTGACGGATGGGATCATTTTTTAACTAATTCTTTTTCGAGGAAAATTCGAAACCAGACTAAGCTACTGCAACGTGTCACCAGACAGCAAGTTGAGATATAAAGAAGTAATTAAATAATTTATAGAATTAGGCGTTACTTTGCAGAGGCCCATAATACAAAGAAAATATTATGATTGTAGCAAAACAATATTTTCATTACTTTTATATGTAGAAAGTGTAAGGATAAAGTTAATATGTACAATAATACCGCATTAATACTTAATGGATAATGAATTTAAAAAACAAAAATATATTTTTTTAATAAATATACGGGACATTTACACACACGGTCGTCCGTCCCCAAAGTAAGTAATTTAATACTTGTGTTATGGGTGACGTACAACTGGTAGATATACTACATATATAATTTTAAATACATACTTAAATACAAATACACACCCAGGCTCGAAGAACCAACAATTTGTTTATAGAAAATGTTGGCCCTCGGCCGGAATCGAACCCGCGACCCGCGGAGCTGAAGGCAGGGTCACTACCCACAGCGCCAACGGGCCAGTTATTATTACATTTACTATGTTATTTTCATCCCCAACAAGATAACAGATGGCGCAATAATTTACAAACGATATTAAGAGCATTGTGAACTGGCTCCTTGTACTAATATAATTCGAATTTAGTTAGTCACAGCCGTGTCTAGACAAAACCTGTAAATATTTCACGGCAAATGCTAATATACGAGGCAATAAACTAAAATATTCGACTAGTTATTTACTGTGAATGTTCTATATTAATCTTAGTGTTTTAACCATTCACAAAATGCTTAATAGAGATATGTAATCTAAATTTGTCGTAATAAGATAAAGAAAACGTGAATATATGTAAATTAAAAGTTGAAAATAAAACTTTAAATATTCTTCATGAAGTACTTTTCAATCGACATTTTTGCTGCTGGTTTGTAAATTTGCTCCTACCGAATAAAAATAATTAATAGACAAATCTAGTGAGATTTCCATTTTCCTTTTTTGGAGAGAAAGTTTGAAGTTTAGAGTCGCCAAGCTGGGTAACAAATATGGGTAACACATATCCTAGAAATTTTTCAGACATGAGAAGTTTTCTCCAGAATGTTTTTCTAAATCGTAAAGCGTGTAATCGAACTTCAAATATCTATTTGGCACAAAGTTATAATCAAAACAGATAGGTGCCTGTGATTGAACACGTGACCCTCTTGAGAAAGGCACATGGTCTGGACTATCAACTCTCTGCAAAGTTGATACCATCTTCTATTAAGAAAGGCGATGTCAATATATTTTCAATAAATATTTTTCTATTTTCTAAATAATTTTATTATTACTTTTGTATTATAGTTCTCCGCAAAGTAACGCCTAATTCTATAAATTACCTCTAGAAATAGCTTAAAGAGACCTTTATCTATCAGCAATTGTAAAAGTAGTGTTATTTTAACAACATTTATTTTTCTAATATTGTAATTTAAATTTCTGACAAATTTTCTATATATTTCCGGAAAAAGCCCACCCACTCTATTTCTAAGCAATGCAGAAACTAGTAAAATTAAATTACAGCTTAGAACTTGACACGGCTGTATTATGACTTGAAGGTAATATACGAGGCAATATAGAAGAAATTGCAGACCACTTACTTCGCTAATGGCCTACATCAATTGATATAATCTTTATCGTCAACGAAGTGCTCGCCGAGGTAATTTTAATTTTAATTGCATACTTTTTACAGCTCTGTAATTAATTACTTATTAGAAAAGTAATCTAGTTTTTTTATTTTAAAGGCCTCTTTATATCACACGCCCAAATGAATTTTGTTATTTATTTATTGGTCTTACTCCACCGCAATGGAATCGACGGTTTTGTTTTAGTATAAATACATGTAAATATGTAGGTATAATTTTTATTATTTAGTATTAAATTAGTTACAATTTTGTTTTAAGTTTTTATAAATTCTTGTTTTTGTAAAATAGTTTAGTAAGTTTAGGAAATTGTAAATATTTATTGATAATATCTATTCTCTCTATTATTAAATAAATATATGATATATTTAAAATTATAATATCTTTTTTTTTAAACTAGTACCATCGCCTTTCTCGCGCCAACTTAACCCTCAATATTCTAATATATGTTTTTTCACTGTTACCCTAAGAAACACGGTTTTTATCGTATACGGTAGCCCAGCGTATAAGCTGGAATTGTGCCGAGTTTTATCATTATTAGTCCAGCGAATTAGTTGTGGAAGCGTAAACGTCATAAAGATAGACTATAATATCTACCTTTTCATTATTAAGATTTGTGCAGAAATTACATAAATTGCAATTTCGTGGAAATTAAGTTTTAATATTAAGAAAGAATGAAAGAAAAATACAATAACATTAAGCTCCACATAAAAATTAAGCTTCTTACGTTTACGTGTTTTTGCGGCGACAAATCTCTGAAAGGACTTTTTTTGACCTTTTTATTTTTTAATTTATTGACCTTTGATCTATAAAGAATATTGCAACGTTTATCTGAAGGTACTATTTCTTCTACACGAATTCTTTCAGTTTGACTAACAACTTTCTAACGTCTTTTATTTTAGTTTCGAAATATATATTCAGTTAGTATTTTATATTGCCAACATTTACTTCCACATCTAAAAATATAAAAAAATTCGGATACATTTTTTTAAAGTTCACTTTGTTACTCCGCTCTAATAACCACACGCAATACAAAATCGCCGAACCAAAAAAAATACAAAACAATCCCTCCAAACCGACAGTCGGGAATTTTCAACGTAGTAAACTGCAAATCATTGGCGAATAAAGGGGCTATTAGCTATTTTTAAAATATAAAAGCTGAAGGAATTCCCAGTGACTGGACTTAAAATTCCGCGCAAAGTTTGTACGTAGACAAGAAATAAGAGAAAACATATTGGCAGCTGAACGGCATTTTCTTTACAAAGAATCATTTAGTTCTATCAATAATGTTGTTTAAATGTAATTTGACATATATAGATAAATATCATATATTGTGCTTACATCTGAAAGCTCCAATGCGAATCAACTAATTATACTTATCCCAAAAAATCTCTAGGGTTACATTACAGATTTATTTAAGATATTTTCCTTTAAATTAATGCTCGTGAATAGCTCACGTATACATAAGATACGATTACAATATTATAAAAAATATTCAAAATTGTCTTGCTGAAAAGTGTTGCCTAGGAAATCGAAACTATATGTGAGCCCTATAAGAAAGCTCAGTCTCCCAGCGGGTGATGAAATGTGCTGGGAGTGTCATCGTAAATAATTAATAGAATTAGGCGTTACTTTGCGGAGATCCATAATACAAAAGTAATAGTAAAATTATTTTGCTATAATCCGCGATACAGTAAATAGAAAATATATGGAGTGGTAAATGTGTAGTGGACTATCCGTTTTGTCATACCCGATACATGCAGGATTCGTAAAATCACATGCACAAACCTCCACCACTACCACCACAATACAAAAGCACTACACAGGTTTACAATCACAAACTCAACAACCGTTTCGTCCCGCAACCGAAGCATCATCAGGAGATAGACTCCACGACGAAATCGCAAAGCGAAGCATTATCCAAACAAGAATTGTTATATAGTAATTGGTTCATCCCCACCATTTATTTTACCTCTGAACACGTGCAACAAGCTTGAACTAGAAACATTTATCTGCTCGCCATTGTTATGCTTAATGATTACATGTGCATGTATCGGGTATTAAAAAACGGATATTCCACTATACTTTTAATACTAAATATATATTTTCTATTTTCTGTATTGCGGATTATAGCAGAATAATTTTATTATTACTTTTGTCATCGTGAACCTCGGTGTAACCTAAAATGGAAGGAGATCCGTAAGTATCTTCCATAGCTTATAGTGTTGCAAAATTGATGTAACGATGTTCTGACATATTCCGAAGAACAGATGTACCTTTGAATTGGATTTTGATTGGAATTTCGACGCCACTACGTAAGACGTAGTTGGTACACCCTATGGACCAGATAATTTTGGAAAGATCGCAGGGTTGGTTCCAAACGATAAAGGTCAGTTTGGCTTTGGCAATCACATCGATGAAATAAAAGAAGAAGAACACAACCTTGATTATACAATTAAAATCTTAATCATCTTAATTAATCTTGCTATATCACTTATATGAAAAGATAAATTTTACATTTAAAAATGAGCCGATGTAATTGTTTCTTGTACAACTTCATAATTAATTAATATGGCGCCAACGTCTTAATTTAAACATTTATACAAAACGGGCAAAAACAACACAGGATTGCTAACAAGGCATTAAAATTCATTATTCAATAATGGAGCATGTGCTCTCTGTAATCAAATAACTAATGTTTAACCATTCTACTCCATATTTCAAAATATGAAAATGCGTATGGCTACTTTTTAGGAGAGCACGAAAATAGAGCCACGTTATTGCTTTTTTTTAAATTCATAATTTTTCAGGACTCCTCTCTCCTTGGAGAAAAGGATAGAAGGATTTAACCGCCGTTCCAATGCGAATTTGCAGGTTAAAATTACCCAAAAATTATCTAGAGATATGTATGACTTTTTGCGATCCTTAAAGCGTATGAATTGTAGATATCAATAAAGCACTTGCTCTGCCTGCCTGTGGCTTAGAATCGCAAATTCGCTAATAAAGGTGGTTTTTCTCTGCGAGACAGGAATATGCATTTGTACTGGCGCAACATTTAGAGCTCTAGTTTTTCTTTTCAAGGAGGGAGAATGCTTTTCCGTAGCAAAGGAACAGGCTGCTATCTATTGCAGTAAGATCTATTCTTGCTTTTCAAATTCAAATTCAAATTCAAAATATTCTTTATTCAAGTAAACTTGTAAACAAGTGCTTTCGAATCGTCAACATCTACTGCTGGTTCGGAAAACTGTTCGGAAAACTACCGAGAAGAACCAGCAAGAAACTCGGCGGTTGCTCTTTTCCAACAATAATTCTTATCACTAGTTACATATAGTTATAAATGTCTTGTACAGGGTTGAAGAGAAGCTATATCCACGCATTCTTATCTTCCAGGTAATCCTCAATAGTATAATAGGCTTTCTAAATTAGCAAAAAAAGAGATAGCTTTTCCTTAGCGAAGGCATGGTAAATCTATCGAAAATCTCTTTAAACAAAGCCGTTAGCGAATATATTTTTCCACACCGCTGTTAAATCAACAGATATAACAACTACCGGTTCGCATGAATCGATCGTATAGTTTTTTAAACGGGATCTGGTTTGTTATTCAACAATGATCGTCGCGTGGTAATAAAGTGATTCAATATGCTTACCACGAGTGCGACAATGCCGAACGTAATTGATACATCCTTGCTAATCCAGCCGAATTCGTTATACGTTATTGCACAGTCGTGCTTAAAGTCCTGGGTTCGATTTTTAGTTGTCAATTTTTATTACAAAAACTGAAAACCATTTTAATTATATCCTTATATCAATGTAAATATTGTATGTATGTTACAAAATCGTGTTACAGATTTGAATTAAAAATGCAATAATTGTCTATAACCTGCATTACTCAACCTTTTTTTTGTGACACTTACACACATGGACGTCCGTCGCCAAAGTAAGTAACCTAATAGTTGTGTTATGGATGAGATAGAACTAGTAAGTATATCATCATCATCCTCCTACCGTCATCCCACTCCAAGTGGGGTTGGCACATGTTACAAACATGTTTTCACATGATTTGGCTACGTATTTTACGATCGGTCGCCTGCCTGACGTCAACTTACCTTAATTTTATTTCACGACCCCTCGGTAAGAAAGAGGATGGACTATTCCTTTCAACCGGATACCACCGTACTGGTTGGTACTGGTAAATATATATAATATTATAATTTTAAATACATACTTAAATACAAACATACATCTAGCTCGAAGAACCAAGAACATTGTTTAAAATATTGGCACTCGGCGGTAATCGAACCCGCGACCTGTAAAGCTGAAGGCAGGTTCACTGCCACCTGCGTCATTTGGCCAGTTAAATATAAAGCGAGAATCATATTAAATCTGAATTTTTTGTTTACTGCCTGCGGTTTAGTAAACCAGCAGAAAAAAGCTATGTAGCGGTCAGTACACTCTAAATTTAGCACATAAATTATCTTTTATTGCATGTTATAAAAAAATGACATTACCTTTGTGCGTAGATTCGCCGTTTTTGAATTTAAACGTTTGCTCATTATAATTACATATCGATTTATGTTAATTCAATTGACATAAAAGATTAGTCACGTTCAGTAAGTGACAAAATATTTTGTAAACTGTTAAAATTAGTAATTCTCAAACAAATAGAGATAAAGAAGTATAATAGATGAAGCGATTGATAAATCACTCACTAGTTGCTCGACTAGTTTGAGATTCATCAAGATAGATCTGCGATGGGGTCTGTTTCCGTCGCGACATAGATATTAACAAGGTAACAAGATCCTAGATAAACTCGATGCCAGACTAGTATAATTACATTATACATTAAAACGCGACTACAGTCAAATTAATTCAGTGATGAACATACCTACATAAAGAACATAAAAGTTTAGTGTAGTTTAATGTGTAACTATCAAAATACTCTAAATTATGCATCATATTGTTTTTTACCAATCTGCAAGAAAAACGGGATTTTTTATCCTATATGTTACTCCACCGCGTGGTAACGTAGAATAGACCACTCTCATTTCTTACCGAGGTGTCGTAAAGGGCGACTAAGGTAAGTTGACCCACCGCGTGGTAACCGGCTGAGTAGAATAGAACACTCTTATTCCTTACCGAGGTGTCGTAAAGGGCGACTAAGGTAGGTTGACCCACCGTGTGGTATCCGGTTGAGTAGAATAGACCACATTCTTTCTTACCAAGGGGTCGTAAAAGGCGAGTAAGGTAAGTTGACTTCAGGCAGGCGGCCGGTCGTAAAATAAGTAGCCAAATCATGTGACAACTTGTTTGTAACACGTTGTGCCGAACCCACTTAGTGGGATAAGGGCAGGAGGATGATGATGATGTTAGTCTGATACATAAGCTATAATTTAACCAAACTTCGTCAATATTACTACAGCCAATTAGCAGTGAAATTGTAACAGACAGACAGACTTTTGAATTTGTAATATTAGTATGAAAAATAGTAAAAAACCAGCATAAAAAAACAACAATTGACAATTGTAGCATTTTTAATATGCACTTTATTATTACAAATCGAATCGTTGATTTTTTGTTTTAATAATCATTTGCTTATGAAGAAAAGGTTTATGTTTTTCTTTGGAACGTCCAAAAAAAATATTTTTTTTTTACCGTTACGCAAAATGAAATCGCAAATATCGTTACTATTTAAGATTCCCTTGACGTGTTATTTTGTTATTATATTCTACGCCTAACAATTTAGACATGGGTTAATTTAAATGCATCCTTCATGTCTGCGTGACTCAGACTGACGTCGGATAGTTGCTTGATAAGGCAGTCGGATGTTTTTATTGACTGACAGCAATTTGTGACGGCAACAGATTCCGAGTGGAGTAATCCGACAACTGTATGTAAATATTATGATGATTTTACTGAAATATATAGTAACTCTATGCTAATGCTAAGCTGTGATAGCCTAGCGGTGAGACCGTGCGACTCTTTCGAGGGGAACACGAGTTCACACCCGGGCAGGCACCAATGAGTTTTTCTATTAAAACTCATATGTCTAATTGATAATTGCAATTTATCACATGCTTTTCGGTGAAGGAAAACATCATGAGGAAACCTGCATATCTCTAGAGAATTCTGGAGATATGTGTAACCTACCAATCCGCATTGGTGCAGCGTGGTAGGTCTTAGCTCCAACCCTTCTCTCCAGAAACGGAGATAGGAGGCCTATTCCCAGCCCAGTGGGATTGTAACAGGCCGTTACTATATAGTAACTCAGACTTAGTTTGACTTATTTGACCAGCCAGATGATGGAGGTGGCAATGAGCTGCTTTCAGCTGCACCGGGTCGCGGTTTTTATTTATTTTATTTATTTATTACATCTTACTTTATAATTATATATGTTCCCTTAAAGATTTCCCCTGCCAAACTGCTAAGCAGGTTGTCGGCAGTATGCTTTCAATCCAATTCTATTCCCACCTAAGGGCCAATATTTTCTATAAACTATTTTTTAATTTAAACTATCGTGAGTGGTATTCATAATTAATGTTCAGAGACCGGCTATACTCACGTCTATAAAATCGACTCATTCGATAAAATAAGACGTGAGTATATAGTTATAAACTATTTGTTGATTCTTTAAGTCTGGGTGCATATATGTATTTATCTATTAATTGAAAAATTTTATATGCGTATTTAACATTGGTTTGTCACCGCATATCGTTTCCAAAGAACTAATGATTTATAGAATTAGGCGTTACTTTGCGGAGATCCATAATACAAAAGTACATCGCGATGTATCGCGGATTATAGCAAAATTATTTTATTATTTCTTTTGAACTAATGATTTCAAATTTGACATTCGATTTAACTGGACTGTACGTTACAGGTTAAATTATCATCCTCTTCATCTGGATATATGGCGATCCATTAATAATTAAATGAATAAAATAAATTATTCAATGACAAAACAATAGGTTTTGTATGTCTTTATTGTTAGCATTGAATTATGTGGCGTTTGATAAATACTACGATAATTTTATAACTGATATGCTTGAAGCTTACAAATGAGGTTGGTGTCGAAGATCTGGTATTCGGTAAGAAAATATCTAAATATATATCTCGCTAAGAAATGTGATAGTACTTTTAACGAATGGTGATTAATGATCTGATGAATAAATCTATTCAATTCATTGAATGAATTTGAATTATAATTTTATTTGTATTTATAAATGGTAAGCGATTGATTAATTTTATTTAAATAATTCATACGTAGGTGTGTGTTACTTTACAGAATTCTATAGACCAAAAGTATAATATAATTAGAATTATATTTCCATAATATTGCAAATATATATAAAAAAACTATTAATACTTTTCTTCCTACTAGTTTAAATTAATGTACCTTCACACCAAAGAGTGTAGTGTGAGTGTCTTTTGTGGGAGCAATATTGGAAGTTAAACCCACCACCTCAGATGAAGCATGTCGCACAAACTCCCTAGGTATATGTACGAAGGAATCGTAGGATTTCGTTTATATAAACGACAATTTGCTTGGCCGGGCTTTAAACTCATACTTTTGGTAATAGCCTAACGCTTTAAGTGATCAGTTATTAAGACTCGTATATCGTTCATTTTAAAAATTTTTAGGGCTTCTCTTCACGAGTTTCTGGTTTGTCAATGTCTTCCAATTTATACTTCAGTTAAAACATAATCTACTTGAGTAATGTCTGCTACCATAAGCCGCTGGTTTAATACCAAAAAAATATAACAGGCGTATTCAAATTTAAAAATGGAATCGTTAAATTCAAACGACTCCATTGTCGTCGCCACAATCGTTATTTTTTAACTGCACTTTTTAACGTTTCAACCTCGTGAATTCTCCGTGTGCGATAACCCCATAAAACATTATAAAGACGCGTGGTTTTTAACTATTATCTGGCCCTAAAGAATTGTATGTGCCCGCATCGTATGGACTTAAAAGCTTTTAGCATTTAGTGCGTATGAAAGAAAACTGAAAGAAAGCGTGCCATTGAGTCGACTTTCTGAATGGTTTCAAAATCAAAATATTATTTAATCAAGTGAACTTGTAAAAAAGTTCTTTTGACAAAAGTATTAGTAATTTTTTTTGCTATAATCCGCGATAAAGTAAATATATAGGAGACAGACTCCACGACAAAATCGGAAAGTCTGGTTGTGGAGTCTATGTCCTAATGATGCTTCGGTTGCGGAACGAAATGATTGTTGAGTATGTGATGGTGAACGTGTGTAGTGCTCTTGTATTGTCGTGGAAATTTGTGCATGTGTTTTAACCAATGCTGCATGTTTCAGGTATGAAAACGAATAGTCCACTATAAATTTAGCATTATATATGTCTCCTATTTAGTTTATCGCAGATTATAGCAAAATAATTTTACTATTACTTTTTCATTATGGATCTCCGCAAAGTAACGCCTAATTCTATTAAAATTCTTTTGAATCGTCAACTCTACTCTACTGTTGGTTCAAAAGGCTGCTCTCGGTAGGAAGAGCCAGAAAGAAACTCGGCGGCTGCTCTTTTTAAAACATATTTTGTATTCAGTCACTTTAATAGTCATTGTGCAATAAATCGATTTCTACATATCAATATGTATTTTTATGCCATTTGCAGATAGTATACGAGAAATCTGCAATCACTAAATATCCGTTACTAGTAGTTCCAACATATTCTCGAATCTATATATATGCAATCTATATTCACTGTTGGACATAGATATGTCCAACAGTGTCCAACTATGAAACTGCATTGCGAAAAACTGCATATAACAATGGCTTAATGTTAAGATGCGACATTCACATTCCAATTTATGAAATCAACTCGCTTGATTGAAATCAAATTGAAACTTGTCAACGGACTGGGTTTAAAGTACGATATCGTTTATTGATGAATGTCTATGTCCTTAACCATTAAAGCGAGAGAAAGTCAAAGCTTTCGAAATATGGTGCTTGCTCATGAAATAAATCTATTATAGGTGATATTTAGTGATATCAGATATACTAAACTATTACAGAAATTTTTATATTGTAAGTATAATGGCGAAAACAAACATAAAATATATCAAAAATCATGAAGGTTCATCATTTCCAACTAGAATGTCAAAGAAAAAATGTTTACATTCTTGACGCGTGTCTAAAACCTTTCTCCGTAGTCAACTAGGTTAAGAAGCTTCCAATCAAAATGGGTTTTTAGTTCAGGATTCTGTTGTTCCAGAAAAATGTAGCTATTATCATTCACTTTAGACGCTATTTAAGTTAATTGTATCTAAGCTACTTTTTATGGTAAATCAACCTTATTACCTCCTAATATATAAATCTGAATGTTGTTCTGTATATACTCCCAAACGGCTATAGAGATTTTAATGTTATTTTCAAACAAAATCAAAATCTTTAGATTGATGATCGAGATGATCATGTAAGATTTGGGGGCGATCGGAACCTTTTTTTGACTGTTGAGTTGTTCTGTTTCAAAGGGAATTCAAAACTAGAGCGAGCCACAGCAACGCGTGGCCAGACAGCTAGCGTACATATAAGTATAAATATATGAAACAGTTAGGAATTCAAAATTATATATTTGTTTAATAAAATTATGTTTTATAAACGACAGACGACTGGTAAATATAAACATATATAATTATATAAGTACTTAAATACATGTACAAGCCTAGTGTAGGATTGTGTATGTATAGTACCCAGCAATAAATAATGCACATCGACGCCTAAAGAGAAAAATTGACTAGACTCTGCTTCATAGAGCATTGTCTCTGTCGTACAGACTGACGAATACCCGTAAGAAACGTAACATGCTGAGTGACAGTGACAGCGCTCTACGAAACCGAATCGGCCGGCTGTTTCGTTCTAAACCGATGTGCATTATTTAATTTCGGGTACTATATTTAAGTATTTATTTAAAATCAAAACAAAGAACTAACCAATTGCTAATAGAAAAAATAACTGCCGCCTGCGCTAACGGGTCAATCAAAGAAAACGAACATTATGCAAATAATTCAACGAAACTCCACATTCAATTCTTGTACTATAAATCATTAATTAACGTCTTAAACAAAGCTTTATGCCGCCTAGAACTTTAAATTCATAATCTAAATACCTAACATTATAAAAGCAGTTCTGGTTAAAGGGAGCGTTACTAGTGTTTACTCGCTAAATACAAACCATTGTTACACTGAGATTGTACAACAGTGTAATGGGAACGTGCTTTTAGCGACGTTTTGTTCAACACCTAAAGAAATACGGGTTAATTTATGCCTAGAACATTGTGAATAATTAACAATGTTTAACGTTCTAGCCATGCAGAAATTTTAGAAAGGACGTATAGTACGCGGCAATAAATAATGCACATCGAGGCTTAGAGAGAGATATTGCTTCATAGAGTATTGTCTGTGTCGCACAGACTGACGAACCCGTGCGAAACGTCACATACTGAGTGACAGTGACAGCGCTCTACGAAACCGAACTAGCCACTAGCCGGATATTTCGTTCTAAACATCGATGTGCATTATTTAATGCCGGGTACTATAGCTAAAAACAGCCATTAATCAACCGATGCATTGAAGATTACGTCTTTTCAAGAGGTTCCAGATCCCAGAGATCCTTTTGGAGTCTTCGTCACATAGGGATTACTCAACTCAAAAAACACGTGTTTTGGACAGAGAATAGGTGTAAATGTTAAAATACACATTATTTTTGAACAGCAATACCAGCAGAACTCAAAATTCCTAAATTAGCCCGTTTGTTTAAGCAAAATAAAGCATTGTTTAGGCATTTTCCTTAGCAATGAAACTTAAAAAACCCATTTATGTTCAGATGGGCGAATTTGTTTTACAACTTGGAAGGATTTGACGCCATTTTAGGTAGCTTCTAGTGTCGTAGTTGTATTTATGTATTCAATATACGTCTGAATTATATTGGAAAAAAAAAGAAAAAAGATGTGATTAATTACCTACGAGCAATCTAGTGCAATAAGTAATATTGCGTCTAAATGCAAATCAGATTCAACAATCCCGTTCACGTTTAAATGTATTGCAAATATCAATGATTCAAAACCTCTTAAACTATTTGGTTCTCGAGTGGCGTTGAACTCGTCTAGAACGGCTTTAGATGTGACTTGCGATTGCTCTAAATAGATATTACCGAAATCTACTTTAACGTGGCGTCTGGAATTGTATTTATTTTTATTTTCGTCTATATTGCTTAAAAGTCATAGATATTAAGAAACACACCGTATTAAAAGCGGATCTACGCATATTTATTATTTTATTTATTAGGATAACCAACAAGACTTACATTATTAATACTATAATATTTTATAGTATCTACAAAGTATTTAATTAATAGTCTTAATTAGTAAGCTGTGATAGCCCAGCAATAAGACTACAGAGACGATCATGAGTTCAAGCCCCGGGAAGGCACCAATGAGTTTTTCAATCAAATGTTATGTGTTTAATTGCTAATTGCAATTTATCATACGCTTTTCCGAGAAGGAAAACACCGTGAGGAAACCTGCATAGCTATAGAGAATTATAGAGATATGTGTAATCTACCAATCCGCATTGGAACAGCGTGGTAGATCTTAGCTCCAATCCTTCTCTCCAAAAACGGAGAGAGAGAAGGCCTATACCCAGCAGTGGGATAGTAACTGGCTGCTACTTTAATTACTTTACTAGTCTTTTTATAGGTTAGCCACGACATGTAATAGGGATAGATTATTAAAATATATTACAAAACAAAAGATATATATAGTATCAACTATAACAATATTGTTAACTTAATTATTTAACAAAGGGACTCCAATACATAAAGAAAAACAAAGTAATAACAAGACACAGCAAAATAAAGTAATAACAAGATTTGACACATTATCTGAATGTACCCCCAATTATAGGAAAACACAACATGCGCACAGTGTTACAAAGGTAATAAAAAGGAAATTAATTATAAAATTATTCTGGTATAATCTAAGATCAAACAAATAGAAAATAATGCTAAGTGTAGACCGGACTATCCATTTTCATACCTGATACATGCAGAATTCGTAGAAACACTCCACGTTTTCCATTCGTATAAAAACTCTTCTGACGATGCTTCGGTTTTCTAATAATTTCATTCGGCGCACAACCATTTTATGGAACTGTTATATCTTGGTAGTGTTAATGGAAATGCTGATGCGCTACTGCTGCATCAGCATTATCTCGGGCTATAAGCGCACTCAAGCATCGGGAGCGCCAGTCTTCCCTCGACCGCAGCCGCGACATGGTTGCCAAAGGCTCTTATTAATATAATTCCTAAATCCATATATCTAAATCATATATAAATCTCAATAAATCTTTTTTTAAAAAGTGAAATTTATTCCACGTTATAACATTGGTGGCAGCGGAAAGGGATCCAAAACTGGGTCCTCGGTCTCTATTAAAATAAGTGCTATACTGTGAAAGAACTCAAAATACCCGAAAAGTGTAAAAACTCTAAAAGAAATAAATAAATAATAACTCTAAAAGTGCAAAAGTGGCAGTGTCATAAATTCTAAAACGGCCGATATTTCCTGTTTCTACAAAACTTCTACAAAATCTCTATGATTAAATTTCCTACAATAATTATTTTAAATAATCCTATAAATAAATTCATTGGGTGAATTCAGTGAAACTACCTACAAGAATCCAGGTGTCATCATATCCTGTCAACATGAACACTATCGCGATCGCCTACGCATTCTTCGTATTGCTTGAGTGAGTCTGGCTTATATTTGTTATCTTATTCATTCTGTGTATGCAACAATTATCGTTTCGAGAATTAATAACAATGTCCGAATCGAAATCGTCTAAAACAACGTTGCAAATTCCTAGTGATATAAACTTACCATCCGATACGGAAGACGAAAGAACTTGCGATTCCAGGAAAACCAGGGGGGCTAAGCGTAATAATCAGACGAATATCATGGAATTAGATTTAAATATACTATTAAAATTTATCAAGCCCTATGACGGGAACAGAGAAACATTGAACTCTTTTATAATAAATTGTAACAATGCTTATGAACTCGCCACAGAAATTCAAAAACCAATAGTTTTTAAATATATATTATGCCAACTCAGCGGTAAAGCTGAGGTAGCCTGTTCTATTAAAGAATTTACAGCCTGGGAGCAGCTCAAAGATTTTTTAAAAACCCAGTTCAGTGTCAGGAAACACTATTCTCACTTACTTACCGAATTACAAGAAAGTCGTCAAGCGTATAATGAAAACGTAACCCAATTTTCCCTCCGAGTGGAAACATGTTTATCACAACTTCTAACTGAAATTTCCTTATCTAACAGTAAAGTAAAAGAATTATCGGGCCGCACTGCGGCAATGGAAGAGCTTGCCCTCCACCATTTTCTAATGGGTCTTCAACCCAGAGTCTCTAACATTGTCAGGTGTAAGTCACCCAAAAATCTGAACGAAGCAATTAACTTTGCAATTTCGGAAGAGCGTATTCAAGAAACATTATACAGACGTAACTCAGAACATAAACCACAAAGATCATCTTCTGTTCCAAATCAAAATCCGCGTACTAAACCTTTCGTAACCCAAACATTTACACCAAAAAATTTCCAACCTAATTACTCGGGAGCACACAAACCCAACAGTGATCAATCAAATCTTCAATGTAGATACTGTAAACTTCCAGGTCACGTAATCGAAAACTGCAAAAGAAGAGAATATAATAATAACCGATTCCGAAATTCATATCAACAAAAACCTTCTACTTCTCGCGTACATTTCATACCCGAACCTGAATCAGAGGGAGAAGACGTTTGTGATAATAACGAGAGCGCAGAGTTAAACCAATAAGGGTCTCGTTTTCGTGTCGCACGAGGCCTCAGTCGAAAGTCGACACACGTTGGCGTATAAATACCACTAAATCCAAAACACCTATTTCAACAACATCTATTATCCAATCCAAACGAAGGGTCATACAACAGGGTAACCAGCCCCAAAGCGGAGACCTTCGTCCAAGGGTTATACAGCAGGGTAACCAGTCCCAAATCGGCAACCCGTTTGAATCCAATATCAAGGTCATACAACAGGGTAACCAGCCCCAAAGCGGAGACCTTCGTCCAAGGGTTATACAGCAGGGTAACCAGTCCCAAATCGGCAACCCGTTTGAATCCAATATCAAGGTCATACAACAGGGTAACCAGCCCCAAAGCGGAGACCTTCGTCCAAGGGTTACACAGCAGGGTAACCAGTCCCAAATCGGTAATCCGTTTGAATCTAATATCAAGGTCATACAACAGGGTAACCAGCCCCGAAGCGGAGACCTTCGTCCAAGGGTTATACAGCAGGGTAACCAGTCCCAAATCGGCAACCCGTTTGAATCCAACATGAAGGTCATACAACAGGGTAACCAGCCCCAAAGCGGAGACCTTCGTCCAAAGGTCACACAACAGGGTAACCAGCCCCAAAGCGGAGACCTTCGTCCAAAGGTCACACAACAGGGTAACCAGCCCCAAAGCGGAGACCTCCTTCAGGAAATAAAAATTTTTAAAACAAACTTTCCCAATCTCACTGAACCTAATAAATCACACGAGTCTATATCAAATAAAATCTACGAAATCACCACTGATCCTACAAAAATATTATTACCTCACATTCTTGTAAAATCATCAGTTTCAGACATACCATTATCATTACTCATAGATTCAGGGTCCTCGATTAGCCTAATTAAATCTGACTCTATCCATAATAATCCCAACCTCGTTAAAGAACGAATCAACCTTAAAGGTATAGATCCAGGCCACGAATCGACTAAAACATTAGGCCATTTCAAATTAAAATTGCAATTATCAGATTTATCCAAAAAAGAAATAAGTTACAAATTCCATGTAGTAAAAGAAATAAACCTACCATATGATGGTATAGTCGGAAATGACATGCTGAATGCCCTTCGCTGTAATATTGACTATGATAAAAATATTCTGAAAATTAATAATATAAATCTAAAACTATTCTTTCATGAACCTATTTACACTATACCTGCTAGATCAGAAATGGTCATTGAATGTTCTGTCTCGAATCCGGAATTAATAGAAGGGACTATCTTAGACCAAACTCAAATAAAAGACCTTCTAATAGCAAACTGTCTCGTGAGAGTAAAAGAAAACAAAAGAATCAACTTAACAGTTGTAAATATAACGGAATCGCCTATCGCCCTTAATTCAAATTTAAATCTTACTCTAAATCCAATGGAACCTTCAAACACACCAGGATCACCAACCCAATCACATCTCATTAATTCAATTCAATATCATGACTCCTATCACCGTACTCAAGAAGTCCTTAATAAACTTAGAACTTCGCATCTAAATCCCGAAGAAGAAAATGCACTCTACAATCTTTGTTCCGAGTACTCTGACATTTTCCATCTCCCTGACGAGAAACTGAGCTTTACAAACACCCTGAAACATTCTATCCAAACAACTTCCCAAGTTCCTATTCACGTCAAATCTTACCGTTTTCCAGAAATCCATAAGTCAGAAGTCAAAAAACAAGTTAACCAGATGTTAGATCAAGGGATTATAGAACCCTCAAACTCACCTTGGTCAGCTCCCATTTGGGTTGTCCCCAAAAAATTAGATTCATCCGGACAAAGGAAGTGGCGGATAGTCATAGACTACCGCCAACTGAACGACATAACTATAGGAGACACATACCCCATTCCACAAATAAATGAGATCCTTGACCAGCTTGGTTCGAGTAAATACTTCAGTACCCTTGACTTAGCCTCGGGATTCCACCAGATACTTATAGAGGAAGAAGACAAAGCCAAAACAGCGTTTTCGGTACCCGAAGGTCATTATCAATTCACGCGCATGCCTTTTGGGCTTAAAAATGCCCCATCCACATTTCAAAGATTAATGAATACCGCACTAGCTGGACTTCAAGGAACACGATGTTTTGTATACCTAGATGACATAGTTCTCTACGGATATGATCTAGACAAGGCCATTAATAACTTACGCTGTATCTTCCAACGTTTAAGGGAACACAATCTTAAGTTGTGTTCGGGCAATTTTTTCCGCTGAGGGTAATCGGGGCTTACTGCACCTGAGGCGGTGCGGGTAGGTGGCACAATAAATGTCACAGTCAGAACAAAGAGATCGGTCGGCCGCGCCACACACGCGAACTCGGTACTCGTGGTCATTCTATTGGTTTTATTATACTTCGGCCGGAGCGACGTGGACACCACATCCTATAAAGAAGCCTCCCAGTGTAAGGTCAGTATCCCTTGATTATTCGGGGTGGAGAAATTGCCGGTTGTCTGCCTATCCTAATTACGCTCACCAACTGTGGCTATCGAAGGGCACGCAGTAGGCGCGAACATAGTTTTTGGTTCCATACGAGTCGGATCGTTCGATTAACGAACAGGGCCATAGTATTGTTATTAGTGTTATTAGGTTTTTAGACAACCTAGTTAGTTTCATTCGGCGGAATTTTCGGATATTTATAGTCAAATTGAGTTACGTTAAAAGTAATAACAAGTTTATAATTTTTTGTACACGGCATCTATATCGGTAGTTTTCTAATTATTTTATAGGCGAGCAATATCGGTAATATAATATATTTTTTCGTTTAATTTAGGTTTTTTTTATTTTTTTGTGTAGTTTACCTACCTAATTCTAATAAAAATGTCTAAGCCATTGTTAAATAGATTTAAAACTCATTATGATTGGTTCGTTCATTCTTTAGACATTGTAAGCAATAAAACTTACGAGTCGGTTGTTATCTCTGTGCGGTTACGTAAATTGGAGGAAAGATATACCTTGTTGAGTGCGACATACGAGGCATTATTGAATGATATTGATGAGTCGGATGATGAACTTGTTGTTGAATATGACAAAAAATATAGACAAGCCGAGGAAATTTATAATCAACTGGAAGCGATATCAGTAACTTTTCCTAATTTTGATAAAGTGTCGAATACGCAATCGAGTGCGCCCATGGCCAGATTGCCCACGATTAATCTTACGGTTTTTGACGGCGATGTATATTCGTGGACAAGTTTTATGTCATTGTTTAGCTCGTTGGTTTTATCTCGGAATGATATTTCTAAAACGGAAAAATTTCATTATCTTTTTTCTCACGTCGAGAAGGAGCCTTGGTCTTTAATAAAACATTTACCTATGATTGATGAATCATTAGATACGGCAATAGAAATTTTAAAGGGTCGATACGACAACAAAAGACTGTTGGCGGACAGTCACATATCGCGGATTTTGCATTTACCTACATTAAATAAATTAATCGGTCTTAGAACTAAAATTCTAAATCCTCTATTAGAATCGACTCGCGCGTTAGAAAATTTGGGTTTTCCTGTAACCGAATGGAGTTATCTTTTACTCCATATAACTCTTAATAAATTACCTTCGGATCTTAAGAGCAGGTTCGAACATAAATACGGCGGAAATAATAGTGCGATGCCAACATTTACTCAGTTGTTGGATTTTTTACAAAACGAATGTAGATTAATAGACACGTCATCCCCGGACAGATCGGCTAATGGAGGCTATCACCATAGTAACTATTCGAATAAGAGTAAATATCTCGGTCGCGTTGTTCATGTAACGGAAAATAAAAATAAAACTTTAAATCGGAATAGTTGTTTGTACTGTAATATGACTAATCATACTACATCGGATTGTTTTAAATTTGTAAGACTTAACCCTCACCAGCGTCGGGATTGGATAATGAATGGTGGGTTATGTTTTAAGTGTTTCGGTCGGCACACGGCGGCTTCGTGCACTGCACGCGTGCCGTGTGATCAGTGTGGTAATGTCGGACATCACAAATTAATATGTACGGTAATGACACGTAAGGAGAAGGGGAGCCCTTCACCACCTCGACATGCGATGGTTGCGTTTCCTCGTAAAAAATTCGGTTCAAGAGACGACAGATCATCTGCGAGCAACGCTAGTAGGAGCCCGTCTGCTCCAGATAAGAAATCGGTGCATCAATCGAGATACAGGCAGTTCAAGGCCAGGTCCCCTTCACCGGGGGAACGCGTGCGCTCGGAGCGCTCAGGATCGCGTCGACCTCGGCGCGCGCAGGATGTGCAGCGTGACACGGCGGCAAGCAGCACGGGCACGCACCGTGGCGATCACGCATAGCAATTAATGATCAATAATACAGTTTCGGTTTCGGATAGTTCGGTCGGCTCGCGTGATTACATTTCGGCACCACAATTATCGGACAACGTCATGTTACCTACGGTTATCGTTGAGGTAAAAACGATTCATAATCATTTTATAAAAACGCGAGCACTTTTAGATCTCGGATCTCAGATAACGTTAATAAAAAGTGATTTTGTCACTCGGTTAGGCTTGAAGCGGCACTACTCTCGCGTACCTTTAGTAGGTATTGGTGGTTTGAAGACTGAAGATAGTCAGTCAGTTGTTTTGATACATTTCAAACCTAGAAATTCGGATAACGTTTTAATTTCGGCTTCGGCGGCGGTTTTAAAGAAACCAACTACTTATTTAGCTCGGAGACTTAATGTTAGTTATAAAAATTTAACTATTTCGGATAGCGGTTATTCTTACATGCAGGAAGTAGATATCATATTCGGTTGTGATATATTAGGTAAAATTTTGAACGGTGGTAAAATTAATTTAGGTAAAAACGGTCCTTATGCATTAGGTACTATTTTTGATTTTGCGGTTTTCGGTTCGGTACAGTCAGAAGATAATTCGAATATTTTTGTCGGCAACGCTCTGCTAGAAGCGGTTGAAAGATTTTGGCGTTGTGAAGAGCCACCTCGGATTAAAATTAAAAATCCATTAGATATCGAATGTGAAAGTTTGTTTTCATCGACGACTTCCCGCGGACCGGACGGTAAATACATTGTGCGTCTTCCACTCTTGCCGGTGAGTGAAAGACAATTTTTAGGCGATTCTAGAGGCAAAGCTTTACAACAGTTTTTCTCGCTAGAACGGAGAATGGAACGGAATCCAGAATATCGCGAAAAATACGTTCAATTTATGAAAGAGTATTTAGAACTCGGACATATGAAAGTGTCGAGTTTTGATTATACGTCGGGTTTAGAGCATTACTTTATTAGTCATCATGGGGTGTTTAAAAAATCGGGAGATGTAAATAAAATACGGGTTGTTTTTAACGGTAGCGAGAAAACAAATTCGGGCGTTTCGTTAAACGATTGTTTATATTGCGGTGAACGGCTTCAAAGTGATATTACAGATATTATTATGAATTTTCGGTGGCATCGTATAGTTTTTACTACAGATGTAAAAATGATGTTTCGGCAAACATGGGTACATCCCGATGATCGTCGGTACCAATTAATTTTCTGGCGATTTTCGCCTTCGGATCCATTAATGGTTTATGAGCTAACGACGAACACATACGGACTTAAATCCAGTCCTTTCATAGCAATACGGTGTTTGCATCAGTTAGCATATGATGCTTCGGTAAAAATAAATTCGGAAACATTTAATGACACGAATGATAACAAAGCGGTTCAGTTTAAAGACATGCCGCGTTCGGCACAACTACTCATAAAAAATAGCTATGTTGATGATTTGAACGGCGGAGAAGATTCCTTAGAGAAGGCTCGTCAACTTAGAGACGAGTTGATCTCGCTCATGAATTCGGCGGGTTATCAGTTGAGAAAGTGGTCTAGTAACTTACCACAACTGCTGGAAGGTTTACCGGCAGAACATTTAGAGTCTCCTCGATACTTTGACGGTTTTGACAGTTGCGGTCTCATTAAAGTTTTGGGTATACAGTGGAATCCATCTTCAGACACTTTCACCTACACGGTTAATTTACCTTCGGACGATAAAGTTACTCGACGTAGTATTTTGTCATTGATTGCACGTTTATATGATCCACTTGGATGGATTAGTCCTGTCATATTTAAAATGAAACTTTTGTTACAGTCATTGCTAGGTGGTAGTGATGACTCTCGAAAGGTGGACTGGGATAGCCCAGCCCCTACAGACATCATCGGTCAATGGAAAGATTTAGTCTCGGATTTACCATTCTTACAACAGGTTTCTATACCTCGTTGCTTGAAGCCGTACGGTGACGCCCGGTACAGTTTGCACGGTTTCAGTGACGGGTCGTTATCAGGCTACGCGGCGGCGGTCTACTTACGCGCGGAACGATCGGACGGGTCGGCTGTCGTGCGTCTACTTATTGCGAAGTCTCGAGTAGCCCCACTGAAGACGAAGCACACGATACCGAAATTGGAATTAAGCGGTGCGGTTCTATTAACTACGCTTCTAAATCATGTTGTTACTGCGATGGAAATTAACATTGAATTTAACGAAATCGTAGCCTGGTGTGATAGTACGATAGTCTTAGCATGGTTGCGGACACCGGTGCACAAGTTGCAAATTTTTGAAGGAAATCGGATTTCGCAAATAAATTCATCTAAAGTGAATATTACTTGGCGGCACGTTCCCAGTGAAATGAACTGCGCGGACGTCGCGTCTCGCGGTTCCACGGCGGCGGTATTGTTGCAGCATGACTTGTGGTGGGATCCACAGTGGTTATGTCAACCTGCAAGAACTTGGCCAAAAAATTATTTAGAATTTCCCTCAGATTTATTACCTGGGTTACGCGTCAAACCTAAAATAATTAATAACGGAATTTTAGATACGGACTTTGACCTTATAAATCGGTTTAGCTCATTTGATAAATTAGTTAATGTCACTGCTTATTTACTTCGTTTTATGCATAATTGTCAAAATAAGCTTTCCCGCGTATACGGTAATATTACAGTGTCGGAAAGAAGAAATGCAGTCTTTTATTTAATAAGACTAGTGCAGTCAGCTTATTTCGGTGAGGAAATTTCAGATTTAAAATCGGGTAAGGCTATTAAAAGTTATTTACGGCGCCTAAGTTTGTTTATAGATAAAAATAATATAGTTCGTGTCGGCGGTAGAATTAGAGCCTCGGATTTATCTTACGATGCTAGGCATCCTATATTGTTGCCAGCGAAGGGTAACTTTACTGAACTATTGGTTCAACATTATCATAAGGTTTATTGTCACGTTGGAGCGAATACTTTATCGGCTATTTTGTCTAGGAGTTATTGGATAATTTCGGCGCGACGTGTCACTCGACATATTACGTTCAAATGCATTCAGTGTTATCGGACTCGGGCGAAACCGACACAACCTTATATGGCAGATTTGCCGTCGGATCGCATTAAGGGTGTACGACCTTTTGTCGGCGTTGGTACAGATTTTGCTGGTCCATTTTTCATAAAATCTAGTACAATAAGAAATGCAAAAATTCAAAAATGTTATTTATGTGTGTTTGTTTGCTTATCGTCTAAAGCAGTACACTTAGAGGTAGTTTCGGATCTTTCGGTTGAAGCTTTTGTAGCAGCCTTTACTCGGTTTGTTTCGAGAAGAGGACTTCCTTCTTTGGTACGGTCGGATTGCGGTACGAATTATACGGGCACGGATAAATATTTAAAGGAGTTATATATTTTTCTGCGCAATAATCATTCGCAGTTAGAACGCGACTTAACCAAAGAGAATATAACATGGTTATTCAACCCACCAGCGAGTCCTAATCACGGCGGACTCTTTGAAGCGGCTGTCAAGTCTGCTAAAACTCACGCTAGACGCGTTCTCGGTGACTCTCGGCTTACGTTTGAGGAACTTACGACGTTCTTCGTAAAGGTTGAGGCTATCATGAACTCTCGGCCGTTATGCCCTCTTAGTACGGATCCTACAGACTTAGAAGTCTTAACTCCAGGGCACTTCTTAATAGGACAACCACTGGTAGCGCTTCCAGAGTATCCATATAAGGAGGTTAATATAACTCGTTTATCTCGGTATCAATTAATTCAAAAGATGTCACAGCATTTTTGGTCTCGTTGGAGAAGTGAATATCTCCATACCTTACAACAACGGTATAAATGGACTTCGGTTTCGGAACCGCCTAGATTAGATGATCTAGTTTTGATTAAAGATGACAATTTAGCTCCACTTCATTGGAAACGCGGTCGGTTAGTAAAATTACTACCCGGTAAAGACGGAATTATAAGAGTCGCGGAAGTAAAGACTCAGGGCGGCATTTTGACTAGGCCTATTTCGAAATTATGTCGGTTACCTTTGGTGAGTGTAAGCAAGGAGAGCCTTGCTTAGGCGGCGGGATGTTCGGGCAATTTTTTCCGCTGAGGGTAATCGGGGCTTACTGCACCTGAGGCGGTGCGGGTAGGTGGCACAATAAATGTCACAGTCAGAACAAAGAGATCGGTCGGCCGCGCCACACACGCGAACTCGGTACTCGTGGTCATTCTATTGGTTTTATTATACTTCGGCCGGAGCGACGTGGACACCACATCCTATAAAGAAGCCTCCCAGTGTAAGGTCAGTATCCCTTGATTATTCGGGGTGGAGAAATTGCCGGTTGTCTGCCTATCCTAATTACGCTCACCAACTGTGGCTATCGAAGGGCACGCAGTAGGCGCGAACAAGTTGCAACCCGATAAATGTGAGTTTCTCAGACGAGAAGTAGCCTACCTAGGGCATATCATAACAGAACAGGGTGTAAAACCAAACCCTGATAAAATAAAGGCCGTTATAGATTTTCCTAGACCAAAATCTCCCAAAGACATAAAATCCTTCCTTGGACTTGTCTCTTACTATCGTAGATTTATCCCTGACTTTTCTAAGATTGCTAAGCCTCTAACTAACCTCTTGAAAAAGGACGTTTCATTTGAATGGCAAAATCCACAACAAGTGGCTTTCGACGAATTAAAAACAAAACTGACGACTGCTCCAGTACTAAACTACCCTGACTTTACCAAAACCTTTATTCTTACCTGCGACGCATCAAATCACGCAATTGGCTCTGTACTCTCCCAAGGTTCTGTCGGTAAAGACAGACCAATTGCCTTTGCTTCCAGAACACTGAATAAAAATGAATGCAATTATAGCACTACAGAAAAAGAACTTCTTGCTATAATCTTCGGTTGCAAAACCTTTCGGCCTTACCTGTACGGTAGGAAATTCCAAATAATAACAGATCATCGACCATTAAAATGGCTGTTTAATCACAAAGACCCTTCTAGTAAACTCCAAAGATGGAGACTCAAACTTGAAGAATATGAGTACGAGATAATATATCGCAAGGGCAAATATAATTCCGCAGCAGATGCTTTATCACGTCATCCACCTAATATCCCAAATCCTATTAACGCGGTTAAAACTGGAGACGTTAATCCAAGCGACTCTACAGACTTACCTTCGCCTGGTGCAGGTCCATCAGACACTCTACCCCAAACCTTGGATAATATGACCCTTAGTCCATTTGATATAGAAGATCTACTCGCCAATTCCCCAATCCCGTTCGAGCATGTTGACTTTGATCTCCATGGTTGCCCACCAGAACCTGAAACAGAAAGAGACATATGTAATGATATGGAGGAAGTACAACAAACCACAAAATCCTTACCTGACAATGGCAATCTACCTAATCCTGATCCTCTTCAGGAAATAATGGACGATCCTCTGCCCTCTGGATCTAATGCTGAAACCCTCAACGAACCGAATAACCTAAATCCTATAAATGTGCCGAAGTCTAATCAAACCTGTAATGAAACCTACTCGGAATACCTGAAAACGACTACTAATAAAAAGCACACATATGACACCGTTATCCATGAATATGCAAACAAATTATTAGACGCAGACTGTAAAATCCTTATTATCCCTACATCAATTGACTTAGATGATGCTAACCCATTTGTGGAAGAAATCCTTGCAAATCAATCTGACGTCAACGAATTTTTAAATAAAGAACGGACACTGTGTTCATCCCTTAGATTAGAATCTGAAAACAGAATATACTATTTCACCTTTACAAAGGTATACCATTTTGATGAAGTAACTTACCCCGATCTCTATAAAGCCTTGCAAAACCTTAGAAACGAGTTAGTCACGGGAAACGAAGCTCCAAATGAAATTGCTATATCGGATTTCAAAGACCCGTTTGCTAAAACATCCTATATAAAACTATACAATATACTCGCGTACCTTTTTCATGGCACTAACATCGCTATTAAAATTTACAGGAACATCATTAATTATCCAAATCTAAGTGAAATCCCCAAAATTTTAAAGGAGAATCACGACTTACCCATTGCCGGGCATATGGGATCCACTAGAATGTTAAAAAGAATTCAAGAAAAATACTATTGGAAAAACATGAGGTCAGACGTAGAAAACTATGTCCGTAAATGTACATTATGTCAAGAAAATAAGGCTCTTAGGAAAACAAATAGAGCTCCAATGCAAATAACAACCTCTTCCAGTACACCCTTCCAAAGAGTATCCCTCGATATCGTAGGACCTCTACCCGAATCAGGACACGCGAAACTCAAATATATCTTGACAATACAAGACGACCTCACTAAATTCTCCGCAGCATACCCCTTACGTAGCGTCTGCGCGGAAGAAACCACGGACTGTCTTATTCACTTTATATCTATATTCGGTATCCCAAAAATGATCTTAACCGATCAAGGCACGAATTTTACTGCGGAACTGTTTAAAAACACATGTGCATTCCTCAAAATTAAACAATTATGGTCCTCTCCATATCACCCACAAACACAGGGTGCTTTAGAACGAAGCCACTCTACTCTTAAGGAATACCTAAAATCATACGTTAATCAAAATCAGGATAACTGGCCAAAATATGTTTACACAGCTATGCTCGCGTACAACTCTGCAGTTCACTGCACCACACATTATACACCATACGAACTGTTATTTGGTCACAAACCCTATATTCCAGACTCTGTCTTCGACGAAAAATCTTGTGATACTTACCCTGATTATGTTAAGATGCTCCAACATAGATTAAAATTCTCAAGAGAACAAGCTCTTCAAAATATCCAAAAGTCTAAGGAGAGATCAAAACTATATTACGACCAGAAAACACGAAACACCAAATTTAAAGTCGGTGATTTTGTATATTTGAAAAATCATCTAAGACTTCGAAAGGCCCTTTCTCCCATTTGGAAAGGTCCCTATAAAATCATTAAAATGCACGGAAACAATACTGTTTCCCTCCTAATTAACAGAAGGCATGTTAAGCATCATGTCGATGAAATTAAACCAGCTGAGGTTTCAGTCACCCCTCCTTCCTCCCAGGAAGTTTAAAATATATGTATATACCCATTACATACACGTGTCGTTGTACGATTTTGTAGAATAATTCTAAAATTTGTTAAAATATTAAATCTTTTATTTTTAATTAGTCTTATGAATATTTTTTTTTTATATATATATAACTCTTTTGTTTTAAATTTTATTATTACTATTATTTTTACTATTTGTTAAGGTTTGTACTTAGTTTAGTTATTTGCATTTCAGTTCACCTACATTAGTCACCCCAAGTTATGTACAACCAGTCTCGTCAGGCTCTGGAATCTTTTTTGATTACATCGGTCAACTAAAAATTGTAAACGGACATTTAAGCATATTAATGCCAATCGATATCTCTCATATCCAAATTCATATCGAAAACATCAATTCTGTCCTTACTAACATGAACCATATTTGCAATAAGGACACGAATATTACAGATGAGCTGAAATGCAATAATATGCTTGAACCCTTAATTGTGCAGTACCGAAATATTAATAAAAAATATCACGCCATCTCTCATCTCCTCGACAAGAGATCAAAGCGTGGAGCATGGTTTGGTGGTGTAGGAGCCGTAATGAAACACATTTTTGGCACACTAGATGAAAACGATGCGATCAAATATGACGACGCAATTAATGCTGTACAAAACAATAACAAAAACTTGGCATATTTGATCAAAGAAAATATATTAGTCTCTTCCTCCGCTATTAATTCCTTTAATCATTCACTGCACAATTTAAAGGTCAATGAAATTAAATTAAATGAAGCTGTTGATAAGTTCTCTGTAAAACTAAATAAAGCATTAGAAATTTCAAACAAACTAATAGTTCTATCAGATATGAATACAATCTTCAATAGTTTAGAAGCATCCCTACTTAATTTATCCCTTCAGTTAGAAGACATCATCAATTCAATTTTGTTCTCTAATTTAAATGTTCTTCACCCCTCTATTATAACTCCCCATCAACTATATCGAGAACTTGTCGACAACAATAAATATTTGCCTAGAAGTTTAGAATTAGCGTTTAAATTAGACATAAGTTCTATTCACTCTATTTATAATATTTCAAATTTAATATGTTACTATTCTAACAATAGAATTATATTTGTCTTAGAAGTACCACTCGTTACCCCTCAGGTTTTTTATTTATATCATAACATTCCATTACCGATTCCACATAATTCTGTAAAGCCAGACTCATTCACACTTGTCGTACCGAAAAATAAATATATCGCGATCACTAAGGATAAATCGCATTACACCAGCCTTGAGTCCTTATCTTCCTGCAAAGTGATAGAATCTACAAACCATATCTGCAATATCATGAATGTGTTTCCGGTAAACGTAAATCCTTGTTGTGAAAGTGAACTTTTATCTAAAGTGATAACGGAAATACCAGTGCAGTGTAGAACAGAATTCTTATCCGGCATCATTGACATTTGGAAACCTATTTCCAATAATAGGTGGATCTTCATACAAAGTGCACCATCAAAACTATCTATAGATTGTAATGGTTCAGAACTAACAGAAATAGGTATCTTTGGAACCGGCATACTAAATATACCCAAGAAATGCACAGCTTATTGTAAAAGCACCATATTGTATTCAAACGATAATATGTTAGTTAGTAAATCACCATTAGTTGTAACCCCCGAATTTAATATAATAAACGATTCTTGCTGTAATATACATAAGTTTAAACAGACAACAGATAATCAAAACACACCCATCTCGAAATTGGAAAATATAGAATTGGAAAACATTAATTTTGATCCGGATGTAATTGAGAGATTAAACAAAATAATCAACGAACCACATTTAATAAAATATGGGGCACATTATTCAATTATAGTAATTCTTATGGCATTATCTATTGTTTGTCTAATAATATTTAAATCAAAAATTATAAATATTTGTAAAGCTGGCAGCAACCTTGAAACGCGTGATATTCCTCTCGAAGACATAGTACAACCTACAGAAATAAATTTACGACAAAGAGATAGTTCTCACCCCAGAATCAGAAGAGACATCTAACTTTATTTAAACATAAACTTCGACATTTAAGTCGAACTTTATTTTTATATGAGGGGAGGTGTTATATCTTGGTAGTGTTAATGGAAATGCTGATGCGCTACTGCTGCATCAGCATTATCTCGGGCTATAAGCGCACTCAAGCATCGGGAGCGCCAGTCTTCCCTCGACCGCAGCCGCGACATGGTTGCCAAAGGCTCTTATTAATATAATTCCTAAATCCATATATCTAAATCATATATAAATCTCAATAAATCTTTTTTTAAAAAGTGAAATTTATTCCACGTTATAACAGAACGATCTCCCTTTAGCAGCGTTTCCAAATCGGTAACAAAAGTGCCTTCAAAAAGCATGTATTCCACCTTTTTAAAGAACGGCAACACACTCGCTCTGAGAGAGGCCGTGGGCGGCAGAGATTTCCATTTGTAAGAATCAATTTTTCAGTTTCATTGGTTGAGTTAATCAGTACTTATCACAAGGAATATAAGTCCCGACTGATTTTTAAATTTGTCTACTAAAGGAGATTTTATTACGTGTCTATTCGAAGGGGCGATTTCAATTTGTAAGAATTGGAGTAGGGTTTATTTTGTAAGTTGATCCACGCGTCATCGATCGTGCCCCGAGAGGCAAGACCGCACACTTCCGGCGATTCTAAAGTTACTGATGATCGATGCTTCCTACTAACATACATACCTAGAATTATTCAAATTACAGCAGGGCCTTATTTAAAGGCGTATATAAATAAAAAAATATATAAAAGCAACCCAGGCAGCAGCATCAGCCGGCCTACCATGAACTCTTATTGCGACTCAATTAAAGACGTAAACGAAATTGTTTTAGTTTTTCATACCATGACGTCTTAAAGACGCACACTTTAAGTCGTTGCCGAATGAGCGTTCGGAATTCGTCCTAAGAACATGTGAGTAAAAGAGACAGAGTTATCTATAGTTCATATAACGTTATCCTTTTCCAGCGCAATCGGACAACAAAAAGTGGGTCAAATTTAACTTCCAAAATTCCAATTTTATAAATACAAGATTCCGCCTTCACATACAAGTCCAGTTCAATAAAAGCTTTTTAAAAAGTCGTCTAAGAAGTCTTTATTTAATGGCCTATATATTAAAAAATATCTATGTCCAAAAAACGCTTTCATGTGACTGTAGTTTAAGTTAATAAATAATAGAACTAAGCGTTACTTTACAGACATCCATAATGATGTTATTCAAATTCGAAATACTATTTATTCAAGTAAACTTGTAAACAAGTGCTTTTGAATCGTCAACTTTACTGCTGGTTCTTAAAGCTGTTCCTACCGATAAGAGCCAGCAAGATACTCGGCGGTTGCTCTTTTTAAAATATAAATCTTAAAACTAGTTACATTTAGTTATTACTGTCTTGTATCGGGCAGAGGTGCAGCTATTTGGTACAATATCGCGGATTATATCAAAATAATATAGATGGGACGATTACACACACACGGCCGTCCCGTCCCTATAGTAACTTAATACTCATGTTTATGGGTAACAGACAACTGGTTTATATATACATATATAGTTTTAAATACTTATATAAATACAAATATATACCCAGACTCGAAGAAGCAATAAATTGTTTATACAAAATATCAGCCCTTGGCAGGAATCAAAACCGCGACGCGCGCAGCTGAAGGCAAGATCACTACTAACTACGCCAACGGAACAAGCAATTAATAAAAAAATATCATTATTACTTTTTTGGCTTAAGTTACTTAACATAACAACATACTCGTACATGAGGATATTAAAAAAACATACCGTTTCGAGATTTACATCATTTAGCATTTTTTTAGCATTAGCATAGCATTAGCTTAGGTGATATATAGATATAAGTTGGTATCGAAAATTATACCTGTTAGTCACTGTTTTACTAAAAGGTCATCACGCCATGTTTAGAAATGTGAAATATGAGCGAAATTGTATACACTATATTTAAAACAGCCAAGCTTCCTTAAGTATAAAGATACTTTCGCAGTCTTCTAAACCGTAAACCGTACAGAATAATGCAAAATATTATTTAAAATATATAAAACATGCCAGCATGTATAAAAGTAACGGCCTGTTACTATACCACAGCTGGGCATAGGCCTCCTCTCTACGTTTTTGGCGAAAAGGTCCGAAACCTTAAAACGCCCACGTTGCTCCAATACGGATTGGTAGGTTACACATATCCCAGGAGTTCTGTAGAGATATGCAGATTTCCAATCGATGTTTTTCTTCACTTAGGTGTAGCATTTAATAAATTTCAAATATCAATCAATTAGGCAAATACAAAAACTCATTATGCGAATGTAAAATTTGCCAATACATATTAAGATGTTTGTACAACTAACTGTCTTTAACACTCGCTAAGATGACAATGTAAACAATTTTCGTATAGAAATTACCAATGTGTGAAGTGACAATAATTACATTTGCATAGCAATCATAACTTTGGCACGTTTCCATTGGAAACAAACGTCACGATTCACGACGGAAATTTTATAATACCGCGACTTCGTTCGTGCCAAATTAAGCATTTAAACCCTCAATTATGCAAAGTGCATTTTGTCCTTATTTCCGAAAGGAAACGGATTTTCATATCCTAGATATTACCCCGGTGGATTTTAGATGTACATGACGAATGATTAAGTCGTGACAACCTTAAATTAAATTGTCTTTCCTCCAAATAATTTATAGAATTAGGCGTTACTTTGCGGAGATCCATAATACAAAAGTATCCAACTATAATACAAAAATCCACTTTGCGATTTTGTCGTGGAGTCTATCTCCTGATGATGCTTCGGTTGCGGGGCGAAACGATTGTTGAGTTTGTGATAGTGAACCTGTGTAGTGCTTGTGTATTGTGGTGGAAGTGGTGGAGGTTTGTGCATGTGTTTTTACGAATCCTGCACGTATCGGGTATGAAAATACTGATAGTCCACTATACATTAAACACTATATATATTTTCTATTTACTGTATCGCGGATTATAGCAAAATAATTTTATTATTACTTTTGTCTTTCCTCCGTTTTTGTGTTTTTTTTTGTGCTTTCAATTATTTATTTTATTTTTCTACTTTGGATATCTATTTTTTGTTTATTTAGTATTAATTATTCTTATTATTATTAATTATTTATTTTTCCTTTTATTGTTAGCATTTAGATGTATGTATAAACTAGTAGATACTTTATTGGTATAATGATTTATATATTTATACCTAACCATTAAGTCTTTATCTGTCTGTTTGTTTCCCTTAAAATTAATTAAATAAAAAAATAATTTATCCTTATTTTATATATTTTGGCAGTTTTATCTTTATATATTTTGATTTTGATAATGCTGTATTTAATCGTGTCGGATCGATCCAATGGGAAACGTCAACTTTTATTATCAATTGAACATACGAAAACCGTAAAACGTCGTGTTAAAGCTCATAAAATACAATATTTGCATTTTCAATCGAGCAATGTAATTTACATTTCTAAGCTTTGACGAATTCCTGTTTAAGCATTTGAATATAACGCTTTTACTGAATGTTCTGTGATCTTGTGCATGCATATGGAAGTAAACTAAGAGTATCACGTAACATCATACGAGTTGCGAGTTTTGAGTTTTGTTTTATATACTTTCTCCTGCCCTTATCCCACTCTAAGTGGGATCGGCACATCATGTTACAAACATGATGTCACATGATTTGGCTACGTCTTTTACGACCGGCCGCCTGCCTGACGTCAACTTACCTTAGTCGCCTTTTACGACACCTCAGTAAGAAAAGAGGGAGGTCTATTCTATGCAGCCGGATACTACACGGCACTTACCTTAGTCGCCTCTTACCACACCTCGGTAAGAAAGGTGGGTGGTCTATTCGATTCTGCCGGATACCACATTATTCTCTTTATATCAATTATATAGCAAAATTCATAAATATAAGTTTGGCTTAGAAACCTTAGCAAGGGGATAAGCTACTTACAAAGTACTAAGTAATAAAGTAACTATTCAAAATCTGGTTGCGAACTATAAGCCTTATAACGAAGCTCAGAGAGAAGGTTCAGAGATAACAACACTTTGTACTGTCTCTGTATAAGAATAATGTAGCTCAGAGAGTACCTCTTTAAAATTCGGAATTCTTGAAGATAAATCCAGAAATTAAATCCAATTGAAAATATGATATTTGTTTGAATGTAAGATTAATTTTTTGCCAGGTTCACCCATTATGGCCCGACGGATTAGGGTAGTTAGGTCCCTGACTAAGTCTATCATCTGGTGCTCCGATGCTTCCGTTAGCGGAGGGAAGGCCCACATTTAGAGAGGCCCTGATGCGGTTTGGCACTTTCCGGGGTTCATAGCCGCTTTGGCGGGGATCGGTTTTATGTATACAACGTTACTCCGTCCCCGGTACCAGCAGCGTGGTACTCAGGTTTAAAAGTCGGCCCGACGTGGACGAACGGCGGGTATAGCGGTCCTTCACCGACTAATCAATCGATAATATGTTGGGCGATATAAACGATTAATACAAATATTTACAATATAAGATTTAAAATAAAAAATAAATATATGGGACACTTACACACACGGTCGTCCGTCCCCAAAGTAAGTAACTTGATACTTATGTTATGAGTGACGGACAACTGGTAGATATACTACATAAATAAAAATGTTAAATGGTTGTAAAAATGTAATAAAAAAAAATAAAAATGGTTAAATACATACTTAAATACAAATATACATTCAGGCTCGAAGAACCAATAAATTGTTTAGACTATAAACTTTATAGAAAATGTTGGCCCTCGGCGGGCATCGACCCCGCGCCCTACCCAATGCGCCAAAGAATCAGTTGATTTATTTATTTAAAAGAGAAAATTCTTTAACCCAATAACTTTAACAATACGTTACTTGTTATACTAAATCAAACAAACACTTTCAAATAAAGTATATTGTTAAACTTAAATAATATGTTATTGTCGGAACAATTTAAACACGTCTGTAGCTCGCAAAGCAACTATTTCCAAGTAAAACTCGTGCTAATTTGCTGTAGCTCGAAAATACTACTGACTAGTGTAACAATGTCAATGTAAGTTGACCAGTTCTTTTATAATTTAGATATTGACCGGGAATTATTATTATATATTATCTTATATATAAAGATGAATGTAAAGACTATGAAACGGCTGGACTGATTTCAATAAAATTTTCAGGCAATCTTTAGAATGAGTGATTGCTCCTATAAATTTCGGTGGCGATCGGAGCATTAAATAAATATATGGGACACTTACACACACGGTCGTTCGATCCCAAAGTAAGTCACTTAATACTTGTGTTGTGGGTGACGGACAACTGGTAGATATACTACATATATAATTTTTAATACATACTAAAATACAAATATACACCCAGGCTCGAAGAACCGACAAATTGTTTATAGAAAATGTTTGCCTTCGGCGGGAATCCAACCCGCGACCCGCGGAGCTGAAGGCAGGGTTACTACCCACTGCCCCAACGGGCCAGTCAATTATTTTTAACTGTTGAGTTCTGTCTTGAAAGGAGTTCGATATCAAGCTGAGCCACAACAATGCGTGGTCGGACAGCTATTAATTTTATATAACTAACCGATTTTATTATAACCTTTCGATTATTAGTAGCAACTTAATTGGTATAAATTACATATATAATATTATAGGTTTTAAGCGTCTAAAAATTAATAAAAAAAAGCACTTACGATAGCCCAGCGGTGAAACAATGCTATTATATCGAGGGGGTCCAGATTTAAACCCCGGGCAGACACCAATCAGTTGTTCTTTTAAAACTCATTTGTTTAATTGATATTTGCAATTTTACCACACGCTTTTCGGAAACGGAAGACATTGTGAAGACACCTGCAGATCTCCAGAGAATTCTTTACAGGGATATTTCTAACTAAAATTTTATACACAATATAATGGAAAAGGGGAAAAAGTTCACCAACTGAAGTCCCAAAAAAAATGATGTTATTAATGCGGCCCCTACGCTCACGTATTTTGAAATTTAACGGCATACTTTTGCTTACAATCAGTCTTTTCAAATGCAGAATATAACTAATGTAAAATACCCAGTAAACTTCGTACTGACCAGTCAGATGTTTAAAAGGAACAAAATGAAACTGGGCTACAGAAAAATTTTAGTCATACATTTTCACTAAACTTTATTTTCGTCGCATTGCCACTGCAAGTTATGTAACCATTGAGGGTAGTTAAAAGTTTCATTTAAAATATAGCTTTTATACAGAAACTTAATTGAAACAGTCATTATTTTGATATCGTGTATGAAATATTTATTTAGAAATAATAGACTAATGAAATTTCAAAAAAGAAATGATAAATTTATTTTTCAATAATCAGCGATTAGAGAAAATCTACTCGTATGTAACAATATTGAAATTGCACAATTGTAGTGTGTGCAGTGCTAGTGTTGCTTGTGTAGTGTAGTGTTGTGTTGGTGGTTGTGATTTGAAATTACAATGTTATGCCTATAAACTCTGTTATATGAAAATCTTTTATTATCATTTGTTTTAAATATATATATATATATATATGAAAATTTAACGATCATATCGTGTCAATTATCATATTTTTAATTTCGACTTTTAGCTACATTAAGTAAGGAGCACTTGAAAATACGGCACAAAGAAACATAAGATAAGCGTTTAAAAGCACAAGATATTAGCCCGAAAAGTTTCCTAAATATTCCGAAAGAGCCTCCTCTGAAGCCCCATTGATGTTCCGGTAAATTAAGCTCAGACGAGAGAAACCCTCATTGAATACTTAGAAAGAACATTAGTGGGAAATATATCATGAACTTGGTAACAGCCGTACTCTGTTGTCTGACTTAGTAAGTATACTGTTTTAATAGAATAAAATTTACGTTACAAATATCATTTCACAAATATTAATTTTTAATTATCTGTTTTTCTACGATACATAATACATTTTACAAATAATAATGTAAGAAAAACAATTTAAATGTAAAGAAAATAACATGCAATGTGTGAACTTTTACATAAAATTTAATTCAACATTAAATATAATTATATCTAATTGCGCCCACGACATTGTCTGTGTTAACTTTATTGTTAAAATAACATCTAAAGGATTTTTTATCTATACCAAAGGAAAAAGTGTTTTTTATTTTATGTTAGTCTGTCCATAAGAATCAATTATTTCAAACTTCATCAGTATTGCTCAAACGGATTACCCGTGAAAGCGTTACAGACAGACTTTCATATTTATAATATATCCTGTCATCAGCATCCTTCTGCTCTTCCCACTCTAAGTGGGGTCGGCACAACATGTAACAAACATGTTGTCACATGGTTCGGCTACGTATTTTACCAGCCACCTGCCTGACGTCAACTTACCTTAGTTGTACGACCCCTCGGTAAGAAAGAGGGTGGTTTATTCTACTCAATCGAATACCACACGGCATCACATTTTTAATATTAGTACGGACTAGTAGTTCGTGCAACTCCCATTGTATCGATCAATCTCTCCATAAAGAATGGAAACTATAAACTACTACTGAGATATGCATGCACTATCGGGTCTGAAAATACTGATAGTCCACTATACATTTAACACTATATATATTTTCTATTTACTGCATCGCGGATTAAACCAAAATAATTTTATTATTACTTTTGTATTATGGATCTCCGCAAAGTAACGCCTAATTCTATAAATTACTACTGAGATAGTAATAAGCCGTCTCTTACTTTTATATAGAGGTCAAAAAACTATAACGACTTCGTACTAAATACCATTTCACAATATAGTGACACACGACACGATATTAAGTACGACTTTAACAACCCGGAAGGCTATCTTAATCCGTGATCGCCGTCATTACTTCGAGCAGATACAAAACTTTAAAAAGTATATCTCTTTACGACCACCCACGCCGAAACTATCAGATAATCATTAAGCACCTACGTGATATGAGACCCTCATACGAAATCTACGAGCCACTTTAGTTTTTCCCGAGTTAAAAGGGCCACCGTGAAACCGGAAGTGATGAAAACCTGTCGCTTTACGGATTTAAATCGCATTGCCTCTTTCTTATATAAGCGGATTTTACCCCAATTCGTGCTTAAGTGCCATAAATGCAGGACGGTTTTTGTAGCACTTCCCCTTATTTCAGAGTATACATCGCAGATTTAGTATTAAAGTATAAAATTAGGCTTGAGTCATATACATTGTAATCCTTATTTCAATGCCATTTATAACATAACGCTACGAAATTTTTGTAATGTAAAACAGAATTGTAGTAGTAGTACTAATAGTAATATAGAATAGATTAGAAGTAGTAATGCAGGTAAAGTTGTTTTAATTTGCTTTTGTTTGTTTAACATATTGCTAAGGAACGTTGCATCTTTGTGTTTTTGCGGAGGTCCTAATAACTGTCTATCTCCGTTCTCCGTGGACGGCAATTTTTTTATATTTTTAAATGTTTTTTGTTTCTGTGTGTTTTAGAAAATATTTAAAAATGTAATTTAATTTGTAAATAAATAATAATAATAATCATTTATTCGGATATGGTGTTAAAAACAGATACTTAAACTAATGTGACATACCTGACTGTAACACCATACCGAATAGGTCACAGCTCAGCGTATGTCTTACCTAGGCGCTGATTTTCAGCAGTAACCCGAAATGACAATATATGGCATCAGTGTCATATATATATATATGACACTATATATATATATATATATATATATATATATATATATATTATATAAAATAATAAATAAATAAGTAAGTGTACAATTTATTTAAATTGTTATATGTATGTATGCCTTTTTTCTTTTCCAAATAAATAAATTATTATCATTAACTATCAAAAAGAGCTGGTGTTTTTTTGCTCTTCCAAGTTATGGGTCTCTTCAAAACTCATGATTTTTTTAAGCATCAGGAGGATAGGCTCCACGACAAAATCGTAATGCTGATGATGCTTCGGTTTTGGAGCGAAACGATCGTCGAGATCGTTGTGGTGGTGGGTGTGTGTGCTGCTTGTGTGCTTTGTTGCTGGTGAAGGAGCCTTGGGGTGCGTGTGGTGGTTTGTCCTGCATGTATAAGGTTAGTAGATTTTGCTTGCTTCATACACATTAGCTTTGCATACATTCGCTTAACCCGTGCGGATTATAGCGAAGTAGTTTTGTTATAGTGCATGTAATATGGAATTCCGCAAAGTGACGCCTGCTTCTATAAATCATTTACAAATAAAATAAAATAAATTGTTCGCTTCAACAATAGAGGCGCACAAAAATCATATTTTTTGGCATCACTAAATTTAAATGAATATAAGTAAAATATTCGATCACCATAGTAAATATGGCGCTGTGATCACACTGTCACAGATAAAAATAAAATGCCGAGTTGCATTAATGGAAAAAATCTTTTATACCCGTAACAAAAGCTCAAGTAATAAAGTATTGTAACTGGTTTGTCTAAAACCAGATCTGACGGAATGGCTACATGAATATTTATAGGCAACTGCAGTGGATTTTTAGTATAAATTTATTTGATTGACTCTATCGATCTTATGACCGCACAAAACTATACTCTAGCTTTTCTCCCATAAAGTTGTTATCTACACTAGAGGAGCAATATATCCATCGACAATGGATATCCACTTATTATCTGTATTTTATATCTGTAATTAGACAAATATAAGTATACAAATTTCATCTTCCCCCTCATTAATTGTTGCGACAATCTCACTTAAAGGCCTACCTATGTCTATCCTAATCTAATATTATAAATGTATGTTTTCTCCGTGGTTCATTAAAGCAGAATTCAAAAGATATGTTCCTTGTAGAAAGCCTACTACAATAAATAATATTTTGAAAAATATTTACTTGATTCAAAAGCAATCGTCAAAATGCTTTTCAATTGTATTATCTCTCAATATATTTCAATTAATTGGTAATAACTGGGGAGCGAACGATAAATTGTCTACGGTTCGAATAATCCTTGTTGTCTTTTCGCAATGCACCTGTGGTACGCAACAAAGTTTATTATTAAAAAAAAAATTCTGCAATCCAATATTTATTTCTAAAAAAAATATCGAATATGTGCATTCTGATTCAATATTATTATATTGAATTAGAATGCATAATGCAAAGGAACATAAGTCTTGTTTTCGATTCCCGTTAAAATATTACATGTTATTGATATTGAAAAGCAATAAGCACAGCTTACTTCCAAAGGCCTAGCACGCGAGCGATTATTTTCTTTTAATTTCTCACAGGTGACGTTACCATAGATACTAATAATTTTTTTTTTTCACTATGTATGTACTTTATCTCAATTAGTACCATAGAGTTGTACTAGAGCACGGAAGCCAGCCCAAATTGTGCCATACTACAATAACGAGAAAGCAAATGAGATTTATTATCTATCTCTTTATTGCACGTGCGTAGCGAGCAGAGTCATTTTGAATTAAGAATTTTGAAGAAGAAGATTCAAATTTAGAACGTGCCATAAATATTAAGCGTATGTGTAATTAAACAAAGATAGGTATACGAATCTTATCTTCCTTCTCATTATTTATTGAGACATTGTTAGTTACAGACCTGCCCATGACTCCCTGCCCTACTATAATAACTATGATTAGCACTGGGGCAGCCAAATAGATCATAATAACTTAATTAAAAAACTAATAATTTTACCTTTGTACTTAATTTTTATCAGCTAATAAGACCCTTAATTTTTAGAATTTTCAATAAGCATGACTAGAATAAATAAAGAATTAAATAAAAAGCATTGTTATTTTAAATCATACGCCTACCGAGCCATAGCTTTCCTACGGCCAATACATCATATATAATAAATTGAGATGACCGGGATATCGTAATAGATATAGCCTGCAGATAGAAAATTGTCATATTAATCATTGGTTATAAGCATAACTCAAACTGTAGATGTTATCACTGAAATGGTACTTGAATGTTGCTTTTCGTCTCCTTTAAGAGTTAAGATTTAGATGAGATATTAAAGTATTATCTATTGTACAAAGTATTTGGAAAGGTTCTTCTAGACAATACTTGAATACGATTTAAAAAACAACCACTGCCTGTACTTTCAGTCTGATGCTATATTTCCAGTTAATTAAGTATAAAAATATGCTCACAGATCTAAAAAGAGGAAGAATAAGAGAATATTTTTTTTTAGACAATATCCGTCCCTTGAAGTAAGAAACTTAATACTTGTGTCTTGGGTGACAGACAACTGATAAATATATTATACTTATATAATTTAAAATATATACTTAAATACATATATACACCTAGAATCGAAGAACCGACAAATTGTTAATAGAAAATGTTGGTCGTCGGCGGGAATCTGAACGCATTCTTGCGTTTAAATAAAATGTAATGTCTCAAGCTAACCTTAATTACTGCGACTTGTACCTACATTAACAACATTGAAAAGCAAATACAACCATATTATAATTTATTTGACGTTCTTTGCTAAAGTACAAATATTTGTAGACAGTACAAATAAATCAGTATTTTTTCGCATACGCGCCTATGTCTCACAAATCACGTACGCATCTCGTTATCATCGTTTAATGTGTTATAAATAATAATCTTTGGCCATAAATAACGGGCGCAAGTACTTGTTACACAATACAATTAGCAAAATAATGATATATTAGGTCCTTACATATGAAATTGGCGTTTTGTCGTACTGGCCACTTTGATCTCAAATATTACCTTTATGGTTAGGAATTCCAAATTCAAATTCATACAGCTATTTACTCATGCATTTGTGTTTCAAACCCCCTAATTCATTTGTTTTTTCTTCTTTTGTTTTTTTCTTTGTGTCACTCTGTTTACAAAATGGAAAACATGAAATATCGCGTTATTTACGAGTATGAGTTCCACCGTGGCACCAGTGCTGCAGAAACGGCTCGAAGGATTAATGATGTGTATGGTGACGGTGTCGCAAAAGAAAACACAGTGCGTTTTTGGTTCCAACGTTTTCGTTCTGGAAATTTCGACCTGCAGAACAAGCCTCGTGGACGGCCGGAGACCAAAGTTGATAATGAAGAATTGAAGGCTATTGTGGAAGCGGATCCATCGCAAACCACGTCCGAGTTAGCTGCAGGCTCCGGTGTTAGTGATAAAACTATTCTAATCCACTTGAAGCAAATTGGGAAGGTGAAAAAGCTTGAAAGGTGGGTACCTCATGAATTGAGTGAAGCAAACCGACAAACGCGCGTCGACTGCTGCGTTACGTTACTCAACCGGCACAATAATGAAGGAATTTTAAATCGAATCATTACCTGTGATGAAAAGTGGATCCTCTACGATAATCGGAAGCGCTCATCGCAATGGCTGAACCCTGGCGAACCAGCCAAATCCTACCCTAAGCGAAAATTGACTAAAAAAAGTTGCTTGTAAGTGTTTGGTGGACTAGTGCCGGTGTCGTTCACTACAGCTTTCTTAAATCTGGCCAGACGATTACGGCAGATATCTATTGTCAGCAACTGCAAACCATGATGGAAAAGCTAGCTGCTAAACAACCGAGGCTGGTCAATCGCTCTAGGCCACTGCTGCTTCAGGACAACGCTAGACCACACACTGCACAACAGACGGCTACCAAATCAGAGGAGCTTCAATTAGAATGTCTTAGACATCCACCGTACTCTCCGGACCTTGCTCCAACAGATTACCATTTTTTTCGCAATTTGGATAACTACTTGCAAGGAAAAAAATTCAACTCTGATGGGGCAGTCCAAACCGCCTTCAAAGATTTTATTGATTCCCGCCCGAATGGTTTTTTTAGTAAGGGGATCAATGAACTACCTATGAGATGGCAAAAGTGCATACATAGCAATGGTACATACTTTGATTAATTAAATATATTTCATTTAAAAAAAAAACGACTTTATGTTCCTCACATAGAAAACGCCAATTTCATATGTAAGGACCTAATATCATTGTTGAGATCGATCGCGCAAAAGATTTTTGAAAAATTTTTTTGAGAAGATGAATGAAGGTGGGGCATGACATAAAAAGATTGGGAGACAATTCTTAAATAAAAGAGGCTGTTGTCTGGATATTGCTAGCAATGGCTTATTTTTTTATTATTTAATACTTTTTCTTCTGATAGAATCGTAGGTACAGAGTATATAAAGTAAAGTAAACAAGTGCTACTGAATCGTCAACTCTTCTACAGGTTCGGAAAGCTGTTCCTACCAAGAAGAGCCTGCACGAAACTTAACGATTTCTCATTTCAAAATAATTCTTCTAACAAGTTATATTTAGTGATTACTATCTTGTACAGGTTCGAACAGTAGCTATTATCCACGCATTCTTATTATCTAAGTAAACCTAAACAGTATAGTAGGCATTATGTATTAACCTTCCTTAATGTTTTAAGTATTATATCATTCTGTTATATTGCCTTGTTATATCCTTGTTGTTTTATTGTTTCCATCAGGTATTTAGTTTTACCTTTGTATCTCTTTGATTTCAATATCTATCGACAAATAAACATAAACAAATATAACTTTTGATCAAGTTTCTTCGAATCTATACTTCACAAGCAAGAGCGTCTTTTTCTATGTAATCCTCGACAGTATAGTAGGTTTTTGTATCAGGGAGGGGTCGTAAAATACGACTAAGGTAAGTTGACGTCCGGCAGGCGGCCGGTCGTAAAATACGTAGCCAAATCATGTGACAACATGTTGGCCGACCCCACGTAGAGTGGGATAGGGGCAGGAGAATGATGATAACGGCAAAGTTAAAATTAAATTACTCTGCAAATAGTTGCCGGCCATCGTGGGACTGCCACTTGGTCAGTACAATGTACGTGCTCATTTCAAACAAGAATCCGATCAATGGATCGATTGTTCTCGCCAATGCATGTTCTGGTTTCTCGAGTTACACGTTCCTCTGACCTATGCACCTAACCAGTAAATCCACTTAGACCAGTACACTGTAATATAAGAATAAAAAGACTTTATTAAAACTCAAAAGCGAAAGATAAAGAAAAATATTAGTATTTGGACATGCGGGCTTGTGGCCCGGGGTAAAGTTTTATTCCTGAGTGTAATGAAGTGGATTGTATATTTAATTCGCAAGAACAGTTTTTTAACTAAAAGATACAGTAATTATTTCAGCATTTAACATAAATAATATATATAATTAACTCGTAACTCCCATAAATGAATCCTCAACTTTTTTACAACTAAAAACACATTATTAACTGGCCTGTTGGAGCTGTGGGTAGTGACCCTGCCTTCAGCTCCGCGGGTCGCGGGTTCGATTCCCGCCGAGGGCCAACATTTTCTATAAACAAATTGTTGGTTCTTCGAGCCTGGGTGTGTATTTGTATTTAAGTATGTATTTAAACTTATATGTGTAGTATATCTACCAGTTGTCAGTCACCCATAACACAAGTATTAAGTTACTTACTTTGGGGACTGACGACCGTGTGTGTAAAAGTCCCATATATTTATTTATTTATTTAACATTATAATAAATCATTCGGTTGTTTTATTTGGGTACAATAGATCCTCTTTTTAACTAGTAAAACAAATAACGATGATTTTTTATCATGGCTAAAATAACATAAAATCTAGCGTACTTTCCCGTAAATGATTCCTCGTATCTTATTTTAACATTTACAAATTATCCTTTTTAAACATTATTATAATGTGTATGGTTAAATATTGAAATATCACAGTAAAGCCATTTACTTAAATCATTAGTCTATATTTTAATTTATCAAAAGGATTAGTAATATAAGTCAATAAGTTTAACATGATTAAATATCGTTATAAACGCTTTCTTATATTGATACTAGAATATATTTAAAATATGTTATAATATACGATAAAATCTTTTAAGATTGATTACCCTGCAACTGTTATAGAAGATACCCTCTTTTTAGAGTTTCGAATTGATTGTACCGATTCGGAGAACTATTTACAAACGAAATTGTCGAATCAGCTCGATAGATTCACGCAACCGGCAATGTTTGCTAAACAATTAAATACGCAACGGAGTTGAATTCGCTTAACTGAAAACTTTGTGTACATGTTTCACAACTTGTATATACGCGTTCCGGATATTTGCTTTATATGGGTGACAATTTTACGCTTGTCTGCTCTTTCACTTGACGGTCAGTGAGTAGAATTTTTGATAGAACTACTTTAATATGTTAGAACCTTATATGGGAAATAATTGTTAAGATTTCGACTGCTTCAAAATATTGCTTTGGGATACTATAAGAGTTTTGCATAAAACCCTTATAATATATGGTTTGGATTTTGATAAATATATAAGTAAAGTAAAGTAACAGCCTGTTACTATGCCCACTACTGGGCTAAGGCCTCCTCTCTCCGTTTTTGGAGAAAAGGATTGGAGCTAAGACCTATCACGCTGCTCCAATGCGGATGGTAGGTTACACATATCCCAAGAATTCTCTAGAGATATGTAGGTTTCCTCACGATGTTTTTCTTCACCGAAAATCGGGTGATAGATTGCAATTATCAATTAGACACATGAGTATTGATAGAAAAACTCATTGGTGTTGGGTTTGAACTCGTGTTCCCCTCGAAAGAGTCGCACGGTCTCGCCGCTGGGCTATCACAGCTCTTTTTACAGTGATATGGATATACTGGCGATACATTTATCACAGGCATCCCTAGAGAATTCTGGGGACATGTGTAACCTACCAATCCACATTGGAGCATAGTGGAGGGTCTTAGCTCCAACCCTTATCTCCAAAACAAAGGAGAGAGGACGCGTATACCTATCGTGCGCACTGATTGACTATACTCATTACTAAATATTAAACATGGCAAAATAGGAAGGTATTTATAATAGGAATATGTATTTAGAAAATGTTCGAAACGTTGCGGAATCGAACCTGCGACCCGTGAAGCTTAAGGGTACTTACTGCACTATCAACTACACCAACGAGCCACGCATATAATAATGTTATGAGCCGAATAGAATAAGAATATTCGCCTGAGTAGAATAGACCATCCTTATTTCTTACCGAGGTGTCGTAAAAGGCGACTAAGGTAAGTTGACCCGCCGTGTGATATCGGGCTGCGTAGAATAGACTACCCTCGTTTCTTACCGAGTAAGTTGACGTATGGCAGGCGGCCGGTCGTAAAACAACTAGTCAATACATCTAACAACATGTTTGAAACAACTTGCGCCGACCCTACTTAAAGTGGGATAAGGGATAATGATGACTTTAAGTAAGACTCATATTTAAGGGATGTTCTTTTATTGCTTTTATTGAGGAAAATAAATATGCAAATAAAACATTAAGAGATTACAGTGTCGTTTATGTGATATGTTTAAAGGCACATTGTTATCTTTTAGGTCTGACCTACAACAGCGATTGGTCATATTCTATATCAGGAGATCCATTAATGTTGTATCGTATGTAATGATATTGTTTATACATTAAAAATAACTCGTATTTTACTTACCATCGTTTGATTAATTTACTAACTTAGCCCCACGGCTGCATTCATACAAAAGTTATGACAAACAAAAACTTTGCGATTTTGTCGTGGAGTCTATCTCCTGATGATGCTTCGGTTGCGAGGCGAAACGATTGTTCAGTTTTTGATAGTGAACGTGTGTAGTGCTGATGTATTGTGGTGGAAATGGTGGAGGTTCGTGCATGTATTTTTACGAATCCTGCACGTATCGGGTATGAAAATACGGATAGTCCACTATACATTTAACACTATATATATATTATTATTACTTTTGTATTATGTTTAAAAAAAACATTAATTTTATGATAGATGACCATTTTCCTATAATAGTATAATGTAAAGTATTTTTACTGTAAAGTATAATGTTCGGTTATTATATTGCCCTCACTTTGACAATCGTCCATCGTTTTATAACGTAACTAGCTGTGCCAGCGGCGTCGCCCGCGTGGAAGTCAGCGTGTCACAATTTTTTTCTAGAATTCAAATTTTAAACAAAAGTAGTTATTGTGCGTTAATCATAAGAAACAGAGACATGCTATCGCGGACTTTTTTGTAGTATTTTCATAGATCTACAATTCTTCAGTACATTACTTTAGCGTATCTCTGCTGGTTTACGCAGCGCACGCGACGTAAGCTTGGAGCAAGCAAGTTTTTAACAACTGCGCGATCTTAAACACAATTTATATAATACCAATATGTACTATTTACCTAAACCATCCTGAAGTATTGCACTATCTTTTGGTGAAAACCGTACAAAAATCCGTTCGGTAGATTTTGAGAAAATCTATTACATACAGGCACAGCTTTTGGGTCTTTGTTTTATAATAAGTATAGATATAGATTAGTATTTTCATAGACTTATTTCGTATTATGGAGCATGGATTACACTAGAATAAACACTGGAAGTGACCTTCGGCTCCGCGGGTCCTGGGCACTCAATTTCCGCCAAGGGTCAATATTTCTACAAAAATTCGTTGGATCTTCGATTCTGAGTACGTGTTTAAGTATTTAAAAATGTATTTATTTAATTACATACTTTGATTATGGACGACCGTGTGTGATTGTCCCATATATTAAAAAAGTCGCACAGGAGTAATACCAGTGTTATATCTACCTGAATTTTTATTTTATATCTGTTATGACTTTAGACGTGAAACTGGCAAACACATACGTACCCATGCACGCACACACAAACTTTCACCTTTTCTATAATGGTAGGATGAGTAGCTCGGAATACTTCTAGGTCCTAGAAGCATACCGCTAGGATGTGCTAGAATCTAGGACATCTTAGCGGTATTAGAAATTCCTGTGAGATGCACTTTCACATTTACGATCGCAGCTGTAATTTTCCATTAATTCTATTGTAAGAAACATTAATATTTTCACATGAATTGGGTTAAACACTCAAGTCAACAAAAACTATGTAAGTGTAATTGCAATATCGGATGTCAGCTTCATAGTCAAACTGAAGCGACCTTATTGGAAATCTTATTAGCTACTAAATATGTATGTGGCTATATTATTCGTCTATTTATACATATAAGTCATAATGAAATTTTTGTAAAGTACATTACCACCGGTTTACCTCTGGATTTTAACAGAACGGCGGGCTTATTCAGGAATCGGAATCTCTCAAATCAACCAGATAACATAGATGTTAAATTAATTAATTAAAGTATAAATGAACATCTACGTATACGCGGTTAATTATATTGTTAGTTATAGTTATATTAGTTACTTATATTGTAGTTTATCTTTTTTTTTTGTCTTATGGAAAAACTTCAAACCATTTATTAAAGCAAGCGTTACTTTAGGGAATTCTATAGTATGGAAGTTAAAATAGAACAATTTTGGTATAATCCGATTTGGTAAGAGAATCTATGTGTATGAAGCACAGCATTACTATTTCGTCGTTTAGACTATCCTCCTGATGATGCTTCGGTTTCGGGGCGAAACGATCGTAGATATTGTGGTGGTGAATGTGTGTAGTGCTTGTATGGAGTATTGCTGGTGGCACCGTTTTATATGTGTGGTGGCTTGTCTTGCATGTATAAAGTATGTGGACGTTGCCTAATTCATACACTTAACATTAGATAGATACTCTTCACAAACGCTGATTATGGAAAAATAATTGTATTGTAACTTCTGTACTAAATCGCAAATCGCTACCTCCTGTAGCCGTAGTCATACCCTTATCGTATGATAATCGGTGTCAACTGCCCGTCATGTGTACAAAAGTTTTACACTTGAACTTGACACTGTTACTTAATTGTTAGTACATTATATCAGGTTCTATATTATTTGCGAAGAAATATAAGACGATCACGTTTTTTGGAACAGTGAACGAAGGTAATAAATGGGTGGATGATTTATATTTAAGACTTGTATGTTTTTTAAATTGATAATAACGGCTTTTAAAGCATCCGAATGTGTAACGAACGCGGAAGTATCATCGAAAATGCGAAATGCGTAGACTAGACAGATTCTATACTAGCGTGGAGGACTAAAATGTGGGATAAGCCGTGCCTCACAGGCATTATCATCACTTATCCCTTATGAAGACGCTAGAGGGCTTCTCTGCGTTCTGCTCTCCAAATTTCTCAACATCGGTCATGCTTCTGTGCTTGCCCTTCCCGCCCAATGACGCTGTAAAATCCCTTTGAACTTACAGCATATAGACATTTTAAGCAAAAAAACTTCGAGAAGGCAATACGATATTTTCTTTGAATTAAACTATCGTGAAAGGTACTCATAATTAATGTATAGAACTCGGCTATACTCACGTCTTATTATTGCGGCGGTAACGACCTCATGAATAAGGGACTCGGATGGGCTTGAAACTATTCGGACTCACCTGATAGAATAAGTCGTGAGTATAGCCGGTTTCTATACAATAACTAGTTATTACGTCATTTTGAAGAAGCCCGTGGACGAAGCATAATAGTAGAATGTCACAGTTCCAATGAGACACAGTTCTCCTGTCGCCGCTTGAAGAGAAGATTGCAGTTAAGATACATCAGGCTACTCCGACGGGGTGTGTTACGCATAGCCCAGGAATTATCCAGAGATATGTAGAATTTATCATTTTTTTATCTTATTCTATTTTATTAGTCTACGGTGGCGGTGCTTCATACATTTAAAATTACATCGATTTAAAAAAATATATACCAAAAGAATTTTATTTGCATTGTAGAATTCTGCAAAGTAACTTGTATAAATTAAACAATCTTTATGTTGTCGCAATTATTGTAAATAATGATACCGCCATCCCCGAAATGGTCAAACCAAAGGTATACTTAAAGTGCTAACCATATTTGGCAATCTGACTGGAATCTTTTACATTTCTTCGCTAAGTTTTGGATAATTAGATCCACGGTGGAATTTTAAGTTCACCATAGCTACGTAAAAATAAAATTAACAATCTCTATTTAAATAAACTTAGATTTTTATTCGGTTTATGGAAAACATATTTTCAATAATTAATTATAGTTGACTGGCCCGTTCGCGCAGTTGGCAGTGACCCTGTCTTCGGCTCCGTGGGTCGCGGGTTCGATTCCCGCCGAGAACCAACATTTTCTATTTAGAATTTGTTGGTTCTTCGAGTCTGGGTGTATATACATATATACACCCAGACTCGAAGACAATACAATTAAATACATATTTAAGTATTTATTTAAAACTATATATGTATATATTTACCAGTTGTCTCTCACCCATAACACAAGTATTAAGTTACTTATTTTTGGGGTTGGACGACCGTGTGTGTAAATGTCCGATATATTTATTTATTTTATTTATTTATTTATTAGTTAACCAACAACAATATATAATTCCTACAAAAAAGACGTTTCCTTACGGATTTCCACAGTACAAAAGTAGTGGTAGAATTATATAAAAAAACAACAAAATATCACAATTATTCCATCAATACTTTCGATCAATCAATAAATTTATAATGTAAATAATACATAAGTTTGTAGAAGACACATAAGTTATATTGTTTTGTTATATTTATTTGATTGTTTTCGACTGATTTCGAGTTAACGTCCGATTGAAATTTAACCGCGGTTTGTTGGACAACAATCGATTACTGTCACACATTATTGTATTGATTTAGTGGTTTTGTTACCCAAACTAGCAAGGTGCGGTGCGCCTGAGTCCGAATAAACGAACACGGTGCACTGCATTCTTCCAAGAGGGAAGGGAGGGATTGGGTTGCATTCTTACATTACTCTTACCGTTTCTTTGAACACATCCACTAAAACAACACGGGAGCCGCTTGACATAAGTTTATAACACTCTCAGTTTACAAACACACACGAAATATTTATCTTTTGTTTTACATCACTACCGAAACAAGTGCGAGGTCACAAAAATACACATCCGAATAACCGGCGTATAACAAGCAAACTGGATTCATTCGGCTTGTCCGTCCGACGCGGAATGCTATTGTTTTGTCTCTTTCACACCTAAAGCTGGAGTAGTGTCGTCCCGCTCGTTTGGAGAAAGGCGCCAATGTGCGGGCGCCGACTTCTTCCTTCGGGATGGTGCGTAAGAAACAAAAGCTCTATTGAAATAATTTATAGAATTAGGCGTTACTTTGCGGAGATCCATAATACAAAAGTAATAATAAAATTATTTTGCTATAATCCGCGATACAGTAAATAGAAAATATATATAGTGCTAAATGTATAGTGGACTATACGTTTTTTTTTTTGCCATACCCGTTACATGCAGGATTCGTAAAAAACATATGCACAAACCTCCACCACTTCCACCACAATACACAAGCACTACACAGGTTCACTATCACAAACTCAACAATCGTTTCGCCCCGCAACCGAAGCATCTTCAGGAGATAGACTCCACGACAAAATTGCTTTGCGATTTTTTTTACGAATCCTGCATGTAACGGGTATGAAAAAACGTATAGTCCACTATACATTTAGCACTATATATATTTTCTATTTACTGTATCGCGGATTATAGCAAAATAATTTTATTATTACTTTTGCTCTATTGAAACTTGTTACTGGTAATGTAGTTTTAGGCCTCAGGTGGCTGTCGAGTTTCGAGTTTGAATGCGTAACAAATTACTATAATAGTCAGAGAATTCATATACGAATGATCACTTTTTTTTTAATATACAAAAATATTTTATTTGAAAAAAAATTGTGGTTTATGTTTTAAATACTTACTGGGAATAATTAGATACAAAATCTTATACATAGTAATAGAATTTTCAAAATTAGAAGTAAGTCTGTCCGTTAGCGTTTCACGGCTAATCCTTTAAAGCAATTTTAATTTGATTTACAAAATTGAATTGTAATAAATATTTATTTAAGTTGAACCCAAACGTAAAAAAATAATTACATACTGTAAAATGATTTGAGCAATTTTGGAGATCAGCGCAAACGAACATCGCGGGCGAGGATTTTTGACGAAACTATAGTAGCTGTCCGAGCACGTAGCTCTGGTGGGTTATTCGAAATATTGTCTGAAAAGTTCATTAAAATCGGTCCATCCGTTTCGAGTCTATAAAGGACACAGAGACAAATATTATATGAACATTTTTATATATGAAGAAGATGCTCAAGTTCATGTAGTTATCCTCATTCCACAAGGATTCATGCTTGATCAAGAATTGTTCCACGCAAACAATCCGCATTACTGTGAATCCATCGCGTATTCACATAATCAGCTACTGACTGAAAGGAATTGATGCAAAAACCGACCTGAGATAGTTGTGTTTTTAATAGTACTCATCACTTCCAGAGGGATTCGTGTGCGCATGCCAAAGATTTACTTCGTTTCAAAATCTGTTTTACAACCGATGAAGTTTATAAAAGAACAAAAGATAAAGTAATTTATAGAAGGCGTTTCTTTGCGGAATTCCTTAGTAGAAAATTAATGAAAGAATTACTTTGCTATATTCCGTGTTTGTTAAGAAAATCTACGAATTTTTTTGACGTGAAACGAAAATTATACAAATTCGCTAACATAACATATACAAAACTAAACCTAATTTTAAATATCCAAATGTATGTACAATGCAGAATTGGCTTTAAACTCAGCATAATACTGTGTGCCTCGATAGGAAGCACACAGAACAGATTTTCAGACAAAGTCTCGTGAGTTACGACTCGGAAAACAACTGATTGGCCTTTTTTTAAGGCTGATATTGGTTCATTTGTATAGGATGTAACGAGGAAACTTTGTTTTTTTTTGTCAATTGCCTATTTCACATACAGGCAGTCCACATTACACTGCCGAAAAACCAACGAGGTTCTAATATTTAACTAATGTTGATGTACTTTAGCCAAGTGAACGAAAAATTCTAAACAAATCCCATTAGTTATTAAATTAGTTCCATAAACTCTGTGTTACTTTTTTTTTGATCTTGGTATACAATTATAGTTCACACGGTGATAAATTACATACTCGTAGCTGTAATAAAAATATCTTCGCCCAGGAGCTTATAGAACGTTCGCTAATAAAAATGTAATTTTGATATTATCATGAACAGCCCGCGCTACAATTATTTTTATCGACTTCCTGAATACATTTTTTCTGAAACGATCTATCGCATTCCAGTTTAGTTCTAGATCTTGTATCTCTGAGACGATCATAGCGACATGAACGGAGAGTCGAGCGTTGACCTATCTTTGTGTATCTGATACCATGAAAAAGTGTAACCGGATTCACAAAGAATGAGACAGTGTAAAGAAACTATAAGTTTCATTAAATTCCTTTCACATAAAAATAACAGCCTTTTACCAGCTCACAATGGAGCTAAGGCCATTCCATTATAGACATTACATACTCAGGGTCTTTGGTGTGATGGATTTTTTTTCGAGCTGACTGTATGCTGTTAGCCCTAACGGCTTTTACAGCGTCACCGGGCGGGACGGGCGAGCGCAGAAACATCGTTAAGGTTGCAAAATGCAAAGAGTAGAGCGCAGAAGCTCTAGTAAAGTTAGGGATCGTCGTCCTAAGGGTGCCTCCTGTGAGGCCGGACCACGGCTTAGGGCGACGCGTAGTAGAGGACTGAACGTATGACTTTGATTAGTCATTGAAACGTCGGAAGGGTGGCGAGAAGCCACGACCGACCGACTACCAGAAACTGGGACCTCGTCCTCGCCGGCAAAGACGCTGTGTGTGTGTGTATTACGTGTTTCTGTGTGATCGTTATTTGATCGTCAGATCATACAGGACACTTTCTGGACGGCTATATTTTCGGTGGTCAGTCCTAACTGGGACATAGGTGGAAGCAACTGAAGCAACTGAAGGTGTACCTCAGATTCCTCGAAGTACCTAAGATTTCGAAAAACGTTTAAAGAGGTGCGTTTAGGGAGATCGAGGTCTCTATGGAGGTCAACGTTCCGCATGAACCATGGACAGCCAGTGGCTGTCCGCATAAATCGGTTCTGTAGTCTTTGGAGCCTGACCAAAGTGTGATGGAAGCTTAGCCGTGCTGCTCTTATTTAATCCCATTGGATCGGCTTGGTTACTTATACTCTAGATTCAGGTATGTATAATTTTTTATTACGATGTTTTCCTTTACCGTAAAGCACTATATAAATTGTATATACATATTCCTAAATACATTAAAAAATGATGTAGTTATCACGTCACTAGCTGTGTCAGTGGGTTTGCTCGCGCGTAAATCAGTTTATCACAAAAATTTTCCCGATTTGAAATTTTGAACATAAAAGCAGTTATTGTGATTGTAACCATAAGATATAGAGACTAGCCGACTTTTTTGTAGTATTTCTTTTGATCTACAATTTTTTACTACATTACTTTAGTGTATCTCTGCTGGTTTACGTGGCGCACTCGAGTAAAGCTCCAAGCAGGAGAATTTTTTTACAACTGTACGACCTCTTCAGCACAATTCGCATAAAACGATAATGTAATTAACCTAAACACTCCGGAAGTATGGCACTATCTTTTAATAAAAAGCGTACAAAAATCAGTTTAGTGTATATTGAGAAAATCGATCACATAGGAACAGACAGCTTTTGGTGACTGTTTTATAATAAGTATAGATTTATTGCCTGACCAATGAAAAAGGTGTCATGAAATAATTTTTAAACTTTTTCTACACGTTTCTTTCTTCAAGTCTCCTCCAAAACTACGGCTATACACATACCTAGACATACAGAAGTTGAAACACTATGTTCGCCTTCATAGCAAAGCACTTTCTGTATTGGATTTATTACTAACTAGTAATACTCGTTATTTCGTTTACGCTATCTTAGCCTTTAATTAGCCCCAATAATTTAATATAGATTTGTTCCTGTTCCCGAATAACGGGATTTTTTATCGTAAATGTCACATCGGTATATAAACTTTAATTAAACCGAGACTCATCATCATCGACTTAGCCTTGAAGGCCTACAACAAACAGACAGGCGAGCTTTCTCATTTATAATATTAGGATGTATGAAAAGGAAATTCTGCATTGTATATATTACTAACTATAGGCAAACCGTTTAACTCAGACTTCGCCTGCGGAGTACAAGGGCGTGGGGTTAGGACGAGAACGGGATTGAGGTAGGTGCGTAGCAAGCTCCCATAGTGTGATATACAAGAGTAGGTTGCCCGCACCTACCTCAATCCCCGTTCTCGTCCTACCTCCACGTCCTTGTAACACGCAGGCGAAGTCCGAGTTAAACGGTAAGCCTATAGTGGAGCCAATATTAGGCGTTTAATTACCTTCAATATAACAAAGTGTTTTCACTCTTCTAGAAGGAAAAATCGGCGAAACGAACTAGATATGCTAGTATAAAATAAAATCACAATGTTTTTTCAATATTATAATTTATTTTCTCATCGTTTGCGACTGGGTATTGACATGTTGTCTTACTTAAATGTTTAATTACAGACAATCTGTTTACCTGACACAACTACACTTTGGATGCCAATAATACTTTTTTTTTTAATTTTCATGAATCCCTGTAGTCGATACCAGAAAAACCAAACAATCAATCGTCAAAAGCTAACATTTAACTTACTATCACATAAAATTTTACAACAAACATTCCTATAACATCGTGCGTTCATTTTGGGAGCCACTGTAAAATCATTGGAAAGTAGGGGCCGCCTTATAAAAAAACCAACAGAGTCATATAAAACGAGTATAAAAAAATAATTAAACATACTAAACAATCTTTTCATATTAAAATAGTAAATTGGGAATTTTTGGGAAATTTAATACCGTTGTTAGTAGTACATTGTCTTCAAAAAAAACAATTCATCGAAATTTATTTTGGGCGTTTAATTACCTTTAACAATGTGTCGAAGCTGGCTATTTTTGCATTAACCATCAGGCGATATTTTTAAATTTAAACTATCGTGAGTAGTATTCATTGTTAATGTGAAGACACCGGCTATACTACGGTTAATTTTTATCGGGTTAGCCCGACTAGTTTCGAGCCCATCCGGGGCACTTATTCATGAGCTCTTCAAACGACGTTATCGCGGCGGGAACAGTTCCCCTAGTCCCCTTTCCTAGTTCCCTAATCGGCTAATCCGATGGAAATTAAACGTGAGTATAGCCGGTCTCTACAATTTTTTTCTAATTGCATTTTGTTCAAAAATTGCCTTTTGATGTCAAGATTGGCTCGTTTTTGGCACAATCTTATTATGATTCCACTCTAAAATTCACCCATCGTTCTTATGGCGTGATTTATCGAGACAATATAAAATTCTATTCATGGAGTAATGTCATTGAAAAATTTATTTAATTTTTATTTTAAGCTTATAAATTTTAACCATATATTTGCTATTTATGGTTACCATTTATAGGTTTGCCCTCTACTTTTACCTTTACATGGCCTATATACAATTTCTTCTCAGGATCCAGGTATTATTTGATAATTAGGCTTTCTCCTTTGTATGCATTTTATGACTTAATTATAGTTTTAAAATGTCACCAATTATTAAAATTTAGTCACGCTATTTTTTATATGAAAAGTCGCTAATAGGTTAAGCTTGTCTATCTACGGAATTACAAATTAGTCAATATACGCTTTAATCCATATTCTTCTAGAAGATTCCATATTTCTTCTGGGAGAATAACAAGGTTTTGCTAACAACCGTAGGCCTAAATGTCACCAAATAATTTATGTATGACAAAAAATCAATTCCGCAGATAAGCTTTCAAAAATAGCCATTTTCATTTAGAGATTTAAGTTTCAATGGCAATGAAATGTTCACTTTTTGTACCTATTCATAACTTTAACCTAAAGGCATAAAACTAACTACAGTAAGTATATATTTAATTGAGAGCGTATGAAATTCTAAAGAAATATGAAGGTAGAGTATCTACATAAAGCGAAGATATAGCGATATATGTACACAAAACTGATTATGTATTGCATTTTTTTTTAAGTTAAATGAGTATATAGAAATTCATTGGAATACTTAAAACATAGAGCAAATCCAGTCATAGCGTGACTTGATGAATGTTATTTTCAAAAAAAATTACTAAGGCCTATACAATAGATAAAGCCTAATATAGTTAAATAATAATAAATAAATAAATATATGGGACACTTAATCGCTAAAGTAAGTAACTTAATACTTGTGTTATGGGTGACGGACAACTGGTAAATATACTACATATATAATTTTAAATACATACTTAGATACATATATACACCCAGGCTAGAAGAACCAACAATTTTTTTAGAATAGGTTGGCCCTCGGCAGGAATCGAACCCGCGACCCGCGGAGCTGAAGGCTACTACCCACAACGCCAACGGGCCATTCGTTGCTTTAGCAAATATATTGAACTAATGTTAATATTAGTATGTCGTTTATTCACTGAAATAAAATAATAAATATAGGTGTTATGTTTAATAATGCGTAGATTCAAATTAATTAATAGCTTTGTTTTCATTATCAAAAAATGTATGTAAAAAGACTCGAAATTTAGAATTCAGTTAAATTCTAAATCAAATTATTAATTTAATAAATTGGCATCGATTCAAAACTACTGCCATTTTACTTTAATATAAACATTTATTTAATGGATTAAAAAAAATATTCGGATGTCTCATCGCTACGCTTCGCTAATAAGAAACCTACCTTAATAGGCGATGAAGATAAATGCCTGCACATCACTATCGGTGATGATCGTTGATCGTGTGATCGTACATAATCGGCACGATCATCGTGGGTCCATGCGATCGTGCGTATTAAAGATAAATGCCTGCACATCACTATCGGTGATGATCGTTGATCGTGTGATCGTAAATAATCGGCACGATCATCGTGGGTCCATGCGATCGTGCGTATTAAAGATAAATGCCTGCACATCACTATCGGTGATGATCGTTGATCGTGTGATCGTAAATAATCGGCACGATCATCGTGCAAGGGTCCACGCGATCGTGCGTATTATCGTATGATAATCACGCAACGATTCCCTTAGTTCGAAAATCCAACAATTGTCAGGTTGTACGCGATCATAGACGATCATAAACGATGATTAGCGAGTTCAGCTTAGTATGCCCTCTACACGATCATGCTCGTGTTCAATCGTTTGTAATAGCGGATTATGAAGAGCCTTAACATAGAAATACTAACTTACAGTTATAAAACTTATAAGTAATTAAGTTAAGCCTCGAGACACTTCAACACTTGAAGCAATTCCCTAAATGATTTATAGAAGCAGGCGTTACTTTGCGGAATTCCATATTACAGATACTATAACAGAACTTTGCTATAATCCGCACGGGTCAAGCGAATGCATGCAAAGCCAATGTGTATGAAGCAGGCAAAACTCACGTACCTTACACATGCAGGACAAGTCACATGCATCCCAAGGCGTCTCCACAAGCAATACAACCCCCACCAAAATCTTTTACTGAACTATTTAAGACTGCTTGTATGAGTGGCGAGCGGTGACTTATCCTGCATGTGTAAGGTACGTGAGTTTTGCCTGCTTCATACACATTTTTTCATGCATTCGCTTAACCCGTGCGGATTATAGCAAGGTATTTCTGTTACAGTATCTGTAACTCCCTAAATCCTATAATACGTGAAGGTAACACCTCGTTACGTTGTGCTTTGATAAACTCGATACAAAAAGTGAACACATCACACCCCTAGGATCAGATTACAAAATAAATTAGACTAAATAAATAAATTACTCCAAACATCATCATTATAACTCGGAATGTTCAACATCTTCAACATTTTCACCTATTTGCGGTATTTCTGTAGTCTCAACTCCTTCTGTATTCTCCGTGTCCTTTATTTCCGTTTCCGGTTTCTCTTCTTCTTCCACTTCTATCTTCTCTATTTCCGGTTCAATCACCGACTCAGTTTTGTTTTCAGTCTCCACTTTCACTGGTTTCTTCGGCTTCCATATCTTCATCTTGTTCAACAAATACTTAACCTCTCTGTCCAAACTTGACATTTTCTCCCTGATGCCATCAATGGTTAATTTAACATCGTCGTTCTTTTTTAACGCACTTTGCGCTTTAATAGATTCCTCTAACCAAATTTTAGTTTCTTCAATCTTAACATCCAGCATGGTTATCTCTATTTCAGTGAAAACATCTCTATCTTCGTTTGCTTCTTTAGTGTAGTTTTTGGCCATTTTAAGGAATTCCTCAGAGCTATTTAGAAGTTTTTGGAGAGCGGCTACGGCGTCAGGTCTTTCTCTATGTTCCCAATGTTTATAGAATATTGGGTTAGTCTTTTCTTTGAGCAAAGACAATTTTTCTTCAAACTTATCGGTTTGCGCATCGTATCCATCATCGTAAAGCCATTCCGATGTTTCAGAGCAGAGTTTCCTGATTTCTTCGATTTGTTCAGAAGTGCCGCATTCAGCATATTCATCCATATCAATTTTCATTTGCGCATCAACGACAAACGCTTCTAAGTTATTCAAAGCTGTTTCTCTTTCAACCCTCTTTTTGTCTACATTATTTAAGTCTGTTATTTTCTTTTTAGAATTTTTAAATTGTTCAGTGGATAATGGCTGCAAATTCAATATTTCTTCATCCGTTTTAATAGGTTCTTTCAGAACAATTACTTTCGGTTTAGGCTTGCTTTCAACTTCTGTAATGTTTTGTTTCTCGGATGTTGTTTCATTTAGTTTTGTTGTATCATTCTTTGTAGAATCTTGTTGTGCCTCTGGTTTCTCTGTTAGCTTGTCTGCGGTTTCTGAATCTGATCCAAACAGCTTACTTATAGTACTTCCTATTTTAGATAATGTGCTATCTTTGTCCTCGTCTTCTTCAGTGACAGTTTTTTCAGCGACAAACTCAACATTGACTAAATTAAGAATTCCTGAATCATCCAAATTGAAATGCGCCTTGATACCTTTATGTTCAATATTTTCGCCGGAATTCTTTGCAAGTGCTTCACCGACACCACTTAGATTGACTTGTGTTAAATTCAATGCACCAATATAGTTTATTTCATTAAATGGTATGTGGTCTAACTCAGCATAGTTAACAGCGAAAGTGAAATCATCTGTGTGCTTGTTGAAAGTAATAACTTTCTTCTGTGGATAGGGATTCATAGGTCCAAAGAGAGTCCTTTTAATCTGAAAGAACAGTGTTTCTATGGTAAATGTACTTTTAGTTTAAATTTATTTTATACATATGTAACATGTAATGGTAATAATTAGAACTAGAATATTAAAATAGATGCAAAAATCTATAACATGCAGGAAAGACTCAATAAAAATTCATATTTGAAATGTTATTGCTTAAGATGTATTCCACATGTTTTTAAAGATGTTATATATTAAATTGAATTATCAATGATTTGAGCTATTTCATGGACCTAATTATTTACTTAAAATCCATTAATGACTATACTTTGTATGATTTCTACTTAAATGTAAGTATATATTATAAATTAAAAAGGTTAGTATGCCTCATAAAAGTGAGGATACTGAGGCACTACATACATTTACATACTGCTGAAAGGATTTTATGTAGTTATAAAATACCCAAAAAAAATAGAGAGAAATTTAAAATTGTCCCAGAGAAAAAAAGATTAGAAAACAAAGGTTTTTGCAAAAAAAAAGTGATAAGTCATCATATCAGAAGTTATTATTTAATATTGTATCTTACCAACTCCTGAAAAAGTTTAAATAATCTCTTTAATGCGAAATTTACCAAACCTACACTGGTAAACTTAGAACTAGGTTTTGCATATTTTTACTGACTTCAATATGACGATCCTATTTTTCAATCTAAATTACCTATTTTTTGTATTAACACATGTTATAAACTATATATCTCAACTATTTTTGCAAGATTCGCACACACATATTTAAAAATACATAAAAGTATAAGGCATATATAATAAGGTATAGTACCCGGCAATAAATAATGCACATCGAGGCTTAGAGAGAGAAATCGGCTAGATTCTGCTTCATAGAGCATCGTCTCTGTCGCACAGACTGACGAACCCGTGTGTGACAGTGACAGCGCTCTACGAAACATAACTGACCGGCGGTTTCATTGTAAACATCGATGTGCATTATTTAATGCCGGGTACTATATGTATGTAAGGTAAGGTATATAATAAGTATAAGTTACATATAAGGAAGCTGTGATAGCCTAGCGGTGAGACCGTGCGACTCTTTAGAGGCGACATAGGTTCAAACCCCTGGCAGGCACCAATGAGTTTTTCTATTAAAACTTATGTGTCTAATTAATAATTGCAATTTATCACACGCTTTTCGGTGAAGGAAAACATCGTGAGGAAACCTGCATATCTCTAGAGGGAGGGATATGTGTAACCTACCAATCCGCATTGGACCAGCGTGGTAGGTCTTAGCTCTAATCCTTCTCTCCAAAAACGGAGAGAAGAGGCCTTAGCCCAGCAGTGGGCATAGTAACAGGCTGTTACTTTACTTTTTTTTTACATATAAGGCAGACAGACTACCACATTTGTATTAGTATGAATATGGAGTATACACTCACCAATCTTTCGTTTCCGTCTACGTGGCGAGTAAAGACCACTTGTATGGGAAGGACAACAGCATCGCGTACGTTCAACGGGGCTACCTTGTAGCCAGTAGCGAGAGAAGCCGCCCTAGCAAAGGAAATATCACATAGCACTATATTACATATATTAATAATAATAATAATAAATAAACGTTTATTTGGAACAATACATAGTACATAACAAAAATGAACGTTGATCCTGCAGAAGTATTAACTGTGTTGCAGTGACCAACGCCCTCCTCCGTTACAAAATTAAACAAATGCTCCTTAAATTTAACTAATATTCATACTACATTACATTATATTAATATACATAAGTCTGTAGTGTTCTTGTTATTGTATAAAACTTGTCATGATATCTAAGTATAGTACGCGGCAATAAATAATGCACATCGAGGCTTAGAGAAATCGGCTAGATTCTGCTTCATAGAGCATTGTCTCTGTCGCACAGACTGACGAACCCGTGTGTGACAGTGACAGCGCTCTACGAAACCGAACTGGCCGGCTGTTTCGTTCTAAACATCGATGTGCATTATTTATTGCCGGGTACTATACTCGTAACCCTTCTCTCCAGAAACGGAGAGCGGAGGCCTATTCCCAGCAGTGGTATTGTAACAGGCCGCTACTTTACATTTTTTTTTCATATACTTGTATTGATTACACCATTTTTTCATAAGACCACGAAGTGTCGTTCTTGCTTCTTTCCGTTTTTGTTAACTTTGGAGGGATCAGTGCTGTGAGTAGTCAGGTGGTTTTTTTGACGTTTTAACTATAATACCCAACATAATGTTGGGAAAGTGATATTGTGTTTTTATGAAGCTGTACCTTCAATATAATAATTGTTTCATTATATTGAAGGTACGGCCTTTAATGGCCTTTAAAGTTTCATTAAGACTAATCACTAAGTATATGCAGTCGACTTTCGCTAACACGAAACTCAAGGGACCAATGATAAATTTCGAATTACATAAATATAAAAAAATAGAAGAGAAGAGCTAAACAAAATAACATAGTTGTTCCGCGCAAACGTGCGGACGGATGAAACAACCTCCGGGACCTGGGCCCGGCGCCCCAGCGTTTCAACCTACCTTATGCGGCCGTTAGCTGTATGTGGTCCGGCCTCGTGAGTCACTGCGTGTATATGTGTACGTGTGTGTGTGTGCTTGTATGTACTTGGCCGATTCCCGAAACCGTTGACTCGCCTCTGCACTCTTCCACGGACACGTAATGTCTGTTTCTCCCGGAGTATACACTTCACTATATCGGCTAAATAACACCCGGTGTGCACACAACCTTCGTAAGGTCACACGTTATTAAATCGTCCCTATATCGGGGAATAATACCCAACACGCATCAAAACCGTGGACGGTCGCGTCTTATCAAACACTTCACTGGTTAAACGCGTCACTAAATCTGAGAATAACACCCGAAACGCAAAATTACACGTGTGCGTTATAAGGGAATGCCGTATACAGGCGCACGCGGCCTGTCCTTATCGTGTTTGAAAAGTTACTAGCGGTCGGCCGCTCGCGTCAGCAATCAAATGCATAAAACGTCCTTGATTTCGCCGGTCGCGTCTCCGGCGGGCGGGTCATTTTATTCAAAACAATAGTATAAAATAAATATAAATAAAACTTTAAAAATTGTACTAATTAATAACAGATAATTAATACTATACTTCCTATATGGTGTAAATAGGAGTGATGATAATGAGTAAATATGAGTTTAATCAAAAATCCTGATTTATTATTTTTATATTATTGTTATGTATAAGCATATCAATATAACTATAGAAACTGGCTCTTCTCATCAACTTATATGAAATCCGCCAGACTATTCTCAGGCTATCAGGCTAGTCAAGCTGACCTGATATAACCTGATGACTTAACTTTAGCTTGACTCTTTAATGGCGAAATTTAAAGAAATAGGCGTCATGACTGTAGCTTCTCAATATATCTATAGTAATTTACTATTTGTAAGAAAAAATATTTACCTATATAGCGAGAATAGTGATAGATACGACAGACACACTAGAAACCGAAATAAACTAATGACCCCAAGGTTGCGCAAAAACATTTGTCGGTCTCGGTACACGTTTTTATACAAAAAATCCTCAACATTATCTAGACTTGTCTTTACACAAGTTAAGAAATTATCTTAAAACGATGCTGCTACATAAAGCTTACTATACAATTGAAGATTATTTGAGTGATAGTAGCATATCTTAACTGGAGTCAGCTACGCACCGAGCTGCAACATTTAATTTGTAACTATCAATCAAATTACAAGCAATATAACAGAACTATTTAGCTATAATCCGCACGGGTTAGATGAATGCATGCAAAGCCAATGTGTATGAAGCAGGCAAAATCTACGTACCTTATACATGCAGGCATTGTCCTGCATGTATAAGGTACGTTGATTTTGCCTGCTTTATACACATTGGCTTTGCATGCATTCACCTAACCCGTGCGGATTATAGCAAAGTAGTTAGTTCTGTTATATTGCTTGTAATATGGAATTCCGCAAAGTAACGCCTGCTTCTATAAATCAATCAATCAAATTGTAAAAAAAAATATTATTGAATAAATGGCCGCCGAGTTTCTTGCTGGTTCTTCTCGGTAGGAGCAAACTTCCGTATCAGTGATAGCTTCTTGAAAACATTTGACGATTCAAAAGTATTGTAAACAGTCTACTTGAATAAAGAATATTTTGAGTTGAGTTAAGTTAGCCTGTGATAGCCTAGCGGTAAGACCGTGCGACTCTCTAGAGACGACATAGGTTCAAACCCCCGGCAGGCACCAATGAGTTTTTCTATTAAAACTTATGTGTCTAATTGATAATTGTAATTTATCACACGCTTTTCGGTGAAGGAAAACATCGTGAGGAAACCTGCATATCTCTAGAAAATTCTAGGGATGTGTGTAACCTACCAACCCGCATTGGAGCAGCGTGGTAGGTCTTAGCTCCAATCCTTCTCTCCAAAAACGGAGAGAGGAGGCCTTAGCCCAGCAGTGGGCATAGTAACAGGCTGTTACTTTAAGTTAGCTATTTTCCATAAATAAACTATGAATAAAAGTCACTCCATATGAATTGCATTCTGGATTACCTATAAACAGCTCCGAGAGTTGCTGCTTCATCGGCATTGATTGATCTAGAGGGCTCAAGTCCGGCAGCTGAACGGAGAGCTTCCTGTACAGCTGGTACCCGGGACGCACCGCCGGCAACTATAAGTCGAGCTCCGCTGCCAGAGCCTGCAGCTGCAGCTATAGCGCGCTGAATAACACCAGTCACTCGAGGCCAGAGATCGGAGCAGAGGGCTTCTAGATCAGCTCGACTTACCTGGTAAAATATTCAAAACACAATTATAAATTACAAGCTATATCCGTGATATCGATTATGTATGCTGAAAATGTTAAAGTGCCCTCATTTATATTATCAATAGTTTTTTCTTGATTCTGAAGGAAAACACGGAATTTTTGTATCCAATATCAAAGCCGATATTGACAGATGACATACAGACTTTCACATTTATAATATACATATGAATGGATTTAATTTCATGTACATATTATAAAAAGCTGTGTGCGGTAGCCCAGAGGTGAGACCCTGTGACTCTTTCGAGGGGAACTCGGGGGCAGGCAGCAATAAATTTTTCAATTAAAACTCATGTGTCTAATTGATAATAGCAATTTATCACACGCTTTTCGGTGAAGGAAAACATCGTGAGGAAACCTGCATATCTTTAGAGAATCTAGGGATGTGTGTAACCTACCAATCAGCATTGGAGCAGCGTGGTAGGTCTTAGCTCCAATCCTTCTCTCCAAAAACGGAGAGAGGAGGCCTTAGCCCAGCAGTGGGCATAGTAACAGGCTGTTACTTTACTTTTACTTTACTATGAAAGCCGATATTGACAGATGACAGACAGACTTTCACATTTATAATATAAGAATGGCGCGTAAAAATGTATCGCGGATTATAGCAAAATAATTTTATTATTACTTTTTTATTATTACTTTTATATAAGAATGGATTTAATTTCATGTACATATTATAGAAGAGCTGTAATAGTCCAGAGGTGAGACCCTGTGACTCTTTCGAAGGGAACAAGAGTTCACACCCTGGCAGGCAACAATAAATTTTTCAATTAAAACTCATGTGTCTAATTGATAATAGCAATTTATCACACGCTTTACAATAGACAATTATTATAACCAGAGAACTGTTAATGATGGGTTTGAACACAAGGGCTTTTTTTAAATTTAGTAATTTGGGTTTAATTCCATCTACCTGATACAACACTAAAACAATTTAATATTTATACATTTATTTACAAGCATGTTATTGCTATAATAAAATCTAAAGAACTCACCAATTGTTTAAAGTCCTTATCATCCAACAAACTCTCTATCTGTGCATAGTGTTCTGAGTTAGCAGAGAGAACTATTTTCACACGTTCAGCTTCCCTCAAGAGTTTCTCCATAGCACGGGGTGAAGCTCTCACATCACCCCCACCATTGGCTTCCCATGCTTTTATCAAGTGCTCTCTAAGACGTAATGTCATTTCTAAACCGCCTAGGGTTCTGAAAGCAATGATAAAAAAATTTAGCGATTTACTTCTTAGAAAGAAATAACAAAATAATTATAGCTGTATATAACAATTTTGAACTTTATAAATTGAACTGTAATATTCAAATTTTTATTTTATAATTGCACTAACAATGCCCCACTGTTTCACCCGGTAGATACCGATCTCGTGGTCGTGGAGTCTTCATTTTAAATTCATTATATCTTTTGAATGGATTGTCCAATTTTCATAAAATATTAAACATGTAATGCATGAGTAATAGAGTTTCATTATTTTCGGCACATTTATCGACTTTTAAAATGTATAAATTGGCATAAGTACAATAGTTAGGATATAGCAAAATTATGGACTTTTTCGTAGATATTGATAAATTCTATACTACTGTAGAACATTTTTTTATTCTATCATCAATAGTCTCCGCAGTTCACGTGATGACAAATTTTTTATGAGTTTTATTTAGGGATGAAAATTTTATTTATCCTATATTGCTCAATCAAGATATAGGTTTCTAATGGTGAAAGAATTTTTGAAATAGGTCAGTAGCTTTTTTGTTAAAACAGTACAAACATACACACAAATGTTTCCTTCCTTGATAATATTAGAATAGATAACTGTAAATCCATTACCTGTCATAACCAACCCCAACAACTTGCAACTGGGGCACAGTTTCAATGTAACCCTTATCCTTTATCTTGACTGTTTTGTATTCAACCAACGCAGCCTTAGTGGAAACTGCACCCATATCAAAGAAAAGAGCATGCCAGGCGGTTTCATTTATTTCCTGTAACAACCCATACAAAACTTACCATTAAAATCAAATTATTCTACCATAAATAAAACTACAAAGAAATAAAATCAATTACATCACCTTACTTGCTTAGTGATGCGATATTAAAATGTGTGAGTAATTTAGGTTAAATATAACTTGTATATATTTGTTGTAAATAAAATAAATTGTTTAACAAAAATAATAAATATACTATGGATGAAATTATATATATTAAAATATATATATATATTTTTAATAAATCAATATTTCTAATATACATTATTTTAAGTAAATAAAAATCTGAATATTTAATTTATTAATTCATTCTAATTCATGCACAATTTCTGTAAAAATAATTACTTGTAGCTACCAAAGTAACTAATACATAAATAATAAAATAATACCACCTACCTTCCTCCTAAATATGCCATAATTAATTGCAATAGCTGTATAATCATTAATCAGTTGTAATACATTCAGCCCTGCAAGGGTAGCTGCTTCCTTCATAGCTCTGCGTTCAGCTTGATTAAAATATCCTGGTATGGTGATGACACATTCTGTAATCGGTTGACCTGTAAAGAAATTCTTAAGAAATATCTGACTAAATTTTTTAAACAAATAATAAAAAAAATAAAGAGTTCATAATGCGTATATCATTTAATTCTAATTGGACGGTGGCAGTGTTACGAACTTTTTTTTTTTTTAGTGTTACGAACATGCAAAAAGAGTTCGTAACATCTATGTCATAGAGTTCAAATACGCTTGACGTTAACTCTCAGGAATATTCGATTTACGATCTCCACAAGGTCTCGCGAATGTTCTCGAACGTCTGTTCTTTCGATATATAAGCAGACGTATCGTGCGCCTCGATATTCAGTTTGCGAATAGCGATCAAGGGCGAATAAACAAACGAAAATAAAAGTGAAATAATAGGGACCTCGGCATTCATATTAGACAATAGACTGTATAGAGATTGTAAGTACTAAATTTGTAGTAAAAAATTGAATAAAGCGTTATTAACGAGTCACCAGGTATTTTCATCCAAATCCACGAAACTCCTCTATGTAACAATATTTTTACAGATGTGCAGATTAAGACAGATATTAACAATAAAATTTACATAAACAAAGATAAAGTGAAAATACATGATTATTGATGTATGGGTGAATTTATAATTGAACTGCACACAATAGCGAAAGAACTTTTACTTGAAAGAAAAAATGATATTCCTAATTAGGTTATAGATAAACCTAATTAGGCATATAATTTTTTAAAATTATTGAAATTTCATTTCTAAGAACATTATCAATAGAGTGAATTAACTCTATTTGCATACTCAATTCTTCATGATTAGCCTGCTGCATGAACCTATTTTGTCAAGCAGTAACAGTAATCAAAAAAGTAAAAGTATGTCACTAATGTAACTTAATATACAAAAAACCTACAAGTTACATATCATTTAAAGTTAAGAACAGTTGCAATTTTTTTATACTAAATTGTTTGTAAAATCTTAACGTACTTAAAAAGAATGAAGAATTAATTTTCATGTATGAAATGACATATTTGACTTCTTAATAGGAAAATAAATATATCTAATATAGTCTTAATATGTAATATAAATGAAATTTAAAAAAAAATGTATGTATGATAAATGAACTCACCATGACTTATCTCAGCAAATTCTTTAGCCTTAGCCAGGAGTTGTGCCACCAATTCTTCAGGAGTATATCTTGTTTTCTCATCATGAATAAATTCAGGTGTTCCTCTTTCTGTTGCCACAATCTCATAGTATGGGAATTTTTGCCTACAAATACGTCAAGTATAAGCAATACTTAAATGGTTACAAATATTTGCAAAAATAAAAAAACTGTTATTGTGTGTTATTCCACTGTAAGATACGGATCTATCTATGAAAAGAAGGATTAGACTCACCAACTCTTTGGCTGAACTCTGAAGCATATTTTCAGGTCTTAAATATCTCAATTATGCTCTAAGGATAAGCAGATTTACTCACTAAATTTTCCTTTACTGTAATAGTGAATTGTAAATGTCATTTTACCAAGAATAATGTTACATATTCTATGTTTATAATATAGAACATATAACTCAACACTGTCTGAACAACATCACACTACTAGTGACCTTTACAATGAGACATGAAACATGTCCCCCAGTATCACTCAATAAAGTCCAGATACCTCAAACAAATGAAGCCAAATACCTTGGAGTACATTTGGTACCGTCGCCTTACATGGAAAAAACACATTTACAAAACGAAATGCTCTGGCGATCAAACTAACAAAATATTATTGGCTACTCAGCAAAAAATCTCAGCTGTCGCTAGAAAACAAAATTTTAATATACAAGTGCATCCTTAAACCTATATGGACTTATGGAATACAACTCTGGGGTCTGCTTCCAACTCAAATTTAGACATACTGCAAAGGTTTTAGTCAAAAGTACTCAGAATAATCACAAATGCCCCTTGGTACATATCAAATCATCAGCTACACCATGATCTTAAAATTAGAACAGTCTAAGAAGATATTACACACACCATGCTATTATACAAAAATAGATTGGACTGTTACCCAAATGCACTAGCTGCAAATTTGATGAGTAGCAATTCATCATTCAAGAGACTGAAACGAAAATCCCTTTTGGATTTCTTAAGCTAACAGTATTGTGCTGCACAGAGTTAATAATAGGGTGCAAGTCACTGGACTGATCACTTTCCACGACAATCGCTCTCACAACTTTGCTGAATGTTCATTACAAAGAACAGATTGCACTGAATACTCATATATAAAAAAAAAACTTTATTGATTTACACTTAGCACTACATAGATTCTCTTAACAAACACAGATATTATAGCAAAGTAATTATGTTGTAGCTTCTGTTGTATGGACTATGGTGTAACTTTATTCTTCAGATGGGGCGATTTACACACAATTTTTTTTTAATATCAAAGCCTCACTGGCGTTCAAACAATTCATTCTTAGACAAACGTCCCATGCTCTCACTGTTCATATATATGAGTTTTTACTACTGTAATGACAAACTAAATAACAGGTATAATATTAACATCTATTTAAAATAGCATTACATGTTACATTGGATGTAATTATGCACATATGTTGCTTTGATTTTGAGAGGTTAGGTCCTATATAAAATCATAAGCCGGCCGAATCGCGATTGGCACCCGAATGAAATATGCACTTTCGAAAAAAGAAAACTGAACATTTCTAATGAATTCATAAAAATTTCGACGTATTTGATTTTGGAAAAAAAAAATCTTACTTGAAAGCTTGCACGAGTGGATGATCGTAAGGCTTTCCCAAAAGATCCAATAGAAATTTATAAGAATATTTCGGAAATCGCACTCCAACAGTAACAGCATCCTCGCCGAATGTTCTTACATCATCTCTGAATGCAACAACAGCTGGAGTTTTTCGTTGTGACTCTTTATTGAGCACGATTTCCATCGGCACCCCGGGTGACACTATGCCGATTTTCATCCATTCTGATCCCAAATCAATAGATATAACTGCTGCTGCATCCACATTTTGACTTAAAAGTAACGGTACCATCACCAAATTCACGACACTAATCATTTTCTGTAAAAAACATGCAAATTTAGAAATAACATTACGATTCATAAGTAAGGCTACCGACCGTCAAAGCGGCTTGATGTTTTCAGAAAATCTATGAACTTACTATAAGTAAAGCCATCTTCTTACACAAATCCACATCTAATATCGAATTACTGTGAATTTCTACTATTTGAATGGTTAAATATTTAGAATGTCTAGAACATTGTTATTAGCAAAGTGGGCCAGCTACTTTAGTCCACGTCAAGTTTAACGTGTTTTATTCTTTTTGGTCAATGACGTTGTTGCCACTTTTCGTGATTTATTCCTTAAATATCAATATATTGGAATGTCAAAAAAACAATAATATGATCAATTGAAGAGTTTATTAAATTCAAATGACATTTTCTTAAGTAAATATATAAATCTACTAACCATTATGGAATTAATTGTGCTGTAGTCCTTTAGTTTTAACTGGCTTAAAACTTCTTTTTTTTTAATTTTAGACTGGCTATTGTATATAGAAGTGTCATCAAGAGATATACGCCACGACGAAATCGCAAAGTATTGGCTTTGGCTTGGATGCTTCGGTTGCGAGGCGAAAGGTTTGTAGAGTTTGTGAATATGTGTAGTATTTGTGTATTGTGTATTGTGTGGCGCGGTGGTGGGGATTCATATTGCATTTGTTTTTGTGAATGGTGCATGTATAAGGTATGAAAACGGATAATCCACTCTACATTTAACATTATATTTATTTTCGTTACTTCAGTATTAACGCCACTGCCAACGATACAGATTTGATACTATACTCGTAACATATCCAATCAAAATTATATGATTGATTATATAGTGGTAGCAGTTAGTTTCCGAATAAAAAAAAACAACCTAAACCTACCTAAATACGAAATACTGTTTGGTATTTATTGGTTTATTAGATTACCTATTAAACCATATTGGAAAAATGGTTATGACTGATTAAGTTATGTTTTTTTTTTGCTCAGAATATATGAAACTTTATTTATATGAAACATTTACTAATATATGCAACAAGAAAACTAAACGATAACTTCGTGCATATACAAATAACAAGATTACTACGTGTAAAGGACAAGGCTACTATAGAATTATATAAACGACAAGATTGAATTCGTATTTATTTGATTACGGTGGTTTTTTTTTTAACCATATTGAATAAGGTTGTTTTTTTAAGGAGACCTGGCAACGCGTTGGTGTGTCTATTCATCTTCCCCTGAAAATATTTTGGAGCGTCTTAGTTTTAATTAAGGGAATAATTTTGTATACAAATATCTTGACAATGACGAATACATAAAACAAGTTTTATCGGAATTGGCGCAGTCGTTTGGAAGTTATGAGCGTACAAGCATTCAGTGATTGTAATTTTAATTATTTTATAATTAAATTATATTTGTAATTTTATTAATATTTATATAGATGAATTATGATTTGGTATACATAGTATCAAACAAGGAGCAGCGGTGGTTTTAATACGTAAATACCATATTTTCTATTTTCTTTATCACGGATTATATAATAGCTTAATATAATAACTTTATTAGTTTGTATTGTGCAATTTACATCAAAATTAAATTGATCTAGAACGATTTCCTAAAGATAAAGTCATAATTAAAGACTAAGATATCCAAAATAAAATACATTTCATAAAATTCTGTTATATAGGAAATACATATTAATTCGAGAGAATATTCGATTCTACTTATGACATTTTGAAAAGTCCTTATAATAATCTACGGAATGCATTTCTAGACATCATTAATTTTTTTTTTTTGCTTTGGCAGTTTTATTAAGGTGATATTTATGTACGTATAAAATGGTTGCAATGAGGAATATCGAAAATGTACGGATATGTAATGTGAATTATAAAAACTGATGTTGACTATGATATGCATCATAGAGTACTAAATACATGCATATTGTTTTTAAATTATTTTTTGTCTGTACTAGAAATGTCACATCCGTCAATACAATTTTTTTCACGTCATTTAAAGCCCGCGAAGTCTTAAACGACAGATCATAAATTGTTCGAAATGCACCTTTACTATCATAATTACTTTAAAGTTGAAAGCCTATAACATTATTATCAAGTAGGGTAAAGTAAATGTCATTTCTTAGTATGCAACGTACTTACATAATAAAAATATTTGCAAATTTTATTGTTCCAAATATAAATATCTAACGTTTTATAATTTAAAGTTGTTCATATTAAATTTTTCTTTAAAATTGACAGCAATGATGAAGCGAATTATTCTAAGCCCAGGAATGGTATTTTCTTTGTATCATAGTAAGACTAAAGACAAGCATAGATCGTATGTTTATTTATGTAGGTTGCTCTTTAGTTTATGGATTGATTGGGTGTTGAGGTGTTTGTAAGTGGTGATTTCAAGTACGAAGGCAGCGGAATGCTGTTTATTGTTATTAATATCTAATTTGTGCGTATAACAAACAACTCATCGTAAGGTGAGTATATAACTTTTGTTTGGAAGCTCATTAAGTTATATTTTTTACCTAAAAACAGTTTAATAATACCCAATAAAATCTAAAAAAAAGCAACACATTTACTTATGTGCGCATCCTAGATATTGAACCCAGATTAACAAGTTATTTGTATATCTTAGAGTATGTTTATTACAACGTGGAAGGGTATCGTTTACGTGCGATTCTAAAAATGTGTTGAGACGCATGAGAAATAAGAGATACGCTGTCGCTTCATCTATAATTGGAACTAGTGGCATCCGAATCATATTGCGATATCCTCGTTGTCGCATTGACTAACATTCGTCCCTGCAATTATGTAATGGCCCTTCGCATTGCGCGTCGGCACGTGCATACGGCAGTGCACGCGGCGATCCACGTCGAAGGCTCAACGCGACGCGCACGCGGTCGCGCTTTCAAAGCCAGTTTCCTAGCAACACGCTGTTGACGCTGACCCAATGAATACAAAAACACATGTTAATGATTGTTACATCACACCGACCACGCGTCAGTATTCTTGCATATAATATACTAATTAATACTTGGATTAAGTATTTTGTAGACCAGGCGAGCTTTAGCGAATTTCTATTTATTTGGGCTGTTCCACATTCACCCTTGGTAAGTATAGTTAAATTGTAAACAATACCACACTAATGACACTGTGACCTTCATTTAAATATTTAGCACTGTTAATAATTCCTCATTTTTAAATTTAGGTTTCTACAAAAAGTTTACAATTGAAAAAAGAAATATTTTCAGTGGTTACATAGTCTACTTTTCACCATCTTTGTATAGGAAATCTAAAAATAAATTGCACCTAAAGCTGCTCTATTCTAAGACTAAGGTGTTTAAATGACTATTGGTAGGCTATTTGGATATGGCATTTTAACATTAAAACCCATTGATATTAGCAATACCAAGGCCATATAATCTTAATGATAACCAAGTATGTTTTCAGTTTAATTAAATAAGTGTACTGATATATAAGTTGACAACTGATTGTTATATGTGCTACTCATTTGCATTTGTGAAATTGATGCTAGATAAGAGTTTAGTTTATTTTTGAGGGTTATATCACATTTATAGCACTGAAACAGCTGAAACAAATTACAAATCAATGTTGATATTTGGTTGGCAATTAAATAAACATTAAGATATGGGAAACTTTTACAATCATAGAAATCTTCAATAATAATAAAACTTGTCCTTAAACAAATTAAAAATATAGCAAATTGTTCAAAACCTTTTGACAGTTTCCTGTTTTTAAATTTATTTATAAGACAAATATACAAGATGTATCTATGCTTAATCACTTATGTACTATAATTAATTATATAAATCATCCAAATTGAGTTGCTAAACTGCTTCTTATCTTTGCTGTTCTAACATATTTGAGTTGTTACTTGTATTGTAAGGTGAACTGGGTTTAATTCATGGTTTGAACAAACAAAAAACAGCATAATAATCAAAAATAGTAATTGGTAGATGCTGGGAATTTTCCTAGTGACAATTCAAAATTCATCTAAAAGCTAACCCTTTGTAGTGATATTGACATTGAATTATAGATTGTCTAAATCAGTGTTAAGCAGATTCCTATCCATTACAGCCATAATAATCATCTATTAATCTATACTTGTGGTATCAACTTAAAATTACATTAAGCTGATAGAAAAGTGCATATCATGTTTGTACATTAAACAATTTCCATACAAACGTTCGAAAATTAATACCTTGTTTAAATACTGTGTTACTGAAATTTTTAACAAGTCCACAAAATATATAACTTGAGGTGGCTTGCAGTTAAGAGCGAGAATAGGTATTAAAGCGGTAAGGGTTGTAAGATCCAGTCTCCTCTTAAGACTCAGGCACCTATTAGGTGCCTTGATATCTAGGTTGTGTGCTGAGCTAATCTGAGTTGTGTTGAGACAAATAGATGCCGTCATTGGCACAAATTTTACACAAATTTCGTGCATTTAAACTCCAAATATACTATTAATAAGAATATAATTCTATAAGAGAATCACAAATGTGTTTATTTTTTAATCAAATCTGTTATATAAAATATCCTCAACATTTTAATTCTTTTGAATTAAGAAAGGCAGTGTCGTTATGAACACACTGTTGTAATGTCGTTATTGGAGTCTACTGTTAGATTCCCTATTTAGTGTGCTTAGTATCGATATTGGTTTCCTGTAGATAAGATCAGCTATGCGAGTGGCATCGTCTGCGTGGAAAGTCAGAAAAAGAAAGATCAGCGTCACAAAATTTTCCTGCATCGAAATTTTTTAACTTATTGTGAGTTAATCATAACAGATAGAGACATGCTGTCGCGGACTTTTTTGTAGTATTTATGTAGAGATGCTGGTTTACGCTGTAGTAATGCACCCAGTAGGCGAGTTTTTTTTTACACAAGCGCGATTTCAACATAATTTACATAAAAGGTTAATGTACTAATAACCCAATCGATAACCAACTCTTTCGGAAGAATTGCATTATCTTTGAGCTGTGATAGCCCAGCGGTGAGACCGTGCGACTCTTTCGAGGGGAACCCGAGTTCAAACCCGGGCAGGCACCAATGAGTTTTTCTATTAAAACTCATGTGTCTAATTGATAATTGCAATTTATTACACGCTTTTCGGTGAAGGAAAATATCGTGAGGAAACCTGCATATCTCTAGAGAATTCTGGAGATATGTGTAACCTACAAATCGGCATTGGAGCAGCGTGGTAGGTCTTAGCTCCAACACTTCTCTCCAGAAATGGAGAGAGTAGGCATATTCCCAGCAGTGGGATTGTAACAGGCCGCATTATCTTTAGTAAAACCGTACAAAAATCCGTTTAGTGGTTTTTTTGAAATCGATCACAGACAGACAGGGGGACTTTATTTTATAATAAGTATAGATATTGATATTTTCTTGTCGTTCTTTACATACATAACAAGATTTGTGTTGTAAGTCACGTGCTAGATACGTCTTATCATTCATTGGGTTAATCCATGTCTACCCACATTTAGAGAGGTTTATCCTTTCTTTACCTACATATTTATATAGTGTTCCATTCAAAATTGAAATTTCATTTATTTCGTTTCATTTTCTGGTGTTTTTTTTTAAATTCTCTCTACGCAATGTATTGTGTAAATTTGTATTGTTCACTATAGTCTTAAGACACTTGTGACGTTATATTTGAATAACCTTAACATGTGGTTCGTGACACGATTGACAAATGGTTCAACTTTACACAAACAGTAGTTATTTAATGTGATTGAGTAATTGAATTATTTTCTTTAGTATATAGGTTTACTTTTAGCGTCGTGATCAGATTGAGTGTGACAATTACCAGCTTGAATGTGGGTTCAAAGCTTGGGCTCTATGAATTTTCTATAAAAGTTTTTTTCATAATAGTTATAAGTTTGTCTTTCCTTCGTCTATCTAAAGGAGAGTCGGGCCTTTTGATGCCATGTCGAGTTCTGGGATTGTGACTAACTGCTAAGAAGTATGATCATGTTGTAATGGAAGTCTTACGAAATTAAAAAAAAATTTAATGTATGTATGTCATCATTCCTGAGAGACTAAGAAATGTTAGGATACCTTACGCGTCGCCCTAAGCCGTGGTCCGGCCTCACAGGAGGTACCCTTAGGACGACGTTCCCCGATTTAAGTAGAGCTTCTGCGCTTTACTCTCTGCATTTCGCAACCTCGATGCTTCTGCGCTCGCCCGTCCCGCCCGGTGACGCTGTAAAAGCCATTAGGGCTAACAGCATGCAGTCAGTTCGAAAAAAAAAATAGGATACCTTTGGAATATGTACATGGTCTGCACAAAATAACAAATAATGTAAATTGGTGTTTGTCAAATGTTAAATTGTTGTTTGTGTGTTGGTCTGTTCCAATTATCTTTTTCAACATTCGTTAGTTAGTCCTAACAGCTTTTATATAGCATCAAAGGGCGCGAATTGTGGAGAATATATCGCAGAAGCCCAAGAATATAGAACACTATTTCCGTATTGGTTATGTAGGTATCTCATCTATCGATTTTGGCCAAAAAAAAAATTCATCGCGGGTCTATACAGTTCACATACTCATGTGATAAGCTCAATATAGTGTTATGGATATTCGCCATACTCAATCGTAACACATTACCCATGCAGTAAAAAAGTTTTAAACAATAATTCTGCTTTAATAACTGTTCCAACAAAATGTCTCTATATAAGTTGCATTGCTCTTTCTCTTTTGCACTTTTCTTTTGCTCTTTGGGTTTTCCGATTTCTTGCTTTCTCTCGAACCGAACTTCTGAAATTCTCTTACAAGAATAGAATTTATATACACAAAGTAGGAACTTGTGTCGTTTGAAACGATTCCTTGCAAACCTTTTGAGGTCGTCTGTTCAATGTTTCCCTTAGGTAACCGAAGGCTGATTTAATGAAAATTACTAACATTGCATCTTCCGAGAAAGCCTCGCCATTCTAAAATGATGGAATTCACTATGGAATCCTAATATCAATCATGAAAACTTACTTTCGCTATTGTTCATTTGTGCACCCCTTTTCCGGTATACTCAGATGCGAACCAGATATCCGTTATTAAACAACTACACAAGTGTTATTTGAATATTTCGACAACCGACATAGACAATTTTCTCCTGTAACATCGTATAACTTTACTTTAAAGGTAACTTGCTTTTAAAGTATTGATGTTTTATTTATTGACGGCCAACATTTTCTATAAACTTGAATTTTTTGGTTCTTTATGCCTGGGTGTATATTTGTATGTATTTATATGTGTATATATTTAGTTGCCTGCTACCATAACACAAGTATGAAGTTACTTTGGGGAAGGACGACCGTGTGTGTAAGTGTCCCATATCACAATCATTCTCCTGCCCTTATCCTACTCTAAATGTATCCACACAACATATTACATGTTGTTCGGATACATTTGATTGGCTAGTAATTTATTTTACGACCGGTTGCCTGCCTGATGTCCACTTACCTTAGTCACCTTTCACGACAACTCGGTGAGAAATGAGCGTGGTCTGTTTTACTTAGCCAGATACTACACGTCTGGTTAACTTATCTTAGTCGCCTTTTACGACACTTCGGTAAAAAATTAGTATGGTCCATTCTACTTAGCCGGATATCACACGGCGGTGTAAGTGTGCCGTGTATTTATTTATTGATTTGTATATAGATGCCCATAGATTTCTTGTGATGTCGCAGGAATGAGACGAGATGTTTGACAATATTTTGTTAATTTGAGCTGTTACAAATTTAGATGTATACCGTAATTTTAGTTGGCTTCGAAGATACGTGGGCGGGAGACACGGGTGAGCTGTCAAGAATAAATGCAGCCGTTTTCACTAAATTGCCCTTCCTGCACTAGTTAAATTTGACACCGAACCAATAACTATTATAATTAGATGGTCTAAAAAATCATATATCCGAATATCGTTGTTATTACACAATATAGTATAAACAATTTTTTCGTTCTGTTTACTATATGATTTTTCCAAATAAAAATTTCTCTTTCTGGAGATTAACGCATCGTTTCATGCTGCTTGTCCGTGGTTGGCTAAACGTCGACCTCCATTAAGATGTCGACCTTAGAGCTATTACTCTCTTTATGTGAATTTCTCGAAGCTATCTGAGATGTCCGAGATAAATTTGAGACACTAGTAGAATTTCTGCGCTCTACTTATGCATTTCGCTCTCCGAACGATTTTCTGCGCTCGTATAGTAATGCTTTTAAAGTCATCTAGGCTAGGAGTGTACCCATACTAATGTGACGTTTACAAGACAGTAATTACTAAATGTTATAAGTTATAAGATTATAAAAGTAGAAGTATATTTTGGCAAGAGTTACTCCTGTATTTCTTGCTGGCTCTTCTCGGTAGGAACAGCTTTATAAACCAGTAGTAGAGTTGATTCAATAGCACTTGTTTACCAATTTCCTTGAATAAATAATAATTTGAATGTAAATACTAGAAACGTGAAATTTTGTCTCTCTGTTAAGCTTTCACGGCTAATCCACTGGTACAAAGTCGATGATATTCGGTTTAATTAAAGCTTATATACCGCGCTAACATAAATGATACCAACATTCCGATTTTTTTCGTAAACAAGGAAAAAACATATTACATAAATGAGGGTATTTTTACATTAAAGTCGACAAAGTCGCTGGTACTACCAGTTGATAATAAACTAACAATAAAGTAATTCCAATCTGTGACAAATTTAATTTGTACAGAAATAAATTAGCAATATTAAATTGGATATAACCTATAACACATAAATGTGAATGCAAAAACCTCGTGGGTTCGACGCATTCTCGTTTATAACAGAAAGTTCTCGAACGGTTGTAATACCTAACGATATAAACAAGAGGTAAATATGTTAAACACTCTAATTGTAGCCCTCCGTAATGTGCTTAATTACCAAAACTGAGTTTGTACGGTGTCGTTGGTTCGGTAAATCGAACGAGATGAACGCAACTGTATTTTATAAATCAATTAACTTCTGTATGTGACTTTGGACTTTTGTACCGAAAATTTATTTTATTTTTCGTCACTGTCCGGTGGAGACGAGCGGTGAGTATATCAGACTCGACCAAAAACCTTAGCTCTACCACGCTGCTTTGCTACTACTGGTGGCGAGAACAGTGTAACGTTGTGCATATTACCCTCAGCGTCGCCAGTAGCAGCTCTTTACCTCCAGTCGGGACCTCTAAACAGTATCCCCTCCCACCGCGAATTAATGCATCAGGAGCACCAGATGCATCGACCGCCTCGGGGACCTATTCCAACTGGGCAGCGGAAAAACTATCCTGCCTTTAGGTCTTATAACTATCTCCTTATTACAAATCATATTAATCCGTTATTATCCGACTTAAAAACGTACTTACGTTTTTGTAATAGCTGCTAGCATGGATAAACATAAAGGGTTTTTATTGATTTTCGTATTTCTTATATTTAGATACTTTCCGTGCCAACAACGAGTTCATGGATTTACAAAGCTTATTCCGAAATTTTGAACATAAAGGTTGTTATTGTGAGTTAACCGTGAGAGATAGAAACATGCTATTGCGGACTTTTTTGTAGTATTTTTATAGATCTACAATTCTCTACTACATTACTTTAGCGTGTCTCTGCTGGATTACGCAGCGCACGCGTTGAAGCTCCCAGCAAGCAAATGTTTTTACCACTGCGCGATCTCTTAAACAAAATTTACAGAATACCAATATGTATTATTTAACTAAACCATCCGGAAGCATTGCACTATCTTTTGGTGAAAACCGTACGAAAATCCGTTCATTATATTTTCAGAAAATCGATTACATACAGACAGACACCTTTTTGGACTTTGTTTTATAATAAGTATAGATATGGAGTAGTGGTAGTACTTATATAGTTTTACATTTAACAACAATGAACAGTCATTTACGTCCATTAAATTACGTCGGAGATGAAACGCGTTTTCCCGATGGCGGATACGCAAAATATAAACGTCACAAACATAGTTACTACTAAGGCATTTCACGCCTCATAATATACGCGATAGAAACTTAGCGAATCTGCTTTGAGCAAATACAAAACGATAACAATTTAATTGTTCTATGTGTAAATTTATTCATAAAATACGTCAGCAAATTATTGTTTTTAAAAGTGTTATTAAAATTTGCTTATAGGTAGGTATTTTAAAAGCTTTTATTTAACTTGCCGTGCATGTATGTGAAGGTGGGATCATGCAACTAAAATCTGACCTACTTCCCGGTGTCCAATTGAGCAGTCAAAGATTCCCAGACTTTTTTCTCATAGACCACTTTCAAAATTTAACTAGTCCCGGTGGACCCCGAAAGCTAAATATCTACCGTATTACCAAAACTCAACGAAGACCCTCATCGAGTCTCCCATGGACCCCCGGAGATCCACCTGGACTACATTGAGAACTAATTGTGGATGAAATAAAATTAAAATTAATTTATTCAAATCTACCCGTAGTTTTTCCTTGATGAGCAAATATCAATGGTCTTCTACCACTAAATATATCTGTATAAATATATCTTTAAATATAAATCTATAAATGTAAACTAATAAATATATCTGTATAAATGCGAAATTGTGTCTTTTGTTTTACATGTCTTTCTCTTATCTTGAAACACGTTAAACGTTAAAAGGAATAAGGTTTACTTAGTCTTTAGAATATAACATATTATTGTAAGTTAGGTAGAGCTATTAAATTACATGAGTTTATGTGAGTGAGTGGTATCACTTAATATGACGTGTTTGTCGACAATTATGAGTCAAGCCGTATCCATTAGATTATGACATAATCTATTAGTAGTTTAAGATTAAATTAATTAATAATCTGGCTTCAATGTTTAGAATGTTATTGAAGAACATTCCAAACCAATCTTTCCAATTTAAAAGGTGCTGAATGTTGGTTGTTGTTTATACGACTCATGTGAAGAACAGTTTATTGTTTACAAGAGATTATTAATGATTTCGATTATTCTATGTTTAGCACGAAACAAATAATTCACGCGATTTTCATTTTTTATCTTCTAAAATATGTCAAGCTGGTAGATTTTAAACTTTCGCAATTCGTATAAGTTGTATAAGGTTGGCCGTTTCGGGAGAGTTGCATCCACTGTGGTCACGAACTGAGAAAAGTGTATCAAAGCTGTACCTAGTACCTACCCTCACTTCGTTGGTATTAGCTTAGTAGTAAATATATACCTATATTATTTTATTAATTATTTGGATTCTGCATTTGTGATCATAGCTATAAAAATATGAAAATATTAATCTGATAAATTTTAAAAGAGCACGCCATTTAAAATAGTTCAGCAATCGCAGTTGTTTTGCTATAATCCGCGGAAGTTAGTTTGACAATTTCTTTTTGTATTAATCTATGAAATCAATTAAAGAAACAATTGTATCCTAAACGGTTATCTGGAATTCAACACCTTTAAAACATCACACATGATAAACTGAGATGAGACTATTAGATGCTGCTTATCTATTTGTATTCTATGTCAAGCGTCAAACGGCAGACCTTCCATTACGCTGCTAAGTGCTCAAGGACAATAGTATTTGATCATAAGTGACGATCTTTTTTCTTTGTATTTATTCAATAAAAAGAAGTTAATAACAATAAGAAGAAATTTTCTCAAAAGTGAATTCATTCTTTTTTATCAACTTATTAACTCTGTGCACACAATGAAAACAACAACATCAAAAGGCGTCATTACTCTTCTCTCCTCACTGCGCCTCTCCGCACCTCTCCACACCTATCTCCAGGTCTCTATGCTACAACTTCCGCTCTCCTTTTCCTTCGGTTACAATGTTTTTTGTCATTCATTTAATGCCCTATTTATCTGTGACAACCACGTCTGCCTTTCCGATACGGGTCCTATTCTAAGATCTATCCCAGAGATGCTGCATTTAATCACAATAAGAGCTTACTAGAGCAACACTGCCCTTTGTCACTCATAATATAGAACTGGGGTAGGTCAGTGCGACACGGATAATTAAGTCAATCGTAAACATACAAAAAGACAACTTTATATTGAACTTTTTTTTATTCATCTTACGGCAAAGGTCAAAGCGGTTTTTTCTTAAGGGTATTTTGATAGTAGTACAAACTTAAAACATGATTTTAGTTGCGCAAATCGCATGCTAGTAAAGAGTTGAAGGTGCGCCCTCATTTTTTTATTTTACGCAAGAGATGTGTAACCGTAGTAGTAATATTGTAAATAAGTTGTACAATTTTCGGTATTATCTGAACGACAGTTAGACGATAAATTTACCAGACACGGCAGAAAAATATTTACAAATGATATAAATTGCGTTGTGTTTAAAATGCACAGTTCATATCAAAGTTTTCCCGTTAAAACGGCAAGCAATTTTGGCTATATTAAAAAGAGCGCTTAAATTTACAATAAATCATGCTTCTACAGATAAAGTAAACGTCTTGAGTATAGTAATAAAATAAATAAATATATGGGATAATTACACACACGGCAATCCGTCCCCAAAAGTAAACTTAATACTTGTGTTATGGCGGACAGTATATACCCAGACTCAAATAAGCAACTAATGTAGAGGTGTTCCTCGGCGAGGATCGAACCTGCGACCCGCAGCATCTACAACTATCTACAACTCTCTACTACGTTACTTTAGCGTATCTCTGCTGGTTTACGCAGCGCACGGACCTAAAGCTCTCAGAAAGCAAGTTTTTTAACAACTGGGCGATCCCTCCAACACAATTTACTTAATATCGATGTGTACTATGTACCTAAACCATCCAGGAGTATCTTTTGGTGAAAACCGTACAAAAAGCTGTCTAGTAAATTTTGAGAAAATCGATTACATACAGACAGCTTTTGGGACTGAGTTTTATAACAAATAAGGATTCAGTCAGAGGCCTAACTGTAGAATGGGCTGTTACTACGCAATACTGATAAAAATAAAAACTAGTATTAATAAATTTCCTGGCGCCATGATAAGCGCAATCTACGACTTTCTGGCATAGCGAAAGATAAGTAGGCAGTCTCGACTCGTTATTTATCATCGATGCATTGCATAACTCTAAAAATATCTAAAAGTCGCGGCGTTCGTAAAAATTGTTTTATCATAGCGTCGGTACGGTTTGTGCCAACAAATAGGAATGTCAGTTAGTCGGTCAGTGTGCCTTAAATATAGACAGGTCGGCCGATAATAATACTTCTTTTTTTTCCAACTGATGGACGCCCACTACTGGATAGGTCCCTTCAAAGTGTTTTCTAGCTACACAAGCCCATGTGATTTGGATCCAACTGCTCACTGAGACCTTTTTAAGGTACATCTTGTGAGAGTTCCAACACCTGGTGTGGTGCTGCGATTTCTAATTTGGGGACGTCACTCCTATAATTTAAGAACCCAATGTTCATCGCACTATGTATCTCGCCCATTGCCACGATGATAAAATATGTTAGTTCTCCTACGTACGTATGTCTCATTTGGGATTTATTCGTGATGAGATGCCCCAAATATATATGCTCACTATTCAGCTACCATTTTTTCGATCCCAGGCCTAAAACAATAGGATCATATTAAGAAACATTACCTCCACCACTGCAACCACCTCCACCACAATACACTACACACGTTCACTATCACAAACTCAACAATCGTTTCGCCCCGCAACCGAAGCATCATGAAGAGATAGACTCCACGACAAAATCGCAAAGCTCTACTCTACATATAGCATTATGTATATTTTCTATTTATTTTTTCGCGGATTATAGCAAATATATTTGATTATTACTTTTTTATTATGGATCTAACCGCAAAGTAACGCCTCATTCTATAAATTATCTGTATTATATCATTAAAATATTTTAGTATTATATAAGTGTAATGAATGTACAATCCTGGAGGAGGGCACTATTCGTTGGGACACAGTTTTCATCGAATGCAATTTATATCGTTTGACTTCAAACTTTTTTTTTCTAAAAATTGTGACGATATATTTATTTATTTAAAAATATGGACAAAACCAACGCGATTAATAACGTAAGAATAATATGATATTTTTATTAGATTAGTCTTTTTTATGTGTTTAAATCTGATTATACAAAGGTATAATATCTGCAAAAATGGGCTCAGGACGAAATTACAACAAAAAATCGTTAATTAGCGACTTTGTCATTTAATCAGCGTTACTTCTAAGACAGCATTAGATGGAGGAAATGAATTTTTGGAGACAATGGAGTGCTTAAGATATTCCACCGTCTCACGGAAGGATAGAAATAATAAAGCACAGGTTGTTAAGCGATAAATATCCCAAGCCACTCATATAAACACAACGTTTAATAAAAATTGTCTAATCATTTTACAATATTTATGATATTAGTACAATGCTCGAGGTTGCCTAGTAAATTTAAGTAAGGAAGCTATTACTATTCCACTGTTGGGGACAGGTTATCTCTTTCGTTTTTGAAGAAGGGATTGGAGCTAAGAACCACTATGGTGGGAGCTAGGCTACAATGGGTAGATTACAAATACATACGCTATGAATTACTTAGAACTATGCCCATTTTCTCTGTATATATTATTTTTCCCTTAATTGCGTAAATAATAAATTGTGAATATCGATGAGGCACATAAATTTTTACAAAAAAATCATTTGCATCTGCACATATTCCAATCCGCGACCCCCCCAAAAACGGTGAACCCTGAAGGTATCAGAGCTTCAAGGTTACCTTTGCCTAAAATAACTAAGTTTAACGATGACATTAACAACTCATTTACATTTTGTAACTGTTGAAATAAGTTTAAAACTTTTTATGATACATTTTGTAATTTTTATAGCATATACTATAAAATGTACTTAAAGTTTAAACTTGTGTAATACTTTGAAACACTCATTCATCGCCGTCTAGTTAATATTACTTATGGGATAGAAAATTATGTTCGAAAATATTTGAAATTATGTTTCGCAGCTCAGTTGAATTGGTTTGCTTAAAAATAAAATGAAAAAGGAGAATTAATTATAATCCTAATCCTAAATAATATTATAAATGCGATAGTTTGTGAGTATGGATGGATGTTTGTTACTCTTTCACGAAAAAACTATTGGACGGATTTGGATGAAACTTTACAGTTATATAGATTATACATCGGAATAACATATAGGTTACAATTTGTAATGATTATATGTAATGTAAACGATACATGTCAATAAAGTCGGAAAAAATTTGGCCTCTCAGAGCTATCTCGGCGTACGCTGCCTAAACCATTAGTTACACAAAGATGATGTACCGTATTATTGTTTGTCTTTAATAGTTCTAAATAAAAGTCCGCGACAGCATATATTTATTTTTTATGTGGAAAATGACTATGAGCAAAATTGGTTTTTTTATGTTGTTTTTTTGACTTGTTCGATTCTACTATTGATGATCACACACCACCTCGTAAACGGATTATGGTCCAAAAACCACATATACTTACCGTAGAAAATCTTATTAGATACCTACTTCGGTATCGTTTGTAGGCCGTGATATTTAATTAATGACAACACTCGGAAACTTTTTCTTTAAGGATTTGTGATGATAAGATTTCACACGATTGGCCATTTGAGTTTCATAATAATAATGAATGAAGTCCATTTTTTAATCTGTCAGATATTTAAGCTTAATAATTATATATTTTTGCATAAGAATTACTATGGACCATATGACTAATTCACTTACGGAATAGAGATTAAACCCACCAAGTTGCACTAATGTGGATTAAGAAATGCTGGTTTCCTCATGGTTATTAATTATAAATATCAATTAAGCATGTATATATTTTTAATAATAGAATGTCCTTTGTTTGTTTGCCCCGGGATTGGAGGCCGCAAACCCCTGATAAGGATAAACAGTTCCAAATTTCTATTAAAATAGTTTTAAAATAATTTTTAAATAAATAAAATCACAGATAGGCTACTATTTAGAATTACGTAAATGATAAGATACGCGGATTTAGCTACTTTTCGACCTTGCACAAGCAAGAAGTAGTTATAAGTGTCACTAGTTATAAGTTATATTTTGAAAAGAGCAATCGTCGAGTTTTTGTTGGCTCTTCTTTTAGGGAGAGTCAACTTTTCAAACCAGTATTAGAGTGGACGAAAAGCACTTGTTAACTTGAATAAAGAATAATTTAAATTTGATCACATAGTCTTACCATTCCACTATTACGGCTTATGATAGCCGAACGGCAACAATTAGTACATTATGAATTAAAAGGTGCTACATCATTACTTATGACCAAGTCTATTCGGTATTGGGTAGTGGATATTTATAGTTTTTTAATGTTTCTGCTTAATCCGCAAACTCAAGGTTAGTTGTTCAACACAATTTTCCAAACGATTCTTACTCAAGTGTTTCGCTTATAATCTATGAAAACTGTTATCTTTAGTGCTACGAATATAAGATTACGACAAAGTTAAATGAATATTTTAATACACAATTCTTTTTTTATAAAGGTTATATTTTTGCGCTTGAAGATAAATTCGACTGACGCTAAATTAAGATACAGTCTAAGATGCAAGTACCCAAACCTGGAAGACGCTACCCTTCTGTACTCTGTACTGTACTGTTTCTACACAAAATCGAATATTAGTGTTAACCTTCTATTATGCACTCTGGTTTTCCTGACCCTAACAGCCCGTTCTTTAATTTTAAATGATACTAAATTTCATCAATATTTCTCAAACGAATTATTCAAAACAGCGTGACAGACAAATCGACAGATTTTTGCATTTATAATATCATTATGGATGTTTGTTTTGATTCTCTTTAGGATAATTTTTCAGGTTTAATTTTTTATTTTATGGAAACTTATTTGAATTGTGTAGTTAGGTTTTTTTTATAATTTTTGGTTCCCGATTTCTTACTAAATATTATAAATATTGATGAATTTTAATACAATTAAAAAAATCTCGTTTCTTCTTGTATAATTGAAGGTAGCTTAACACTAAAACTGAAGAAAGAAGTCGTGAGTACGAATAACAAATATTTTTTAATCTGTTTGATCGTAGATGGCGCCAATGCGCAGCGAACGCGGCGGGTCACCAGCGAGGGGAGCCCGCGCTTCTCTACCACTCCCGCGCCGTCTCATCCGTCAAATAGCGCGTCACGTCGCTTCCAGCGGGCGGTCGCTGCGGCGGCTAGAGGTCTCTGGGCGAGTCATAGACAACTTCGATGACATAGACGATGCGTCCGACGAGTCTGACATGGAGACCTCACAACCTATGTACGTTGAATACAAAGTTTTTGCTTTCCGTATTATTCTTCTTCTTCTAGTCGTCGTCGTCAGCCGTTGGACGTCCACTGCTGGACTAGGCCTCTTCATGGGATCGCCACACCACACGATCTTGCGCCGCCTGGATCCAGTGGCTCCCTGCGACCTTTTTGAGGTCGTCTGTCCACCTCGTAGGGGGTCTACCGACGCTGCGCTTTCTGGTGCGGGGTCGCCATTCCAGCACCTTAAGACCCCAGCGCCCATCGGTTCTCCGCACTATGTGCCCCGCCCATCGCCACTTCAGCTTCGCGACACGCTGAGCTATGTCGGTGACTTTAGTTCTTCTACGGATCTCCTCATTTCTGATTTGATCTCGTAGAGACACTCCGAGCCTATAGCTCGCTCCATCGCCCGCTGAGCGACTCTGAGCTTTCTTATAAGGCCCATAGTGAGCGACCACGTTTCGGATCCGTAGGTTATCACTGGCAACACGCACTATTCGAAGACCTTAGTCTTCAGACACTGAGGTATTTCGGACGAAAAGATCTCGCGTAGCTTCCCGAACGCTGCCCATCCGAGTTGGATTCGGCGGCTAACCTCTTTCTCGAAATTGGATCTTCTTCTTCTAAATTAAATATAAACGAGTAGTTGAAAATCGACCATACTTCATAATGACTGAATTAAGGATGTACTTAAATCATCATTATAGTTATGATTGATATTCAGTAAGATTATAGACAAGTATTATTGTCTTGACTTTAAACATAAATAAAAAAAGTATATATGTATATATTGTTAGCTATTCCGAAATATTTGTCTATAGCTGAACTAAAAATGATAGAGGAGACTATGAAACTAAGCCGACTGGCGGCCATACTGGTGCTAGCGGTCAAAAGGAATAAAGAAACGGAGGAATGATAAATTGTAATAATATAACATAATGGATTGTTTATTAAATGTATTGTAATTTATGTAATGTAAAATTAAATAAAATGAAACAGTACAAAGCTGCAGTATTTTATTATCACTACATATTATCAAAAGAGAAGGCGATCCTTTTAACAATATGTACGTGTAATGTATGTACATAAAAACGTAAAATATTATTTTACCATGACGTATGTTTTAAATGTATGGTGTGTAATGATTTTTTCATTGATCGAATGTATAGTTATGTATTATAGCTTATAGCAATATAACTAGTCGGGTTAACCAGACAAAATAAGACGTGAATATATCCAGTTTCCATATACATATAGAAAACTTGTCAATGCCTGCCTAGTGTTTAAACATTCGGCCAACATGGCCATAAAGAAACCAGCACTATGTGTATATTTTATTAAGATGTTTAAAACGTTAAAAGTCGTTATCATTAAAAACAGAAGTGTATCGTAATCTTTGATTGTCGCGAACGTGTTATCTTTTTTTAAACATTTTTCAGGCGATTTCGTTTACTCGTCATCAATCAATGACATATGACCAAACTTGGTGATAAGTAGTTGTAGGTTACCCGGTGAGATTTAACTGACGACCTTGATAAGAATGAAGTCGCTTGATCGATAGTTAAAGATTACTCAGAACAATGCTTTAGGTCTTATATACTCACATATATTTATATGCTTTGTATCGCAAGTGCGTACAGTCGACTCAAAATTGTCTTGTGAGAATATTAAAAAGTGTAAAATTAAAAGTTTATTTTGAAATTTTCTTGAACGTTTAGGTGAGCCTATTTTACTAACAAGAGTGTTCAGAGGCAAAATAAAATAAATGGTGGGGGTTGAACCGATTAGTATATAACTATGCTTGTTTTGGTAATGTTTCGCTTTGCGATTTTGTCCTGGAGTCTTGATGATGCTTCGGTTGTATAGTAAACGTGTGTAGTGCTTGTGTATTGTGGTGGCGGTGATGGAGTTTTGTGCATGTATTTTAACGAATGCTGCATGTTTCAGGTATTAAAACGAATAGTCCACTCTACATTAAGCATTATATATATTTCCTATTTACTTCATCGCGGATTTTAGCAAAATAATTTACTATTGCTTTTGTAACAAGAAGAGTTTAAGCTTATAATTTTCTTATAAGACAAGTTTGTAGCTTTCTATTTTCGATAAACATAGATAAAATATAAATTGTATTGATATTGATTTGTATTTGCAATTATAACTAAAATTTGGAATGATGTGAAGCATTCTTGTAAACCAATTGACCCCATTATTTATAATACGTAGATATTTATCGTTCATTTATTATAGGGAAAGAGATTTCAGCAGTGAATTTATCCATCTGGAGAGGTTAATAAAAGATTAAGACGGAATAGTTACAATAGTAGACGCACGTTTACGGAATAAGGGTTTTTTGCTTGAACATTGTTATTTTTTTAAGTTTCATTTTCTATAGTTTATGTGTAGATATGTAATAGGGTACGGTAGGCTTACGCTATTTCAAGAACAAGACAAGAAGAAGTGCTCAGTAGTCAGTTATATTGTTATAATAACTTATAGAATATCCGAGTCTTGGTGACAATTACATCAGGATTGGATTTACTTATCTAAAAATTAATTTTGTAATATTTAGTTTCATAATTCGAGTTTAAGCGATAATGTTCTTAAAATTATCAGTGATTAGAAAGCGTTAGATAACTAACAATAAATCGGCCTACTTTGTTATTTATTATTTCATGTTACGACATTAACTGTAAATATTATTTGTACGACGCCTTGTATGGCAAGATTCATACCGATATTATAAATGCGAAAGTCTGTCTTGCTTTCTTTTACGCTTTAATGTGTAAGCATTTAAAGTTTGCGTTATCATTTAAATGTTAGAAGTTAGTATCAGACGAGGCTATGGAACAACATATAGGCTACTTTTTATCCTAAAGATGAAAGAAAAATGATGCAATTCTTAAGGATTAGTACATTACATTAGACCTCACACGGGATCGGGATTATCGCGGGAAAAAAATTGTGACAAGCTGATTTTCGCGCAGGCGAAGCTGCAAGCATAGCTAGTATAGTATAAAAAAATTCTGGTTTACTTTCGCGAACAGAAAAAACTTAATTAATTAATTCAAATATTATTAGTCCAGCGGCTTAACCGTTAAGGCATCAAAAACAGACAAAACAGATTTTAACATTTATAATATAACTAGCGGTGCCGCGTGGAAATCAGCGTGTCACAATTTTTTCTGTAATTCAAATTTGAAACATAAAACTAGTTGTTGTGAGTTAACCATAAAAGATAGAGACATGCTATCGCGGACTTTTTTGTAGTATTTTTATAGATCCACAATTCTCTAGTATATTACTTTAGCGTATCTTTGCTGGCGTACGCAGCGCACGCGACTAAAGCTCCCAGAAAGCAAGTTTTCTAACGACTGCGCGATCTCTTCAACACAATTTACACAATAGCGATATGTTCTATTTACGTAAACTATCCGGAAGTATTGCACTATCTTTTGGTGAAAACCGTACAAAATATATATCAGTATATTTTCAGAAAATCGATTACATACAGACAGACAGCTTTTTGGGACTTTGTTTTATAATAAGTATAGATATTCTTCTCCTTCTTCTATAACCGATGGACGTCCACTGCTGGACATAAGTCTCTAAATAGGATCTCCACAATACACGATGTTGTGACGCTTAAATCTAGCGGCTCCCCGCGACCTTTTTGAGGTCGTCAGTCCATCCCTTAGGGGGTCTACCGACATTGTGTATTGCGGTGCGGGTTCGCCATTTCAACACCTTGAGACCCCAACGCCCATCGGTTCTCCGTACAACGTGCCGCTCCCATCGCAACTTCAGCTTCGCGACACGCCGAGCTATTCTCTAGTATATTACAATATCTGGTACTTCTACGGATCTCCATATTTCTGATTTGATCACGTAGAGATGGAGTATCTCTATATAATATTAGTTGGGATAAAAGCAACTTTTCTTTTTAACAGAGTGGCGTGCGGAGGCAATGCTGGTAATTTGCCGCCAGCGGATCACGACGACGATCTGACCAGTCTCAGTTGGTTGCAGGACAGAAATTTATTGAGAGGTGAGAAAGGTTTAATAAGAAGCTCAATTTGTAACTCAAACTCAAAAGTAATGACGATACTATTTTACTTTAAACACTTTCACGGTTAATCTGCTAGAATAATATTGGTGAAATTTAGCACAATTAAAGCTTATATGACCCCGAGGCGGTCGACGCATGTGGTGCTCCCGATGCATCGATTAGCGGTGGGAGAGGCCACTTTGAAAGAGGCCCCGACCCAGAGGTGGCGCACTCTGGGATTCAGACTTGCTGCTGGCGGGATTGGGGCAATGTGTACAACGGTACCCTGTCCCCACCACCAGCAGCGTGGTGGAGCACTGTCAGGTTTTTAGTCGGTGAGAGTCCGATATACCCGCCGCTCGTCCCCGTCGTGCCGTGATGACCCATAATGGGTTTTCCTGACAAAAAAAAATAAAAAATAAAGCTTATATATGAGCTTTGAAAGCCTAGATGTGAGACCGTACGACTCTTTCGATGGGGTCACGCGTTCAAACATCGGACAGGCATCAACGAGTTTTTCTAATTGATTATTGTAAATTATCACACATTGTTTGGTGAAGGAAAACGATCGTGAGGTACCCTGCATATGTCTTAAGAATTGTGGAGATATGTGTAACCTATCAATCCGCATTGGAGCTGCGTAGTGGGTCGGACCTTCAACCGTTCTCTCAAACAGCGGAGAAAGGAGGCCTATACCCAGAAGTGGGATAGTAACTGGCCGTTACTATTAATGCTTATATACCGGGCTAATATATAGAATTTAAAAATCCGCTTTTGTTTCGGAAATAGGAAAAGGTATCAATCATTCTCCTGTTCTTATCCCACTCTAAGTGGGGTCGGTACACATTTTTCTCTTCCATTTTCTCCTATCAAATCTGGCGCTACTCCTTTTATATATCATACTTTGCACAATCCAACCATCTCTTATTAGGTCTCCCTCTAGTCACTTATCCATCTAGATTCATATCCACTAGTTTGGTCACGTGATTTTCATCCCTCATTACATGTCCTTAATCTTGCACCTCTCACCTTTTCTATAATGAGCGCAATTTTCAGACTTTCTCCAATATACTCATTTCGTATTTTATCCAGTCTTGTCTCACCGCACATTTACTTTAACATTCTCATCTCATTTACATGTACTCTTCTTTCATCCGTCTTTTTCATTGACGAACATTCTGATTCATACAGTTCGACAGGTCTTATGACCGTTTTATAAATAAATAAAAACTAAATAATGAATGTTTAGAGACCGGCTATGCTCACGTTTTATATTAGTTAACTTAGCGGGAACTTCCCGCCGCGATAACGCCGCGTAAAGAGCTCATAAATAAGAGCCCCGTATGGGCTCGAAACTAGTCGAGCTCCTCCAATAAAATAAGACATGAGTATACCCTGTCTCAAAACATTAATTAGGAATCCACTCATGATGGTAATATAAAAAAAAGAAAATACAACATTGTACATACTTGGGGGTATTTTAACAATAAAGTCGACGCGAAGGAAATCCGTGTATCACAAGTACTTTATCTACAGTAATACAATACAGTAAGACTCGTTAAAATTTAAAGCTAATTTTTTTCACATTTGATATTTCAGTGATCCAAAAGAAAATGTAATATTTGTTGATATTATATTAGAGTAGGTGAAATCCTCAGCAACCGTTATCGTAGGGGATTACTTCGTCTGACCTATTTCAAATACAATGCCGGATTCGTGGCGATGCCAACTTAGACGGGAAATTTTATCAGGCTTCTTTGTCCGAATCAATGATAAGTCTAAAATAGGTCTTTTAAAAATAGATTTATATTTGAAAAAACATTTTTATTTCTGGCCCCCAAGTTAATCCTGGGTATATTTAATTGTCATGCCAAGTCATAAATCATTTGATTTCAGTTAGAATCTAGAAGACGAAGTTAGAAATTATAAGTTTAAATATGCATTAAAACAAAAAAGATCACCGAATTGTAGTCTCTGTGACACAGTTGAGGATACATTTCACCTTTTGGTGGACTGTGTGCGGAGCGAAGCAATGCGAGCTTCCTTTGTTAAAAACTTTAAGGTTGATTTGAAACATTTGGGTGTTATACAAATCATCCTTGCAGTACCCACCTCCGAGCAAGCCAAACTGTTATATAGAAGTCTCGACATAATTATTATGTAATATGACTTTAATTAGGTTATGATGGGTCTGACATAACTTGTCAGACGTTTAAAGGCCCGATAAAATAAAGAGAGAAAAAAAGTTAGAAATTAATTTGTGATTTTGTTTAATTTTATTAATGCCAATTCACCAAAGACTAAGTACAGTCATAACAGTGTACATGTTCTGTACCTTCATTGTATACAAAAATTATTTAAAAATAAATCATTATTACAATTGACCTAAGAAAAAACTTATATCCATACTAATCTATATCTATACTTATTGTAAAACAAAGTCCCAAAAAGCTGTCTGTCTGTGTGTAATCAATGTTCTCAAAATCTACTAGACAGATTTTTGTACGGTTTTCACCGGATAGTTTAGGTAAATAGTACATATCAGTATTGTGTAAATTGTGTTAAAAAGATCGCGCAGTTGTTAACAAAACTTGCTTGCTGGGAGCTTTAGTCGCGTGCGTTGCATAAAGCAGCAGAGATACTGTAAGTTATGTAGTAATAAGCTAAAGTAATGTAGTAGAGAATTGTAGATCTGTAAAAAATACTACAAAAAAGTTCGCGATAGGAGGTCTCTATGTCTCACAGTTAACTCACATTAACTACTTTTATATTCAAAATTTTGAAAATTCGGGTAAAGTTTCGTAAATCACTTAATTCCACGCGAGCAAAGCCGTTGTTGGCACAGCTAGTATTATATATAAATATATCGTATATAAATACCGTTTCTGTATGTCAGTCTGTCTGTTACACTCTTGCGCCCAATCCACTTGTTCAATATTAATGAAATTTAAGAAATTTGAAGCTGTATAAAAGACTAAAATGTTGAATAAAATAATCCCGCTTTCCCTACGGGTATAGAAAAAAACCTGTACATTAAGGGTATTAAAACATTTAAGTTAACGCAAACCAAGTTGCAAATACAACTTGTTATAAATATAGACAAGAAAATTTTTTATTCCCCGCGCGTCTTGGCAGTCGCTATCAAAGCCTAATATATCTTTACTGATGGTTCTACATTCGTTGCTAAGCTCGAGCCTAGACAAAATCAATATACACTACAAGAAAATGGGCTATTTACCTTTTATCTGTAAGAAAATGTAAAACATGTAGTGTATCTCATCTGCTTTGATAAAGAAGTATATTGTACTTACTCACACTCGGATTACTAATAAATATATGTATCTATCTAGTATGGTTAATAATAGAAACAAAACTATGGGCCACTTAACAAAAGCTAAGGAATTCGCACCATCCGAAGAATATAGTTACATTCCCTATGTTTATAACATAGGGCATGTATCATTATTCTACGGATGAGGCGGTATCATTAAAGTTAAAAAAAGTAAAGTAGCGGCTTGTTACAATCCCACTGCTGGGAATAGGCCTCTCTCCGTTTCTGGAGAGAAAGGTTGGAGCTAAGACCTACCACGCTGCTCCAATGCGGATTGGTAGGTTACACATATCTCCAGAATTCTCTAGAGATACGCAGGTTTCCTCACGATGTTTTCCTTCACCGAAAAGCGTGTGATAAATTGCAATTATCAATTAGACACATGAGTTATAATAGAAAAACTCATTGGTGCCTGCCCGGGTATGAACTCGTGTTCCCCTCGAAAGAGTCGCACGGTTTCACCGCTTGGCTATCACAGCTCTTTCGGGCGGTATCATTAACGGGCAATAAATGACCTATCAATACTTCCTTACGTTAAACAAGTAAAGTTAAAAAAAGTTTTAAAAAATATTTCATGTCCTTACTGTTAACCATTGAGCAATGCCCTCGCCTGGAGCTAATCTTAACAGCAGCATCAGGTCATGCTTATTATAAACATGCATTGTCATCGGGACTGGACCAGTATATAAAATTTCACCTCAATCGGACACCGGGAAGTGGGTCAAATTTAACTTGCAAGATTCCACCTTTACATACATACACGGGAAGTTAAATAAAATCTTTTAATTAAGGACTCGCTGCCCGTCATAAAATTTTTGTGTGTGTGTTACTTATTGATAACTGCTTCTACATTCTTAGCAGAGAGAAGAAGTAGCTTCTTCTGGCGTGCGTTAGCTTGTTCAAAAGTACTGCTAATTAAGGAATATTAAGGTCGATTTGTGACAACTATAAATTATACTAATATATTATAATCAAAATAAAATCTAAATATTTTTCTTTATAAACATCTTTTCATTCCAGGTATTAACTTAACAAAGGGCGACATGGAAGATAGTAAATTGATACATAGCCAAGTGATAGTAAAAGTAAGTAACATTTTCACAAACGAACATATATAAACACATAAACACACACGCAAACACACGCGTTATCTCACAACTACTCATATAAGAAACACAACCTAACAAATTTTCTATTTTCTTTGTTTTTTATTTTTGTTATTTTGTTATGATTGTTTATGTAAATTCTGTGAAAAAATGTAAATACCAATAATGCTTTTATGCTATAGAAGAGCGAGATCTTCTATAGCATACATAAGTATTTATATACTTACCAGAAGATCTCAACCACCTGTTCCAAAACCTAAAAAAATGTAATGGAAATAAACAATTTTTATTTTTTATTAATTTTTACAGTACTAAATTGTAGCTTTAGTAACATTTTGTTCTAAGATGTACATAATATATATATGCAGTTACGGGAAAGAGAACCTATCTTTTCTGATGGATGTCCATTGCTGGACATAGATCTCTTCATGGGATCCCCACACCATACCATCTTGTGCCGTTTGGATCTAGCGACTCCTGCAACCTTTTTAAAATCGTCAGTCTACTAGGAAATTGATTAATGCTGCGTTTTCCGATGCAGGGTCGCCATTCCAACACCTATATTTATTATTAATATTTAATTTTAAGATATATATGTCTGTCAGCAGTGTTAAGAGCATTTCTAAATCATAATAGATGATAGCGAACTAATGAGAAGTAGTTCTTTCGATTTTAAACTAACTATATCTCGATTACTTGACAATTCATTGCAATATTATTTGAAACAGATCTAGTTCTACCCGTTCGGTAAATTGCTTGTTATTTCGAAACCAGAAGTGGGATTACACGATCACGGGACATAATATGTTTAATAATATACATCAATAACGAAATGTAAATAATTCAAATATTTGTAGCACCATTAGACGTTCTTGTCTTGGATTGCCGCATCTCGGATCTTCAGATCACCGCAAAGTAACGCGTTATTCTATAAATCATCAAACATTTAACAACTAGATTTTGATTATTATATTTATCAATTATCATGACGTATTTGGGTATGGATGACCTCCATTTAAAATTTGGGCAGTCATACTTACATAAAGAGTTATCGTACAACGCAGTTTCCTCCGCGAATATATCTTATTACTTTATCATTATCTATATCGCTAGGAATATCAAATATATTACACACGTAAACGTTATTTTTGTCTTGTCAACTTAACTGATTGTATTATGAGATAATTTTATTAGCTTCTGTATTATTAATAAATTTGTCCATATCTTTATAGTAAATAGGTTGCACTTTACCATCGAACGATTTTATATTCTTAGTCGATGCTGCGTCGAAATCGTTAAAGGATTTACCTATTACTGGCTTGCTAACTTCTATTTAAGACTGTCTTCACTTAACATCAGATGAGATATCAGTCAAACGCAACACTTCAATAATAAAAAATCTGAATACTCATTTATTTATATTTCTTGATTAAGTCATGTATATTATAAATGCGAAACCCTTTCTCTCTGTCCGTCTGTTAAATTGATAAAATCTAGCACAATTGAAGCTTACATATAGAGCTAATAGATACGATAGGAAACTTCCCGCTTTGTTTTCAGAAACAAAATAATCGCTTAGATAATAATCAAGGCTATATTAACGTTAACGTTGACACAAACAATGTCGCAAGTGCAACTAGTATAGAATATGTAGAAAGATTTATTTTGAAAGTTTAACATTTTATGACAGCTTTAATAAAGCAATATTTAAAATGACTCTCCATTGTCAGAATGGATAGACACAGATGCGGGTCGGCTATTGCTATGGGTCATTTATAATATTGCAAATCATCAACATGCTTTTCGGACTGGTTCGTGATGGCATCATAAACTTGTCTATATGAATATGGGTACAAAGCTTCAATATTTCAAAGAGAGAAGAGGTATTATCCTAGCAGTAGGATTACAAAAGGCGACCATTACATTGTTATATGGAAATTATTGCTTTACAATAATATTATAAGCTGTGATAGCGTAGCGGTGAGACCGTGCGACTCTCTAGAGACGACATAGGTTGAAAACCCCGGGCAGGCACCAATGAGTTTTCTATTAAAACGTATGTGTCTAATTAATAATTGCAATTTATCACACGCTTTTCGGTGAAGGAAAACATCGTGAGGAAACCTGCATATCTCTAGAGAATTCTAGGGATATGTGTAACCTACCAATCCGCATTGGAGCAGCGTGGTAGCTCTTAGCTCCAATCCTTCTCTCCAAAAACGGAGAGAGGAGGCCTTAGCCCAGCAGCTGTGACTTTACTTTTTTTTACTTTTATGGAAATTATGTCTCGCAGACGGAAGCGTCGAAGACACCACCGCCGATGTGCCGCGTTCCATCCCCTCCTCGAACTCCTTGCAAAGCCCCCCCATCCCCTCCCGTGAACGCTCACACCAAACCCCCATATTCCTTCTCCTGTCTTATCTTCATGGCCATAGAAGCAGCACCAGCTAGAGCGTTGCCGGTTAAGGAGATATACGCCTGGATCATACGACACTTCCCTTACTTTAAACACGCACCACAAGGATGGAAGAACAGCGTGCGGCATAACTTATCGCTAAATAAATGCTTCCACAAGGTTAGTTAAACTATCGTATTTTAAAGAAACGCTTTCTAAGAGATCACTAATATTGCAATATTCAATTTCAAAATAATCTTTATTCAAGTAGACTGTTTGCAGTACTTTTAAATCGTCAAATATTTTTGAAGAAGCCACCACTGATTCGAAAGTTTGCTCCTAACGTACAGAACAAACAAGAAACATCAGATATGATTTTTGAAAGAATTCTAGAAATTGATTGATTGATTACATGTTAAATAATCTGATTCAAAGCTGACGGTTAAAATATGTTACCATCCCTCAATTTATCTTCAAATGTAGAGTAAGCTTCATGTAGGAGCATCGTTTGCAGATATTTTCTAAACTTGTGTAAACGCAAGTGCCGATTCTTGAGATATTTTATTATAAAAAGGGTGTTACTCAAGGTATTATTACTCATCATAATCAGTAAGATCAGGTTTTTCTCGCTCTAACAGCTTAAACTCACAAAAAGCGTTGTGGTGTAGCGCGGTGTGCACCTAGGAGGACTTATGTCGCCTAACACTTTTAATGTGTACATTAATAACTTTATTGGGCAGCTTAAGCATATCCACGTTCTGAGCTCAATGTTTGCTTACGCTTCCGTGATATCGACACCTGCAAGGAATAAGATTGTTTCTAGAGAATTTAAAACCTAAGATACAAAGCTATTCCTTTTGGGTGTTGACATTAGTTATGTCCATTTTAATAGTAATAAGTTATAAGTGACATTAAAATCTTAGCAACGTTACGTTGTCAACTTTACGTTGCTAAGACTATATCATATGTCTATCGGATTATATTTTCAATATTTTATGACAGATATTCTTTCTTTACATAAAGTCTTTCCCCCTTAACCAAACGATAGAAACTTTATGATGCATTCTTTAGATTTACTTCCTATCATATTTTGAATATTCCATATTTGCAGGTTGCAGCCGCTCCCGGTTTAGGGAAAGGATCGCTCTGGACAGTGGATCCACAGCACAGATCAACATTACTACAGGTGAGTGCATATATTTATATTTCTATTCTATATTTCAAGAAGAATAGAATTCTTGAGTCCTTATCCTAATACGTCCTTATGTCATTTACATCCAGTGGTACCATACGATATTCTCCTTCCCCAAAGTGTGATCAATTATAAATATTGACTGGCCCGTTGGCGAAGTTGGCAGTGAACCCGGCCTTCCTCTGTATTCCTCTCTTCTCTTCCTCTGATGTTTGTATGTATTTTTGTATCTCATAAGAACGGTCTAAATCAAATCAAATCAAAATAATATTTATTCAAGTAGGCGTTTTACAAGCACTTTTGAATTGTCAAAGATCAATAATTAGATTTAATAAGCTACACTGGTTCGGAATGTTGCTCTTACCGAAAACAACCAGCAAGAAACTCGGCGGTCAATCTTTTAAACATTTAAATTTACATTATTTATTTGCAGTCTCGTTTGGAGCTGAATGGATTTGCAAATCCAAACATTTTTATCATTCAAATAATCTTCAATTGTGTAATATGCCTTACGTATAAGCATAGTTTTTACACTTAATTTAAACTTTTCTGTAGATAATTCCAATACAGATTGCGGAATATTGAAAAAGCAAGTACCAAGACCAAACGAATGAGTTGCTAACTTTGCTGAGACGCGACGCAGGGATTACAAGTTTTTTGTGACCTCTGGTATATCTATACTAATATTATAAAGAGGAAAGATTTGTATGTTTGTTTGTTTGTATGTATGTTTGTTACGTTTTCACGCAAAAACTACTGGACCGATTTCAAAAATTCTTTCACCATTGGAAAGCTGCTTTTTCACTGAGCAACATAGGCTATATATCATTTTTAAAAAAAATAGGGATCCCTAATAAAATTGTAATAACTTGGTAAAAATTTAGTCGTAAACATCTATCATCGCGTGCGCTGCGGAAACTATTGATGATAGAACAAAAAAATGTTCTACAGTATTATAGAACGTATCAATATCCACAAAAAAGTCCGCGATACCATATGTCTAACTATTATAGTTATGCCAATATAACTACTTTTTTTACATTGTAAAAGTTGGTAAAAGTGCCAACAATAATCAAACCATTTTATTCATATCTCTGTATTAATCCTTATCCCATTAAATGATATTTTATGAATAACTGTTTCAATACCTGTAAAATACTTTTTAAAATTATTAAATCCGACATCCCAACCAAAAGATTTTACGAATTTAAGAATGTAAATCGAAATCAAATAATGCTATAACAAACCTAACCTACCGTTATAGCAGGGCCTGCACTTGGTGAGTTAAGTCTTATTCCAAGAATACTAATGATACCCATTTTTTATAATTAAATAATCTATAAAATAAATCTATAGTCCGATTTCGTAGACTTTCCACTACCACGTGATCTGTATGGACGCGGGTGAAACCGCGGGGCTTTGCTAGTCTATGATATAACATGCATTGTCAGTATGTAAAATTTCAGCTCAATCGGACACCGGGAAATGGGTCAAATTTACTTGCTAGCTTCCACCTTCTCATACATACAAGTTAAATAAAAGTTTTTAGCTATGTGTAGCTTATTAAATCTAATTATTGACTCTTGACGATTCAAAAGTGCTTGTAAAAAGCCTACTTGAATAAAGATTATTTTGATTTGATTTGATTTGATTTTAAATAAAGTTTATTTTTTTAAATTAGCAAAATCAAACTTTAGGTAAATGTTCTTTTTTTGTTATTTGGCAAAGGCATTTGGTCGACAACCCGTGCCGCCGGTAGAAGTGGAGTCGGAGCCAGCTGAAAGTGTCAAGAACGCTCCTGACCCGCAGCTGTTCCCGTACTTGGCGCGACGGCTGGCCGACACGCGCTCCCCGCCCGGCGCCGACGAGTACCTCGCGGCTGCCACCGTGCTCGCCATGAAGTACGGCCCAGCTGTACTCGATCAGGTAACTTCTAAGGTGTATGATGATTTTCGCATTCCTTTATTTGTTTCTTAAAAGCTTTTATTCAACTTGCAATGTATTGTTAGAGAAGGTTCGGAAGTGTTATTCGCAATTAATACAATAATCCAAACCACGCGTCACATCACACACGATGGCTCCTTGTTATTCTGTATCCATGGCAACCTTTATTTTTTGTTAGGCGTTGCGTCGCACAACGCCATCGGCTGTGTTCGTTATTCATCGGCTGCACTCGTAATACGCACGATAGCAGCGACCTCTTGTAATTACTCCTTACAATATATACACTGATGCCATACTCTGACATCGCGGGGTACTGCTATAAATCAGCACCTAGGTAGGACAACGCTGAGCTGTATCCTATTCGGTATGGTGTTACAGACAGGTATGTCACATTAGTTTAAGTATCTGTTAGTAACACCATCATCATTCTCCTGCCCTTATCCCACTCTTAGTGGGGTCCAAACAACATGTTACAAACATGTTGTTACATGATTTGGCTACATATTTTACGACCGGCCGCTTTACTGAAATCAACTTACCTTAGTCGCCTCTTACGACACGTCGGTAAGAAATGAGGGTAGTCTATTCTATGCAGCCGGATACCACACGGCGTATCTGTTTGTAACACCATATCTGAATAAATGATTTTTTTTTTTTAACAGCTACCCCCGGAAGCGCATCTCGTGATATCGCGGTGCGCCCGCGACGAGCACTCGTACAGCGGCGGCGAGGAGCGGCGCACGGCCGAGGCGCTGCTGAACTTGGCCGGGGTCACGCCGGCCCACCCGCCGCAGCCCAGCTAGCGGTCGCGAGGGGTGAGTCCACACAGCCAGCTACTAACCCTACATGGTGGGAGGGGGGGAGGCGGGACTTCACCTCTTCATCGGGGACTTTGCATACACTTTTCCCCTTTAGCAATACTTCTTGTATTATTGTCTTGGGTCTTCGTACTAAGCTTGGGTATCTGAGAGATGTTACTATGGGCCTTATAAGAAAGCTCAGAGTCACTCAGCGGGCGATGGAGCGAGCTATGCTCGGAGTGTCTCTACGATATCAAATCAGGAACGAGGAGATCCGTAGAAGAACTAGAGTCACCGATATAGCTCAGCGTGTCGCGAAGCTGAAGTGGCGCTGGGCGGGGCACATAGTGCGGAGGACCGATGGGGTCTTAAGGTGCTGGAATGGCGCAGCGTCGGTAGACCCCCTACGAGGTGGACAGACGACCTCAAAAAGGTCGCAGGGAGCCACTGGATCCAGGCGGCTCAAGATCGTGTGGTGTGGCGATCCCATGAAGAGGCCTACGTCCAGCAGTGGACGTCCATCGGCTGACGAAGAAGAAGAAGATTCGCACCATAATTTTTTTTTCGAACTGTCTATGCCGTTAGCCCTGACGACTTTAACAGCGTCACCGGGCGGGACTGGCGGGCGCAGAAGCATCGTCGAGGTTGCGAAATGCAAAGAATAGAGCGCACGACGACGTTCCTCAACGCTAGTAGAGCTTCGTCGTTCTAAGGGTGCCTCCTGTGAGGCCGGACCACGGCTTAGGGCGACGTAGTGGGGAGCTGATGGTAACAAGTGCTTTTGAATCGTCAACATCTACTACTGGTTCGGAAAGCTGTTCCTACCGAGAAGAACCAGCAAGAAACTCGGCGGTTGCTTTTTTTAACAATAATTCTTATCACTAGTTACATATAGTTATAAATGTCTTGTACAGGGTTGAAGTAAAGCTATATCCACGCATTTTTATCGTCAATAGTAACGCGTCTAGGTAATCTTCAATAGTATAATAGGCTTTCTGAATTAGCCTTTTTTAACAGTATTTTTAAACTGATGTAATGGTAAAGTTAAAGTAGATTGCGGAATTTTATTATAGAATCTTATAACCAAACCCACAACCGACTTACGTACATTTGCAAAGCGCAAAGCAGGAACCGCAAGCTTATGTCGGTTCCTACTTTGTCTATTATATACATCGTCAATAATTCTTGTATTAATGTCTTGGGTATTCTTATTGGTCTTTCAAAGCAAAGCATTAGTGCTAAACTTCCAACGTAATCAGGTGGCTTTCTCCTAACGTGTCCTTACCATCGCAGCCTACTCTCTTGCCTAATATATCGGGGTATATCTTCTAAAAAACTCCCAAGCAAAACTCGATAATCCAGACCACAAGTGCCTGGAAGTGTATTTGTATTTAAGTATGTATTTATAATTATATATGTATATAGTTACCATTTGTCATAAGGTCATGTAATGAGGAGGGATGAAAATCATGTGACTAAACGAGTGTTGAGTATGAATGTGGATGGATATGTGACCAGAGGGAGGCCTAAAAAGAGATGGTTGGATTGTGTGAAGTATGACATGCATATAAAAGGAGTAGCGCCAGATTTGACGAATGATAGAAGAGAATGGAAGAGAAAAACATGTTGTGCCGATCCCACTTAGAGTTGGATAAGGGTAGGAAAAAGAAGTTACCATTTGTCTGTCACTCATAACAAAGGTATAAAGTTACTTACTTTGGCGATGGACGACTTTGTGTGTAAGTGTCCCATATATTTATTTATATTTATATTATTTAACAAGAAGCTCCGCCATTTATGATTATTTTGGCCGAAATCAGGATTTAATTGGCGGTATTCGTTCGATAAACACCTAGTATGTTACTTTACATTTTAAACGTTACTTTGTTCATTGAAACTGGTATTCCAGATAGTGTTGGGTGGTTGGTGATATCGTGCGTTGCGCCCAGCAGTGAAACTCGGGCACGCAGCTTTGGGGACGGTAACATCAAATGTAAGTCTTCCTATGGAACGTCATGCTTTTTAATCATATAGCAGTCGCCTAATTATTTTGTCACCTAGACGTTATGTATTGCGATTTTATTTATAAAACTTATTTATTAAGTGAAAAATTCGAACTACCCTCAATGTATAATTCAATTCCCGCGCGTCAATATATACGGGAATAGAATTCTTGTTTTGATACCAACAAGTCTTGTATTCGCGTATATTTTTGATTCGTTCTGTGTGTACTGCTCAAATGTTTTAATTTTTTAAAGTTTTTATTCTAAGTTATGTATATATATTTCGTAGTGAAATTCTGTTCGCGCTGGGGCAAAGCCCTGTGCATAGTGATCGTTGACATATAAGTTCTAAGAACAAAAAAAAATGTTTTGATATCTAAAGTTGCTCGGCAATTATTTGTCCGTGGTCACCTCTATATATAGACAAAAGTTTACCAATCTCTAGTCCATTAAAGACAATCCAATAAACAAACACTTTCAGTGATATACACAAATATCTACTGATATAACTAAATTATTCAATTAATATGAAATATCATGCTATATTATATAATTATTAGGCTCGCTCGATAGCTAAGACCTGAATATTTTAATGCAAATACATCACTTGTAGAGGATAATTTTGTTTTGAAATAAATCTAATATTTATAAAGAAATATAGTAAATGTAGGATTTCACTAAATTTCTCTCTCCAATAAAATCGGCTATCCAATGTATTCGTCTAAAATATTTCAATAACAAATTATTTAGATGGTGAATAGTGAATAGATGTGATAAAATATTTATAAAATAATTATTTAAAAGAATGAAAAATAGCTTTGTAGTTTCCTGCATTTAGTTCCCCATTTTACAGTAGACGAACATTCAAAATAACGATAAGGAACTATTATACTAAGAGTAAAAGTGTTGTGTTTCCGTCGATTTACTATCTATCTACTATCTACATATACTAAGAGGTGATGAACTGAAAGATTATTGAATCTTTACTTAAGGATTCTATTCTTGTAAAATGGTGTATAATTACTGCGGTGTTTTATTTTGTATATTATTACTTTTGTCAAATTAAAATATAATTGTGAAAAAGCGTGGGATGATGATATATAAGGATTCTATTAAACCTACAAGCATTATTGATTCGTTAACGGTCTGTCAGTCAAAATGCAAGAAGAATCGGTAAATGAATTGCCATTTTTGGTATTCTGGATGTTAATTATAATTTCACAGCATCACTAGATTTTTTGTTAGATATAATCCATCTAACAACTTCGCACTCTACTGAAAGTAGAGCATGACATGAAAATACCATACGTAGAAAAAATACGTTGCGTCCAAAATTTTATCAAAATAATATTTTGGAAACAAAAAAAAATCTTTATTCTTGAATATTTGAAGCGCTTTCACGGTTAATTCGGTGGCTTAATATAGATGAAATTTAGGACAATTGGAACTTTTATTCCGGGCTATATTGGATAAAAATCCTATTTTTCCTTTGGGAATAAGACAAACACAATGTACTAAAAAATTAAGGGTATTTTAACACTAAATCCTCATTTATAGTTATTATCATTAACAGGAAATCGACGGAAACATTTAACACTATAGGTATAAGTCTAACAAAATATATACAATATTTATTTCGCTTAGATCGTTCTCGTGCTACATAACGAATTGGAAAATTATATTCTAAACTGAGCAATTTAGATGTAATTCTATATTCTATTTATATTATACGTGATCTGAATGTAATTATTACTAACTTAGGACAGTTGGAAATAGATTGACGTTCAATTGCTTGTCATATATTTTTAACAACACATATAATTTCTTTGTTTATTATTTGTAATCTCACATTTAGCCTGTGGGAGATTGAACTAAATTAAACTCTGTGAGATGCGACCTTGCAAAAGAATCGTAAAGTAGTAAAGTAATAAAAATTCTGACAAATAATATACTCTTTTATGAATGCTTCATAAATGAATTGATTATGTAGATTTTATTTATAATAAATCATATAATCGGGTATCGGGTAACTATGTTTTTATGTACCGTTTATACTACAATCACTAAGTTCAATTTTTTTTATTCTATTCTATGAGTCAATCAAAGAGATTAGTGCACCGCGCCTAAAGTTGGCATGTTTCCTAACTGTGAATGGTTACTGTTAACACTCCTCTGATTCTAATGGTCGGTTAAATTAAATATAGCTTTTAAACAAGTAGTTGAATAAATATCATTATGGTCCCTCGAGCCGGATACATTGACAAGACTAGAATAGTTATAAAAATTTGGCACACATTTCAGTTGTTAAGAAATCGTTATATCTTATAAAAGTATTAAAAATTATTAACTCGAGTTGTGTTTACACAAATATAACAATTTATACATTAATACATCAAAACTATTTGTATTAAGATGATATATCACAATCGGTCTCCTGCAGTTTAAATGCGAGATAACCTATGATATATAAATTAATATGATATCGTGTCTTAGGCATAGACTTATTTTACTATAGTAGGGAAGTCATAGGCAGGACTATAAGTGAGAGTCACAATAAATAATGAGAAAAACTCGTGTTATCTTTGTCTAATCACACATAAAAAAGAGAGTACAGACAGATACAGCTTGCTTTTTCGTTATTGTAATAGGGCACGTTATAGGCTTCCCTATTTATAATAACTGTATATGCCTTATTTCATACAGTTTAAACGTGTAAATCCGTACCAGCCGTGAATATGTTGATAAGTCGACTTACGTCATTTTATATGATTAATCGTAATAGACATTGGATTGCTTAATCTATAAGGTAAATAATTAAGTGAAGTCGATAAGTCTTATATCGCAAATAAAAACTTGTGAATATTTAAATAATTATCTTAAACGTATACTCAACTTAAACCTATTTATGGCTGCTTCGAGTGCGTTTTGGACTTGTTAAGTTATTCACGCCTGGTACGAAAATAGCTATACGTTATCAAAGTGATACAATCTTAATACATAAGTTAATAAAACTATATAACATAGGTTCTAGTTGTAAGCTGTATTTTGTGTTCATGACTATGTGATCTATCGCTTAAATGTTAAGAAATTAATATTTCATTAATGTCTTGTACATTATTACGTTCAACGCGAATTGCAAATGTGTGATATATTTATAATACAGATGCAAAAAAAACACCTATTTATTTCGATTATTTAATTTATTTGCGTAAGGTGTAATTTTTTATTAATTTAATTCGTTGTAATAATTTTAATTGAATTATACTTTTTACTTTATTTAATTACTATGAAATATTAAATTATGAAATACGTATAATATTTAATGACTTATTACCGAATTTCGAAATTTCGTGTTCTAATTTTTTTTTAATTACTATCAATAATATTAAAATATGAAATAGGTATAATATTAAATTACAGACTTATTACCTAATTTCGAAATTTCGTGTTCTAAGTTTTTTAATTACTATCATAATAGTGAGTGATCAATAATATCGACGTAATAGACAGCATTTTGATTAACATAATAATTTGGTTTCTTTATTTCCACTCGTATCTAGAAAAGTATGCTAAGACTTGTAATCTGGATTTTTCTGACTAATTATCGGTACTATAGTAAACAGCGATAACAGTTATTAGAATTCCAAATCAAAATAGTATTAATTCACTTTTACAAGTACTTTTGAAACTTCAACTCTGCTGCTGGTTCGAATTTTTTTTTCTAATATCTCTATATTTCAATAATACTTGTTAAGAATAACAAGTGCTTAAGTACTGTATCATCATCATTCTCCTCCTTATCCCACTCTAAGTGGGGTCGGCGCAACATGTTTTAAGCACGTTGTAAAATGATTTGACTAGGTATTTCAAAGGCCGCCTGCCTGACGTCAACTTACCTTAAACGCCTTTTACGACACCTCGGTAAGAAATGAGGGTGGTCTATTCTATGCAGCCGGATACCACATGGCGGAGTACAGTATCGTGGTTTCATATTATTGTACAACAGTCCTAACCAGTGGCTTAGAGGTGAACGGTTTAAATGCTGTCTGGCCTTAGTTTGTCTGGTCCTTAACCTTGAACCTTAACTCTCCAGAAAACTGTGAGCGCAGGAGGATCTTAGCAAATAGGATTTTGTTTTTAATTTTTTGTCATGAACATCTTTACGTCTATATATTTTATTTTAAATATACCAAAATCGCCTTTATTAACTACTGCGTAGGCTCGCACGAAAATAATGCATGGATGCTTTAATTCCTTCAATATTTACGGTTAAATATTAAATAACGCTCCGTTCCGTTATAAGTAATATTCGTGTCAGCTAGTTAACATTAAGACGCATCGGAACCGATTGAAGTTAGCAACTGAGGAAATACACTGAGACTAGACCCTAAATCACTATAATTTTTTTTACCCGGGTGTTTTTTCGTAAGAATAACTCAATCAAAATATTTATCAAAATTCTAATCACTTGAATGCTTTCGATGTTGTGTTTAAGATAATTATATAGTATTTCAGATTAAAAAAAAAGAAAGACGGATTCCACAGAAGGAATTATGAAGCATTTTTTCGACTTAGTATTTGACACCTAAATTAATCTCGGCTGAGTTATTATACTATACTAGGGGAGTCATAGCCTGTATGTAAGTGTCCCAATAAATAATGAGAGGGAAGAAATCGTATATTTTATCTTTGTCTAATCACATATATAGATACACCCTAATTTCATTTTATTCTAATATGTTACATTTTAGGCTGGCTTCCCTAAGTATAATGACTCTATGACACGGTATACAAAAAAAAATACTAAGCAGATAACTTGTTGTAAGCGAATGACAACTTGGGTATAATATGTAAATTGTAAATTGACTTGTAAAAGTCAAGGCCTTGTTTAAAAGTATGCACTCAAAAATGCTTCACTTTTTTCTTCGGGAGTTTCTACTTTCGTTTTTTGATCTGGATATAGAACAAATTAAACTAGACTGAGTCATGACTGATCTGTAAAGCAATATTATTTATTAGTGAATCAAATTTGTCAACTGAAACGCAAATTTGGATTATGATAGACTTTGCCATATGACATATAAACAAAACTGATTGAAGTCTGTCAATATTGTGTCCATACAACCAAAACTTTACAATTCAAAATATTCTTTATTCAAGATAACTTGATAACAAGTAGTTTTTATTAACTTCCTGCTCTTACCATATATACCGCTCATCATCATCCTTCTGCCCTTATCCTACTCTAAGTGGGCACAACATGTTACAAACATGTTGTCAAATGATTTGGCTACGTATTTTACGACCGGCCACCTGCCTGACGTCAACTTACCTTAGTCCCCTTTTACGACAGCTCGGTAAGAAATGAGGGTGGTCTATTCTACTCAACCGGATACCACACGGCGGACCGTGGATGTATACAAAAACACAAGTTTTTCTATTTTAAATGCCGGTTAAGTAATCGTTATAATATGACATCAATCTGCTTTCTCGTATAGTTTCCATTACAAAAAAACCATCAGTCCTTGCATGTAAAAGCGTCCTATATTGATTAGATTATAAACCGTAGAATAAAAAGTAAAATTCTGGGGTAAACACTCTCCTATTACATGAATATAAATCCACCGGTTCCTTTATATAAAGGCTAGCTGCGATCTCTATGGATTAGATTATAAATTCCTAGTAAACTCGGGTAAACTATAGGACGGAAAAGACCCTTTTGATTTACTTCACTTAAGTTGACTATTAAACATTTCTAATATAGTAAAGCCTATACAATTCAATGGATGTTTTCGTATTTAATTGCAAGGCATTATTACAATTTTCTTAATGTGCTAATTAGATACTGCACATGAAAATCATAAGGGGCCGAACCATCAAGTAATCCAAAATAGCTATTATTATTACTACGCTGATATAATGTTCAGTCTACTTGACATTTAAATATGAGATGCCATTTGAAAGAGATAATAATACATATTCATCGTAAATTCATTCAAATCATCGAAGATGTTAAGTTAATTTTAACACGTTGAATGCTATGGGGGTAACTAGTGAGGGGCACTAAATTGCTCTTAACTCTTAACTAAATTGCTCTTAGCACCATGGCGGTGATAGCCTAGCGGTGACACCTTGCGACTCTCTAGAGACGACACAGGTTCAAACCTCGGGCAGGCACCAATGAGTTCTTCTATTAAAAACTTATATGTCTAATTGATAATAAAAAATAAAACATCGTGAGGAAACCTGCATATCTCTAGAGAATTCTAGGGATATGTGTAACCTACCAATCCGCATTGGAGCAGCGTGGTAGGTATTATCCAATCCTTCTCTCCAAAAACGGAGAGAGGAGGCCTTAGCCCAGCAGTGGGCATAGTAACAGGCTGTTACTTTACTTTTACTTTTACCATGGCGGTCACCGGTAGCCAGTGAAGACAATTAAAAACACATAACTCGTATGAGCTTTTAATTGTTTTATGAAATAACTGCAGAAATAACAAACTACTGCATTGCAAAATTCATTTCGGCCATAATAGTAAGCCTTGCAAAATTTGCGTGGCATTCAACGTGTTAAAGAATATTAAACATTTAAAAAATTTCGGTCCTTATGCTATTTATATACAAAAATATCTTATCACTATATTTTATAATTCGCTGTGTGCCAAATTAAAAAAAAACAAATCCTTTAATATATACGACAAACAATCCAAATAAATAGGTACCAGAAAAATGAGTGTATTTATATATGAGATGAATATATAACCCATAATTAGATTAGGTATTAAGTGATATTATAGTTATGTAATTTAATGCTAAATTAAATACATTTTAATGCTGTATTTAGAAGCGTCTTCCATCTTACTCGTTTATCTATTAGATATTGCACTGTTGCGGAAAGAAGGCATTGTAATTGTAGTTAAAAAAGGTATTATATTTAAGTAGAAACTTACTAGAGGTCATATAATCAATTATAAATTAGATATATTCGGGAATTTTTTTCGGGTTTATATTGAATGCTTAATTTTGTAAATAAATATTTCGATACAAAATATATTAGCACGATCATTAAAATAATATTCACATTAAATACTTGATAAACAGGACATACAGAGCTGTTTCTATTTTTGTTAGTTACTTTTTGATCGTTTATGCAAACATTTGTCAATAAAAAATTGTACGGGTATATTTTTAGGAAAATAGCAATATTGAATTATGAATTGTATACAATTTTGTCATTAACATTCAGTATCATCAATTGATCTCTTAGAGATTTGCCGAAATTTTTCGTTTTCGTTATTTCCCTTTGACTTCTATTCGTCTACCTGAATAAAGTTACCAGTACTATCAATTTAATTGATCTCTTAGAGAATTGACGAAATTTTTCGTTTTCGTCATTTCCCTTTGACTTCTATTCATCTAAGTGAGTAGAGTTACCAGTACTGTAAAAAATAGGTCTAACTTATCCTTAAACTATCAATATACCAAAAATTACATCGATTTGTCGCTCCTTGAGAAAGTGAACGAACAATACATTTGAGATATAGAATCATAGAGTTTTTCTTTATTTAATTTAGGGACCTTTATACAATATGTATATCCCAGTCCCATATCACACTTAACCTAACAAAACAATTTAAATTAACGAATCAGACAAAAATTTCAAAATTTCAAAAATAATAAAAAGAATTAATCAAATGAGATTTATAAGTTTGCATAGAAATATACTTTCTCTTGATGTAGGACGGGAAAGTGTCCCAATAAACAAATCATAGAGTTATTTTACTAGAGTAGGTCTGTAAGTGAGTGTCATAATTAATAATGAGAGGGAAGATGAAAGTCGTATACTTCATCTTTGTCTAATCACATAAAGAAAAGAGAGACAGATAGATTTTTATTTGTATTTATTTAAATAATAGAAATTAAATTAATATAAAAAATACAAAGCAAAAGTCAAAGAGATTTGTCTGGTGTGTAGTAGCTAGTTAGTGTGACTACTACTATATATTTACACCCTCAATTGCTATCTCTTTATTTTTCTTTACTGTAATAAGTCACATTTTGGCTTCGCTACACTAGTATAATAACTCTATGGCTACTCTAGTATAATAACTTTATGTATAGAATACATAGAGTTATTATACTAGAGTAGTATTTTGTACAGTAGTATTTTGCTTTGATCACTGACTGCTTTTGGGCTGTGATAGCCCAGCGGTGAGACCGTGTGACTCTTTCAAGGGGAACACGAGTTCAAACCCGGGCAGGCACCAATGAGTTTTTCTATTAAAACTCATGTGTCTAATTGATAATTGCAATTTATCACACGCTTTTCGGTGAAGGAAAACATCGTGAGGAAACCTGCATATCTCTAGAGAATTCTGGAGATATGTGTAACCTACCAATCCGCATTGGAGCAGCGTGGTAGGTTTTAGCTCCAACCCTTTCTCTCCAGAAACGGAGAGAGGAGGCCTTAGCCCAGCAGTGGGATTGTAACAGGCTGCTACTTTACTCACTTTACTTTTACTGACTGCTTTTGGCAAATTTAAAATTTCCTAAATTTACAATGTCACACTGTTTCCTGTTCTTTTCGTTTCTTGACGGGTTCCTTATGTATTTTTTCCGCAACCGTGCATTAAGTAGCCTTTCTTTTGGTGGTAATTGTAGATGAAATTTTACAGCAATAATTAGTACCTAATGTAGGACTTCGCTGGTAGATGCTACATGTAATTGTGTGATAAATTAAGATTTATTTAATGAGCGCTATATTTGGGTGTTTTCGATAATTTGCACCCGGTTTATTTAATAAACAAACGAGTCTTAATTGTAAATTGTGTTTCAATATTTTCATACATATTTTTAACTGGCAAATCGTTATTTTTTCATACAGTTATTATACTAGAGTAGGGAAGCTGTAGGAAAGCCAGTAAGTTAGATATACTTCTCTCGGTCTAATCACATATAAAAAAAAGAGAGAGGAAATCTCATTTCTTTCTCTTTATTTATTAGGGCAAATTTAAGGCTGGCTTCGCTACTCTAATATAACTTTAGAATTTTTATAAATATAATATAACTATATAATTTTTTTATAAACTGTAAATTATTACTTGTAATGCGTATTATATTTATGGATTTTACAAATTTTCTAAAATGAACAAAATTTAATTCAACACACAATTTTAAATGGGGTTTTTTTTTACTTAAACAAAACGTATTATTGCCATATAAAAAAATTGAGCAATACCGGAAATGTTCGCTGCTAAAAGCAATAATATTTTATATTTTTAAAAAAAATTTTTATTAACATTTTTGGTAACACAATTTACAGTTAAGCAACATTTAGGTAAACCTTTTTAACAAAATCACTACAGGAGTTATATCAACATGATATTAAAATTGTTGCGGCTCATACATTATAGAAAATATATATAATTTATCAATTAATTTATTTTAATTAGTTTGTAATGTTGTTATTGTTTTTTTTTTGTAAAACGAATTGTGTAACGATTCCCGCGAACCATAATGGTGGTTTTCATTGGTTTTATTGTTTGGGATAATCGTTTTTTTGACAATTTTACGACGTTACCTTTGTAAATAGTCTAATAGTGCGCGATTATTCATATAAATGAAAGTTAATTCTTCCATTATTTATACAATGATATTTGCTAGAGACTAACACCCGTATTCATAAACATTACTATGAGAACGCACAGTGCTCAGGGACGCATAGGGTCATTCAAACCAATTCATAGACATTACTTGAGTGAAATGTTCTACTATGCGTTTGTCAAAATCGACGCACAGCTAAAATAGATAAGGAGCTACTTTAGCGAACGCATAGTGTCCGCGCCGCTTTGGTTAATGACAAAATTATTTATTAGTTATCTATTTATTATTTTTTATTCTTATAATCATTTAACTTTGTCTAGTAAATAATATAAGTAAAACTATACAATAAAATTACCATACATAATAAATTAAAGAAAAATAGTTCTACCTCTTATGAATTGCAGTGCTTGCATTTAAATCCAAAGGCGAAGTCATTATACTAAACTATATTTTATTTACACTGCACAATACACAAAATATCATAAAAAAATTATTAACACGATAAACTGCAAATTACGGGAATACCAAAGTAAGGTTATGTTTGTTTGTTATTAACAACACAACAAATTGTTAATAACATTGACATTTGTCAAAAACTAGGCTGAACTACGCCACATCAAATGGACCAATCAGAGCGCGCAGTTGGACGCATAGCGTTCTTTTAGTTGAGTATGACCTAAGTATTGTTTATGAAATGGAAGGCTTGACACGAGGAACGCACAGTGAACTAGCCTCCTTCGCATAGTAATTTGTGCTTACTTAGCTGAGTATGCTTCTTGAATACGGGTGTAAGTTATTCAGGTAATAGCAACACTTCAGCCATTTTGTCCTTTATACTATGTCCTTGTTTTTAATTAAATTAAATATATTTAATGACAGTCATCATTTTCCTGCCCTTATCCCACTATAAGTGGGGTCGGCACAACATGTTACAAACATGTTGTCACATGATTTGGCTACGTATTTTACGACCGACCTGACGTCAACTTACCTTAGTCGCCTTTTAGGACACCTCGGTAAGGAAATGAGGGTGGTCTATTCTATGCAGCCGGATACCACACGGCGTTAATATATTTAATAACAATATATTCTTTAATATCAATAAAACGATGTTACGTTGTCGAAATTTTAGTAATAATAACAAATTGTGGTCACCGCGAAATATATAAGAAATATAAGAAATATTTGCTGCACAGAATTAAAATTTATGTTGCTTACTATTTACAACGTTATAAAACAAGTTTTCTCTTTTTTCCGTTATGGGAGATTAAAATTTCTGTATTTAATCGATACATTAATTTGGAAATTATTATTATGGATAGATTAAATTGGTTACTGTTAAAATTTACCAGTTGTCTGTCACCCATAACACAAGTATTAATTTAATTACTGACTGACATAATGACATATATTAAAAAACAAAAGTAATAATAAAATTATTTTGCTATAATCCGCGATACAGTAAATAGAAAATATATATAGTGTTTAATATATAGTGGACTATTAGTATTTTCATACCCGATACGGCAGGATTCGTAAAAACACATGCACAAACCTCCACCACTTCCACCACAATACACAAGCACTACACACGTTCACTATCACAAACTCAACAATCGTTTCGCCCCGCAACCGAAGCATCATAAGGAGATAGACTCCACGACAAAATCGCCAAGTGATTTTATTATTACTATTACTATTATTACTTTTGTATTATTATTATTACTTTTGTATTATGGATCTCCGCAAAGTAACGCCTAATTCTATAGACATATATTAATTTATTTCATTTTTTTTATTTTTTTTATTTATTTATTATCAGCTTCCTCTAACATAATCAGAGCCCTTATAATATAAGTGTATTTGTTCTCCATTTTTGATTCTTATTTTTCACCAATTTGGTGTTACAATATTTTATCCATATATATTATTTTAACATTATCTAATTCCCTTTTCTATTTCTACTTTTATTTACAATTTTTATTTACTATATTATTACATGTGTGTATTTTGTTTTGAATTACATTACTTTACTTCCAATTTTATTCTATTCATATTAAAAATGCTTTCAGATGACTTTATCCTATTATTATTTTAATAAAGACAGCTTTGCATATTATACTAGCCCCAAATAACCCGGTTAACATTTCCGTATGGATCTAATTTACAAAGGTAACGTTGATTGATAAAATTTGATATACGTTGGTAAGTCATTGGTATGTGTTATATTGAAATCATTGTTATTGTTATTATTATATGCGGCTTATGAACTACACCACGTATTATTGCTATTGTTGAGAGTTATTGCCAAAATTTTTAATTTGTCCTAAAATCTTTTGTCTGTGTACATATCCATTAAATAAATTATGTACTAAAGATCATTATGGGTTTTATTTTATTATATCAATTCTATGAAATTTTGTGCACAAGCGATGAGACCGTGCGACTCTAAACACGATCATGGGTTCAAACCCCGGGCAGGCACCAATGAGTTTTTCTAATAAAACTTATGTCTAACTGAGAATTGAAATTTATCACACGAAGTGAAGGAGGAAATCGTGAGGAGATCTGCATATCTCTAGATTGTACTTGAATTTGTGTAACTTAACGAGCTGTGATAGAATAACGGTGAGACCGTGCGACTCTTTGGAGTGGAACACGAGTTCAAACCCGGGCAGGCACCAATGAGTTTTCCTATTAAAACTCACGTGTCTAATTGGTAATTGCAATTTATCACACGCTTTTCGGTGAAGGAAAACATCGCGAACTGTTACTATGCCCACTGCTGGGCTAAGGCCTCCTCTCTCCGTTTTTGGAGAGAAGGATTGGAGCTAAGACCTTCCACGCTGCTCCAATGCGGATTGATAGGTTACACATATCCCTAGATTCTCTAGAGATATGCAGGTTTCCTCACGATGTTTTCCTTCACCGAAAAGCGTGTGATAAATTGCAATTATCAATTAGACACATAAGTTTTAATAGAAAAACTCATTGGTGCCTGCCCGGGGTTTGAACCTATGTCGTCTCTAGAGAGTCGCACGGTCTCACCGCTAGGCTATCACAGCTTGAAACCTGCATATCTCTAGAGAATTCTGGAGATATGTGTAACCTACCAATCCGCATTGGAGCAGCGTGGTAGGTCTTAGCTCCAACCCTTCTCTCCAGAAACTGGGAGAGGAGGCCTATTCCCAGCGGTGAGATTGTAACAGGCCGCCACTTAACTACTTTATGTGTAACGTACCTCATTTGAGCAGCGTTGTGGACCTTAACTCCAACCCTTCTCTCCAAGAGAGGAGGCCTATGCCCAGCAGTGGGATAGTAACAGGCCCTTACTTTACTTTTTTTGTCCTATACGTGGCCTGCGCCAATCGTACTCACTGATTGACTATACTTATTAAACATGGCGAAATAAGACGGAAAATATGTATTTAGAAAATGTTTGCCTGCGACGGGAATCGAACCCGCGACCCGCAGAGCTTAAGGGTTATTATAGGATTATGTATTTACTGCACTTCCAACTATACCAATAACCCACTCACATAATAAAGTTGTTTATTTTAAGACTCGTGTGGTATCCGGCTGAGTAGAATAGACCACTCTCATTTCTTACCGAGGTGTCGTAAAAGGCGACTAAGGTAAGTTGACATCAGGCAGGCAGCCGGTTATAAAATACATAGCCAAATCATGTGACATGTTTGTAACATGTTGTGCCGACCCCATTTATAGTGGGATAAGGGCAGGATGATGATGATGTTTAATGTGAAGAGAAACAGCGTTACATATACTGAAATCAATTTATTACAAAAATCATACATTCTAAAAGAACGAATTATTAACATATGTGCAATATTTTAAAATGCCTCTATTTACTATTAGGGCTTGTACACAAAACTGCGGTGCGACGTCGCATCGCAAAAGCCTTCGACCTCGCACGACGCATCGCAAGAACATACGAACTGATTAGCATCGCGTATTTCTGCGATGTTACGTCACACTTGTTAACCATATTATGTTTAGTTCGGTCTGAGACTGCGAAACTTATGTAAACAATTAATGTTTTACTTCACTTCCCGGATAGTGAGGCCAATCATTTCCAGAGGCAAACAGGAATTCGCCCCTAGTACGATCGTTTCTGAAGATATGGTGATAATAAACTTAAAAGCCGTTGAAATATAAAAGTAACAGCCTGTTACTATGCCCACTGCTAGGCTAAGGCCTCCTCTCTCCGTTTTTTGAGAGAAGGATTGGAGCTAAGACCTACCAATCCGCATTGTAGCAGCGTGGTAGGTCTAAGACCTACCACGCTGCTCCAATGCGGATTGGTAGGTTACACATATCCTTAGAATTCTCTAGAGATATGCAGGTTTCCTCACGATGTTTTCCTTCACCGAAAAGCGTGTGATAAATTGTAATTATCAATTAGACATATAAGTTTTTAATAGAAAAACTCATTGGTGCCTGCCCGAGGTTTGAACCTGTGTCGTCTCTAGAGAGTCGCACGGTGTCACCGCTAGGCTATCACAGCTTTGAAATATGCTCATTCTAAAATAATCAAAACGGTAGCTTTCCAAAGCTTCATATTTTATATTGGATTCATAACAGTAATAAATGGATGAACCCAAATTCTTCTTTGTTTTTTTTCCCTGTATCTCCTAAGAAATAACAAAAGTGCACACTTCTATTTACGATCCATGTCACTATCTAGTTTTCAATTTAAAATACGTTTAGCACGGTTGACGGTCGGTGAAAGAATGGTCACCCTGGGAGACGCCTTGCCGCACGAAATCGCATCGCAGCAACTCGTGTCGCAACTTTCTGCGTTGCGAATTCGCATCGCGTCGTATCGCAGTTTTGTGTTCAAGCCCTTATGATAATCAGACATTATACAATAATTATAATAAATAACCTCCTGTCTGTTAAAGTTATAATACGAAGAAGGTAGGGGTAAGTATTGTATTCAGTTTTTATACTTAGAGTAGGAAAGCTAAGCTAAAATTTCCCTTATTACAACGAGAAAACAAATTAGGGTGATCCATCTGTCTCTCTTGTTTACGTGCGATTAGATAAGGATGAAGTATACGAGTGTAATTTTCCCTCTCATTATTTATTTTGTCTAGCCCTTCTCTACTCTAAGTATAATAACTCTATGATAGTATTACGTATAAACATTGCAGTATGTTGGCTATTATAATTGAAACTATTTTACATCTATTTTAAAATCACTAAAATATCTAAATAAACACCACATTCGTCGTCTTTTTTCCATTTTTTTTTACATACTTAATATTCATAAATATGTATATTTTTGTCTTTTTATAAGTTCTATATACATTCTCCATTTTTGAAATTTTTGCAGATAACTTCTTAACCAATATTACACATCTGCAAACTTTTATATTATTAATAATAAATTTCATTTACTGTTTGAGTTACTGTACTATAATCTGTATTTAGTCAACACTGCAAAATTTTTATTCCCATATATTTATCAGGTTTGCTATATTGTTTGAATATATATACAAAGTGGTACCGACGATAAATAAAATGAATCCACTAATCACTTAAACGTATAAGATAACTTTGGCATAGTTCAATCTTTTTGAATATCGTTTAAAAAAATGTATTTTTGAAGTGAATTATTATAATTTAATTGAGATCTAGCTTCGTTAATAATGGTTAATTGACATGGCGTGACGCGCTTGTTTAAAAAAATAGGAGAAAACAATAGTTTTGACTCCCTCATACCTGTTGTACCATATGACATTTTTAGGCCAAGGTTAGAATGGCGTGTACGGTCATTGATCTATAAAAAGTGTTTATTTTTTTAAAACGTTAAATAATGTCTCTAAAATACTTCACTGCATTAACTGATTCTTTTATTTTAGGTACTGAGGTCTGTATGTCTGATTCTTTTAAGGTACTGAGATGTGTAGGTACCTAAAATTAAAATTAATGTTGTATGGTCGGTACCATCCTGTATAGCGATACAGTATAAAAGAGATATGAACGTCTAATATGCCTAACCCTATTATTTTATCTGCGTGTCTTATAACGTATTGTCATATTCTTGTCAGAACAGCAGGCCTACCATGAATTCTTATTGCGACTCAATTGAAGACGTAAACGACGACCGCGAACCGCTTTTTTTTCGTTCCATGAAGTGTTGATTGCATTGGGGTCGTAATGTTTGAAAAGGATAACGTTATATGAACCATAGATCACTCTGTCTCTTTTACTTACATGTTCTTAGGACGGATTCCGAACGCTCATTCGGCAACGACTTAAAGTGTGCGTCTTTAAGACGTCATGGTATGAAAAATCAAAACAATTCAGTCTTCAATTCGCAATAAGAGTTCATGCCTGGTCATTTTATACAAAGCAACGCTAAATTCAGGGTACAATAAAGTAACGCTATTAAAAAAATGCAATCATCCTTTCAAAATTCATTTTCAACTTTTTTTATCAATTAACTTAGTGATCTATATAATCTGTTATTGTTTCTGTGTGATTACGAAAAATATATCTGGCGGGCCTCTGATGGTGACTGCTCCATGGGACAGTAAGGGCATTTCAATCTGTAACAATGTTATAGAAACTGCATACATAATATTTTACCATAAATATTTGATTCGAATGGATTAAATTCACGATTATTATTTTTTAATATTAACAATGTGAGAATTTACGAAACAAGTATTACCCTTTGCCACTCTAGACCAGATTTTTTTCAAATATTTTTACAACAACAAGAGTTATTATTATCACTAACGGAGTCTATTGTAAATCACAGAAGGAACAATCTAAAAGATGTTCACAGCAATTCTTTTTGATCGAAGAGTTTAAAAGTTGTCACTTTAAACACGACTTTCCAACACTTAAAAAAAAAAAATTAATTAATGATGCATTACAGTAAGTTCGTTTTAAGTACAATAACATAAAAAAAGAATACAAATGAACTAACTAAAAAAGGGCACGGACATAAAGTCTGTGGTAAGTAATGTCACTATTAAAAAAAAAACACTTAAATAAAAGTACCCTGAGAATTCTCGATACAACGAAATCTTAATGCAACGTGTTTCATTATTGAAAATATCTGAACAAAAAAACTAAATTGATATTTTGAATCAAAATTACATATTTTTTTAGAGATTTACGCACTCGAATCTAGATGGCGCTGTACTGAGATGTGCGGCGCTATCGAGTGTCGACGAATGAGTAGACGAACAATACTAGCCTTTACATGTAGTTGGTTATTAAATTTTTAAATGCATAGTAAAACCAAGAAAATACGTGTATAATAGACAAATATTTTCACTACCAAATTATTTGTTAAATAACTGGCTAATAAACTAATAACTTCTAACTGGCTAATAAATGTCTAATAAAAATAACTAATAACTTCGACTGGCCCGTTGGCGCAGTTGGCAGTGACCCTGTCTCCGTGGGTCGCGGGTTCGATTCCCGACGAGAACCAACATTTTCCATTTAGAATTTGTTGGTTCTTCGAGTCTGGGTGTATATATGTATTTAAGTATGTATTTAAAACTATATATGTATATATTTACCAGTTGTCCGTCACCCATAACACAAGTATTAAGTTACTTACTTTGGGGATGGACGACCGTGTGTGTAAATGTCCCATATATTTATTTATTATTTATAATAACGATGAAAAAATAGAGTAATATTAGGTGCATGGCAACACTTACTTCAGACCCATAGCAAGCTTGTTGAGCGCGTCCCTCGAGATAACATGTCCGCACAGGAGCCGCATGGGCGGGTTGTAATCGGACGCCTGCTGCCTCAGGATGGGGCACGCGAACACCGAGTGGTAGCCGCCGTCCTCCTCGCCCAGCTCCACCTGTGGGCATACAGACCAACCATCATGTAGACCAATCACCATGTACACGAATGGTCATATAGACCAATTATAACTAGTATTATATCCACAATCTACTTTAACTTTACCATTACATCTGTTTAAAAATACTATCAAAAAAAGGCTAATTCAGAAAGCCTATTTATTATACTATTGAAGATGACCTGGACGATAAGAATGCGTGGATATAGCTTCTCTTCAACCCTGTACAAGACATTATTAACTATATGTAACTAGTGATAAGAATTATTGTTTGAAAAGAGCAACCGCCGAGTTTCTTGCTGGTTCTTCTCGGTAGGAACAGCTCTCCGAACCAGCAGTAGATGATGACGATTCAAAAGCACTTGTTTACAAGCTTACTTGAATAAAATTATTTTGAATTACACATATACATGCAGTGACTCATGAGGCCGGACCGCATACAGCTGACGGCCGCATAAGGTAGGTTGAAACGCCGAGACGACGGGCCCAGGTCTCGGAGGTTGTTTCATCCGTCTGCACGTTTGCGCGAAACATATAAAGTTGCATATACGAACCTCGAGGGGCAGCTCGTCGTCGGCCCACGCGGCCAGCACGTGCGGGTGCGACATCTTCGCGCGGATGTCGTGAAGTGCGGGCAGCACGCGCGCACCCGCCAGCACCGCGCCCGCCAGCGGCGAGTGCGGCGCCAGCCGGAGCAACGCGCACGCCTCGCGTAGGAACAGTTCGCCGGCCTCCGCGCCTTAACACGGTATTCACTCTTCATACAATTTGGCTTTATTTTAAGGAGATACATCCAAAATAATTTTACTATTTATAGAATTAGGCGTTACTTTGCGAAGATCCATAATACAAAAGTAATAATAAAATTATTTTGCTATAATCCGCGATACAGTAAATAGAAAATATATATAGTGTTTAATGTATAGTGGACTATCCGATTTGCGATTTTGTCGTGGAGTCTATCTCCTGATGATGCTTCGGTTGCGGGGCGAAACGATTGTTGAGTTTGTGATAGTGAACCTGTGTAGTGCTTGTGTATTGTGGTGGAAGTGGTGGAGGTTTGTGCATGTGTTTTTACGAATCCTGCACGTATCGGGTATGAAAATACGGATAGTCCACTATACATTAAACACTATATATATTTTCTATTTACTGTATCGCGGACAATAGCAAAATAATGTTATTATTACTTTTGAATTTTACTATTACTATTGCATTTTTTTTTAATAGCGACATTACTTACCAAAGACTTTATGTCCGTGCCCTTTTTTAATTAGTTCATTTGTATTCTTTTTTTTATGTTATTGTACTTTGTACTTAAAACGAACTGACTCTAATGCATCATTAATTAATTTTTTTTTTGTTTATATTATTTTCCTAATTTTTACGGCCACCTCCATATTTTTGTCTTTTATTGCCATTTTGATGTTTTGGTCCCTTATCTCTGTGGATGGTGCTCTTATTGGCTTAAGGATAAAGTAAGCGATTGCGTCATCGTTGTTATCGGTGTAGTAAATACACTTGACCGTGTGACGCGTTACCGCTACTATGGCATGAGGGACGCTGTTGTGAAGTTTAATGGTTTTGCTTTCTGTACGTACGATCACCACCGTTTCAAATGTAGCTCCTTGTGCTTCGTGTATGGTATACTATATTACTATTGCATTACGGCATTGAGCTGTGATAGCCTAGCGGTGAGACCGTGAGACTCTTACGAGGGGAACACGACTTCAATCCCGGGCAGGCACCGTGTTTTTCTATTAAAACTCATGTGTCTAATTGATAATTGAAATTTATCACACGCTTTTCGGTGAAGGAAAACATCGTGAGGAAACATGCATATCTCTAGAGAATTCTGGAGATATGTGTAACTTACCAATCCGCATTGGAGCAGCGTGGTAGGTCTTAGCTCCAACCCTTCCCTCCAGAAACGGAGAGAGGAGGCCTATTCCCAGCAATGGGATTGTAACAGACTGCTACTTTACATTTTTTACGGCGTTAGCTCAATTAGAACAATATCGCATAAATAGCTTAACACACTTAGGCCACGTGGGGCGTATACGACCCATGTTTAAATTAGCGCATCCAAGGCCGAAGCCAGAATTTTATACAGGGATGGGCGAAAAATCCTAGACTATATTGTTTTAGTAGATTTAGATATTTAATATTAAATATTATTACTTGTTTGTCATTACTATATCAATTAATTAATTAATTTTACTTATTACATTATAGGTACTATGCAAATACATATAATATTGTCACCTTTTACAGTGTACATTAGGTTACTATGTTGTTAGTTGTAAGTTTTCCAGAGTAACAGTTTTCAGTGTAAGGGGGGGCAGCTGCCTCCCCTTGACCGTACCTCGCTACGCCCACGAGCGCATCATAGTTTAAATAAGGGCTTCTAATGGGCTCGAAATTAGACGGCCAGTTTCTATACATAAAGGCTCATTTTCACTGGTCGATAACTCGGTAGTCATACCGCATACGGGAAGTCGCCGAATACGGAATCAGGTCATCATCAAATCATCAGGTGGTATAAAGCAAACGGGGTGCGGTGATACAACTTACGAATGGTCTTAGACGCGGAATGACACTGCGCGGGAGCAAAATGGCTGATCGTTTCACCGATTTCCAAATGCTTAAACTCCACATAATATAAATTGTTGATCCAAAAACAGGCACGTCTATTTAGCACCTCTTTAAAAAATACTACATATAAGAAAAACAAATAGGAATAGAATGAACGCAGGATGGATGAAGTGGCGACAGGTCTCAGGCACAATATGTGACCCCCGAATGCCCCCTAAACTAAAGGGAAAAATTTATACATCGGTCATAAGACCTGTCATAATGTATGGATCAGAATGTTGGGCAATGAAAAAGATGGATGAAAGAAGAGTACATGCAAATGAGATGAGGATGTTAAGGTGGATGTGTGGTGTGACAAGACTTGATAAAATAAGAAATGAGTATATAAGGGGAAGTCTGAAAGTTGCGCCCATTATAGAAAAGATGAGAGGTGCAAGATTGGGATGGTATGGACATGTAATGAGGAGGGATGAAAATCATGTGATCAAACGAGTGTTGAGTATGAATGTGGATGGATATGTGATTAGAGGAAGGCCTAAAAAGAGATGGTTGGACTGTGTGAAGTATGACATGCATATAAAAGGAGTAGCGCCACAGTTGACGAATGATAGAAGAGAATGGAAGAGAAAAACATGTTGTACCGACCCCACTTAGAGTGGGATAAGAGTAGGAGAAAGAAAGATATAAGAAAAACAAAAATCCAGCAATCTCATCGACTAATGAAAACGGTTACCTCATGCGGGCCCTATGGCATGCTCGAACTTAAATCTTCCGTACGCCGTGTTCGGGCTCCATCAGCTAGTGAAAATGGTTTCCGCATACGGTCCCTACGGCATGCGTGAACTAAAATTTCTCGCACGTCGAATGCGGGCTCTAACGACCAATGAAAATAAGCCTTAAAGCAGGTAACACGAGTAATATCTCACCGAGAGCCCTGAGGTCCAGCAGGTGTGCGTACTCCTGGGGCGGGGGCGCCGGCGGCGCGGCCTGCGTGCACCACACCAGCACGCCCATGGCCGCCCGCAGCGCGCGCTCGTGCCGCGACACGTGCGGCGCGAGGTGCGCGCGCGCGTACGCAATGGCCGCCGACACGCCCTGCTCGAGGGCCAACTGCGACAGCATTACACCAATTAAGAATTCATTTTAAGTTTATGTTAAGTTATGATTTATAGAAGCAGGCGTTACTTTGCATTCCATATTAGTTAGTTCTGTTATATTGCTTGTAATATGAATTCCATATTACAAGCAATATAACAGAACTAACTACTTTGCTATAATCCGCACGGGTTAAGTGAATGCATGCAAAGCCAATGTGTATGAAGCAGGCAAAATCTACGCACCTTATACATGCAGGACAAGCCAGTTAATATATAAAATAGAGCCAGTTCGTGACCACAGTGGATGCAATTCTGCCAAACCTTATACAAAGGTAACTCGATTTTATCGGGACTTGACCCATATTTTATATATTAATATATAAACAAGAGATCACAAAAAGCTTGATATCCTTGTGTCGCGACTCAGCAGAGTTAGTAATTCATTCGTTGTGACGAGTGAAAAGTGCTTGAAAGAGCTTATTTGAATAAAAATTATGTTGATTTTATTTGAAAAAATTCTCCTATCACTTTATTTCTTTATTGGACATACGTATTGTAAGAAAAGAGAAAGGAAAAATAATCACATGTACACGCCTGGACCTATAGGTAAACGGAATGTTTTTTTAATTGACTAATGTTGTTAGCGCTAATGACAGCGTCACCGGAAGGAAATACAAAGTTCGCTTCGATGTCGCGGCGAATGCTTGTACTGCGTATCATGTGGTACTGCGATTGCACCCGCAAACTCTAGTTATTTATAAAAGTACTTTTATAGCGTGGTTCAAATCGATATAGCGCCATCTAGCATTGTCTACCAAAAACGGCGCCTACAGAGCAATTTTAGGATAAATAGTACCTTCATCATCTCAGCCATGTGGTATCCGGCTGCATAGAATAGACCACCCTCCTTCCTTACCGAGGGTCGTAAGAGGCGACTAAGGTAAATGCCGTGTGGTATCCGGCTGCATAGGATAGACCACCCTCAATTCTTACCGAGGTGTCGTAAGAGGCGACTAAGGTAAATTCCGTGTGGTATCCGGCTGCATAGAATAGACCACCCTCCTTCCTTACCGAGGTGTCGTAAGAGGCGACTAAGGTAAATGCCGTGTGGTATCCGGCTGCATAGAATAGACCACCCTCATTTCTTACCGAGGTGTCGTAAAAGGCGACTAAGGTAAGTTGATGTCAGGCAGGCGGGTCGTAGAATACGTAGCCAAATATGACAATATGTTTGTAACATGTTGTGCCGACCCCACTTAGAGAAGGTTCAGGGCAGGAGAAGTACCTTCATCATCTGCATCCGGTGCAGAGTGAACAGTAGCGGGGAGTGCGTGAGGTCGTGCTCCCTTGCCGCGGCCCAGGCCAGCGCGGGAGCGGGGTCCGCGGCGGCAAGTGCGGCCGCGCAGCGCTGCAACTGCGCGAACGTGCTGCCGCGTTCCGACACACCCACTCTAGCCTCGCCCACCAGTGAGTCCCCTACATCCTCTAGGTCCTAAATGTAAAATAATTCAAAAGTAATAATAAAATTATTTTGCTATGATCCGCTATACTACTGTTGTTTTGTATAAATTGACGCGCGCCAAGCGGCGCGACCGGTCGGATCAACGACCTTTGTGCATTCTATCGTTGACGCGAGCGCCGATAGTTAGTAACGTTTTGGATTACGATAAGACAGGACGCGCGCGCACCTGTATACGACCTTATTGTAGAACGCACACGCGTAATTATGAGTTTTGGTAGTGCCACGACCGTATTGACTTTTGATATTGATATAAGTATTTAGTGACACGTTTTAACCAGTAAAACGTGTGAGAAGACGCGACCGTCCGCGGTTTTAGTACGCGCTGGGGTTACTGTTCCCCAATATAGGGACGATTCATTAACGTGTGACCTTACGAAGGTTGTGTGCACACCGCGTGTTATTTGTGTTATTTAACCGCGTTGGTGAAGTGTATACTCCGGGAGAAATGGAAGACTGCTGAGGCGAGCCAACGGGTTCGGGAATCGGCCAAGTACATACAAGCGCATACACACACGTACACATATACACGCAGTGATTCATGAGGCCGGAGTGCATACAGCTGACTGAGCTTATTTATTTATGTACCAACAGTTACTACATACAAATTAAATAGAAAAACATTGTATACAATGGCAAGCTTATCGCTATTAGCGATCTCTTCCAGCAGCCCTCAGAGTATTGGGAAAGGTAATGAATTGTGGTATAGGTACAAGTAATGTTAAGCATTATAGACATTATATATATCTATATATATATACTACACATATAAGCAACATAACAATATTACATACTAATACATAAATAAAATTTTTATTAATTTATAAGAGAAAAATAGTATGTTTTCAGTTTCATTTTTAACGAGTTTACAGAGGTTATATCTTTTGAAATGCTATCGGGAAGGGAGTTCCATAGACGAGACGCAGCGACTGTGAACGATTTCCTGTAGAAAATCGTGTTATAAAAGGGAATGGCCAGCGATTTCTTTAACTTGCACGATCGACTTGGTCTAGTGCTAGGCGGAGAATGGGAAAACCGTTCTTGCAAATAGATAGGAGATGTATCATTTAATATTTTAAAAAGAACGGTTAATATATGAACATTCCGGCGAGAGCGAATAGGAAGCCACCTTAATTGACGACGAAAATCTGCAACATGATCAAACTTGCGCAGACAGATAATCAGGTTGTCGAATCATCAGAGACAGGAGTAGTAAGAAACCCAGCTCAGTTGAGGATTCACCCGCATCGGAAAGTGTTGCGGCCCTTACCTAAAGTAAATTATAAACAGTTTTTTGTATGGACTTTTAATCATCTTTATTGTCATTTTAATCATCTTTATTATCAGTATTTATTTATTACTTTGTACCTTTTACACATCCTATCCTATCCTATCCCACTAATCCTACATAAATAAATGCGATAATTTGTAAGTATGCATGTTTGATTCTCTTCCACTGCAAACCCGCTAAACCAACATAGATGAAACTAACATTTAAGTATTTAGTGGATCAATTTAATGTCGTATTTTTGGTGCCACTCTATTTAAGCTTGTACTGTGTGATATGCTTTAAGTATTAGCATGTTCTTAACACTATATAGGCATGTTTAATTATACCAAAGTGCAAGTATAAAAAACCTTTTTACCTGTCTGTACAAATGCTGTGCAATAGCCTGCTCCATTATGGGTCTGTTTGTGTCAGAGCAGAAGGACTCAGCTTTTGGAGCCACAGTAGCATAGTCCACAATGAAATGCCTGTCAATTGATTTACCAACTCGTGATACTGTTGCATGTAGCTCCCGATGATCTAGAAATTTAAATTCGTTTGTACAATTTAATAGATGGGAGAGGTACTAATACCTACTAATTTTACATTGAAAGGATGTTTCTGAAGACTGAATTATGAAAGTACCAACATATTTCATTAAAAAGGCAATGGTAAAATATGTTGATTTTTAATATTACTGCTTTTATTTTTTATTATTTCCCTCACATTTTATTTGTTTAAGTAGAATATTATTTTGTAATGTATAACTCTTTTTTCTATTTTTTTTTTTATAGTGAGCACAAGTTTATTTAGCTTATTTTATTTTACACACCTAGGTTAGACTTTAAGTAGGATATATAGTATACATAGAGAACTGTAATTTACAAATGTATACTATTATTAATTAATTAAACCAAATTGTATATGAACAGTATTCCTTATAAATAAACAGTATAAATGCTTACCAACTAATAAAAATACACAAATGCTGGTTTTTTTATCAGGTCAATACAGCAATCACCAAGATGAAATTGTACCAGATCTATAAGTAGACATCTATCCATTGGAATAAATAAATAAAAGAATCCAGTCATCGTAACTTTTAAAATTATAATATCTAAATTATGTAACCTTATTACCTGTGGATAATTGGAACACTGACTGCTTCACTGATGATGCCAAGTCATTTACAATATTAACTTGACTTTGTGACAATGGAGTGTCTGGAAGTTCTGAAATAATTAATAAAAATAAAGTTAGCACTAAAGTAGAAAGATTTTATTTTGAATAACTTTTCAACATAAGTTAGAATATACTTAGACACTTACAAAGTAAAAAATACTTGGAAAAAATGAATGTTTATTTGTTTTATAAAGATATGTTAATCATTAATTATCCAAATGACCTCATACACTATATGGATGAATTTTCTTTGAATAATAAATACAGAAGTCAACAACCATATATTACTAAATATAGCTTAAAATTTAGTTTTAAGATGCATTGATGAAAGGTTATATTTAAATTTACAAAAACAAATATTTGTAAATAAATTTATTTTCATTCAAGAATTAGACCTTTTCAAGGCCATATATCTAAATCTATTTTATCTGTCTTTCTCATTTAAAATAACATGAGAGTTAGAACAACACTTTACATATTAGCATTCATGATTTTAGAGAGACATAAAAATTTCAAAAACACCCAAGGACTTTAAATAAATTAAAAATAGATCTTCATAACATGTAAGGCTATATTAATATCAGAAGCATATTGACTTTTTTTTTGTCAAGAGAGCCTAGAACCGTATGTCTTAAGTTCAATTAAATCATTATGGGGACCCTTATGATAAAAAAAAATGTATTAGATAAAAAGTAAACAAAAATAATTTAAAAAATTATGATTCATTTTTTAATGAATTAAAAGAATAATTATATAACTCTTGTTCAAGGTTTAGAGTAAAAATGTAATAAAACGGCATATAAATTAGAATAATTTAAGATTATAGAAGATATTTCAAACACCAGTGTGAAAGGGCAAGATATGTATATAATTGCAAATTGCCATTCAAATAGATGTATTATATAGTAAAAAATTACTCACGGTTAGCTAACTCTTTCCTTAATTCTTCGACCTGCTTTATTACATCCTCTAAAATTTTGTTTGTATGGTCATTAAGTGCAGTGAATTTTGATGTAGCTTTGTCCAAGTCTTGTTCGACTGCCATACAAGAATCCATTGTTTTAAGTTGATATTTATGTCCCTAAATTTTGTCTTGAATAGCTTTAGTAAGAATTTTTACGAGGACACTTTAGAAAAATATTGTGATTCAATAAAATTATACTCCTGTCTAAAATTATTAATACACAAAATATATCTTCAAATATTTCCTTTGTATAAAATTTTGTTTTCAATCTGTTACAAAGTATATCTTGTTTTCTCTATGTTATTACTCTAAGTCTTTAGTCTAGTTTGTAGTCTATGCTATTACTCAACAAAATCCTTGACGAAAGACAAATAGCAAGAAAAAATTCACATTTCTCTGTGATTTGGTATATCAATAATAAAACAAAGTTCCCAAAAGCTGTATCTAAATGTAAACTTTAACTTAAGATTTTTTTTGGAGCAATTTCTTCGGATGGCTTAGTTTAATAAACTCTTTAATTATATTCAATTAAAAAATTTCAATTAAGAATTTATTATAGGGACTGTTTTCTCCTGTCAGTATCAACCCTGCAGGCATTCATTTTTTTCGTTTAGGTGTTCTTAGGTAGGTATTTTCCTTTTATTCCTTTTTGGGTGAAATTATATTTTTAAATCAGAATAGAATAAAGGGATTTACGCGGGATGACATATTGATTTCCACACGGGCGATGTCATAGGCAAATCTAGCATATTTATAATGCATAATATATTGATATAATTCAATTATTTCTTAAAATTTTCAACTTATATCAGTAAGTTCCTATATTTTTCTCTATAGCTGTGTGATAATCACACTGTAACCCCTCGTAAGCACGGGCGTAAAAATTACGTTGCGTTAAAATTCCACAATAGGCGTTATAAGAAGTTTCGTATGGTATATTCAGCTTAACGCCCTCGCCCTAACGACTAAAATGGAACACTGCACGATAAAAATAAGTCGCGACATAAATACGCTGTCGTGTGAACAGATACCTGGATACCCATTTGTTTCAATTATGCGTAATTTTTACAAATTTACGCGCAATAAAAATCATCCCGTGCGAACAAGGGGTGATTCAGATTTTCAACCATAGACTACTTTCAACTTTTTAGAGCTAATGGGTATTCAAGTTCTGCGATTTGATTGATTGTTCCTTTTATTTATGGTTACTTTTATATAGTCTTGTCTATACACTTTTATGTCTGTGGACTTATTGCACAATTTGTAGAGGTGATAGCTGATGTTCGCCTAGGTTATATTGCTTGTTTAAACTATTTTTAAGTTATTAAAAGTGGTTGAAAACAAAAATAATGGCACAGAGTAAGTTAAATGATATGGCAGGAAAATTTGCGAAGGGTGGACCGCCTGGTCTCAGTATCGGCTTGAAGGTGGCTGCCGTTGTCGGCGCAGCGGCTTATGGAGTTTCACAATCCCTATTTACAGTTGAGGGTGGTCATCGTGCTATAATGTTCAATAGAATTGGCGGGATACAACAACATGTCATGACAGAAGGTCTCCATTTTCGAGTTCCTTGGTTTCAATATCCAATTATATATGATATTAGATCACGACCTCGCAAAATTTCTTCCCCGACCGGTTCCAAAGATTTACAAATGGTAAATATTTCATTGAGAGTTTTGTCTCGCCCTGATGCAAGCAGCCTGCCTACTATGTATAGACAACTAGGTACCGACTATGATGAAAAAGTTTTGCCTTCTATCTGTAATGAAGTCTTAAAGTCGGTTGTTGCTAAATTTAACGCTTCTCAGCTTATTACTCAACGACAACAGGTATCATTGTTGATTAGAAGAGAGCTAGTAGAAAGGGCAGCTGACTTCAATATCATTTTGGATGATGTATCACTCACAGAACTGAGTTTTGGCAAAGAGTATACTGCAGCAGTAGAAGCTAAACAAGTGGCACAGCAAGAGGCTCAGCGTGCTGCTTTCGTTGTTGAAAGAGCTAAACAGGAACGCCAACAAAAAATTGTCCAGGCTGAAGGAGAAGCAGAAGCTGCAGAAATGTTGGGAAAAGCAATGGGTATGAATCCAGGTTATTTAAAATTACGTAAAATTCGTGCAGCTCAAAGTATTTCAAGAATGATTGCACAGTCACAAAATAGAGTGTTCCTACCAGGTAACAGTTTGATGATTAATCTACAAGATCCATCCTTTGATGACTTGTCTGAGAAGCTGACGAAAAAGAAGTAACATAAGGCTGAGAAAGAGTATGCCATAAGCCTGGAGCCTGCAAGTACTCTTTCTGACAAAGAAACTGCAGTAATAATTACTGGTGCTGCTTCAGTTGCTATTTAACTTTTTTTTCAGTCTTTCAAGCATTTTAAAACTTGTATAAGGAAAATGACTGTTGCATTTCAAAGTTATATAGTTGTAGGATTAGTGTGTATTAAAATCAGTTGATGCAATAAAAATAAAAATGATGATTATTTGTTTTTTTTAATATATCTATAGTTTTAAATAAGTTCAATATTTCTTAAAAATTAAGAAATTCCATCCATATAAATATTGAGTTTTATTTAATTTATAAGCTCTCCCATTTTTTACTGGTCTTATTTGTTATATTCAAATTCAACACTTGAACAGGGTTAGTAGCAAGAAGTATTTTGCAGCAAATATTGGGTATTGTATAAATGTTATACATCTAGGAATCTATGGTTTTTTTTAATATCTTTTTCTCAGTAGTCTTGCATATCCTCAAAATTAGATATAAATGGTACATGATCAGTATTTAGACTCACCAAATAAGGTAAAAACTGCACCATTGATAAATACTTATCAACCTGTCTAAGGTTTCATTTTATATTAATAGAATATTTTTATCACACAATAATTACAATTAAAAATATTAATTCATTTGATTGTAAATAAAATGTCAGAAAGAATCAATATTTTTTTTATAAGCTTTGTGATAATAGTATCCCATGACTAACAATCTATAATATAAATAAGTAGAGGGAAAGTTCCAAAGGTAACTGATAATGATGCTGTAGAAGGAAATAACCATACTATTACTAATGTAAAAGTTTATCCGTCTGTTTTACTACCTGTGTTACACCTAGTTCACAAACACACTGTTTTAGTTAGGTGCAGTTCAACTTAATGACTGAGCTTAATATAATGATAAAAAATTCCTGTTTTTTCATCAGGAATAGAAAAACAAACACAGTACATAAATGAGAGTATATTAACATTAAAGTTGATCAATGAGTGTATTTAAGTTTAGTATTAAAACAAAATCATATAAACCAAACAATTTAATATACAGTAAGATAAGTACTAAACTAAATAATCATATTTCAAATTTACTTCTTTAGAGCAGACGGCTGTGGAAGTCTATATTTGGACATCTCAATTTCAGCTTCAAAGTAGCTCATGTTGTCGTAACAAAAGTATTCAGGCACCTTGTAAGGACCCGATTTATTTGGATCAACACCCGGACCTAACGGCTCTGTAGCAGAATGTACAACTGCACTGCTGAGACCTGGAACGCTGACTGTTACAGGCGCTGATGGTGTTGGCACAGATGATGAAGTACTCTGATTTTGTCCAGTTCCCTCACAGTAAAATCTTATCAAGGGTCTTAATATATTGCTCCGCAAAGGTCGTGAGATCATTTTTAGTTTTTAAGGTTTAAAATTTATTACACAACAAAAAGTATATGATAAATGCCCAAAAATATTATTCATAGACTACTAATAGTAATAACATACTATTCGTCTGTGAAAGGTATTTCAATGTCACTCTAGAAAAGTTGTCAAAGTCAAAGACTACAGTGTACATCATAGAATACTAATATAGTGTACATACTGAAAAAGTACTGGTCAAAGCCAGTGTATCTCTAGTCTGTGGTATAATATCGAAATGTTTAAGTTATCGCTATACTATAGTTTAAATTTTGACGAATACGTGATGATGATTATATCGGGCTAAATACTATCAATTCGTAGGGTTGAATCGTCAGATAGCATGACAAATACCACTTGTCTTAAATTCTCTCAAAAGACAGCTTGTGCAGGATATACAGAAGCAGAAGAAGTCAATCGCAAGGTGTTTTAAGGATGCTTAGAGTACGGCTCCAAGCATTCTTTAAATTCATTTTCGAGTAAGTTTGACGTGGCATTGCGTACGTTGGTTAAAATGCCCTACAACAGTCCAATAACTGAACTCGAATAACTGATTCGGTGGTTATTTCTGCGTCTTTCTTATGCTCAATATTCTATATTTGGGGATTCACTATAAATTACAGCTGCTATTGGGATTCCAATATCGAATAGCCTCACAATATCTCCATTATCAGAAGCGAAGTATAGAAGAGTTACTTGCAATTGGAAACATTCTATATGGATTTATGATCCTAATGGAGACGCTAGTTTCAAATTTATTACCTGTTATAAATAATGAGTATTTAAATCAGGTAAAATGAATAAATATAATAGAAGCAGTATATCACTCCCATCGATAACTCAGTAAAGTTCACCACGTACAGATCAGCACAATTATTTATTATAATTTAGTTATATGTCTAAATGCACCTAATATGTAAAGTATAAAGTGCATTTTAATTTTGTGTCCATGAAAATAAAACTATATTATATTTTATTTATATAACTAGCCAAAAGTAACTATTAAAAAAGCTAAGAAATTTTTGTGAATGAAAAGAAATATCAAAATATTTTTAATCAAAGTAAATATAATTTCTCTTCGCGCTTCATTTCATATTCTATAGTGCAATAACATGGCAATAAATGTCTGCAAAAAAGATTTGATTCCATCTCTGTCTGTTTTATTAAATCTCGCTTTCGCACGATGTATGAAGTTGTCTATGGATCTTTTTCACGACTGTTTTGGATAGTTTATCTACCTTGCATTTTCGCCGATTTTTTGGAATAAGAGTGAAAAATGTGTATGATTTAAGTTTTATCGGTTACTTTAAAGTGCAATTATGTGTTCTGATTGTAGTTAAGTGTCATGCATTGAAAACAAAACCGTAAAACACAAGATCAGCCATTTACATGAAAGGTAAGTACAAAAAATTGTACCTCAATATTTTTTGTTTTGATTTATAAGTACAGTTTCATCTTTTTGATTAAGTTATTCAGCAGAATATTGGGTTAATTGTCTAAGCTTATCGTAAGTTTATGTTATTAGACATTTTCATGAATTTATGCACGTATTGTTGCATATAATATTGTTCTTATGTATATCGTTGCCGCTATTTTGCGATATATTTATATAGCTATCCGTATAAACCGGCCAAGTTTAGGAGAGTTGTGAAACACACGTTCCTATTTACGCAGACTGTATCAGAAGACTACGTTCTCCTGTATACTTAATGCTTTTTGAGCTTTTTCGCCATTAAGTGACTGTTATATTAATTATAAAGTGTTAATCAATAATAGTTTCATAATTTCGATGCTTTAATTTTCAATATTAGATTTAATTAAATATTTAAATTTGTGGCCAAAAGAGGTTGTGTCAATAGCTTTCATTATTTAAAGATCAATTTTTACTCTGTGGTTTTATTTCTATTTTTTAGAGTAGCTACCAATAGCGGGAACATTTTTCTATATTTTCTAATTTTTAATGCTTGTTTATTGATATGAGTCTTCTATATAACGAATTTCTATAGCAGCTTGGTGATTTCTCACTAGATACGTTTATTAGAATGTGATTAAATATTAATACTAAATTGATGAAATGGCGGATGCGGTGCCAGTCTCTGATGTTCTGTGCGAGGCTATGGAATATTTATTAAAATTAGGTTCCAATTTAAAAGTTCGTTCAGAAAGCCTTAAAGAGAAAAGAATACGCAAAGATAAGTTACGAAATACACATGCAGTACAAAAAGCCGCGAATAAAGTTCTTTTGATATGTGAATTGGCGAAAAAATCGCTAGAGAACGTCGAAACCGGTGTTACAAAAGTATTAAAACAAATCGATCTTACAAATGATCTATCTAATAGCGATGCCGGGAATTCAAGTTATAAATCTTTTAAGGTCGACAAACATAATGGTGACGATTATATTGTGTATAAGTCGCGTAGACTGAAAATTCGCAGAAAAGTTGATATCAAACATTTCACATCTGTAAAAGTATATGCTAAGCCAATGACTATTTCGATGCAAAATAAGTATCCAGTGTATCTTGATTGTAAACTGTATCGTTTAAGAAATAAAGGGGAATACTCTAAAATTGATGAAATACCAAAGTTAGTCGAGAATCTGAGTGAAAATCAAGATAATAGCATTGCAATTATGAACAAAATAACATCTCAAGATGAAGAAACAGAACAAGAAATGTGTCATATTAGATTATCTGAAAATGAACAAATGGAAAATGATGTAGATAATGAGAAACCATCTCTAAGTAGTCAAACTTTGTCTAAACCATCAAGTCTGTTATGTAACAGTGAATATGACATTTCTCTCAATGAATTATCACATAGAAAATGGAAAAGGTCTAGAACAGAAGAGCCTGACAAGATATCTTTTCCGCAGGAAAAAGAGGAAAGTGAATTATTAAAAAGGGACAGTGAAAACTCTAAAATATCTCCAATCAAAGATAATGACAAAATACAAGAATCACAAGGAATTTCTGAAATGTCTGAGTGCAAAGGTAATTTGAATTCTACAGGTGACATCAATGGTAGGGATATAAAAGATACCTCAATAAGTGAGGGTATACAAAAATTTCAAGAAGCAGAATGTAGTAATGAAAACACAAACAACACTAAATTCACAAAAAATAATGAATCTTACAAGCATAGAGGTAAATCTGCTAGATCTAACCCAAAACTTGAGAAAAATAAAAAGTTTAGACATATTAAAATAATAAATGATAGCTCTGAGAGTGATGAAAACAGTCAACATTCAAAGAAAAATACAAACAGAGGTGCAGACTTAGACAGATCTGACAGTAAAAACATGTCAGAGAGTGAACATGTTGATAAAGACAAGAACGAACCTTTGAATGTAAAATATGATGATGTAGAAATGAGTACAAAAATTGTGGTAGATAGAGATTGTGAATTAAAAACTGCCAGTTTAGAAAATTGTATTGAAAAAAGTAAAGAGGACGATTCAGATACTGATAGTACTAGTGAAAACGTTCAAAAAATCACTAGCAATGCAGACACATTAAATGATAACATTTCAAAACCAAATTTAGAAAATGAAAACAGCCAAGGTTCAAATACAGGAACAAGACCATTTCTGAGGTGTATTAGTATTGATAAATTAATGAAACCAGATGTAGTTAACACTAAGACAAAACTTCATACAACAAATAAAACTAAAAATATAGAATCTGAGAAATCTCCAGTTCCTAAAACACAAAAAGGTGAAAAAAGAAATCCTAATGAGAAATCAAGAAATTCAGATGTGTCAATTAAGAAATATGAAAATGTATATTGGATGCTGAAAAGAAAAGAGGTTAAACAATTCAAGCCCAAAAAATTCAATATTGCTTTAAAGAGATTACCAGAATCATTGGAAAAACTGGCACAAGTTCATAATCTAAAAAGAATTACTGAAAACGGTTCAGTTATTTTTGAAGTTAAATTTGTTAAAGAAAGTGAGTCTCTATTTGTCCCAAATTCTGAGAAAGAACATTCCAATTTGAGTGGCACATCAATTGATATAAATTCAGCTAAAAATGCATTGCTTGATGATTCAGATTCTGATAAAAGCAGAAATGTAGAAACTGCAAATGAAATGATAAATAGTGCACTCAATGAGTCCTGTTCAGAAAAAGAAGGGAACATTGAAGGTGATGAAGAAAATACAACAAAAGTTGTAAATGAAAAACATGATAATGATCAAGATAATACAGCAGGCGAATCTGTAAATAATGATGCAAAAGATGAGAAAAATGGCAAATTGAAATCATCTTTACCATGTGATTCTACAGATATCTATAGAACACCAAAGAAAAAATCAAAAAATGATATCAGCACACCACCTAGCAAGAGAAAACATATAATGGAAAGTATGCATGCTAAAAGGATGTTGTTGACTTATTCTTCAAGTTCTGACACTGAAGATGAGCAACTCCGTAATGCATTAAAAGAAATTAGAGATTCCTTACTAAAAGAAATATCAACGGATGAAGAGAAAGAGAAGAATAAAAATGAGGAAGCAGAATCAGAATCAGATGGTGACTCTATCGATATTACAAAGAAAAAACGTTCATCAGAATCAGGAAGAGATTCAAAGAAGAGAAATATAAAGAAGTCCGAAAGCAGTTCTGAAAAGGTTAGAAGAGAGTGAATATTATTATTACTTGTACACTAGTGACATATGATGATAATTTTAACATTATCTTTATCAAAATTCATCATATATGTAAATTGTTTCTTACTATACTTTTGTGTATGTAAATTGGATTGTGAAACAATATTGTAAATACCAACAATGTTTATAGTACATATAAAGACAGTTAACTTCCAACTGTATTTAGATTTTCGTAAATTTGTTAGTTAGTATTATTAACATTAAATATTAAGTACATGTTTGGGCTTTCATTTAAAAACGAACATCTAATAATTAAAAAAAATGATTATTAGTATTGGGTAGGTAAAATATAAAATCTTAACATGCATTCAAACAGAAGTTACAATTATTACAGATGGGGCACTCTATAAATAATACTCGTGGTAGCAGCAGCCAAAACTCAGATACTCAAGAGTCCCATGACAAAGACATTGATGGGTAAATATTTTGTGAATAGGGCATAATAGTTTTATGTGTGGTTGTACTAAATAAATATATTTGATTAATAATTGAAAATCCAAATGTGTATGAGATTTGAGATTATGAGATTCCATATTTGATTTGTTAAAATAGCTCATAATGACAACTGGCATGGTGTAAAAAGGCTACTACTACCATTTTTTTATTTACAGCAATGTTGGTGTTGGGTACATCAGTGTTTCAATGCATGTAAAGTTCGGGTGTAATGTCTAGTGTGATAAGGAACTGTATATATCATGTCAGCAGTTATCAAATAAAAATATCAGCTTCACAAACTAATAATCTTTAAAAACCTCATACCTGATACATGCAGGAGTCGTAAAAACACATGCACAAACCTCCACCGCTGCCACCACAATACACAAGCACTACACAAGCGCAACCGAAGCATCATCGGGAGCTAGACTGTCTATCTCCTGATGATGCTTCGGTTGCGCTTGTGTAGTGCTTGTGTATTGTGGTGTCAGTGGTGGAGGTTTGTGCATGTGTTTTTACGAATCATGCATGTATCGGGTATGAAAAACTGAAAGTCCACTATACATTTAGTACTAAATATATTCTCTATTTACTGTATCGCGGATTATAGCAAAAAAAAAATTATTATTATTTTTGTATTATGGATCCCCGCAAAGTAACGCTTAATTCTATAAATTACTTTAAAAACTTGTCTCTGACTTTTTGTAGTGTATTTTTTTCATACCTGGTTCACATAATAGTTTACAATCATCCAATTATTAATTATAATATATTCGCTGTCCGGTTATGGGATGCTGTTGCTCAGTCTGATTTCGAATTACCCTTGATACAGAAACAAAAAATGCTCCTCATCTAAATAAGACTAATATTTTGACAGACACTTAATTTGCATATAATTTCTTTCTTTAGGATTCATAATATAGTTTTATAGTTAGTGTTTGATTTATATTAAGACTACAAAAACTTGTTCAAAGGAAATATTTATGCAAAAGTAATAATAAATATAAATATATAATAATTATTTTGCTATAATCCGCGATACATAGCAAAATACTTTCTATTATTACTTTTGTATTATGGATCTCCGCAAAGTAACTAATTCTATAAATGAAATATTTATGATTTTCCATCTTTTTTTACAATCTAATTATTTTGTAAATGCTTCCCCCCATCCAAAGAAAAAAGTTACATGTATTACATTTGGATGGGGTGCGACTTGTTCCCTTTTTGTAGCGAATAGGTTATGGTAGTTATCTTATTCTCGCGATATATATATGCATAATGCAACAATAAATAAATTGTATTTTAAAAGTTGTCTCTTTTCTCCTGATAATATAAGCCTACCTTCATATTCTGCTGATGCTGAGATAAGGGTTTCTATCTGCCACGTATGTGAATATTTTTTTTGTATTGTCCTTTAAATAATGTACATTATACTCACAGAGGCGGTCTCTGTGAGTGTAGCGGCTGCTATGCAAGAACAGTATGATAACACTGCATGATGCAACCACTTTTCTTGACACGTTTCCGACTTCGAAGTTCCCCAGTTCGATAGCAGAAAGCACGGGGACAAATTCCTAAAAATAATTTATAAAAGTCAGTACTCATAGACAATTATGTATCTTTTTTGTTATTTTGATATATATACAATTTCTTACATACCTACTAATATTATAAATTGCAAAAAAATGTCTGTCTGTTACGCTTTCACAGCTAATCCGCTGGACCAATATAAAATAAATAATATATTAAAATTTTGCATAATTGTAGATTAAATCATTACATTATAATCATTCCTTTTTTTTCCAAAATTTTTCGTCTGCCCTTATCCCACTCTTAAGTGGATCGGAACAACAGGTTTTAAAATTATATTGTGAGACGTTTTGGCTAGTTATTTTACGGCCGGCCGCCGAGCTGTCGACTTACCTTAGTCGCCTTTTACGACACCTCGGCAAGAAATGAGAGAGATTTATTCTACTCAGCCCGTGTAGCATATAGCGAAAAAAAATTCCCGTTTTCCTTTCGGAAACGAAAAAACACATTGTGTCATTCAGGTTATTTAAACGATTAAATAAATGAATAAAAAGAACTTTATTCAACAACAACAACATGATTATTTTAAAGAATTTGTTATATTTTATATAACAACGTACCTATGCTGAAGAAAAGGTCGTAGACTCAGCTAAGAAGCTGTTTTTAAGTCCACGCCTTAGGTTTAATTAAATTGGCAAGAAGTAGCGGCTATTATTAGTAGCTTTACGTATACGAAGTTCATAAGTGCCTGCCATGGTTTGAACCCGAGACTTGGCTGTAAACGTTCAGCCATCATATCTAAAGCACTGTCCGTTTATTTTTTTTATTTTTTTTATTTATTAGACAAATCTTAAATGGTATTCCAATGTTAAATACGGCATAGCATAAACTTATAACTAGTATTGTTTACAGACTAACAAACTTGAGTTCGCTCGTCAAGAAGCATCGGCGACGCGGCTCGACGTCAACCGACCGCACCCAGAGCAGTTCCAGGACGCAGGGGAAGATGTCCAAGGTGCCGCAGATCAGTGAGGAGGGCTTCCTGAAAGCTGAGGATAGTTCTGAGGTGGCATCGTTAGCTGATAGCGATGTCGGGGAAGGTAATGATTCAATACTAATATTATAAAAGAAATACGTGTGCGGCTTCGCCCGCGTAAAATTCAGTGTTTAGCATGTTATAGTCGCTCGAGTCTCGGCATGAGGCTGGCTCTCTGATACTACACCGCATTTTATACCTATTCCCCCCTCTAAACTACCATCGACACCGGTTTGTTATTACACCCACTAAAAATTGTTGTAAAAGGACCTCTTCAGCTCAATTTACATGAAACCTACCTTTTAGTAAAAACCGTACAAAAATCCTTTCAGTAGATTTTGAGAAAATCGATTACATACAGACTTTGGGGACTTTATTTTATAATAAATATAATAATAATAATAAGTATAATATTAAATAATAATAAAATAATAATAATAAGTAAAATAAGTGAAAGGCAGGAATTTCTTATACTTATAAAACAAAGTATCCAAAAGTTGCCTGTCTGTATGTAATCGATTTTTTCAAAAACTACAAAACGGTTTTTTGTACTAAATGATAGTGAAATTCTTCCGGAAGGTTTAGTATATTACCGTTTTATGTAAATTGTGTTGAAGAGGTAGCGCGGCTGTAAATGAATTTTTCTGCTGGGAGCGTTACTCGCGACGCCGCGTAAACCAGCAGAGATACACTTATAAATGTACTAGAGAATTGTAGATCTACAAAAAGGTCCGCGATAGTATGTCTCTATCTCTTATGGTTAACTTACCATAACTAGTTAATGTATAGATACCGGCTATACTCTCGTCTAATTTTATCCGATTAGCCCGACTAGTTTCGAGCATCCGGGGCACTTATTCGGGCGGGGAACTCCCGCCTAAGTTCCCGCCGCGATAACTTCGTGTGAAGAGCTCATGAATAAGCGCCCTGGATGGGCTCGAAACTAGTCGGGCTAATCCGATAAAATTAGACGTGAGTATAGCCGGTATCTATATATTAACTATGAATACTACTCACGATAGTTTAAAATTAAAATTACCATAACTACTTTTATTCAAATTTAATTCCGTGAAATTTTGTTCCACAACAATTGTTACGCGAAAGAAGCTGCTGGCATAGCCAGTATTATATACTGGTTACGATTCTTGAACACTAAACTCGAATATCGACTGTGAACTGGCAAATTGTCCTATCTTATTTTTGACAACTGTTCAGGAAGAATAAAAAACATATTATTAATACATACGCAATAATTTTTATGAAATAAAAAACAGATGACTTTAAATATTTTTATTTATTTGCAAGTTTTCTAGTAGATAATACATGTTGATACGGTAAATGATGGGCAGTAGTACCCGATGCCTTTAGAAAGTGATTTTGCTTAAAATTGAGATAGGACGTATTGCCGGTTCACAGTCGATATATTGAATATAAGATGAACGTAAATTTTTGTTGTTTTTTTTATAGAAGTGGAGTTACCAGCAATGTCCATGTCAGAGCTTAACGGCGACAGCATCGGCCATCTCGCTAAAGATGATTTACTCGACGACAGCGACTCGTCGAGTTCGCATAACAAAAGCTCACAGGTATGGAACTTGATGGTAGAGCGGTGTTTACCCTTTTTTATGCCATTCCTCTACTTGGCATTGTTTAAAGCTTGTTGAAGTTGTATGTTTACCTTTTTTGTGCTATTCCCCTCCTTAGCATTGTTTAAAGCTTGTTGAAGTTGTATGTTTACCTTTTTTGTGCCATTCCTCTACTTAGCATTGTTTAAAGCTTGTTGAAGTTGTATGTTTACCTTTTTTGTGCCATTCCTCTCCTTAGCATTGTTTAAAGCTTGTTGAAGTTGTATGTTTACCTTTTTTGTCCCATTCCTCTACGTAGCATTGTTTAAAGCTTGTTGAAGTTGTATGTTTACCTTGTTTGTGCCATTCCTCTCCTTAGCATTGTTTAAAGCTTGTTGAAGTTGTATGTTTACCTTTTTTGTGCCATTCCTCTCCTTAGCATTGTTTAAAGCTTGTTGAAGTTGTATGTTTACCTTTTTTGTGCCATTCCTCTACTTAGCATTCTTTAAAGCTTGTTGAAGTTGAAGTTGTACCTTCATTAGCGATGTAGCGAGGACGTTAAAATAACATTATTCAAGGCATATTGTCAGTCTGTCTACACGAGCAGTCTGTGGTGCAGCTACACACGTGCTGGATGCTCTGCGAGTCCAATATAATAATGGATTTAGAATGCTGTTCTCTATCTGTCTACATCGTCTGACAATACTTCAAACTACGTAACCCATGCATTGCCACTTCAAGAGCAGGTCCCGTTGGACTTTATAATAAAATATCTGGAGTTTTTACTTATTGTGTATTTCACTTAGTCACTAACTTTTATTTATGACTTCGTTATATTTTTTAAATATATATTATTCAAAATAATTGTAAAATAAATGACGATTCGTTCTAGATGCACAAAAATTAATCAATATGATAACATCATTATAACTAGTTCAAATATATTGCTAAATTTAGACAGTAACCCTTATGATTCCGTAGATACTTTAAATAACTTCTTTGCTAACGTGGGTAAGAATCTGGCAAATAATATTATCCAAGAACCGAGCGCCCACATGACTTACACTTCCAGGTATCCAGTTAAGACTATGGCTTTATTTTCTATAGATAGGAATGAAATAGAATCTACCATCTCCAAACTTAAAGATAAATGTGCTGTGGGCTGGGACGATATTTCTCCTACTATTATTAAAGCTTGTGCTCATGTTCTTATCCCTATATTACAATATCTTTTTAATCTTTGCATTTCTAGAGGTATATTTCCAAAAGTCTTTAAAAAAGCTGTTGTGCATCCTGTCCATAAAAGTGGTGATCGAAGTTCTGTTACTAATTACAGGCCAATTTCTGTTCTCTCCACTTTGTCTAAAATCTTTGAAAAGATTCTTAACAAAAGACTTCTCGATTATCTTGATGGTATTAAGGTTTTAGCGAAAAATCAGTTTGGTTTTCAGTATCGAAAATCCACTGAAGATGCTGTTTTAACGCTTTCTGAGCATATTATAAAAAATATTGACAGCAATTTAAAATCAGTTGCTATATTTCTAGATCTTTCGAAAGCGTTTGATACTGTCTGTATTCGCATTTTGCTCGATAAGCTGGAACGGATAGGTATTAGGGGTTTGGCTTATAATATTTTTAGGAGTTATTTGACTGATCGAACTCAGTACGTGCGGGTAGAGGGCTTTACTAGTAAAGAGGAACTTGTTACTTTTGGTGTTCCTCAGGGTAGTGTGCTTGGACCAACTTTGTTCCTCATTTACATAAATCAGCTTTGCACGTTACCCCTTTATAACTGCAAAATAGTGACCTACGCTGATGATACTGCGCTACTTATTCATGGCAAAAACTGGGAAGAAGTGAAGAGTTTGGCCGAGTCATCCTTAAGATCGGTCCTCATGTGGCTGAACCAAAACCTGTTCACTCTTAATGTAGCCAAAACTAGTTATGTTACTTTTGCTCCTTCTATAATTACGCAAGCTCCATCGTCGTTCTCGATTATTGCTCATAGGTGCCTTATAGACAATTCAAACTGTTCCTGTCCACCTCTAGAGCGTTCGAGTTTCGTCAAGTATTTAGGCGTCGTACTAGATGGCTCAATGTCCTGGAAACACCATATTGATTTTATAGTAGCACGCGTTCGAAAGCTTATATTCATTTTTCAGTGAAATTGATTTCAACTGTTTAAAAATGGTTTATTATGCTCTAGCTCAATCTGTTTTGACTTATTGCATCACAGCTTGGGGTGGTTCAACTAAAACAGCAATGCTACGACTTGAACGAGCACAAAGAGCTGTTTTGAAGGTCATGTGTAGCAAACCTATTTGCTTTCCGACTTTCGAACTCTACTCAATAAGTGATGTCTTAACAGTTAGGCAGCTGTTTGTCCTCCAAACTATTTTACGCAAACATTCCGAGTTGTCCTATGATCATAATATAATCCTTGCGAAGCGTACTTGTCGCTCAGTATGCACTACAAAAAGGACCCGGACTGCAATCGCCACACGTCAATATTTGCGATTAAGTTGCTTCCTGTATAATAGAGTAAATTCTATTTTAAACATTTATCGTATGTTTGTAACATTGTGCCGACCCCACTTGGAGTGGGATAAGGGCAGAGAATGATGCTGAATTGTAGTAACACATTAAAAGATTTCCGCTATATTTATGTATTTCCAATTTTTATCATTACCTCAACAATAATAATAATAGATAATAACAAATTTATATATGGGACACTTACACACACGGTCGTCCATCCCCAAAGTAAGTAACTTAATACTTGTGTTATGGGTAACGGACAACTGGTAATTATATAAGTTTAAATATACTACATATATAAATTTAAATACATACTTAAATATAAAAATATACCCAGGCTCGAAGAACCAACAAATTGCATATAGAAAATGTTGGTCCTCGGCGGGAATCGAACTCACGACCCGCGGTTTACGCACGGCTAATCTTCTGGAGCAAAATTTATGATATGATATATTTGTTATAATTAAGGCTTTTATACCGGGCTAATATATATAATAAAATAAATCCCATGTATAAAATTGATTGGATTTTACAAATGCAGTAAAATATTATATGCAAGCTGTTCTTTCCGTTTCAGGATATGAAAGAGGTCGAAACAGATGAAGACACGTAAGTATTTCAAATGAGTTTAATCTGTTGAAAAGCCGATGAACCTTACTTTTTTGTGATAATGATTAAATTATGCGAAATACCTTCTAGTACAGTGTTAGCTAAAAAATTCTAGCCGCGTGGTATCCGGTAGAATAGAATAGACCACCCTCCTTTTATACCGAGGTGTCGTAAGAGGCGACTAAGGTATGTGCCGTATGGTATCCGGCTGCATAGAATAGACCACGATCATTTCTTACCGAGGTGTCGTAAGAGGCGACTAAGGTATGTGCCGTGTGGTATCCGGCTGCATAGAATAAGCCACCCTCATTTCCTACCGAGGTGTCGTAAGAGGCGACTAAGGTAAGTGCCGTGTGGTATCCGGCTGCATAGAATAGACCACCCTCATTTCCTACCGAGGTGTCGTAAGAGGCGACTAAGGTAAGTGCCGTGTGGTATCCGGCTGCATAGAATAGACCACCCTCATTTCTTACCGAGGTGTCGTAAAAGGCGACTAAGGTAAGTTGAAGTTAGGAAGGCGGCCGGTCGTAAAATACGTAGCCAAATCATTTGACAACATGTTTGTAATATGTTGTGCCGACCCCATTCAGAGTGGGATAAGGGCAAAAGGATGATGTTTGCTCAAAAATTCTCCGGTTTTTTGTGTCCTTTTCTATTACCCTGATATCAGGATATATTGATATTATTAATTTACCTAAACCATGTAGAACAATGTTAAAAAAAAATACTGAATAAATCATACGAAGATACGGAAAGCTTACTTACTTTTCTGAAATAAGTCATCTGAAGCACATCTATACACTTATCACTTCCACAGCACTCTCTTTACACAAATACACATGGCATTCACACACCTACACACAATGCACTCACAAATACCTACACACAACGCCTTCACACAACATACACACACATACCCAATATATACACTTGCGCGTGCATAAGCATGGATGCACGCACATTTCGTACTTACTTCCATGTAGGTTATTATACACGTATTTAGTAAAAAGCTTTTTATACTATGTTTATATACTCGTAACTGTCAATATCCACGGCACAGGTTTTACCTTAAAAGTATCAGCCTGTTACAATCCCACTGCTGGGAATAGGCCTCCTCTCTCCGTTTCTGGAGAGAAGGGTTGGAGCTAAGACCTACCACGCTGCTCCAATGCGGATTGGTAGGTTACACATATCAACAGAATTCTCTAGAGATATGCAGGTTTCCTCACGATGTTTTCCTTCACCGAAAAGCGTGTGATAAATTGCAATTATCAATTAGACACATGAGTTTTAATAGAAAAACTCATTGGTGCCTGCCCGGGTTCGAACTCGTGTTCCCCTCGAAAGAGTCGCACGGTCTCACCGCTGGGCTATCACAGCTCGATGGATTAATAATAATTGAATTCATATTTTTCTCTCCTCTTCTATGTATTTAGTATAGTCTTGTTTGATTAGTATTTCAGTTAAGTTTAGTAAAGATTTTTGAATTTAAACTATCGCGAGTGGTATTCATTATTAATGTTGAGAGACCGGCTATACTCACGTCGGATTATCGGATGAGCCCGACTAGTTTCAAGCCCATACGGGGCTCTTATTCATGAGTTCTTTATGCGGTGTTATCGCGGCGGGAGCTGAATAAGAGCCCCGTATGGGCTTGAAACTAGTCGGGATCATCCGATAAAATAAGACGTGATTATAGCCGGTCTCTCAACTTTAGTAAAGATATATGTAACCAACTTTTTTTTTCGGAAATAAATAAATAAATAAAACAGATTTTACGCTGTAAACATTACAGTGTAAAATCACGACGTCGTAAGGGACACGCGACGATATCTTCGGATTCTGAGGCCGGTGGGTCGCGGAAGAAAGATGCCACCGTCAGGTACAGCGATTTCGAAGATTCGGACGACGAGAGTTCCGAGACCGGCAAGAGGACAAAGAGGAAGAAAAAGAGCAGCGATAGTGACGCATCGGTCTCCTTAGTTGGCGAAGGGTGAGAGTTTGCACCATTTAAATTTTTGAACTAGCTTTCCGGCCAAGCGCTGCTGTGGCATAGTCTGGTTCGAATTCCCTTTGAAACAGAACTCAAACGTTGAAGAAAAAAATTTAATTTAAATGATTTATAGAAGCAGGCGTTACTTTGCGGCATTCCATATTACAAGCAATATAACAGAACTAACTATTTTGCTATAATCCGCACGGGTTAAGTGAATGCATGCAAAGCCAATGTGTATGAAGCAGGCAAAATCTACGCGCCTTATACATGCAGGACAAGCCACCACATGCACCCCAAGGCGCAATTCACCAGCAACAACGCACACAAAAGCAGCACACACACCCACCACCACAATCTCGACGATCGTTTCGCCCCGAAACCGAAGCATCATCAGGAGGATAGGCTCCACGATAAAAATCGTAATGCGCCGCGCTACCCATACAAGCAGTCTTAAATAGTTCAACTCCCACCAATACCCTCCCGTCCGAACACATGTAGCAAAACGGAATTAGATACATTTACTTGCTCGTTAATTAAGTGACCATTGTTATTTTTTATTATCTCAAGTTGCTCTAACGTATTTAGTCGGAGTCCCTTATCACAAGTGTGGAGAATATGAAATGAATTTATTAATTTCATATTCTCGGCGCATTACGATTTTTGTCGTGGAGCCTATCCTCCTGATGATGCTTCGGTTTCGGGGCGAAACGATCGTCGAGATTGTGGTGGTGGGTGTGTGTGCTGCTTTTGTGTGCGTTGTTGCTGGTGAATTGCGCCTTGGGGTGCATGTGGTAGCTTGTCCTGCATGTATAAGGTGCGTAGATTTTGCCTGCTTCATACACATTGGCTTTGCATGCATTCACTTAACCCGTGCGGATTATAGCAAAGTAGTTAGTTCTGTTATATTGCTTATTTAATTTAAATTTCTTTCAAAATTGGTCCAGCCGTTTCAGAGTCTCTAAAGGATATACAGACAAACATTCTTTTTAATATGTTAGACTAGCTAAACCCCGCGGATAGTTCCTACAGCGGATAGGAAGTAAATAAGCACTAAGAGTGTCATTGAAATGTGGATTTGGACAATCGAGTTTTTTAAAATTTCTAACGTTAATTTTTCTAATTTCTAATTTTCATAAAAAGTAAATTAACATTAAATAAAAAAAAACATTATTATTAACACAGTTATCACTAAGATACTTCATTATCTATACTTCTACACCAATATTATAAAGAGGAAAGATTTGTATGTGTGTATGTTTGTAATGTTTTCACGCAAAAACCACTGGACCGATTTCAAAAATTCTTTCACCGTTGGAAAGCTGCTTCTTCACTTAGCAACATAGGCTATGTGGCATTTTCAAAAAAGTAGGGATGCTTAATAAAATTGTAATAAGATGTGAAAAATTTAGTCGTAAAAATCTTTCATCTTTTGTGCTGCGAAAACTATTGAAGATAAAATAAAAAATGTTCTACAGTATTATAGAACATATCAATATCCACATAAAAGTCCGCGATACCATATGTCTAACTATTATAGTTATACCAATATAACTACTTTTTTACATTGTAAAAGTTCATAAAATTCAAGATTATAATCAAACCATTTTATTCATATCTCTGTATTAACCCTTATCCCATTAAATGATATTTTATTAAAAACTGTTGCAATACCTGTAAAATACTTTTTAAATAATTAAAATCTGACGTCCCAATCAAAAGATATTATGAATTTAAGAATGTAAATCGAAAGAAAATAATACCATAACATATTCATTGTAGCGATCGTTATAGCAGGGTCTGCATTTGGTAATTAGCTTTTATTCTAAAAATACTAATAATACCCATTTCTTATAATTAAATAATCTACAAATAAATCTATAGTCCGACTTCGTAGACTTTCCACTACCACGAGATCGGTATGGACGCGGGTAAAACCGCTAGGCATTGCTAGTGTTGTATATAAAATACAAGCAGGCCTGGCGAAATTCGTATCGCATTAAGTAATATTTCAAAGTTCAATAACTAAATAATTTATAGAATTATACGTTACTTTGCGGAGATCCATAATACAAAAGTAATAATAAAATTATTTTGCTATAATCCGCGATACAGTAAATAGAAAATATATATAGTGTTAAATGTATACTGGACTATCCGTGTTTTCATACCCGATACGTGCAGGATTCGTAAAAACACATGCAGAAACCTCCACCACAGTACACAAGCACTACACACGTTCACTATTACAAAGTCAACAATCGTTTCGCCCCGCAACCGAAGTATCGTCAGGAGATAGACTCTAGAGTCTATTGCGGGGCGGAACGATTGTTGAGTCTGTGATAATGAACGTGTGTAGTGCTTGTACTGTATCGCGGATTATAGCAAAATAATTTTATTATCACTTTTGTATTATGGATCTCCGCAAAGTAACGTCTAATTCTATAAATTATATTTATTTCACTTTATATTTATAATCTGGACACGGGATTTTTATGTATAATGATTATTAATAAAGAGGCGTCCTCAAAATGTATGTATTTCAACTTATGTATATATATTTATTATTTGTAGTAAAAAGAAACGGCGTCGTATAAAGAATATAGATGAGAGCGAGGGTTCTGGATCGGAAACTGAAAACGAGGGACGGAATAAACACGGCAGGAAGAATATACGGAAGGTCTGTCTTATCTATCTTTCGTGATCTTAGATTTTAAAAAGTTTTTATTTTGCAGTAAGTTGTAAAAAATAAAATAATCACATTAATCAAATATATTTTTTAATAATAAGCCTACATGTTGTGGAAAATTGTAGCAAATTGATTTTACAATAGCATTTATGTTGCAGAGCGACCATTGTTCTTTATTTGTATGACTCTAAGGTTCTCTTTTGTTTGTCAAGTTTGCGTTGAATTAATACGACGTGCTTACAGTTGCAATGTATATTTTTAACTAACTACTTAAATGCAAGACAATCATTATTATACGAACATTTAGTATCGGACAACCATCATTGTTCAAAATTCGTCGGGTTCTAATGCCGCCGACTAAACGGTTCAGAAAATTCAATTTTCAATTCAATTTTATAGTTACATTGATCATGTTTTTTAATAAATTACAACGCAATATTTCTGGCAAAGATGATGTCGTTTCTCGTATACAATTCTGTTTTTTTTATAATATGCAAAGCAACGCCATCTAAAATTTTTATATAAAATTTTGAGCCATAGGAACAGACAGAGATTTTCTCCAATCCTTTTTCCTTCTTGATATACCCATCAATTTTCTTTACCAAATTTATAAATTGTTTATTACTAAAATATCCTTAAGAGTCTAGTAATTGTACAATATACTTTATTGCACCACATAGAAATTTAACAACATAGAAAGTAAATTAAAAAAAAGTTGTATAGTTTCCATACTATACAATTCTTACTAACTTTGGTTCTTTCTTCATAACTTGTTGGTTGGTATTTTTAAATATTTTACAACTTTTTTGTGTCTATTTTTGTTCGATTGCATTGAATATATATATATCAGTTCTCTATAATGAACATACAGCAAAATGTTGTGAGATTCTGAGGCTATGTGTAATCTACCAATCCACATTGGTAGGTTACATTTGCTTCACAGTATATTTTAAACAATGTAATTTTTGTACATAAAAATATAAAGAAAGAGAATTATAAAACGATAGGTGATGTATATAATAGACAAAGTAGGAACCGACATAAGCTTGCGACTCCTGCTTTGCGCCTAGCAAAAGTACATAAATCGTTTGTGGGTATGGGTATAAGATTCTATAATAAAATTCCGAAATCAATTTTGGCCATGCCATTACAGCAGTTTAAAACCACTGTTAAAAAGAGGCTGATACAGAAAGCCTACTATACTGTTGAAGATTACTTAGATGATAAGGATGTGTGGATATAGGTGCACTTCTACCCTGTACAAGACAGTAATAAATAAATGTAACTAGTTCTAAGATTTATATTTTTAAAAGAGCAGCCGTCGAGTTTCTTGCTGGCTCTTATCGGTAGGAACAGCTTTCCGAACCAGCAGTAAAGTTGACGATTCAAAAGCACTTGTTTCCAAGTTTACTTGAATAAAGAATATTTTGAATTTGAATTTGATTGAAACGGGCCGTTACTTTACTTTTGACTACTATAAAATACATATATCCACGCATACATAATACTAGAGTAATTGTCTTAGAAAATGATCAGTCCAGTGACTTTATTAGTTCTATACAGCACAATACTATTAGCTCAAGAAATCCAAAGGGAATTTTCGTTTCAGTCTCTTGAATGATAAATTGCTACTCATCAGATTTGCAGCTTGTGCATTTGGATGACAGTTCAATCTATTTTTGTATAATAGCATTGAGTATTTAATATTTTCTTTGACAGTTCTAATTTTAAGTTCATGATGTAGCTGTGATTTGATAAGTACCAAAGGGCATTTATGATTGTCCTTAGTACTTTTGACTATAAATAAATATAAATATATGGGACATTGACACACACGGTCGTCCATCCCCAAAGTAAGTAACTTAATACTTGTGATATGGGTGACGGACAACTGGTAAATATATACATATATAGTTTTAAATACATACTTAAATACATATATACACCCAGACTCAAAGAACTAACAAATTCTAAATAGAAAATGTTGGTTCTCGGCGGGAATCAAACCCGCGACCCACGGAGCCGAAAACAGGGTCACTGCCAACTGCGCCAACGGGTCAGTCGAAACTTTCAGTTAACGGGTCAGTTTGACTGAAACCTTTGCAGTATTTCTAAATTTGAGTTACTAGCAGTTTCCCAGAGATATATTCCATAAGTCCATTTAGGTTTAAGGATGCACTTGTATATAAGAATTTTGTTTTCTAGCGACAGCTGAGATTTTTTGTTGAGTAGCCAATAATGTTTTGTTAGTTTGATCTCCAGAGATTTTCGTTTTGTTAATATGTGTTTTTTCCAAAGTCGGCGGCGATTTATTAATCCAACATGAATAAATTTCTATAATAATTTCTAGGTGATGAGCAAAAACCAATTAGAGGAGGCGACGAAAAAGGCCGCTCGTGAAGAGAAAGAGAGGCTCGTGCGAATAGCTGAAAGGCAAAAATTGGTAAAAATATATTTATTCTTTGAGTTTAAGGTTTAAGAATGTATTTTAAGTCTATTCACATAAAACTTAAAGTTTTATTTTAAAGAAACCCATAAACGATACTTTCTGTAGCTTTTGTAATAGAGTAATAGAGTGGAATTGAATAGATAGTATTTTGGCTTTTCCAGTTTCACGAGAAGCCAAATTGCTTTATAATGTGGTTAATGTGAAAGGTATAAATCATATAGTCATATAAACTAAGGTTAGTTTGTAGCTACCACGGGGGGGTGGCATTTTCTATACGAGAAACTTCTCGATTAAGAAAAGACTAAATTAATGTACAGATTATAGCCAAAGCAATTTATCTCTTTTAATTTTCTGATATTTAGCTTAACTTAATTTCTTTTCTTACCGAGGTGTCGTAAAAGGTGACTAAATTAAGTCAACCCGCAGTGTGGTATCCGGTTGAGTAGAATAGACCACCTTCTTTCTTTCCGAGGGGTCGTAAAAGGTGACTAAGGTAAGTTGACGTCAGGCAAGCGGCCGGTCGTAAAATATATAGCTAAATCCTATGACAACATGTTTGTAACATGTGGTGCCGACCCCACTTAGAGTGGGATAAGGGCAGGAAAATGATGATGATTTTAAATGTATAAAAAAGTGCCGTGTGGTATCCGGCTGCATAGAATAGACCACCCTCATTTCATACCGAGGTGTCGTAAAAGGCGACTAAGGTAAGTTGACGTCAGGCAGGCGGCCGGTCGCAAAATACGTAGCCAAATCATGGACAACATGTTTGTAACATGTGGTGCCGACCCCACTTAGAGTGGGATAAGGGCAGGAGAATGATGATCAGTTTATTTTAATTGTATGTTTATTACAGTACAATAATTTGGAATTCGACGAGTCAGGCAAACCCGACGAGGTGATGCTCGATAAAGTCGTACTGGATTTCGACCCTGAAACGAAGGAGCCGCTCATTCAGGTCGACAAAGGACTTGTTAAAAAGTTGAAACCCCATCAGGTAACTCCTTGTCTATTCAACTATTCAATTCAAGTAAATTAATAAAAATATTGCTATATCCACGTTTACAGAAAATCTACGCTCAAAGTATTTTGCATTGATTGAACTCTTATTTGGTAAGCTGTGTGGTATCCGGCTGCATAGAATAGACCACCCTCATTTCTTACCGAGGTGTCGTAAAAGGCAACTAAGGTAAGTGCCGTGTGGTATCCGGCTGCATAGAATAGACCACCCTCATTTCTTACCGAGGTGTCGTAAGAGGCGACTAAGGTAAGTGCCGTGTGGTATCCGGCTGTATAGAATAGACCACCCTCATTTCTTACCGAGGTGTCGTAAGAGGCGACTAAGGTAAGTGCCGTGTGGTATCTGGCTGTATAGAATAGACCACCCTCATTTTTTACCGAGGTGTCGTAAGAGGCGACTAAGGTAAGTGCCATGTGGTATCCGGCTGCATAGAATAGACCACCCTCATTTCTTACCGAGGTGTCGTAAGAGGCGACTAAGGTAAGTGCCGTGTGGTATCCGGCTGCATAGAATAGACCACCCTCATTTCTTACCGAGGTGTCGTAAAAGGCGACTAAGGTAAGTTGACGTCAGGCAGGCGGCCGTTCGTAAAATACCTAGTCATATCATATGACAACATTTTTGTAACATGTTGTGCCAACCCTATTTAGAGTGGGATAAGGGCAGGAGGATGATGAGGATGACGATGTTGAACTCTTAGTTGGTTTAATTGGTATTAGTGTATTTCCAGTAAGTCACAGGTTCAAACCCCGTGCAACTAATATCTTTTCTGTTAAAAGTTATGTGTCTAATTGAATATTGTACTTTATCACACGTTGAAGAAAAATATCGTGAGGAAACCTGCTTATTTCTAGATAGTTCTTGGGTTATATGTAAACTACCAATCCGCATTGAAACAGCGTGCTCTTAGTACCAATTCCTTTCCAAAAAGGGCGAGAGGCCTTTGCCCAGCAGTGGGACAGTAACAGGCCGTTACTTTACTGTTAGGGTGCGTCTTAACCGGAAATTATAACATAACTACTTTGCTATAATCCACGACAAAATCGTAATGGAGCCTATCCTCCTGATGATGCTTGGGTTTCGGGGCGAAACGATCGTAGAGGTTGTGGTGGTGGTTGTACTGCTTGTGTGCATTGTTGCTGGTGGAGGCGTCTTGGGATACGTGTGGTGACTTGTCGTGCATGTGTAAGGCACGTCAATTTGGCCTGCTTCATACACTTATCATTGCTTGCATTCGCTTAACCCACGCGGATTATAGTAAATTATTTCTGTTATATAATTTATAGAATTAGGCGTTACTTTGCGGAGATCCATAATACAAAAGTAATAATAAAATTATTTCGCTATAATCCGCGATACAGTAAATTGAAAATATATATAGTGTTAAATGTATAGTGGACTATCCGTATTTTCATACCCGATACGTGCAGGATTCGTAAAAACAAATGCACAAACCTCCACCACTTTCACCACAATACACAACGCAAAAGACAAAATCGCAAAGCCTTTGCGATTTTGTCGTGTAGTCTATCTCCTGATGATGCTTCGGTTGCGGGGCGAAACGATTGTTGAGTTTGTGATAGTGAAAGTGTGTAGTGCTTGTGTATTGTGGTGGAAGTGGTGGAGGTTTGTGCATGTGTTTTTACAAATCCTACACGTATCGGGTATGTAAATACGGATAGTCCACTATACATTTAACACTATATATATTTTCTATTTACTGTATCGCGGATTATAGCGAAATAATTTTATTATTACTTTTGAGTTCTGTTATAGTTTCTGTAATATGGAATTCCGCAAAGTAGCGCCTGTTTCTATAAATCATTTGGGTCTTAAGCTTCTCTCCAAAAAAGGCATCAGAATAATAACATGAGGAATAATAATAATTCTACTAAAATATTTAGTTTTAAAATATAATTATAATTGTCTTCGGAATGTGGAAATTGGAATTTTAATTAATGTTTCAGGCAAATGGTATAAAGTTCATGTGGGACGCGTGTTTTGAGAGCGTGAAGCGGATAAAGAAAGACAAGGGATCGGGGTGCATTTTGGCGCATTGCATGGGTCTCGGGAAAACGTTACAAGTAAGTATTCATTTATTTATTACAATTTTCACAAATAAATTGCTGCCCTGGCAATTAAAACTGACAGCCCATCCAGTGCACATATTTATGAGCTCTTTACACGACGTTATCGCGGGTTCTGGTTGCGGGGGGGGGGGGGTTATGGTAGTGGCGGTCTGAGATTTTTTACCAAATTAACAAGTCCTTACTAAACACTCAATCTATTAAAGAAAATTGCATGAAAATCCGTTTAGTAGTTATTGAGTTCATCACGAACGAACATACATACATACTTTTATAACTTTGTTTTATAATACGTAATGTACAAGCGACATCTATAAAATTGCTTACATTCTTTGTGCACAAATAAAGAAAACACATTTATTTATTTGCACGCCACACATGGTGCTACAAAATTAAATAAAAGTTTACAAAGAAATATATATAACTTATGTTTAACAAGTATTACAAAATATAATAAAATAAAACTAATGAAAACATAATATGCTGCTGCATTTGTATTAGAATCACAAATGTAGCGCTGATTTTCAGTCAAAGCCTGAAATGCCACTGTAGTATATGCCAACATATATGTACTGAATTTAAAAGAACAGACTAAATTATCTCACAACATATTTTCTAATATAAAACATATACATATACTAATCAAACTAAAATTAATAACAGTGATAATAATAATATAGTGTTTTTTTTTAATAGTGACATTACTTACCACAGACTTTATGTCCGTGCCCTTTTTTAGTTAGTTCATTTGTATTCTTTTTTATGTTATTGTACTTAAAACGAACTTGCTCTAATGCATCATTAATTTTTTTTTTTTTTCTCTAAACTACAACTAATTCAACTAATCTGTATACTTAGTTTTTATGTGCTTTTATTTGCATAAATATGTTTTTGTTATTACAAGCAATATAACAGAACTAACTACTTTGCTATAATCCGCACGGGTTAAGTGAATGCATGCAAAGCCAATGTGTATGAAGCAGGCAAAATCTACGCACCTTATACATGCAGGACAAGCCACCACATGCACCCCAAGGCGCAATTCACCCGCAACAACGCACACAAAAGCAGCACACACACCCACCACCACTATCCTCAGCCTATCCTCCTGATGATGCTTCGGTTTCGGGGCGAAACGATCGTCGAGATTGTGGTGGTGGGTGTGTGTGCTGCTTTTGTGTGCGTTGTTGCGGGTGAATTGCGCCTTGGGTTGCATGTGGTGGCTTGTCCTGCATGTATAAGGTGCGTAGATTTTGCCTGCTTTATACACATTGGCTTTGCATGCATTCACTTAACCCGTGCGGATTATAGCAAAGTAGTTAGTTCTGTTATATTGCTTGTAATATGGAATTCCGCAAAGTAACACCTGCTTCTATAAATCATTTTTGTTATTATTTTAATATTTTCAATAGTTTTTCGGACCTCCATATTTTTGTCTTTTATTGCCATTTTGATGTTTTGATCCCTTATCTCTGTAGATGGTGCTTTTATTGCCTTAAGGATGAATAATATAGTGATGTACATTTTCAGGTTGTATCGCTTACCCACACACTGCTGATTCATAGTGACTTGACTCGAGTGAATCGAGTGTTGGTCGTGTGCCCACTATCTACAGTTCTCAACTGGGTCAACGAGTACAAGATCTGGTTGAAACATGCGGAAACTGATTTCGATGTTGACATATATGAACTATCCAGGTAAGCTAGTTATCTAATATTAGGTATCTTATATATTTATTTTCTATCCGCCGTGTCGTATCCGGCTGTGTAAAATAGACCACCCTCATTTCTTACCGAGGTGTCGTAAAAGGCGACTAAGGTAAGTTGACGTCAGGCAGGCGACCTGTCGTTAAATACGTAGCCAAATCATTTGACAACACGTTTGTAACATATTGTGCTGACCCTGCTTAGAGTGGGATAATGGTAGGAGGAAAATTTTCTAGTAGATAATACATGTTGATATGGTAAATAATGGGCAGTAGTACCCAATGCCCTTTAAAGTGATTTGGATTAAAATTGAGATAGGACATATTGCAGGTTCGAAGTCGATATATTTACAATATTTGTTACAGTGTTACAATATTAGGTATCTTATATATTTCTCTTCTATCCACCGTGTGGTATCCGGCTGGGTAGAATAGACCACCGTCATTTCTTACCGAGGTGTCGTAAAAGGCGACTAAGGTAAGTCTACCCGCCGTGTGGTATCTGGCTGAGTAGAATAGACCATCCTCATTTCTTACCGAGGTGTCGTAAAAGGCTACTAAGGTAAGTTGACCCGCCGTGTGGTATCCGGCTGAGTAGAATAGACCATCCTCATTTCTTACCGAGGTGTCGTAAAAGGCGACTAAGGTAAGGGCCGTGTGGTATCCGGCTGCATAGAATAGACCACCCTCTTTTCTCACCGAGGTATCGTAAGAGGCGACTAAGGTAAGTCGACCCGCCGTATGGTATCCGGCTGAGTAGAATAGACCACCCTTTTTCTTACCGAGTGGTCGAAAAATTCGACTAAGGTAAGTTGACGTCAGGCAGGCAGCCGGTCGTAAAATACGTATCCGAATCATGTGACAACATTTTTGTAACTATGTTGTGCCGACCCCACTTAGAGTGGGATAAGGGCAGGAGAATGATGATATATTTCTTTTCTATAAATCAAATCAAATAAAAATAATCTTTATTCAAGTAAGTTTTTGCAAACACCTTTGAATCGTTACGGATCAATTATCTTTATTAAGCTACAACTTAATATTTCTCTTACCGAGAAGAACCAACAAGAAACTCAGCGGTCAATCTTTTAAACATTTTTACATTATTTACCTGCACTGTGCAAATATCTAGAGACAATCTTGGGTTATAACCCTGGGCAGGCAACAATTAGTTTTTCTATTAAAACTTACCTGTCTAATTAATAATGGTAATTTTGGCACCCGCTTTTCAGTGCATGAAAATATCTTGAGCAAACCTTCATATCTGAAGATGATTCTGGGGATATCTATTACCTAGCAATCCTTTTCCTCATTTGAGCAGCGTCGTGGGTCTTAGCTTTCTATTTCTATACTATAAATTTAATTATATGTAGTAAATATCGGTTAGAACACCCTCATTTCTTACCGAGCTGTCGTAAAGGGAAACTAAGGTAACTCGACCCACCATGTTGTGTCCGGTTGAGTAGAATAGAACACCCTCTTTCTTACCGAGTGGTCGTAAAATACGACTATGGTAAGTTGATGTCAGGCAGGTGGCCAGTCATAAAATACGTAGCCAAATCATGTGACAACATGTTGTGCCGACTCCGCTCAGAGTGGGATAAGGGCAGGAAGATGATGTTGTAAATATTGATTAATCATCATTCTCATGCCCTTAATCCGCTATGGGGTCGCGATTTTTTTTTTCCAAAAAAATACGAGATTTATTTCCTATAAATTAGCCTGTTTTATGAGCTTTAATTATACCAAATTTCATTAAAATTGGTATAGCGAGATACTCGAGATGCGTGCGAAAAAGGCTAACAGACAAACTTTGGCATTTGTAATATTAGTACAGATAATGTTTTATGTATTATTTTAGGTACAAGCAGAACTCTGAGCGGGCGTGGCAATTGCAGCAGTGGTTCAGCGGCGGAGGCGTATGTGTTTTAGGATACGAGATGTTTCGTAACCTATCTGCAGATAATAACAAGAAGTTCAAAAAGAAGATGCTCAAAAACTTTCAGGAGAGCCTCGTGGATCCTGGTGAGAAATTTATACAACTATGCAAAGTTAAGAAAAACATAGCACCATGATTTTCTGAGGGTGACATTGTATTTATTTATTTATTTGTTCGCTTAAATATACTTCATATTTTCCCGGTTAGGGCGTTGCAAATATTGAGGACACGTCTTACATTATATTACATTATTGACAGACAATTAAAATTATTTATTTATTTATTTAGACACATAAGTTTTTTTAATAGAAAAACTCATTGGTGCCTGCCCGGGGTTCGAACCTATGTTGTCTCTAGAGAGCCGCACGTTCTCACCGCTAGGCTATCACAGCGTCGTAACTCTTATATATATATTTAAATGTTATATGTTTATATTTCTGCAATACACTTATACAATTAAACGTTAATAAATAGTTTAAATTATTATTACTTTTTTTCCGAATTACATCTAATATCTTTTACAATTTATTTCTTCATATTCATAAGCCTGGTCGACTTGTCTGGATATCGCACATTCCTCTTAACTATTAGTTATCTGAATACAAATAATGTGGTAGATTATCATCATTATACAGAAAGCAAACTAAATCATAACTAAGTATCTTAAAAATAAGTTAGTGTAGGGAGATTTTTTACAATAACAGTGTTGAACATTAGAATGTTGAAGAAAAAATAATATATAATTTTTATTTGTCTCGATATTGCACATTCCTCTTAACTATTAGTTATCTGAATACAAATAAAGTAGTAGCATTATACAGAAAGCAAACTAAATCATAACTAAGTATCTTAAAAATAAGTTAGTGTAGGGAGATTTTTTACAATAACAGCGTTGAACATTAGAATGTTGAAGAAAAAAGAATATATAATTTTTATCTATTTCCAAGGTCCCGATTTGGTGGTGTGCGATGAAGGCCATTTGCTGAAAAACGAAAAGACCAGCCTCTCGCAAGCCATGAATAGAGTGAAGACCCTTCGTCGCATAGTCCTTACAGGGACACCGTTGCAGAACAATCTTAAAGAGTGTAATGAATTTAACTTAATTTTATATCGTAACAAGATCGACTAAAATTTGAAATTAACGTTTTCAAATTAACGTTTAATTCGTAATTGCCATCTTATATTTCCAGGTCCCGGGTTCGATTTCCAGTATCGGGTGCAATTTATATTTTCTAAATTGTTAGTCCGGTTAGGTAGGAGGCCACTTAAGCGAGATTCAGTTATATAATCGGACCATATTCAGGACTATTCCCCTTGGATTGGCCCGTTGGCGCAGTTGGAAGTAACCCTGCCTTCGGTTCCGCAGGTCGCGGGTTCGATTCCTGCCAAGGACCTATATTTTCAAAAAAAACCTTTTTGTTGTTTCCTTAGTCTGGACGTATATATGTATTTAAGTATGGTTAAAAGTGGTAAATATGTACATATATAAATATGTACATAGTAACCAGTTGTCTATCACCCATAACACAGGTATTAGGCTACTTACTTTCGATATGAATAAATAAATAAATAAATGTAACTAGTTTTAAGATTTATATTTTAAAAAGAGCTTTCCGAACTAGCAGTAAAGTTGACGATTCAAAAGCACTTGTTTACAAGTTTACTTGAATGAATAATATTTTGAATTTTGAATTTTTTTTTTGATTTTGTGGATGAACCGAGTGTATAATTGTCCCATATTTTTACGTAAAAAAATTTTCTCCGTTGTATATTTATCAGTATAAGTATTTAATTCAAATCATATATGTATATATTTATCAGTTATTCGCCACAGAACATATGTATTAAGACACTTACTTTGGTTATAGACTATTGTCTGTGCAATAAAATTTCAAGTTTCTATACTTTAAAATATATTTAACATGGACTTGTAGTTGTTTCTGTAAAGACAAAATGATTTCCTCAGACTACTGCATGGTGCAATTCGTGAAGCCGAACCTGCTGGGTAAATACAACGAATACCTCAACCGGTTCGTGAACCCCATAACCAACGGGCAGTACACAGACTCCACGGAGCACGACATAAGGATCATGAAGAGGCGGTCTCACGTGTTACATAAAATGCTCGATGGAGCCGTGCAGGTGAGATGATGATATAATATTATTCCACTATATACGATAGTCGTTCTCCTGCCCTTATCATTTGGCAAGTTTTTCTTTTCAATGGAGTTTTTTTGTTAAAAAACTTATATGTCTAATTAGTAATTGCAATTTATCACACGCTTTTCGGCGAAAGAAAACATGAGGAACCCTGCATATCTCTAGAGCAGAGTTCCCCAAACTTTTTTGCGTCGTAGACCCCTTGCCATGTTTCCGTGTTGGGTAGACCCCCTACTTACCTGATATTGATTTCCTGTAAATTTCTAACTGTAGTGAAGTTTAGTGTTAAAAACTTAAAGTAAAAACACGTGTTAATTTATACATTTATAATTGAATTTAATTTTTTTTTTTTTTTTTTTTTTTTTTTTTTTTTTTTTTTTTTTTTTTTTTTTTTTTTTTTTTTTATTTATAACAAATATATACAAGTTATATCTATCTTAAATTACTTAAAATAAATTAAATTAATTTAATTTAAATTAAAACTACTCAAATAAAAATTTTGTGCAAGGTAGCGAAGTTCTGAAACTGCGACTCCCAGGTTTTTACAAGTTCAAATTTTATTGCAACCACAAAGCGAATACCAAAATCCTACAACTTACACAATTTTGTAAACATATATAATATTTTTTTTACTTCATAGGCACTTTTATAAATAATATATATGTTTTGATATTATTCATTTTCATTTCATGGACCCCCAAATTTTTTTTCGCTGACGTAGGTTGACCCCTTGCAGGTAGTCTTAGACCCCTAGGGGTCGATATAGGCCACTTTGGGAATCGCTGCTCAAGAGAATTCTGGAGATATGTGTAAACCTACCAATCCGCATTTGGGGCAGATTAGAAAAACGGAGAGAGATGATATAATATTATTCTAAGATCGTCGTTCTCCTGCCCATATCAGGCGGTAAAACATGTTTTAAAAATGAAAGATGATTACATTTAATATGATTAGATGATTTGGCTCCCTTGTCTGAAGTCAACTTACCTTAGTCGCCTTTTACCAAAACTCGGTAAGAAAAGGGGGGTTCTACTCTACTCTAAATAAATTAATGAAAGTAATTTTAAACCACAAAATGGTCTTATTAACGGAATAATTGCACAAGAATACTAGCTTTGCTAGCGGCTTTAACCGCGTGTAAATCATAATTCCCGCATAAATCTTGACCTCGGGAATTTAACCGTATGTATTACTAACCTTAACTTTCCGGAAGAGTTGCGGTATCTTTTAGTAAAAACTAAAAAGAATCCGTGTAGTAGATTTTGAGAAAATCGATTACATACAGACAGACAGCTTTTAGGGACTTGATTTTATAATATGTATAGAAATAGATGAATATATCGCACGCTTGGTAATAAAGTGACCTAATTCAAAATTAAGCTAACTGAGTCAGATACATCGTAATCCTTATTTCAATGCCATCTATGACATCACGTACGAACTATTAAAGAAGAAAGCGTTTTCTTGTTCGTCCTAAGTTAAGTTTCTCTTTAACCCTTGACTGACAAGAGGCAGGGGGGGTGTACGAATTTTTGACCTTCATTCATAGATTATGTTATTTTTTATATAATAATTATACCATACTTGTATACCATATAAAATTCCCATTAATATTGACTCATCATTCTCCTGCCCTTATCCCACTCTAAGTGGGATCGGCACAACATGTTACAAACATGTTGTCACGTGATTTGGCTACGTATTTTACGACCGGCCGCCTGCCTGACGTCAATTTACCTTAGTCGCCTTTTACGACACCTCGGTAAGAAATGAGGGAGGTCTATTCTATGCAGCCGGATACCACACGGAGTTCTCATTAATATTGACTACAATAAATAATTTTATAATATTAATACTCACGCGTTTTGTGGGTGATACGGTAATAACGCATGCATTAACTGTTAGACCTGTTATACTGCCAGAATGAGGATTGCCAGGTCTCAGGAAAATAAGGACATTCACAGATATCATTTGTTACAGAGACGAGACTACGGGGTGCTGGCACCCTTCCTGCCTCCTAAACACGAGTACGTCCTCTTCATCACGCTCACCGAGATACAGATCACTCTTTACCAACATTACCTCGACAAGTATTCTAGAAGGTATGTATAATATATTAGCAACTTCTTTAAATTGCATATTATCTAGCTACAGATCCCCAATATAAATTTAGATTGGTAGATTGGTTTCGCATTATAGGAAAACGCGTTGTAGGAGAGGACATTCGTTGAAGGGATCTTATACAGAATATTTAGATAAAATGTATGAATATATAGATATGTTATGAACGAAATATCTGCGTTTTATTAAAAATATGGCTTGGACATAAATATTTTATTTGAAATAAAATTTATATTCCGGCTCGAAGGACCATAAAAGGTGTACGGGCTGCTGCTACCCTGTACCCTGTGTTATTCATCAATACGATCTGTTTAATCTTACAGTTCGTGAATCCGTTACTGTCCGGCCTAATCAGTTCATATTTATAAAAAAAAATGACTGCATTCAAATTTACTGCTTTTATCTTCAACAGGCCGTCAGGCAAGTCGTCTGGGTTTCTATTCCCAGATTTCCAATCACTACAAAGGATATGGACGCATCCGTTAGTCCTTAAATACAATTCTGAGAGATACGAAATTATGCAACAAAAAAAGGTAAGATTAGCTTATATTACCACGTACTGATTATACGTGATACTACTGCATAGATAATGAGGATTTTGAAGACTAGTCTTCTTTGAGAAAAGAAGAACAATAGCGCGATTTACGTAAAAATTAGAGCAAGTTTTCCTGTAAAACTTGTATCTTATTGATACTTGCAATTTATCATAAGCTTTTCGTTGAAGGAAAACATCGTTAAGAAATCTGCATATCTCTAGAGAATTCTGGGGATATGTTGAACCTACCAATGCACATTGGAGAAGCGTGGTGGGTTTTAGCTCCAACTCTTCTAACCAAAAACAATGATAAGAGGCTTAAGGCCACGAGTAGGTATGTAACAGACTGTTACTTTAAACAATTGTGTTCTTGCTCGGGAAATATTTATTTATGTATTAAGCCTACTTGATATACAATTTGATTTTATTAATACTAATATCTATTTGTAAATTACAGTTTTCTATTATCCCGCTAAATAACGTTGTGCTACTAAATTACTATATTGAATAGCAATAATAAAAGAAATAAAGAAGAAAGTGTTAAGAAACTATTCCATTATCACAATTAAATTGTTAGTACCTGGGTGACCGACCATTGCTCGGTAATTTTTAAAGATATAAAAGAATGAAATAAAAAAGGTGATATCTGGGATTCGATCTGGGGTATTTTCATTAATTTAGTCCGCTCGCTCCCCACTGGGCTATTACAACTTTACATATGGTACAACAAAATTAACCTTTGTATTCAATGCATATTTTAGCAGTTTTTCAATGCCTGAAAACAGGGATAAAACAATTTAAAAAAAAACCTAGCTAAATTGATTTATCAACCCCAAAACCCCCCAGGTACTAAGTTTCATGAAAATCGTTGAACCCGCTTCCAAAATTCAGGTTCAGGTTCAGGTATATATCTATTGTTTTTTGTTCAGAGGGAGAGAGAGGAAGAGGACACCGAAGGCTCGCTAGTTGACTTCATTGATGATGAATCCACTGCTGAGGTTAGTTGAAATATTATCCTCTCCAATCTCGAATTATAACAAAAATATTCATTATTTTTGTGATAGTTGGACTATGTTCAGAAATGCACTTGTTTTGAATAAAATGACGCGCGCGACGCGACGCGACCGGCTGGATCAACGACCTTTATGCATTCGATTGCCGACGCGAGCGGCCGACAGTTAGTGACGTTTCGAATACGATAAGGACAGGCCGCGTGCGCCTGTATACGGCATTCTTTTATAACGCACACGTGTAATTTTGCGTTTCGGGTGTTATTCTCAGTAGTGACACGACTTTATTGACATTTGAGACTGATTTAAGTATTTAGTGACGCATTTAACCAGTGAAGCGTTTGAGAAGACGCGACCGTCCAAGGTTTTAGTGCGCGTTGGGTTACTATTCCCCGATATAGGGACGATTCAATAACGTGTGACCTTACGAAGGTTGTGTGCACACCGGGTGTTATTTAACCGATATAGTCAAGTGTATACTCCGGGAGAAACAGTACTTATGATATTTCAGCTAGAGTGCCTGTCAAAATAATTAATACTAATTTCGAATTATTCAGTGATGTGTTGAAGATGATATTACACAAAAATATTTTGTATTGTTTTCAGTTCTTGTCCTTGGTCTTGTCTGTCTAGTTCTTAGATAAGGGAGTTCATTCTTCAAAAGAATTGTTTTTGCGTGTTGTGCTTTAAAATACGTAGTTGATATATGAGTATAGCTTTAACTCTCATACAAAGTACTGACCTAACATACTTTGTTTAACAATAATTTGTCGATAGATCGATAATCGATTTTGTTATTTAAGAACTTCGTGATTAAGTCTAACACGATTAAATATGCGATATGTTTTGGATATTTCTCTGCTATATTCTTAAATTTTTCCTTTGCAATATACTTGTATTTTTTCTATGCGTTTCTCGACATTCCTATATATTTTCCTATACGATATTTCTATTTCCTATTATAATAATTGCTATAAATTTATGCAGCTATTGATTCTTCTTCTTAACCCCTTAGAAACCCTTAGAAAGGATTATTTTTTACATATCATGTATTCTGAGATATATATTTAGTTTGTATTGTTTATTAGGAATCGTCAACTGAAGAATCATCGGATAGCTTATCGGATATGAGTGATGACAGTCGAAAGAAGAATAAGAAATCGAAAGCAGCTAAAAAGGGCAAGAACAAAGGCGGGGGGAGGCGCGGTACGCGAGCAAATCCAGGTAAGATTAATTAGTATTATAATTAATTGGAATTATATTTAAATTCCTAATCTTTTTCTTCACATTGGCGTTAAATGTTAACGATGAAACGAGTATCAACCATAGAGTTATTAGACTAACAAAACCAGAAACCATATTAATTATGTTAAGAGTACTTACGTTTAGGAACAGAATAGTTGTGACTAACGAAAAGAATATCATCATAGGTCATGGTAAGAAAAAGGAGCCGTCAAATTGTCTATGATTTGTATATATTGACTGTTCCGCGCAAACGTGCGGACGGATGAAACAACCTCCGGGACCTGGGCCCGTCGTCTCGGCGTCTCGACCTACCTTATGCGGCCGTCAGCTGTATGTGGTCCGGCCTCATGAATCACTGCGTTTATATGTGTACGTGTATGTGTGTGCTTGTATGTACTTGGCCGATTCCCGAAATCGTTGGCTCGCCTCAGCACTCTTCCACGGACACGTAATGTCTGTTTCTCCCGGAGTATACACTTCACTATATCGGTTAAATAACACCCGGTGTGCACACAACCTTCGTAAGGTCACACGTTATTGAATCGTCCCTATCTCGGGGAATAGTAACCCAACGCGCACTAAAACCGTGGACGGTCGCGTCTTCTCAAACGCTTGACTGGTTAAACGCGTCACTAAATTGAGAATAACACCCGAAACGCAAAATTACACGTGTGCGTTATAAGGGAATGCCGTATACAGGCGCACACGGCTTCTTCCTGTCGTGTTTGAAAGGTAACTAGCGGTCGGCCGCTCGCGTCAATTTTATTCAAAACATCGACCTTAATTGTTATTTAGAAACAATTATAAAGTCAAGGACAGCGCCGTGTGGTATCCGGCTGAGAAGAATAGACCACCCTCATTTTCTTACCGAGTTATCGTAAAAGGTAAGTTAACCTCAAGCAGGGGGCTGGTCGTAAAATAAGCTGCCAAATCATGTGACAACATGTTTGTAACATGTTGTGCCGACCCAACTGTCGACTACTTTTATTCCACTTTTATCGGTCAACTAGCATAGTTTCCACTTAGATAATTAATCACCTCGATGGTTATCCAACATAGGCCGAGCTCCTGATGCAATAATCAAAACCGCTGCTCCAACCCCACCACTCTCAATCCCTTCTCACTCAAGAGTGAGGGGGTCGAGTAGTACTGCCATTTAAGAAAAATAAAACTATCTTTTATAATATTATTACATTCAAAACTATCTTTTATAAAATTATTACACATGAAGATACTTTTGTCCAGCACTGGACGTCCATCGGTTGAGAAAAAAGAAGAAGAATCTCTGGTTTCAACATGAACGTTCTTCCACTTTCTGCCACTCGCTTTACTCCTCATTCCGAAACCATCTGTCCTTGACCTTATATCATCATCATCCTGCCTTTATCCCACGCTAAGTGGGGTCGGCAGAACATGTTAAAAACATGTTGTCACATGATTTGGCTACGTATTTTACGACCGGCCTGCCTGACGCCAACTTATTTCAGTCGTATTTTACAACCCATTGGTAAGAAGAGAAGGGTGGTCTATTCTACTCAGCCGGATATCACACGGCGGATCTTAATATAAGCGAATATTCTTGGTAAGAAGAGAAGGGTGGTCTATTCTACTCAGCCGGATATCACACGGCGGATCTTACACAGGCAAATATAAGCGAATATTCTTATCAGTTAATATGTAAAAATTCGTTCTAGTTGAGGCGTTATTTATATAATTTTAATATTCCAGAATGTGCTGCGCTTCAGGCAATGTTTTAATTAAATTTTTTACCTTTAGTGGAAGCTGAAGAAGAGATAGTTCCATTGGAGAGCGACACTCAAGTGAAGTATGAAAACCCGACCGAGTGGTGGATGTCGTTGGTGAGCGAGGACGAGCTGGAGGATCTTCGGCATTCGAGCAAACTTGTCTTGCTCTTCGACATTCTGCGACAGTGCGAGGCTATCGGAGACAAATTGTAAGTGTTTCATACTAGTCGTACTTAAATTAAGAGCAAAGTAGCGGCCTGTTACAATCCCACTGCTGGGAATAGGCCTCCTCTCTCAGTTTCTCGGGAGAAATGAGACTGTAAATAAATAAATTTAACTGAACTAAACAACGTTAGTTTGTGTACCCAAAAGTCGCCCCCCATAATATAATTAAGGCGAACTCTAGATGTGGGTAAAAAATTTATGTTAAATAATATATAATGATATACCTTTTACTGTAGTTGCATTAATTATAATCATTATCAATTCCTATAAATTAAAATTGATAATTAAGATTACGTCGATTTATTATTAATAAATATTGATTGATTAGTAAATAAGTGTAATAAACCGTTCTTAGTTATTCATTGATTAGTGAGGATAAATAGTGTGTAGTTCTTGGCGCCATTTGGAAATGAACCTCCTCATGATTCAATTAGTTTCGCTTTATATATTAGTCAGCAGCGGATGAATTAGTCGCAATCAATGTTATATTTGAGATTAGTTAGCAGGAATCAAATAAGATTTATTATTTATCGAATAAAGTTTAGAAGCCTAAAGTAGCGGCCTGTTACAATCCCACTGCTGGGAATAGGCCTCCTCTCTCCGTTTCTGGGGAGAAGGGTTGGATTAGCTCCAACCCTTCTCCCCAGAAACGGACCTACCACGCTGCTCCAATGCGGATTGGTAGGTTACACATATCTCCAGAATTCTCTAGAGATATGCAGGTTTCCTCACGATGTTTTCCTTCACCGAAAAGCGTGTGATAAATTGCAATTATCAATTAGACACATGAGTTTTAATAGAAAAACTCATTGGTGCCTGCCCGGGTTTGAACTCGTGTTCCCCTCGAAAGAGTCGCAGGGTCTCACCGCTGGGCTATCACAGCTCATCTGGTCATACTTGCGACTACGTTATTAACGTTATTACTGCTAGCTTTAGCATTAAAATATCTGTTACAACACGTTTCAAATACAACATCCTTCAGATAACGTTAAGAGAGCGGCTATACTCACGTCTTATTTTATCGGTTGAGCCCGACTAGTTTCAAGCACATACGGTGCTCTTTATGTGGCGTTATCGCGATGGGAGCTGCGCAGTTCCCAATACGTGAGTATAGCAGCTCTCTAAACATTAATATGAATACCACTCACGATAGTTTAAATTCAAAAATCCTTCAGATAGTTAGGTCAATAATATAAAAAAAAATTGTCGCCGTCAATGTGACATGTGGCTGAAAAAGAATAAATGAGCTGACTCTTGCGAAAATTGTTACTTATCTATTGAATAGGTGTAAACGAAAAATATCGTTGTTATATATCCTTAATCATGTGCTATCGGCTTCTTCCCGACAGAAAAACGGATTTTTTTTATCTCAATCACAGCAATCTTCATTTATTTCATACAATAAATAGCAAAAGATATCCAAATAGATTGCGAGTTATCCCATCGAAAACAGCAAAAATGTATAAAAGTGTATTTTGTTTATCAATTAATATTTACAATAAATTGTCCGATGATCTTAAACAACAATCTACTTATAATTTTAAAAATGCTCTGAAAAATTTCTTAATATCCAAATGTTATTACTCGATCAATGACTTTATAAATGACTTTTAATTATTATTTTATTATTTTATTAATATTATTTATTAGTTCTGACATCTTACTTATCATATAATTTAAATTATTGTTAATAAAAATTACTACAGATTATTGTACACCATATTTAATGGTAGAATATTTGGTAGAACATTGGACTATAATTCTTGTAACATCGATTTTACTGTATTTACAATAAATATGATTTGATTTGATTTGATTTGATCAAATGTTGACCTAGCATATGAAGTTCAACTTCCAAAATTCACCGTGAACGAAACCGTGACCTTCGCACATATCCGCACTAGTCGTAAATATGTTGATAAGTCGACTTACGTCATTTTTTTGTAATAAGCTCACGTTGCCTAATTTATATGGTGACTATTTCAGTGACGTCAATAAGTCTTATACCTCATATCTAATTATAGTCTTGCGGCTTATCTCAGATAGAAAGTAGAAAAAGGAGAGAAAACATAAGTTTTTTATATCGCACATAGAAACTTGTGAATATTTATATAACTCTCTTAGATATATGGTAAATTTAAACCTATTTATGGCTACCCCGAATAGTGTGCGTTTTGGACTTGTTAAGTTATTGACGCCTAGTACGAATATAATATTAGTATAAAAATAGTTTTAATACGATATTTTTTTTACAGATTGGTGTTCTCACAATCATTATACTCATTAGATTTAATAGAATTTTTCCTGGGCAAAGTGGACGAGGCGACGCAAGAGGGGCGAGTTGACGAGAAGTTAAATGGACACGTTGGTTAGTAACTCTACTTGTTATAAAACAAAGTCCCAAAAAGCTATCTGTCTGTATGTAATCGATTTTCTCAAAATCTACTGAACGGATTTTTGTACGATTTTCACCAAAAGATAGTGCAATACTTCCGGATGGTTTAGATAAATAGTACATATCGGTATTATGTAAATTGTTTTGAAAAGATGGCGCAGTTGTTAAAAAACTTGCTTACTGGGAGCTTAAGTCGCGTGTGCTGCGTAAACCAGCAGAGACACGTTAAAGTAATGTACTAGAGAATTGTAGATCTATAAAAAGACAACAAAAAAGTCCGCGATAGCATGTCTCTATCTCTTATGGTTAGCTCACAATCACTACTTTTATGTTTAAAATTTGAATTCTAGATAAAATCTTGGCACGCTGGAGAAGCCGCTTAGTTAGTTACATTTAATATAGACGGTTCAAGACAGCTAGTAGAATTTGATAACAGATAAAATAAAAATCGCTTTTTTGTGGATACGTCGCTATGGTTAAATTCCACGAAATTATATACATAAATACATGAATTTTTAAGTTCTACGAATCTAGTTATTTTTAATTCAATCGGAATGACACTCGAAGTATAAAGCATTATAAAAGAATAGTATACAGTAATCCCACCTATAACGCGGTAGATTGGTTCCGTGTTATAAGAAAACTCGTTAAGAGTATTGTCGTATATTGTGATCGTATGACGTAAAGGGGTTTTAAATGGAATATTGACATTAAAATGTGTTGTGAACTAATTGTTTTATTAAAAATATGTCTAAAAGATTAATGTTTTATCCTAAATCTATACTTTTTATAAAACAAAGTCCGCAAAAACTGTACGTGATCGTTTTCCTCAAAATGACTGAATAGATTTTTGTTCGGTTTCTATTAAAAGATAGTGCAATTTTTGTGGAATTTTTAGGTCAACAGTACATTATCCTAAACCGATTTTGATATGACTGTCACTGGAAAAGAGATTGTGGCTACTTTTTATCATAGAAGTGCTGCGGAGTCAGGATTTACGCGGGAATTTTTGTACACACTCACTTACATACGGACGAAACCGCGGACACAGCTAATAAAATATATACAAATAAAATTTCTACACCTTTTAGTATGTATGTGCATAACCAGTGCACTTACGATTCAAAAACTAAGCACGTAATTTATTAAATAATATAATTGATTTGTATAAACTTTAGACACGTAGTAAAAGTAGTAAAGTAGCAGCCTGTTACAATGCCACTGCTGGGAATAGGCCTGCTCTCTCCGTTTCTGGAGAGAAGGGTTGGAGCTAAGACCTACCACGCTGCTCCAATGCGGATTGGTAGGTTACACATATCTCCAGAATTCTCTAGAGATATGCAGGTTTCCTCACGATGTTTTCCTTCACCGAAAGCGTGTGATAAATTGCAATTATCAATTAGACACATGAGTTTTAATAGAAAAACTCCTTTGGTGCCTGCCTGGGTTTGAACTCGTGTTCCCCTCGAAAGAGTCGCACGGTTACGATTAGACACGTGAACGTGAGAAATTCCTCCGTTATTATATAGGGAAAAACACGTGTTATATAAGAGAGTTAAATTGCGTCATATGAAAACGTGTTATAGGGGTGATTATTGTAATGTATGGATTTCTCAAGTTACCATTATGTCATTATACCTTACCCTGCTATACCTTAACCTGTAAAATTTCTTACCTTTTCTTGTTGTCAGGTTCATGGTCACCGGGCGTGGATTACTTCAGGCTGGACGGCTCAACATCATGTGAGAACCGGTCTATCTGGTGCAAGAATTTTAATAGGGAAGATAATCCAAGAGCTAGGTATGTGACCAATCTATTATCGTATCATTCTTTAGGGATTTAATGTAAAAGCGTAGTGTGCTCAATATATTTTCGAAAGCCATGTTGCTAAGCGCCACACGCTTTTTTAATAATAACACTAATATTTTCATTCATTACTTTTATTCTGCCAATATTAAAAATTATTTTTCACTTCCACTAATAAAGACGTGTTTTTTAGCTTTTTTTAAAACTATATTTATATAAATTAGTGATCGCCCACTCGTCGAAATTCGACCATAATTAATTTTACATAATTAATACTTTAATATCTATAAGAATATAATATATAATATATAATGATAGTTCGACATTCAGTAAGACTATTTAAAAATAATAATCTCTTGTCAATAGTACCATAAATCTTGACCATCATCATTCTCCTGCCCTTATCCCACTCTTAAGTGGAGTCGGCACAACATGTTACAAACATGTTGTCATATGATTTGGCTACGTATTTTACGACCGGCCGCCTGCCTGACGTCAACTTAACTTAGTCGCCTTTTACGACACCTCGGTAAGAAATGAGGGTGGTCTATTCTATTCTGCCGGATACCACACGGCTAACCATAAATAATCATAAATCTTGACCATAAACAAAAAAGTGTATGTGTCAAATGCATCGTAGTGTGTGTAATGTTTTTTTAATGATTAAATGGATTTTTTATTCGTTATTTTAAATAAAAAGCTTTCTGCACTTCTACTCTAAATAAATATATACTGTGCCAAATTACAGGCCCATCATTTTTCTTAGAAATTGTTACAAAGTTTTTGCTTTGCGTATTAATTAATAGACCATCAACTTAATTATAACACTAGTTGACAAAATATTTTTTTTTGTCTGTTGCCGCGAAATATACGGTTGTTAATGTTCAGTCTTGACTTGTTTTTGACATTTCTAACCTCAAAACTGTTCGTGCAGCTCGGGTTTTTTTGTTTTCAATTTTTATAATTTTTTGTTATTATTAGTCCAGAAACTGCATATTAAAGTGTGTTAAGATAATTTTTTTAAGTTTTTGTGACATGAGTACTTCGAGGAGACGTTGTTTAAACAATCCTAATAATTTTTGTTACATTTGCGGAGAGTATGTGTTTAAAAATTGTCGGAAAGTCATATCGAACTTGGTTAAAAACACCTATACTCTGTATTTTAAAATGTCCTTGGATAAAAATGACAAGTCTTGGGTGCCTAATTCTGTTTGTAAATCTTGTGTTGAGTATTTAAGATTATGGAAAAGTGGTAAAAGAAGTGCCTTTAAATTTATAACACCAACTATTTGGCGAGAACCACGAAATCATCTCGATGACTGTTACTTTTGTAGCGCGAATATAAACGGCATAAACACGAAAAATCGATTAAAATGGCAATACCCAAGTACTACTTGTGTTTAGCTTCCTGTGCAACATTCAACTGACTTTTTAACGTCTAAAAATATACCTGAACCCATGAAAGAAGAAACACCTTCACAAACTGACTCTGAAGCACCAAGCTCATCATCAAGTGATGCTAATTTTGAAGGTATTGGCAATGAGCCGAAACCCTTTTCCCAATACGAGTTGGATGATCTTGTAAGAGATTTGAATCTTTCTAAACAAGCTTCAGAATTGTTGGCATCAAGACTGAAAGAAAAAAATTTGCTTTCTCCAGGCACTAAAATAACTTTTTATCGTGAAAGAGAAAAAGACTTACGTCAATTTTTTTCAAATGAAAATAATGTTGTATTTTGTACAGACATTCAAAACTTATTGATAGCAATGGGTTTGAAACAATACCAACCAAGCGCATGGCGTTTATTCATTGATAGCTCCAAACGTAGCCTAAAATGTATTCTGTTACATAATGGAAATACGAATAAATACGCTGGTGTAACTATTGCTCATAGCACAAAGTTGAAAGAGGAATACTGTAACATCTCGTTAGTCTTGAATAAAATAAATTACAATGATCACAAGTGGCAAATTTGTGTTGATTTAAAAATGGTGAACATTCTTCTCGGTCAACAAAGTGGTTACACGAAGTATCCCTGTTTTATATGTCTTTGGGACAGCCGCGCTAAACAAGAGCATTGGGTAAAACGAAATTGGCCCTTAAGAGAAAATATGACACCTGGGAAGCACAATGTCGTTCAGAATCCATTAATTGCTCGTGACAAAATTATCCTGCCTCCATTGCATATCAAACTGGGCATTATGAAACAGTTTGTAAAGTTGCTAGATAGAAACGGTGACTGCTTTTCTTACATATGTCAAAAATTTCCTCAGCTCACTACTGAAAAGATTAAAGCCGGTATTTTTGATGGACCCCAAATTCGACAACTTACCAAAGATTCTCAATTTAAAAATTCTATGACTGAGTTGGAATTAAAAGCTTGGACAGCTTTCGTTTCTGTGATGCAAAATTTTCTTGGAACCACGAAATCAGAAAATTATATTGAACTTGTTGAGGACCTACTTTTACAATTAAAAACTATGGGGTGCAATATGAGCATTAAACTCCACTTTCTCCATAGTCACCTTGACAGGTTTCCGGAAAATTTGGGAGATATGAGCGAAGAGCAAGGAGAGCGCATGCATCAAGACTTACGCGTTATAGAAGAACGTTATCAGGGTTTCTGGGATACAAACATGATGTCTGACTATTGCTGGTCTCTGATACGCCATTTTCCCAAATTAGCACATAGCCGAAGAGCTTTAAAGCGAAGTTTTTTAGAGCTTAATGATTTATAGAATTAGGCGTTACTTTGCGGAGATCCATAATACAAAAGTAATAATAAAATTATTTTGCTATAATCCGCGATACAGTAATCCACGACGAAATCGCAAAGCCTTTGCGCAAAAGCTTTGCGATTTCGTCGTGGAGTCTATCTCCTGATGATGCCTCGGTTGCGGGGCGAAACGATTGTTGAGTTTGTGATAGTGAACTTGTGTAGTGCTTGTGTATTGTGGTGGAAGTGGTGGAGGCTTGTGCATATGTTTTTTACGAATCCTGCATGTAACGGGTATGAAAAAACGTATAGTCCACTATACATTTAGCACTATATATATTTTCTATTTACTGTATCGCGGATTATAGCAAAATAATTTTATTATTACTTTTGTAGAGCTTAATGATTAATTAAATTATTAAATATATTTTTTCTACATAAATACTTGTTTTTTTTGTGTTTCAGACGTATGTAGCTAAAACTAAAAAACTAAAGCTGATAAAAAAATTTGGCTAATGTATTTGAAATTAGGATAATATATGTAATCAAGAAAAGATAATATTTTTCCGGCAACAGATGTACTGTAAACTAGTGTAATAAATCATTTTTAGATTGTTTCTAATATCGACCCGAGCTGGTGGTCTGGGCATCAACCTGGTAGCGGCGAATCGCGTCATCATCTTTGACGTGTCCTGGAATCCCTCTCATGACGTTCAGAGTATATTCAGAGTTTATCGTTTTGGTCAGAAGAAACCCTGCTACGTATATAGGTTTTTAGCTATGGTAAGTAGATTTGTATTAAATTGCAATAATAAATAAATATTATATATATGTTTGACCTGAACTAAATGCTGACTACCTAGTTTTGAGTATCTGTATGTGGTAAAATTAAGAACGAGAAAATATGTACCATCCTTACAGACAACTCGCTTGTTGCGAGACTGAAGTTGGTGAGATAGAACAAGAGGTTTCTGCGAAGCTTTAATGTTCATACGGATTAATTGATTTGTAGAAAATTATTAATTTAAGTAGATCTTCTGGGAGTATAGATTATACTGTATCAGTAGGTCTCTAGTTTAAATCCGGCTCGAAGGACCAAATTGTTAGAAAGAAAAAATTCTGATGCTATTCTTAATTATTATAATAATAGGAAAAGAATTAATCCTAATTGCTATGTTCAATTAATATGTTAGTAGTAAAATGTAGTTGCCGGCGAGTGCATTTTTTATTTTATAAATAAATATATGTGTTATGGGTGACGGACAACTGATAAATATACTACATATATAATTTTTAAATACATACTGAAATACAAATATACACCCAGGCTCGAAGAGTCAACCAATTGTTTATAGAAAATGTTGGCCGTCGGCGGGAATCGAACACGCAACACCCTGAACTGAAGGCAGGGTCACTACCCAGTGCACCAATGGGCCAGTCACATTGTCCACTACTTGTAGACTAATCCAAATTGAACTGCGGGGGTGTCTCGCGTCCTAATATATAGGTTTAGGCTAGGATGTATAGAATTTTATTTATTTATTTAAAAAATTATATAAATGTAAGGTACGAAATACAATTTCCTTATAATAGTTACATAATTAAATCGCAAAAATAATTCGGAAAAGGGTTTGTCAACACTTGTGCTAGGAAATACCTGTGTTACAAGTGCTGACACCTTCCCAAACATCACAAGTTACATTTATGATAAGGAGTAAATAATTAACGGAAGAAGTTCTAATTATACAAAAATTAAAAAAATACAAAACGAAAGTATTAGAGAAAAATTATACCAGAAGCATGCATGTATATTTTGTTTAATATAATTTAGTAAATAGTGATATATATTTTGTTTAAGTGTATAGTGAGTGTTAAGAATATAAATGTGTGTGTGTGTGTGTGTGTGTGTGTGTGTGTGCGCGCGTCTAAGTGTGTGTGTGCCTTTGTGTTCATTAATGAGTGTGATCGTTTACATTTTTATTGACAATAGGTCTTCACTAGCGGTATAGCCAAGCGTTAGCAAGTATTTCTTGAGAGATTTATTTGACTCTGCCCGGGTCTGATAGTAGATGTTTATAATTTTGTTAACTTTATTATATAGTATTGGTCCCAAAAAACATAAGAATCTTTGGGCAAAAACTGAATTAAAATAAAAATGAATAAAGAATAATGATGTATGGTCCCAGAAAAAACCGAAAAGACAGTATGATTTGTAAAAAATTAACAGACACCTTTTTTTTGTAGGGGACAATGGAAGAGAAGATCTACGAGCGTCAAGTGACGAAGCAGGCGATATCCAAACGAGTGATAGACGAGCAACAAATAGACCGGCATTACGCGGAGAACGATCTCGCCGAGCTGTACAAGTTCGAACCCCGACCGCCCATGCCTCGAGAGTTGCCCTCCTTGCCTAAGGACAGGCTGTTCGCTGAAATGCTCAAAGAATATGAAGTTCAGGTAAAAGTTCAAATTCAGTTTAAAAGCTACTCGAGAGCTGCAAGCCTACCATGAACTATTATTGCGACTCAATTGAAAACGTAAACGACGACCGCGAATCGCTTCTTTTTCGCACCACGAAGTGTGAATTGCATTGTCGTTATGTTTGAAAAGGATAACGTTATATGAACTATAGATAACTCTGTCTCTTTTACTCACATGTTCTTAGGACGAATTCCGAACGCTCATTCGGCAACGACTTAAAGTGTGCGTCTTTAAGACGTCATGGTATGAAAAAGCAAAGCAATATCGTTTACGTCTTCAATTGAGTCGTAATAAGAGTTAATTATAGGCCTGCTGTTGACACTACTTTCATAGTACGTTACGTGTTACGTACAAGTGTTCGTAGATTGATCAGAAGAATACACCTGGTGATTCAGCTTTTCAGTACAATTTCATTATTTAGCAGTTCCGTAGTGCAGATACGTAGCAGATCACTATTATATCGCTGTATGTTATCAGCAGGTCTATATTGTATCGCTTCCGATTTCTATTACGTTATTCGATAACTGGATCCCCGAAGCTCGATATACGTCCGCTTATATACTAAACTAATTGATCAAGAAAGTTCTATTTCTCTATTATTGCCGAGTCGTTATTACAGTGTTAGGGGATACGGAACACAATTTGTATACAACCAAAAGTCCATAGTAATGATATTCAATGATTATGATTATGGACTCTATATCTTTGATGTTACAAACTATTTTGTAGGTTCGTAATACTTAATACGTTCATAGTACTTATTACGTTCTTAATTGAATAATGTCTACTCGATTTAATTAAACTATGATGTGACTGAAGCATCATATCAATGCTTTTAAAATTACTCGAACTCATACACTCATACACACACCATACGTAATATGTTTGTGTGCTTGTATACGTACACACACTCAAAAGCACACGCACACAAAACACGCGCAGACGCACTAACATCTTTCCCATGATGTATGTAAGTGTTATGGAAGAGCGGGACCGCCTGTCATAGATACTAGTAGCAATACCTAACGTGTTAATGGGACGGTCCCAAATTCTGTTCAAATTCAAAATATTCTTTATTCAAGTAAACTTGTAAACACGTGCTTTTGAATCGTCAACTTTACTGCTGGTTCGGAAAGCTGTTCCTATCGAGAAGAACCAGCAAGAAACTCGGCGGTTGCTCTTTTTAAAATATAAATCTTAAAACTAGTCTTGTACAGGGTAGAAGTGCGGCTATATCCACACATCCTTATCATCTAAGTAATCTTCAACAGTATAGTAGGCTTTCTGTATCAGCCTCTTTTTAACAGTGTTTTTAAACTGCTGTAATGGCATGGCCAAAATTGATTTCGGAATTTTGTTATAGAATCTTATACCCAAACCTACAAACGATTTACGTACTTTTGCTATGCGCAAAGCAGGAGTCGCAAGCTTATGTCGGTTCCTACTTGGTCTATTATATACATCACCTATCGTTTTATAATTATTTATATTTTTATATACAAAAATTACATTGTTTAAAATATACTGTGAAGCAAATGTTAGAATAACTATTTGCTTAAATTGCTCTTGAATCACGAGGACTTAAATTGTAGTATTGTGTTGTATTGTTGTTCATAGTTTTGATACTAATTTGTGAAGGAATTTTTAATTTTTTAATGGGGTTATTTCCATCATTTCGATGAATCATTTTATTTTCAGATCTACAAGTATCACGAGCACGATTCTCTGTTAGAGAACAAAGAGGAAGAGACGTTGACTGAAGAGGAGCGAAAGGCTGCCTGGGAGGACTTCGAGAATGAGAAGACTCGTCCGCCGCCCGTGCCCTTCAACGCTTACAATGGCATGGGTTCGTTATTTCATTCATTAAAATTTAATATATATTTTACTAGCTGTACAGTGTTTAGCATATAATAGTCGCTTCAGTCTGGGCAGAAGACTCTTTATACCTATTCCCCCCTCTATACTACAATCGACACCGATTTACTACCCCCACTAAAAATTGTTGTAAAACAACCTCTTCAACTAAACGTAAATCCGGTATGAACTATTAATCTAAACCTTTCGGAGAAATCGCAATACCTTTCATTAAAAACAGTACATAAATCCGTTCGGTAGATTTAGAGAAAATCGATCACATACAGCCAGACAGCTTTAAGAACTTTGTTTTATAGTAAGTATTTGTAGTAATCTCATTTTAGAGCATGCGAAGTTTGTAAATTTCCAAGTTTAAGGTCGCTTTGTTATTGCTGCCTTTGCCTTTACAATTGAAAGGTCGTAGATTGTTTTCTACTTTTGTACAGTTGATATTATTCGAGAATCTCATACTAGAACCATAGATAATACACTATAATATACTATAACATACTACAATAGAATTTTATATTATACTAGCTGACCCGGCGAGCTTCGTACCGCCTAACAGGCGATACTTTATTTTGTTAATATTTAGGTAAATCGGTTGAGCTGCTCCCCAGCAGGTCTACCATGAACTCTTATTGCGACTCATTGAAGACGTAAACTATTTTTTTTTTGCTTTTTCATACCATGACGACTTAAAGACGCACACTTTAAGTCGTTGCCGAATGAGCGTTCGGAATTCGTCCTAAAAACATGTGAGTAAAAGAGACAGAGTTATCTATAGTTCATATAACGTTATCCTTTTCAAACATTACGACCCCAATGCAATCCACACTTCATGGTACGAAAAGAAAGCGGTTCGGTTTAGGTACTGACTTTGAATTGAATCGTTATCTAAAAGTTTATGGTAGGCCTACAGGTTTGCGCTTAGCAACACATTCAGCGATTCATTTTTATATCATAGATTGTCGCAATATAGTACCAGCCTGTTACAATCCCACTGCTGGGAATAGGCCTCCTCTCTCCGTTTCTGGAGAGAAGGGTTGGAGCTAAGACCTACCACACTGCTCCAATGCGGATTGGTAGGTTACACATATCTCCAGAATTCTCTAGAGATATGCAGGTTTCCTCACGATGTTTTCCCTCACCGAAAAGCGTGTGATAAATTGCAATTATTAATTAGATACATGAGTTTTAATAGAAAAACTCATTGGTGTCTGCCCGGGTTTGAACTCGTGTTCCCCTCGAAAGAGTCGCACGGTCTCACCGCTGGGCTATCACAGCTTATATGTCGCAATATAATATAAAGTTTTATGTTTCTTATTCCACAGTGCCAACTCTGCTGGCGCAGCAGCAACAGCAGCATCAGCTGGCGTACGCTGCACTGGCGGGGATGCTGCGCAAGGACATGCCCAACATCAACGACGACCAGATCAGGAACATGGCGTCTATCATATACAACTCTAACCCTGCCGTATGTATAATTAAAAAAAATACTTTATTGCAGTCATCAATACCCTGCCCTTATCTCGCTCCAATGGGGGGGGCACATGTGATAACGACATGTTGTGACATCTAACGTCAACCTCCTTAGTCACCTTTTACGACGCGTCGGTAAGAAATGAGGGTGGTCTATTCTACTCAGCCGGATAACACACGGCGGGTCAACTTACCCTAGTCGCCTTGTACGACACGTCGGTAAGAAATGGGGATGGTCTATTCTATGCAGCCGGATACCACACTGCGAGTCAACTTAACTTAGTCGCCTTTTACGACACCTTGGTAAGAAATGATCTATTCTACTCAGCCGGAGACCACACACCGGGTCGACTTATCTTAGTCACGTTTTACGACACGTCGGTAAGAAATGAGGGTGGACTATTCTATTCAGCCGGGTACCGCATGCGCGGACTTGTATTGCACAGTATAACACATTATGTTCCGTGCAAACGTGCGGACGGATGAAACAACCTCCGGGACCTGGGCCCGTCGTCTCGGCGTCTCAACCTACCTTATGCGGCCGTCAGCTGTATGTGGTCCGGCCTTATGAGTCACTGCGTGTATATGTGTACGTGTGTGTGTGTGTTTGAATGTACTCGGCCGATTCCCGAAACCGTTGGCTCGCCTCTGCAATCTTCCACGGAGACGTAATGTCTGTTTCTCCCTGAGTATACACTTCACTATATCGGCTAAATAACACCCGGTGTGCACACAACCTTCGTAAGGTCACACGTTATTGAATCGTCCCTATATCGGGGAATAGTAACCCAACGCGCACTAAAACCGTAGACGGTAGCGTCTTCTCAAACGCTTCACTAAATCTGAGAATAACACCCGAAACGCAAAATTACACACGTGCGTTATAAAAGAATGCCGCGTCCAAGCCGCGCGCGGCCTCTCTCTATCGTGTCTGACGGGTGACTGGCGGGGGGCCGCTCTGGTCGTGAACGAATGCATAAAACGGCCTAGCTTGCGTTCGCGTCGCGTCGCGCGCGTCATTTTATTCAAAACACATTAACTGCCATCAAAGTCACCGGTGGCCGGAATTATACAATTCCGTGAGGGCGATGTGGTCACCGGTGACCGACAAGTAAGGCAAGTATTTAAGTTTGCTGAGCTCTGCCGCTTACTCATAAATGGCGTTTTTATCTATAAAATAATCCGTGAACCGCTCAGGAACGTTTCGTAGAAATCATTTTCCAAAATTAGTTCGAGTTCGAGTAAGAAATGCTAACAAATTGAATGAAATCGAGAAATTAAAAAGAATATTTTTTTTTAACTTAGTAATTACAATTTAATCGATCAGTATTGTAGAACTGTTTTCGTGTAACGTAGAAAATAAAAAAGAACATTACGTTCCGTTTCGCCTAAGAAATATCGAGTAAGAAATGCTAACAAATTGAATGAAATCGAGAAATTAAAAAAAAGATTTCTTTTTTAACTTAGTAATTACAATTTAATCGATCAGTATTGTAGAACTGTTTTCGTGTAACGTAGAAAATTAAAAAGAACATTACGTTCCGTTTCGTCTAAGAAATATCGAGTAAGAAATGCTAACAAATTGAATGAAATCGAGAAATTAAAAAAAAGTTTTTTTTTTAACTTAGTAATAACAATTTAATCGATCAATATTGTAGAACTGTTTTCGTGTAACATAGAAAATAAACAAGAACATTACGTTCCGTTTCGTCTAAGAAATATCGAGTAAGAAATGCTAACAAATTGAATGAAATCGAGAAATTAAAAAAAAGATTTTTTTTTAACTTAGTAATTACAATTTAATCGATCAGTATTGTAGAACTGTTTTCGTGTAACGTAGAAAATAAAAAAAAAACATTACGTTCCGTTTCGCCTATCGATGTAAGGGATATGAAAGAAATAAGTGGCTGACTTGAAGGTGACCTCAACGAACAAACCTTTATATTTTTCAAATTAAAAATTAAAAATTAAATTCGTAAATTAAAAACAATATCTTCATTTAAACAAAACATTAAAAAAAAATTCTCAGCCGATATTAATATATGATAATAAATATATTTTATTCTATTTATTATTTTATTATATTTATGTTATGTACTATAATATTATTTTATTATTTCGTATTACTTTTAATTCTATTTTTGTTTCTTAATTATATTTTCTGTATTTTAAGTTTTATTATAATTTTAATTTTTTATAATTAGTTTTAAATTTTTATTACAACCTTTGTCAAAATTTAAGTGGTTGGAAGAGATTCCGATTACGGAATAAGCCCGCCATTGCTTTAACACATGCAATAAAGAGATTACAAACAAACAAACCAGCTATATCAAAAGAAAATACATGCATTTCCACCAAAATATATACAATCTATTGCAAATGGTCCAAATTAGATACAGAAGGCCTACCATGAACTCTTATTGCGACCTAATTGAAGACGTAAACGAAATTTTTCTTTTTCATACCATGACGTCTTAAAGACACAGACTTTAAATCGTTGCCGAATGAGCGTTTGGAATTCGTCCTAAGAACATGTGAGTAAAAGGGACAGAGTTATCTATAGTATATAACGCTATCCTTTTAAAACATTACGACCCCAATGCTATTCACACTTCGTGGTACGAAAAGAAAGCGGTTCGCGGTCGTCGTTTACGTCTTCAATTGAGTCGCAATAAGAGTTCATGGTAGGCCTGCAGTTCACATATCTGTGTAGCAGTTAATGTGTTAAGACAATAAAAAAATACAAACGGCCACATAAAGTAACAGCCTGTTACTATGCCCACTGCTGGGCTAAGGCCTCCTCTCTCCGTTATTGGAGAGAAGGATTGGAGCTAAGACCTACCACGCTGCTCCAATGCGGATTGATAGGTTACACGTATCCCTAGAATTCTCTAGAGATATGCAGGTTTCCTCACGATGTTTTCCTTCACCGAAAAGCGTGTGATAAATAGCAATAATCAATTAGACACATAAGTTTTAGAAAACGGCCACATACAAAGGTCAATTTAGTATTGATTTATTAGTTTCGTTTTTTGTTAACGTAATAAAATGGAATTACTAGCAAATTCTGAAGTAACAATAAAAGTAATTTATAATATTATTATCTTATTGGTTTTTGAGTGGTTTTTTTTATTGATTGTACAATTGTTTTTATCTATATACTGTTAAAAAAAGTACCTGCATACATATAACGCGTGTTTTTGCGTATACATCTTAATCTAGTATAGGAATTGCTAATAAGATAAGACATTTTATTTCATCTTTAAAATGTAGTAGTAGCGGCCTGTTACAATCCGACTGCTGGGAATAGGCCTCCTCTCTCCGTTTCTGGAGAGAAGGGTTGGAGCTAAGACCTACCACGCTGCTTCAATGCGGATTGGTAGGTTACACATATCTCCAGAATTCTCTAGAGATGTGCAGGTTTCCTCACGATGTTTTCCTTCATCGAAAAGCGTGTGATAAATTGCAATTATCAATTAGACACATGAGTTTTAATAGAAAAACTTATTGGTGCCTGCCCGGATTCGAAGTCGAATTCCCCTCAAAAGAGTCGCACGGTCTCACCACTGGGTTATCACAGCTCTAAAACTTATTTTTATAATAAAGTTGTTAAATAAATAAAATTTATCTGTCCAGATTTTCGGTGGATATGACTATAGCGTAAGTTTTACCGACATTATATGTTTAGATATTTTTACGTTATGATTGTTTACGCTATGTCTGTAGTTTTTTTATCTCCTAATAGCATGTCATTTACTGTTATATATTTATTAATTCCTTTGTATCAATATTATCAAACAGGGCTCGAAATCGGCTATTTTGTGTTAATATAAATTTATTGCAAGGTAATGATTAAAATTGCATCAATGTGTAATGCATTAAAAACTAAAAAATTATCCCATACAGAAACGATAACTTTTATATAATCCGGTTACAGTTTTACCCCAATTTTGTTCGGTATTTTTATCTTTGGTAGATCTTTCCATCTGAGCCATTCTGAATCGATGCTAAGAAGTTTTGGATGACGCACCAAAAACCTTTAAACGCTAAGACAGAAGTTAATTGCATATAATTGAAATTAAAATTATTTGTCATAATTATGACAAATAATTTAAATTTACAGAAACAAAATAAACAGATAATCCTTACTTGAGCGATTAAAGTTATCTCATACGACGTGTGGCCACTTTCTGAACGCAAGTTCTATTTCTGATGTATTAAACTGAAGAACACTGAACCTGAAAAAGATGAATGAAATGTGTCTGAATCTAAATCACAAATTCTAATTTTTTTAATTAATGTAGCATTTTTTAATAAGTGCAATTAAAACATAATTATAATATGTAAATTTTCTAAAACACTGACACATTATGTCGATCTACAAATTTTAAATTCGAGTTGTAATTACGACCACTACCTAACCTCGAGTGAGAAAGAGATTGAGAATAAAAATCGCTCATGGTCTGCAATAGTGACACAACTCAAATAACACGTGTTTCGGACTAGGAGTAGCTAAAATACAATTTCTGTTTAGCAATACCAGCAGAACTTATAAATCAATATTAGGCAGTTAGTTTAACCAAACTAAAGCATTTTTATGCATTTTCCTTAGCAATGAAAACTTTAAACCGTTTATCTCAATGATCTCTAGAGTTGTGCCACTATTGCAGCCCATGAGCGAATTGTACTTTAGTTAAATTGTGCTTTAGTGATGCTACGTATGCATAAATATTTTTGTCATGTGCACGAATGTTTAGTTGTATAATCGACTGGTGGAAGGCTATATGTTTTAAGCGACATACTACAATTTTAAATAGTATCGTTTGATTTTCAATACCAAATATATTTCTAATTCAAATTACCCCCTATATATCAATAGTTTAAAGCTACAAAAGTGTACTATGAAATTACGATAGCGCTAGTGTCATGTATCAACTGTAAAGCTAAACCAGCATAAAACTTCTAAAAAAGTGGGAAGTTATCAAATATTATCTTATTATCTTATCTTATTATATTATCTTATCCTAAGTGGGGTCGGCAGAATATTTTAGAAACATGTTGCCACATGATTCGGCTACGTATTTTACGACCGGCTGCCTGCCTGATGTCAACTTACCTTAGTCGCCTTCTACGGCACCTTGATAAGAAATGAGGGTGGTCTATTCTACTCAGCCGGATACCACAGGGCGGATCAAATATAATAATTATTAAAATATAAAGAGGGATTTAATAATAGACAAATTATAAAGTGAGGTACTATTTGGGTAGGTTTTGCTAATTATTGAATCTACTGCATACATTATAAATTTAGTAAACAAATTTAAATTGCAATATATCGGATATCTTCTGACAACCCTGAAATTTAAGACTATGTAGTTCTATCGGTTATAATCGAAATGAATCACATCACAATAAACAAAGCAAGAAATCTTGAAATTGCATTAAATAGTAGTTGAGTTTTATAACAAATAGCCCCAAACCCATTGATATTATTACTTGCACTTTATGTTATATAATAACATTGAATTTGGCACCAATGTCGCTAATTTACCGTTCTTTGCGCAGTTGATGCAGAAAATGAATGAAATATACAAGTTCGCCCAACCAGGCATGATGGCCCCTGCTATGATGAACCCAGTTTTAAATCCAGGTAAGAACATAGTTTACAAAATCTGTTAATAATTAATTTTGTATTATTAATTCATATTATTTAAATTAATTTTATAACAGAATATCTGACTCATTATTATATACTTTTTTACCCTTTAAACCTTCCTTCTGGGCCGTTTTTGGTACAAAACATTACATATTATTATTGTAAATTTTGTTTTGTCATATGTCAATTATATAAATGACAATATTAATAATATGAATGTATCTATTTATTGAAAGACCTGACATTGAGTATAGGGTTCTTTTTTTTCTGAAACTATCAAATAATTAACAACCATAAAAGTGAAGTCTGTTACTATCTCACTGCTGAGGCTCTGTCTCCTTTTTTGAAGAGAAGGGTGGGAGCTTCGAATTCTCCAGAAATATGCAGGCTTCCTCGCGATGTTTTCCGTTTCCGAAAAACGTGTGGAAATACCATTTAGGCACATAGATTTTAATAGAAAAGACTCATTGGTGCCTGCTTAGGGTTTGAACCCGTGAAGACCCTTGAGATAAGCACATACATACATAATATGTAGTGTATTCACGTCTGTTGCGAACACCACTGATTGCATGCCCACGTGCCTCGGCGAGTTCACTTGCTTACTAAAAATATGTCGCTAAATTCAAATTCAAATTATTCAAGTAAACTTGTAAACAGGTGTTTTTGAATCGTCAACTTTACTGCTGGTTCGGAAAGCTGTTCCTACCGAGAAGAACCAGCAAGAAACTCGGCGGTTACTCTTCTTGAAATTTAAATCTTAAAACTAGTTACATTTAGTTATTACTGTCTTGTACAGAGTAGAAGTACGGCTATATCCACACATCCTTATCTAAGTAATCTTCAACAGTATAGTAGGCTTTCTGTATCAGCCTCTTTTTTTTTGTTTAAACTGCTGTAATGGCATGGCCAAAATTGATTGATTCAATTGATTGAATTTGCTTACTCTAAATATATTATATATGGTTATAAATGTGGTGCAGCCGGTGGTGCTGGCGGCAGCAGCGGTCTGCAGTACGAGCCGCCATGGCAACGGCAGCAGCAGCAGCAGCACCAGATGCAGCTGCAGCGGCTCTTGCAGCAGCAGCAGAATGTAAGCGCACCTAGCATCTGTTTGACCACTAAACTTATCTTAGACTAGGGTCTATATGCAGCCCTTAGATTATACTAGCTTTTGCCTGTAACATTTTCCATGTTACTTCAAAGATTAGAATGTCTTATATGTCATATTTAAATATTTAGAGAATAGGTTTTTACATGAAGACTGTTACAAAGCTTACATTTCCTTATCATCACATATCAGCTGTATAAAGTGAAAAACTTTATGGCCTACCAGACTAAATTATATCAACTAAGTCTTCCCATGTTAAAATATTGGGTTAGACTCCTCCTTAGTTTTATTCTAGACTTGGCTTATCGCAAATGAACACATTGTGTTCCACATATTCCAGGATTTCTTCAAAGTTATGCCTACCTCATGATGTTTACCTTCACCAACAAGCGTGTGATAAATTGTTAATATAAATTGGGCACATACGATTTAATAGAAAAGTCAATGATGCCAGCCCAGGATTTTAACGGGCTACATCTCACACCAAATGCACACGGTCTCACGGTTGGCTATCAGAGCTCATATAAATAATTACTTCGTAGTTATATATATTTACATCAGTCATTGGCCCGTTGGCCAAGATGGTGACCATGCCATTGAATTTAAGTACTTATATATGCATATACTTATCAGTTGTCTATCACCCATAACACTAGTATTAAGTTACTTACTTTGGGGACGGTCAAGGCAAGATTCCCATATATTTAATTATTGGCTATACGTGCGGCTTCGCCCGAGTGGAAATTATTGTTTAGCATGTAATTGTCGCTCGAGTCTCGTCCGGAAACTGGCTCTATGACACCCGACACCGATTTGTTACAACCCCCCACTGAAAAACGTCGTAAAACGACCTTTTCAACGCAATTTACGTAAAACCGTTATGTACTATTAACCTTAACCTTTCGGAGGAATCGCATTACCTTTTAGTAAAAACCGTACAAAAATCCGTTCAGTAGATTTAGAGAAAATCGATCACATACAGAAAGACAGCTTTGGGGACTTTGTTTTATCATGAGTAGATTAGTAGAGTAGATTTGTGCCTTGTGTTTTCGTTTCACCGGTACTCTGGTGAAACGCAAATTAACTTTCCTATAACCAAAGATGGGTGCCAAGTACTACGCAGGCGGGCTGGGCAGCCGGGACCCCGTGGCGATGGCGCTGCAGCAGCAGCGGGCGCGCGAGATGATGCTGGGCGAGCGCGGCAGGCCCCGCGGCAGGCCGCCCGGCACCACGGGCCCGCGCCCGCGGCCCCCGCCGCACTCCGGGGAAGTGGTCAACCTCGACTCGGACTAAGGCTGGCGGTGAGTGCTCACTAGACTACCTCTGCCGGCCGCCCGGCACCAAGGACCTGCGTCCGCGGCTCCCACGCACTGAGGAAAAGTGGTCAACCTCGACTCGGACTAAGGCTGGCGATAAGTGCTCACTAGACTACCTCTGCCGGCCGCCCGGCACCAAGGACCTGCGTCCGCGGCTCCCACCGCACTGGGGAAAAGTGGTCAACCTCGACTCGGACTAAGGCTGGCGGTAAGTGCTCACTAGACTACCTCTGCCGGCCGCCCGGCACCAAGGACCTGCGTCTGCGGCTCCCACCGCACTGGGGAAAAGTGGTCAACCTCGACTCGGACTAAGGCTGGCGGTGAGTGCTCACTAGACTACCTCTTCCGGCCGCCCGGCACCAAGGACCTGCGTCCGCGGCTCCCACCGCACTGGGGAAAAGTGGTCAACCTCGACTCGGACTAAGGCTGGCGATGAGTGCTCACTAGACTACCTCTGCCGGCCGCCCGGCACCAAGGACCTACGTCCGCGGCTCCCACCGCACTGGAGAAAAGTGGTCAACCTCGACTCGGACTAAGGCTGGCGGTCAGTGCTCACTAGACTACCTCTGCCGGCCGCCCGGCACCAAGGACCTGCGTCCGCGGCTCCCACCGCACTGGAGAAAAGTGGTCAACCTCGACTCGGACTAAGGCTGGCGGTGAGTGCTCACTAGACTACCTCTGCCGGCCGCCCGGCACCAAGGACCTGCGTCCGCGGCTCCCACCGCACTGGGGAAAAGTGGTCAACCTCGACTTGGACTAAGGCTGGCGGTGAGTGCTCACTAGACTACCTCTGCAAGGCTTTTTTTGTCGCTGGGAGAAAAAATTCGGACGCCTGCTAGCCCGTGCTAGCAGGAAGTGTCCGACTCGCACAGACTACACAACCTTCTCTCTCCCTTCCAATTAGTATGGAACTGCATTTGAATGGCTTTAATATCTCTGCCTTTCTTTCTGTTCCCTTTTAAGCATTATTTTGCGGAGTACATCCTAATGCTTGTGCTACTTCTCTGGATTTGTGAGCATGCGAGGTACCAAGTTTTGTGCGTTTAAGACCGCCCACTTTCCCTGCACTGCACTCCTTAACCATGCAAATGCTGCACACTCAATGCACGTTTTGGGATGTCTTCCTCTCCAGAGAAATAACAGCTCTTAGTACGGTACGGCGGGTACATAATAAAGACTCCGTGTCCGCTAAACGCTCGAGTGAGCCAGCTATCTGCCTCCGTGCTTTCTGTTATGCCATACTTTTGAGTTCGTGATCAGCTCTCTAGTCCACGTTCCTTTTCCCCTCCCTGACCATTCGTTTGCGCACTCTGTAAGAGTATCCTCTTGTACATCTGACGGCTTCTGCTTTGCAGGCCGCTGGTGGTAAGTGCTCTACTAGACCACCCCTGCAAATATATATGTACCTCTAGATGAGCCTGGTGAGGCGTCCCCTTATTCTGCAGACCTATGAGACGTCAACCTCGACTCCGACTAATAAGGCCAATAAGTTCCGTACAACACTACTTACCCAGGCCATCTCTAGGCCAGAAACGGACAAACGGACGCTTGTTCTCTCTCTGCAGATTTATGAGTCGTCTTGTCTATCACGAGTAAGTCCCCAATCTTGATATCAGTTAGATGAGTTGTCAACTTTGACTCTGACTAAGACTAACGTCGAGTGCCCTACTAGACTATCTCCACTGACTTTTGGATCTTACTAATGAAGCGTACGCTTGGTCTCCCTCTGCAGACCTATGAATCGTGTCTATCATCAGTAAGTCAAACTCGGACTAAGGTGGTGAGTGTTCTATTATGCTACAGTCATAGAAGGCATAAGACCAAGAGGCCGCTCACCAACTAGATGGTCTTACCGACTGCGACATTCTTGCACAATGAAACACTTTTATGAAGTAGCTTTAGTGGCCACGAATAGAAGCCGATGGAAACAATGGATCAAGTCGAGAATAGAGTCTTGCCAGGACCACGATCTTCAGTCATGAAGAAACGACCGGAGAGAGACAGCCATCACGTCACAGCGGTTCACTGGGCAATGATGCTGCAGACGAATTGGCCAGGAACGGCTCAAATATCACGGTTGAGGGACCTGAACCGATCATACCACTTCCTTTCAGCCAAATAAGATCTTGGCTTAGGGAAATTACTATGGAAAATCATAATACATATTGGGCAAACCAGACTGACTGTAGGCAATCCATGGAAGCCATGCCTTCCATAAATCCTCGGTTGACCAATAGTCTCCTTTGCTTCAAATCCTTCAATTCATTATAAAATCGGAAGACATTCATGACAAAAATTGTTGCCTCCTGGATTCCCTGGCTGACCTATCATGATGCACTCTTGTCATGAGTGGTCAAACTTGATTCAGTATTATTGATACATAGATCATTTTAGTACATAGATATTGTTTAAGAATTGTTAATATTCGCGGCTAAATGTTTTTAAAAGGTAAATGTTACTATTTTAAATCGTAAAAATTATTATTTTCAATACGATTCTTTTCATTTTAATTTAAAATCTTTCTTTTTTTCCTAGACGTCATCTAAGACAGAATTAAAGTCACACTAAGTTGAATAATAAGGTTGTGTGCTTCTATAAAAATTTCTCAATTTTTAGAAATTACTGTTATTACTAACTTTTTTCTGGTTTCTGCTAATTTTTTTTTTTATGTACATGTTTTCTTAACATTTACATGTATTTGTATTTTTCTTTACAGATTCCTGGTGTTGTAATAAACAAAAGTGTATAGTGAAAGATAAACGGTGCTACGTTTTAAGCAAGGTAGGCTTGAACAATCATGTACCGTCATGTTGGCAGGACTGGTCTACTCTAGAACTCTAGAACTCTAGGATTATAGGAATATTTAATCAGTAACTATGAAGATTTTAAATGTTGCATACTGTTTAGGCTTGCCTTTAGGCTTGCATTGCCACATATCATGAATCTCACTTTCACTCAATCCTTGTCTGGTTTACAAATTTAAAAAATAATAATTTTGATGTTTGCAGTCACATATCATATGAATCTCTTTCTCAAACAGTCCAGCCAAAGGTATGATATAATTATACTCGCGCAAGGGTCAAATTTAATGTCTAAACGGTATTATTTAATGGTATGCTCAAATATTTAAAAATCTGACTCCAATGTGCACGATATCTTTGAATTTCAAAGCTGCATACTAACTATATTTAGTGGAAATCAATACATAGTAATTTAGTTGAATATTAGGCAGTTAGATGTGAATAACATTATAACTATTAAATTAAAATCTCTGATGCAATAGATGATGTAAATATTTATTGTATAACTGGTGTTTTCTTTTATCAAAATAGCTTGATGTAAAGCTATAGTTTATTATGGGGAATGTTATTTGCATAAAACTAGAATGTAAAGCACCTCATTGGCATTATGGAAAAAAAACTTAATCAGCATGTCTATGGGAGGCTTTAAAATGGTCGGCTTGACAATTTTAAATATATCTCTCAGTACAGGAAATTAGTGTTAAGCTGTAATGTATGTCAGTAGATAGTTAACTTCTGTGTGTTGATCATCAGAATACGATAGCCACTTTCACAAAGTCCAAATAGATTTCAAAATCACCTGAAATGTAACAAATTTTTTACTGTAATAATTATTTCATTTATTATTTTAATCACGGGTTGATTATTTGGTTGTATAATTTCAATAAAATGTTTAGGACTGCGTGATATTTGGCCCTGAATCTTAACTTATAGAAAAGAACTACATAATATTAAATTTATAACTTTAATTGCATTTACATTTGTATAGTATTGATTTGGAATATTCATAATTTATATCAATCTATTATAATTCGATAAAACAATATATCATCTTTTATATTAATATTCATTGATTGAGTACTTAGTATTATTGAGGAGCAGTCAATGTGAAGCTCTCTCTTTCTGTTTTGTAATATTTATCATTCCTTATTTTAATAATTGTATATTGGATTACGAATACTATCACAATAATTCTAGTTGTGAATGATTTATGTCTAAATTTAATTACACATAAGCTCACCTATCATTTCATCTTAATACATATTTACAAAACTAAAAGATTCAAAATTTTGAAAATAGTGGATTGGTCACATTTCTCTTACTATGTTGAATTTATTATTTTTGCATACATCTTTCATTTCATCTTTTTTTATTTATTATGAACTATAATTACAATGGAGGTGACGAGTTATAAATGAGGTTGTTTAATATATGATAGAAGAATAAGCTCATAAAACTTTTCACTCATAAAATCACTAACTTATATGTACACCAATAGTTAGATTTTTATTTTATAATACTAGATCTTAACTTCATAACAATGAAATACCATCAATTTCAAATTCTTTGTGTCAAAATTTGTATATTGTCGTCATTCCAAGATTATTGCTATATTTATATAATATAAATATAAACAATAGCTTACAACACAAAATTTACTTCATACCATTAACTGGCTATTTTTTTAAATATTTGAACAATAAAGGTTATGACCGATTTTTAAGATTAGTGATATTCTAATTTATTATATGTATCAACATGAAATGGGGATAAAGTACTTTGACAATGGTTGTGACTAGGCATGTGAATATCTCAGAAATTTGTTCAGCCAAAATAATCTGGACCACAATAAGGGTTTAATTTTTTTCAATTTTTGGGGTTGGAAACCTACATTTTGGGTACACATCTTTACTTAAGACATAATTGACATGCCATTTTTTTTGGCTTTCCTGACAATAGGTATGTACGATAAAGAATATATAAATAACATTTATCTCAAAAGCATAATCAAGGTGGATCAAGGTGGGTTATCTCGAACACACATAATTTGCTGATTATTTCATTATTCGGTTTACCTTTTTTATATTATTTGGTTAGAAAAACTTTTTAGTAAACCTTTGTCACTATTCTTAAAAATCATCCTATATTATCTAATGAATTAATCCTATATTTATGAACCTGTGCTACAGGTGTTTTAGTTGTGATATTGCCTAATATTAAATTTTGTATACGTTTATTTTAATAAGTCACTGCTGTGACCTTAATATTAGAACCAGTTATAGACATCATATTATATCAATAAAAGTGACAACCATAAATTATATCAATAAAAGTGTATAGGACTAAAGTTTCAAAAAGCATGGTTGATATTAGTGGTTCTTACAATATACTTTATAAAATAATATTTAATTATTATTAATATACTTTGAGCACACAATCGAACCCATGTATCAATTCTAGGACATATGCATCTTTATTAATATAATTATTGGTAGTCTCTTTAGTCTTATTTTAGATTAATAATGATTACACCAGTGTTTCTAATAAACACATGTAGGTTTCATTTTGAGCACTGTTTTGAGAGTTATTAGAGACATGAGACATTTTAAATGTTGATTTTTTTACTTTTAGATTTATGCTTAATATTTTATTATAGTCTTACACAAATTATAATGAATGAACAGTATTTCATTTAGAGTTTAAGATAATTTTATATAACTTGACTGTAGTTTTATTTTGATTGTCCATCAAAAATGGCAAATGTTGCTATATTTTGGTTATCTATTGTGAGGTTTAAACACACACAATGAGGACTGTTGTAACAGTTATACTATTTGTGTAAAATATAATTGTAATTGTAGAAAACTTCCTATTATTTTGTAGTATAATAAATGATTTGGAAATGTGTAATGTTATTATTTTCATTATAAATCACTTATATAAAACTGCTTAACCAAAAAAATAGTATACATTCATAGAGCCATTATATTAACAAGTTAATGTGCAAAAGTAAAAAATATTTATATTTATGTTTATGTATGTATATGTATATTTATATTTATAATATTTCTTTTTTTATTACAATGGTGTGTTTATATATAATACTAAAAATTGTGAAATTTTTTTAATTGAGATAAATACATGCTCAAATAGGATTTTAAGTAAAATTACAATTATAACAGTATTCACACATTTTGCAATAAATTAGTAGTAAATTAAATGAACACTAGTAAATGAGCTTTAATGAGAAACTCAAATATTTAAATTTGGTAAACCAGTCTTAACACCAAGTGAAACTTCAATATATTTAAGCGTTTTATGTGCTAAAAATTGAGCATCTTCCTGTCTTGACACATTTGCGTTGAGCATTTCAATTCTGTTTTCTGTACAAAATCTTAAAACATCAGTCGATTTTACTGCCATTGAATTTGTTGGAGAACTGATATTAACAAGAATTACACGGCGTATTCTCATGTCAGGGTGAACTTGTTCTAATGCTTCTCTTGCCCACTCTATACAGGTTATATTACGGGAATCCATAGCGATAATAACAAAATCAATGGGTTTTTTACCTATATAATCTGATTGTCTTGCTATATCTTCTAGGTAAAATGAACGCAATACTTCCAATTTCCATTTGAAATCACCTGTAGAATGAACATCTACTAATGCTTCTGATATTTTTTCAATTATATCAATGTCTGATGAAACTACAACAATAGTTAAGCGTTTTCTGCAATAATTAGGACTAATCCACGGAGTAATTATTATATCTCTTGCTGTAGACATTTCCATAAAGAGGAAAAATAATAATTTTAAAAAGACCACTTATTTTGATGCGGTGAACAATTCGGGCTCATAGACATAAGATTAAAGATATATTATACTGTAATCTTTGTACTAAACTTAATCAGACTTCGTAGTTAAAAAACGGTTGACTTTGACATATGTTTGAAAACATTAACCACTCGTACGCACGAGAGGATTTTTGTCGTGCTATAAAATACGTCGAAATGAAACAAATGGGCATCCAGGTATCTGTTCACAGACAGCGCATTTAAAACGCGACGTATTTTTATCGCGCAGTGTTCCATTTCAGGCTTTAGGGCGTAAGGCGTTAAGCCGAATATACCATACATGACTTCTTACAACGCCTATTGCGGAATTTTAACTGATAGATATGTAAATAATTGTTCAAGCCTGAATGGTTTAAACTTCAAATTACATAGTTTGAACTTTGAAGTCGTCTAATGTTAAAAATTTTTTCGATAGAAAAAAAGCAACTGAAACGAATTAACACAATATTGTCCTGTTAATAAAACATTTTCTATTACGATAATTCTCATATCTAAGTAGTTTGCTTTAGTCTATGGTCTACTTATTTTGTAAAGTTTGTTACCCCTCGTTCGCACGAGATTAATTTTATCGCACGTAAAAATTACGCCGAATTGAAACAAATGGGTATCCAGGTTCACACGACAGCGTATTTATATCGCGACGTATTTTTATCGTGCAGTGTTCCATTTTAGTCGTTAGGGCGAAGGCGTTAAGCTGAATATACCATACGAAACTTCTTATAACGCCTATTGTGGAATTTACCGCGACGTAATTTTTACGCCCGTGCTAACGAGCGGTTAGTCTATTGTCTACTTATTTTGTAGTTTGTAACTGACGTTCACGGTTTACCCGTCAGCTGGACTTCGTTAAACCGGGAATTGTAAGAGTTAGATTAGAAAGATAAGTTAACTACAAGTTTCATAATAATGCAACGCAGGGATGAAAAATTTCCTGATAACGGTTTTGAAGCATGGGGTGGATATATGCAGGCTAAAATCGCGAAATTGGAAGAGCAGTTTGCTTATGGAGTTGAAAAAGTAGAAAATAAATTATCTGATGTTTTTAATGGAGTGAGTATTTATGTTAATGGGTTCACGACGCCTTCGGCATCAGAATTGAAAGAGCTAATGGCAAAACATGGTGGTGTTTACCATACCTACCAGCGAAGCGAAGATTTTGTAGTGGCCTCTAACTTACCTGACACGAAAGTTAAAAATATGTCTCTATCTAAAGTTGTCAAGCCCGAATGGATAACAGAAAGCATAGCAGCTAACCGTTTGTTAGACTATAAGAATTATTTACTTTATGGTAGGTCTAAGACTCAACCCAGATTAAATTTTGTACAAGAACAAATTGATGAATCTAAGCGCACAAGTAGTGTGCAAAAAAACATACCTCAAGATAACTTTTCTAGTGCATGTGATAGCAATGTATTACAACACAAATTTGAAAAAACTCATGATGTAAAAAAATGTGAGGTGATACCAAAAACTGCAGCTGATCCCAACTTTATTTCAGAATTTTACAATAACTCTAGGTTGCACCATATTTCTCAACTTGGTGCTTGCTTTAAACAATATATTAATGATCTCAGGGATAGCAGTAATTTCATATTTCTTGCCAGAAATGACTTGAATTCGAGAATACTTTCAGTAACAAGATCTCAGTGTAGTATAGCAAATGCTGTCTTTCAAAATTCTAAAACTATAATGCATGTTGATATGGACTGTTTCTTTGTATCTGTGGGATTGCGTAAAAGACCAGATCTTAGGGGAAAACCTGTAGCTGTTACACATTCAAAGGGAGGACATCCTCGCGAAAAGAGGTCAGGTGTAGATAGAGAGGTTGAATTCAACTTATACAAACAAAAACAAATGAATAAACTATGTAAAGCTACAGGAACAGTTGGAGAAATTGAATTTGAAACTAGAATTGACAATATCACTGATGAAGATGATAAATTTGGTTCTATGAGTGAAATTGCTTCATGCTCATATGAGGCCAGGGCGAAAGGTATAAAAAATGGGATGTTTATGGGGGCAGCATTAAAGCTTTGTCCAGACTTGCAAACAATACCTTATGATTTTGAGGGTTATAAGGAAGTTGCTTATACTTTATATGATACTATTGCTCAATATACATTAGATATAGAGGCTGTTTCTTGTGATGAAATGTATGTTGACTGCACAGAACTCTTGAAAAGTTTAAATATTCAAGTTCATGATTTTGCTCTTGTTTTAAGAGAAGAAATTAAAAGTAAAACTGGTTGTCCTTGCTCAACTGGGTTTGGTGGTAATCGTTTGCAAGCAAGACTAGCAACTAAACAAGCTAAACCAGATGGACAGTTCTTTCTTACTTCTGATATAGTTGATGAGTTTATGTTCAATATTAATCTTAAAGACTTACCTGGTGTTGGCAGACAAACATCTCATAAATTAGAATCACTTGGACATAAGACATGTGGATCCCTACAAAGTTTATCATTGGTAACTCTACAACAGCACTTAGGCAATAAAACTGGATCACAGTTGTTCAATCAATGTCGTGGCTGTGATCCAAATTCTCTAACATTTCATACAGTAAGAAAGTCAGTTTCTGCTGAAGTAAATTATGGTATCCGCTTTGAGAATAATATGCAGTGTGAAGAGTTTTTGAAACAACTTTCATCAGAGGTTCATTCTAGAATGCAACAATTCAAAGTAATTGGAAAATGTATCACTCTAAAGCTTATGGTTAGAGCCAAAAATGCACCAATTGAAACTGCAAAGTTTATGGGTCATGGATTTTGTGATGTTATAAACAAATCAACAAGACTGCAGAATGCAACTAATGACCTTAACATTATATCTAATGAAGTGATTGCTATCTGTAAAAAGCAAAATATAGACCCAATAGAAATGAGAGGGGTTGGAATACAAATAACAAAATTAGAATCAGAGAAAAGCAAAGAAGTTAAGGGGTCCATCAATAAATTTTTTACAAGCAAAACTTTAATTAAATCTGAACAGAACAATAGCATTCCAGAATCATTTGTGACAGAGATTTTTTGTGACAGAAATATTTTAGGAGCAGATGAGTTAATAAAAGTAAAAAAACCAACAACACCAAAGAAACAAATTGTAAGTTTCCCTGAAAAACTATCTCCTGTATTGGGAATGCTTAAATCTCCAATTATAGGCAAAAGACGAGGTAGGCGACCCAAGTCTCTAAAGCAAGCAACCTCATCCCGAAATCTGATAAATAGATTTTTAGAGGGACATAAAAGTGTGTCAGATGAAATTATCATTAAAAAAGAAGAGACAAAAAGGGAAGCAAAAGTTAATGAACATGTGCAAATAATACAGTCTATGCAAACAGAAGTAAAACCACAAGGCTTGCTTGCTTTACCTTGGGAAAAAGTAAGAGAGCTGTTAAGAGCATGGTTTGATAGTGGCCAGCCTCCAATAGATTGTGATGTTCATTTGATCACTGCATACCTAAGTGGAATGGTTGAGAGTAAAAATATAGACAAAGTATATATTCTGGTAAATTTTATAAAACGCAGAACTAAAGAATTAAAGAACGATATATGGAATAAAGTACAGGATAGAATTGTTGAAGTAGTTCAAAATTCTATGTTAGCTGTTTATGGGAAAAAGTTATGGATAAATAATTATTAATTTTGCAAAAACTCCTTACTTTGTAGTAAAATTATGTGCCAATGGAAATTAAACAAACACGTGCATTTCATATATTTATTTCAACTGGTTTCTAATCAGGATGAAGACAATCATTTATTTATTTTTAAAATTACTACAATTTGTCAGTACAAAACGAAAAAAGTAGAAAATGATTTTAACAGGAAACAATATCTATCACGAATAAGCTTACATAAGAAAAACTGTGCTCCCTTATGAAAAATAAACTCACATATCTCATGATATTGTGTGAATTTTCCTTAATTATAGGTAATTACTTTAGCATAATGGCAGTTAGTATCACTTTTAAGATTTGTTAAATTATAAGCATGATTAATACATTCAATGGCCGATAACTTTAGAGTAAATTACACAATAGGTTAAAAATACATGAAAGTAATCACATACATCAATATGAATTCAATCTTGGCTTTAGTCATTTCATTATTTATAATTTACTATCACAGATGCTTATTGCATAATAAAAACAAAAGTTCTTGTTGTGTTGTATTTTTAAGGTTTGCACAAAAAAAGCTCAAAAAGTAATAAAAGCTTTGAGCTTAAAATATACTCATAACTTATATATAACTAAAAGACTTGTGACGACTGTTTATATAACTTCTTGAGAATCACATTATTTTTGGAGAACAATTTAACTAAACATCCCCTTTAAAAAAAACTAATAAAAGCATTTTGCTAAGAATACTAATAGGTTAGTAGGTACAATTTTCTATATTAATAGATAGTTTTTAGTTAAAATTCTGAAGGATTTATGTTCTAATGACCAGTGAACTACCGTCATTCTACAAGTTAGGATTACTAATTTCTGTAATACAAAAAATGTGTAAAGAATATATTATTAAGAAAGTGATAAAATATCTTTGTCTGATTTTAAGATGGATCATAAATATTGTATACAGAAGTCTTATTAAATCCTAATTGGCAACACTAAACGTAACTTGATTATTATTTAATGAGATACAGTTGTTTTAGTACGCTCAATAAAGTTTTGCCTTCATACAAAATGAAAAACTTTCTAAATAGTTACAATTTACAAAATTCTAATGTTTACCTAAATTTATTAAAATATGAAATATATACTATTATTATTTTAATATCTAATGAAATGACGGTAGTTTATATACTATTATTATTTAAATATCTAATGACGGTAGTTGTTAAGATTGTGAAGATCTTTACGCGTTCACGCCGTAGAATTGACGGAAACTGAATGCTTCAATTTAGAATCTATGATGATTTCGTCGCCCGATCTGATGTTGTACGAGTAGAGCTGCTTCGTGGGGTACTTCATTTCCTCGGGACCCTGAAATGGCTCCACAAATAACCATAAGATTATTTATTTTGTTAGTGGATTTAGTATGTAACAAGACAGTGCCCCTGTGTGTTAGGGATGTTAGAAATGGATTATATTCATCAGATTTACATCCGTAACCGTCATGTGTTATTATATTTTTAGTAAAACATAGGGATATAGAAATATTTGCGTCATTTGTAGATATGACGATGTAAAATATAGCAGTGGATTCCATAGAGTATAGAAAATGAAACGTATTTTATAAAATTATTTGAGCGATAAATGTAGGGTTATTATAGAAGAGTAGAGATGCTGGCCTGTAAGTGAGAGAATCGCAACAAATAATGAGTTATTTGTTGCGATTCTCTCACTTACAGGCCAGAAAGATGAAATTTCATCTTCCCTCTCAAGGGAAGATGAAATTTCGTCTTTCTTTCTTTCTTCAACTTTGAAAGTTTCACAGATAAAAAAGAAAGACAAATATTTTATTGGCTTTTTCTTTATTATCGATGCACACATTTCAGGCCAACTTTATAATAACTATATGCCGATAAACCATAAGCAAGTTGTGGATAGAAGTAGAAACATCACAGGCACAGACCAGACACATAGTCATGTTGTTTTTATGAGTTCAAATAGGTCGCAAAGAGCATTGGGCCGCTTGAAATTCTTTTAAGGGATCTATGTCCATCAATAGACGTCCATTGAAAAACACAATCTACAGGTTATTGCTTGTTATTGTTATCGTTGGTTATTTTTTATGTATGGTATCCTACTAATATTATAAATGCGAAAGTTTGTGAGTATGGATGGATGTTTGTTACTCCTTCACGGAAAATCTACTGGACGGATTTGGATGAAATTTTACAGTTATATAGGTTATACATCAGAATAACATATAGGCTACAATTTGTAATGATTTTATGTAATATAACGATACATGTTAATAAAGTCTGAAAAAATCTCGCCTCTGAGAGCCATCTTGGCGTGCGCTGCCTTAACTATTGGAGTTACATAAAGATGATGTACGGTAGTATTGTTTGTCTTGAATAGTTCTAAATGAAAGTCCGCGACAGCATATATCTACCTTTTATGTGGAAGCCACTATGACCAAAATTGTGAATCATAAAGTTAATTAAATTAGATACTATTTTATAATGCATATTTTAGTATATTTATCATACTCTTATAAAAATCAATGCATTTGTCACTTTCAGTATTTCATTTCGATAAACTTTGTCTTTTATACTAAGTAATTTTGCCGAATAGTTTAAAAGTTATCACGATACGATTGACTTAAATGGAGCGCCATAGAGTGCTTTATATGCGGGGCGCGAAGATTGTATGGAATCCGTTTGTTTTTAAGTTAGACAGAATTTTGGATATAGGAGAGACTAAATAAATATAAGTATATTTTTTAATATAAAGTAAAAAAGAAACTCAATGTGGCAGACCGAATTCCACGCGTGCGAAGCCGCGGGCAAAAGCTAGTATTTAAATAAATACTATGATATGAAATGAAATGAATGAATAAATGAAATGAATGAATGAATGAAATGAATGATATGAAATAAATTAAAATAGGATATTTTCGATATAGAGAGACATTTACCTGTGAGTCCCGAAGCTCCTGATCGACGTAAAACAAGCGCATCTTGGCGGCGGGGAATCCCGCGAGTCGCTCTAGTCGTGACTTTAGGTCCGAGACAGTTCTAATATATAACGTAATTTATTATTTAAATTATATACAAGCAATATAACAGAACTAACTACTTTGCTATAATCCGCACGGGTTAAGTGAATGCATGCAAAGCCAATGTGTATGAAGCAGGCAAAATCTACGCACCTTATACATGCAGGACAAGCCACCACATGCACCCCAAGGCGAAATTCACCAGCAACAACGCACACAAAAGCAGCACACACACCCACCACCACAATCTCTACGATCTTTTCGCCCCGAAACCGAAGCATCATCAGGAGGATAGGCTCCACGACAAAAATCGTACTGCGCAGTACGGTTTCGAGGCGAAGCGATCGTCGAGATTGTGGTGGTGGGTGTGTGTGCTGCTTTTGTGTGCGTTGTTGCTGGTGAATTTCGCCTTGGGGTGCATGTGGTGGCTTGTCCTGCATGTATAAGGTGCGTAGATTTTGCCTGCTTAATACACATTGGCTTTGCATGCATTCACCTAACCCGTGCGGATTATAGCAAAGTAGTTAGTTCTGTTATATTGCTTGTAATATGGAATTCCGCAAAGTAACGCCTGCTTCTATAAATCATTTAAATTATATACACAATACTATTAGGTTTGTGTAATATTTAAATATAATTATAGTATAATACACTTTATTACGTATATATTTTAGACAGATTACGCTTTTTACCACAGCCTATGTCAACTGTCGCTAAATCAAAAGTAACAATAAAATTATTTTGCTATAATCCGCGATAAAGTAAATAGAAAATATATATAATGCTAAATTTATAGTGGACTATCCGCCTTATTATGATAAGGCGGACGAATTTTAATTTTCTTACTATTTGAATCTTAATTTTTCGCAGGGTGATCTTCCATTCTTTTCTAACCTATTAAAAAGACGTGTCATTTCTTTCGCACATTTTTTGCCACATTTCTATTGAAGGTAGCGTTCAATTTGTTTCTTAAGACACGATTTCGTTTTAGCTATTTTTTTATTATTTTGTATATTAAAGATCTGGAAGTGATTATGTAGCTTTACAATACATTTATTATTATATATATAGTGTTAGTATATGTATGCGATATATGCAGGATTCGTAAAAACACATGCACAAACCTCCATCGCCACCACAATACACAAGCACTACACTCGTTTAATATCACAAACTCAATCGTTTCGCCCCCCAACCGAAGCATCATCAGGAGATAGATTCCACGACAAAATCGGAAAGCTTTGCGATTTTGTCGATAAAAGTCGTAATAAGTAGATCATATAAATCAACAATACAGTTCTATACCATTATTGACGATTTATATGATTTGCAGAAAACAGTTTTCTTTCTTATTTATTGATACAATATACACACGGTCACATGAACGTCTATACAACCAAACCTTTGCCTGCCTGGAGTAAATTGAGTTATCATTGAATACATAAAAATACTTCACTCGAGGGTTAATTTCTTTTAGTTAAGACCTAAGAGAATATGACTGTCAAAAGAAATAGCAATAAATAAACATATTTGACAGGAAGACGCGTCACAAACTTACCTGTACACGTCAACAGTTCTCACTTCGCTGGTGTCTCCACACGTAAACGTGATTTGAACGCGCTTTTCTGGCCGCAGATCCACTGACACTAGCGGATCGAGCTTGCCATGAACACCGATTAATTCCCAGTACCTAGAAAATATTTATCTATTACAAAAGTAATAATAAAATTATTTTGCTATAATCCGCGATACAGTAAATAGAAAATATATATAGTGCTAAATGTATAGAGGACTATCCGTTTTTCATACCCGTTACATGCAGGATTCGTAAAAACACATGCACAAACCTCCACCACTGCCACCACAATACACAAGCACTACACACGTTCACTATCACAAACTCAACAATGGTTTAGCCCCGCAAACGAAGCATCATAAGGAGATAGAATCCACGACAAAATCGCAAAGCGAAGCATTATTCAAACAAGCATTGTTAAATAGTAATCGGTCCAACCGGTTAATCGGTAACAATGGCACCCTCAATAACGATCAGATAAATGTCTCAAGTTCAAGCTTGTTGCACGTGTTCAGAGGTAAAATAAAATAAATGGTGGGGTTGAACCGATTACCATATAACAATGCTTGTTTGGATAATGCTTCGGTTGCGGGGCGAAACGATTGTTGAGTTTGTGATAGTGAACGTTTGTAGTGCTTGTATATTGTGATGGCAAAGGTGGAAATTTGTAACGGATATGAAAAAACGGATAGTCCACTATACATTTAGCACTATATATATTTTCTATTTACTATATAGCGGATTATAGAAAAACAATTTTATTATTACTTTTGTATTAAACTATTACATTTACGATATACGAATTCTTACTCCATCTTATAGACAAAAAATCCTATATGTTATTGTGGAACGAAATTGTAGTAAACACCGTGTATTCCAAAACCTATGAATGCAAGTAAGCATGCATATCTGAACGTATCTTGGCAGTGTTAATTAACAGTGGTCTCAGGTGGCTCGCTCAGAAACGACCATACCTCTTCTTTACTAATTAGAGATGTTACGGAGGTGGGTTTACCGGATCCGGAACGGAATCGGAACCGTAGTCGGAACAGTCGGAACCGGAGATTTCATATTTGAATTATCGTAGTCGAAATCGGAGGCGGAGGTGGATACTTCCTTCTTCATTATTAATTTAAAAATTGACCCGTTAACTGTACTTAGATACCATTGACACTGAAAATTAACAAATAAACGGGAGTTGCGCTCGCGAGGGATTATTCCCTCCGGGGTTTATACCCCGGGCGACGAGTTACAATTTGTAGCTGCGCATTATGTACGCTTTCGCTTGACAATTTCACCTTCGTTATAACTCCGACTAAAATTTATCGGAGTCGGAGTCGGAGGTATGAATTCAATCGGAGGTTCAGACGTTTCGGAACCGGAGTCGGAGCTCCGTAACATCCCTATTACTAATACTCATTGCGATGTTGCCACGTGTTCATCTATATCCATATAAAATCCTTACTAGAATGTTTTAAAAAATACTACAATTGTGAGTGCATCCTTTTTAAACTAGACCCCTTTGTTTTACATTAATTTGAAACATCTTTGTATTAGTATCCGGTGCCTATTTATTTATATATTTTTTTGTACAAAATAACATAGTACCGGGTATTAAATAACGCACATAGATGTTTTGAACGAAACAGCCGGCAAGATCGGTTTCGTAGAGCGCTGTCACTGTCACTTAGTAAGTATCTGACGTTTCGCACGGATTCGTCAGTCTGTACGACAGAGACTACTGCTCTATGAAGCAGAATCTAGCCGATTTCTCTCTCTAAGCCTCGATGTGCATTATTTATTGCCGCGTACTATAAATAAATCATAAAAAACAAATTAAGACTGTCAATTTAACTTTAAGCATTAGTTAAGTAACTATATTATATCTACTTTTATTTTCAAAACTAACTAATAACTTTATAAACGCCTAATGTAAGGAAAATACTCTAATGAGTTAAAGTGAAGCTAAGTGGAATAGTATGACATATCCGAGATAAAGAAAAAATATGTATATTCAATGTATTTTGTAGATATATCAAAATAAAGCAGGTAAAACATTTGCTTTACAAGACAAATTCCTATTTACAGTTAGATAAAATCCAGATATTTAAGGAGGAAATTCAATAAACTGTTAAGTAAATGTAATTTCTTATAAAACATATGTTAAAGAATACATGGGCGAATCAAAAGTGTGTTAACTATTACAAATTCAATGTCCTTATACAATGCAGATTGTCTCATTAGCATTTCGCTGGTCAGAAATTGAGGTTAATTCACTATTCGCAACGGTTTGCCACCTACGATGTTTTCCGTACATATTGGAGGTTTGTTCTACTTTCCTAATGAATAAGTGTCCTTTAGATATGTTAAATATCTTTAAATAGAGTGCGTTCGTTCTTGTATATTACCTAAACATCGCATACTGAACGCGAACATTTCAATTAATATATTCCTACGACAGAAAGTTAAGGAAATGTGTGTTGTTACTTTAACTTCACAGTGTATTTTTAGCAATTTTTTTTGTGCTTAAAAATATACACAATTATAAAAAAAATTTATTGTGTATATAATAAACAAAATAGTAACCGATATAAGTTGGCGGCTCCTGCTGTGCGTATTATAAAAGTATGTAATTCGTTTGTTGGTTTTGGTATAAGATTCCAAAATACATTTCTACAATAAATTTTAGCTTTGCCATAGGGTACAAAGTTTTAATAAAGTTATAAAACTGCCATAAAAATAAAGGCATTGAGTGTATCTTAACATTAAGGTATAACTTGTATAGGATAAAAGTAAAGAAAAGTAAAGTAACGGCCTGTTACAATCCCACTGCTGGGCTAAGGCCTGCTCTTTCCGTTTCTGAAGAGAAGGGTTGGAGCTAAGACCTACCACGCTGCTTCAATGCGGATTGGTAGGTTACACCTGCATATCCCTAGAATTCTCTAGAGATATGCAGGTTTCCTCACGATGTTTTCCTTCACCGAAAAGCGTGTGATAAATTGCAATTATAAATTAGACACATAAGTTTTAATAGAAAACTCATTGGTGCCTGCCCGGGGTTTGAAACTATGTCGTGTCTAGAGAGTAGCACGGTCTCACCGCTAGGCTATCACAGCTTGTATAGGATAAGGTAATCCTTTTTGCCGGATAAGAAGTTCTATGACTTCCATGGCGTGCATGTAATATTAGCAATTGGTCGCAGTGGTTGTTCGTCTGTACTGCGAATCCGCTGGACTTATTTGCACTATCGACCGCGTCGCCGCGTATTCTTGAATTGGGTCAAACGTTTTCATTTCAACGAAAATCAGCTGTACTTCTGTTTTTAGGTGGTAATTAAGCCACGACTTTGTTAAGGGATGTATTCAGTAAACATACGCAATAACGACATATTTCTGTGTAAGTAGATTATTCTTGTTTATCTCATATACGCATTAGGCGATAATAACTTGTAAACGCAGATGCATTACTCGTTCAGCCTCGATAAACAACAAGCTGATGTGTTTGATAGAAGCTTCCATTGTGAATATAATTATATAATCTATACTAATATTACTTATGCGAAAGTCTGTGTGTCTGTTACGCTTTCACAGCTAATCCACTGTATTAATATTTTTGCCACAATTAAAGCTTATACACCAGAGTAAGATACGTAACCAAATCATTTGACAACATGTTTTATAACATGTTGTGCCAACCCCCCTTAGAGTGGGATAAGGGCAAGAGGGTGATGATAATACCACAGTAACATATAGGACAAAAAAAGTTCTGTTCGTCGGAAACAGGAAAAAACACGACAGTGGATTATTGGGGGTGTTTAGACACTAAAGTGGCGCGCGAACGAAGTCTAAGGTACTAATAGTTGTTTAAATTAAAAAGAGGTTTCTTACTAGGTATATTAAATAATCAATTTTTATTATTATAATCAATCTTTAGTAATCGCTTTTTTAAATTATAAATCGATTAAAAAATCGATTATATTAATTAATCTCTTTTTCTTCCTTTTTTTACACTCTTTTTTTTTTGTTTTTTAAGATAAGATATGCGTTGTTAGATGACACCAATGTAGCTAAACTACGAATTTTAATCGAATTTCGCAAACATTGCAACGAAAACAGCTATTTGTATTTGTATTAGGACAGTTTAATTAGACATTATTTTAATTAAGTATTAATATGAAAAAAAAATCAGTTATTAATAATCGATTTTTTTACTTCATCGGCTATAAATAATCGATTATTTGACTTCAATTCACATTCTTATTTCTTAAATCAGGATCCCTTTACATCTAACTTGATAAGATTTTTTTTGGATACCATTCTCAGCTTGCGTTCTTAAGGAAGATCAGCTAGGGTTGCAAACTTTTAAAAAATACCTGTCCGGTCGGTCAGATTCTGGTTTCTCCATGTAGTATCTGATGAATGCCCGCTCAGCTGCATCCCGTTCTTCCGGCGGGACCGCCCCGCCTCCGTTCAACGTCCTAATGTGTGGAAGTCTTGCTACAAGTAGCAATCGTCGTTCGTGTTCGGTCGATTCGACCCTTTCCCATAGCGGCCAACCCTGGAAAGGAAAAAAGTAATCTCAACGAATGGTTTAACTTCCATCATCAATTCTACATTGCGCTTTTACGTCATGTTGATGAAATGTATACACAATTGAAGCTCGCTGGGTTAAAATATAGAACAAAAATCTTCATTTCCTTTTGGGAAACAGACAATGCTTGGTTGAGGGTATTGGGAAATTAAAGTTGACGTGACCGAAGATGCTGGTACATGTAGTACAATATAAATATTAGTATATAAATATAAATATTAAAATGGTATATAGACGCTATGCTACTATATACCATTTTAAATGTACAGAACATTGACAGGTTACAGAACAGCGGCCTACAGATCCAAAAGTATTCTCTCTCAAGATTAACTAAATAGTCCACATCGAAAAAATCGATACAGAAGTTTCAAAGATTATTAGGGATTTATATGCATAAACAAATCTTAAGATTCCAGATTGCCATTAAACAAAATTATTTTTTTCATGAAATCTAAAAACTTACAAGTTACAGCATTTGCTTTAACTTGCCATGAAGTTTCCGATCCAAATCCAGGGTAAGGAATCTGAGTTTCCTTAAACATTGGTATGCTTGACCAAGAAACAAGTTTAGAAAACACCGTGAGGTAACCGTGAAGAGCCTAAAGATTTCCTAGTATATATTTCACCGTTTGTAATTTATCTCCCTAAAAGAATCGAAGGCTGTTATCCACTAGTAGAATATTAATAACCCGATAAAATGTATTAAAATTGTATTGGAATTTTCGAACAGGGAAGGCAGATGAAACGAATTAATGAAAAGCTTGTAAAAAGACGCTTAATGTTCTGAATTAAATAGTCACGACTGCACCATTCAATTGCGGGACTACATTAATAATTTAAATAAAAAGTGGCAGATGCTTCATTATACAGGTTTTTGTGCTCGTCAAGGCTCTGCTCATACTAGGTTCCGTTTAGTTTTTGTTTGTACCATTATGTATGAACATACACATTAAATACATGAGTATTTAACGGTCTATATAGTGCATATTCTTTGAAGGGATTCCTCGAATATAGGTGCAGCAATCCTATGGAATTTTACTGCTGGATATAGTTCTCTTCAAGATTTTCACACACCATTCACAATATAGGGTCGCATAAATCTAGCGGCTCCCCTTTTTGTGGTCGCCCAATTACTTAGTGAATGCTCTATCAACGATGCGCCTCCGTCGCAGGACTGCCAAATTGGATCAGAAAATAATTATTAATTAAATAATTATTAGCGTGATAAGATTGTACAATAAGTAATAAAAAAGGATTTTATAACAATTCGACAATATTTAGGAGCGTTGTAATACATAGGCGTAATACTATAAAGTTACACGCCACAGTTCACTGATTTTTGGGTCAGCTACGAGAATCTGGATAAAACTTCCTGAATTTGTAGGAAAGATACGTGATAAAAGTAGCGGCCTGTTAATATCCCACTGCTGGGAATAGGCCTCCTCTCTCCGTTTCTGGAGAGAAGGGTTGGAGCTAAGACCTACCACGCTGCTCCAATGCGGATTGGTAGGTTACACATATCAACAGAATTCTCTAGTGATATGCAGGTTTCCTCACGATGTTTTCCTTCACCGAAAAGCGTGTGATAAATTGCAATTATGAATTAGACACATGAGTTTTAATAGAAAAACTCATTGGTGCCTGCCCGGGTTTGAACCTATGTTCGTCTCTAGAGAGTCGCACGGTCTCACCATTGGGCTATCACAGCTTATACGTGATAAGCAACGAGTAAACTAATAAGAAGTTTAACTAACTATGCGTATATGGAACTTTTAGACCTTGGTGTGAACATTAACAGCAAAATCAAGAGCTTATAGCTTTCGTAAGACTAAAATGTTCGATACGGTCTATTACGTGTTAGCAAAAACAAAGTGATAAAGAATAGTAAGTGAAATGCATAACGTAAAAATCAATATGTAGTTCGAAAATAAAGCTGTTAATTTCTTGAAAATTTGAAGACCCATTTACATTTATTTCTAAATTAATCTTCGTATCCAATGTAGAAATAAGCGATCTTGCATCTGCTATTTAACAATAAAATAATACACGTTCGCACACACTGTTCTACGCGTATATCTAGGCATTGACATATTTATTTTCTTTGTACGAAGCATGTGTGAAGCATGTACGAACAACCTTGCAAGCTTGTTTTGCCCCAATTCGGAACGCGGAAAACGTATAAGCATGTATGTGTTAGACTCTGCCGCGTTTAATACTGCCGCATTGAAAAATACGAATTTAATTAAATTATCATCTTAATTATAAATGGATAATTATCAAATAACATTTTCGTTCTATTTTACGTGGTCATAGGGTATTTTATTCATTTGCGTTAACTTTTTTATTGGTCCAAAACTGCGATGGTCAAGCGATGAGTGTTTTCCCAGGAGATTTTAAAGCGTCATCGGGGAATGGACGAATCTAGCTTTGACAATTGTACGAAATGCGGAGAGTAGAGTGCAGAAGCTCTACTGGTGTCGGTAAATGTAATTCTAAGCGTTGGAATCAGCTTTCATCTTTTTTTTTTTAACTGATTGTATGCTGTTAGCCCTGACGGCTTTTACAGCGTCACCGGGCAGGACGGGAAAGCGCAGAAGCATCGTCGAGGTTGCGAAATCCAGAGCGTAGAGCGCATAAGCTTTACTAGCGTCGGGGAATGTCGTACTAAGGTCCTGTGAAGTTGGACCACGGCTTAGGGTAACGCGTAGTGGAGGGCTGATGGTATGACTTTGATTAGTCTTTACGACGTCGGAAGGGTGGCATGAAGCCACGACCAACCGACGTCAGAAAACTGGGAATCGTTATTTGGACGTTTCTCCATCTGTAGAGAAGTACCAAACATAGAGTTGTTATAGTTGAGTAGGAAAGCGAGTGAAATTTGCCATATTACAATAAAGAAAAAGCAGATAAGGGTGATCTATCTGTCTCTCTTTTTTATGTTTCATTAGACAATGAAAAATACGAGTTTCATATTCCCTCTCATCATTTATTGTATCACTATCACTTACAGGCCTGCCTATGGCTCCACTTGCCTATGGCACCACTTCCAACACAATACACAAGCACTACACACGTTCACTATCACAAACTCAACAATCGTTTCGCCCCGCAACCGAAGCATCATCTGGAGATAGACTCCACGACAAAATCGCAAAATCGCAAACTTTGTGGTGGAGGTTTGTGCACGTGTTTTTACGAATCCTGCACGTATCGGGTATGAAAATACGGATAGTCCACTATACATTTAACACTATATATATTTTCTATTTACTGTATCGCGGATTATAGCAAAATATTTTTTTTTACTTTGTATTATGGATCTCCGCAAAGTAACGCCTATTTTTATAAATTATTTCACTTCTTCTTTTTCTTATTATTCCTACCAACTCTCTTATGTACTATGTAACCCTATCATCTATAATTCCACTTCGCGATACGACCAAAATTATGCACATTGGGTAATTACAGTACTTCTACGGATCTCTTGGTTTTTGATTAGTTCATACAAAGACACTGCAAGCATAGTTCGTTTCATGACTCGCTATTGGTCTTTGATGTCAAAAAACTTATATTATTATTTTTAAAAAAGGGTACGAAATTGCTGTAACTACATTTTCTTTATTATATTATAAAATGCTAAGTAGAAAACAAAAGGGATTGTAGAGAATAGACTTTAAAGTGTGTACCATTTGTGTAAAACAATTTAAAATGCAGATCCGCTGTCATGAAACTTGCTAGCTTTGCGCTGCGGAAAGTTGTTTATGTGTATGAAATGGCCCTTGCTGAATAGTTCATTATGCCGAGAACAATAACATGAAAAAACGTTGACAATCTTTTTTAAGTTCAGAGTTTTTGTCGAATTTAGTATATTGGATTGTGTGGTATGAATTACAGTCACAATTATTTAAATTTATTTCATTTATTAGTTTCTTATCATAATAAATAAAAATTAATCATCTTGGATCTTATAAATTCTGGCACATATCATTTTTTTTTCGTACAACAAACTTAATTCTCTCCCTACGGAGAGTCTGCACATTTACTAACAGAATTTCTTTATGATAACGTTACTTGTAAGCTAGTCTTTAAAAAATGAAAATAACATGTCAATAATATCGATTCAGTTTGTAAGATAGCTAAACTTCTCCCAAAAAGACCGGTATCGTTCGATTAATTTCCATCGTAAAAAAAACACTATTACCTAAAATTCTCGGAAACGGAAACATCTGCAACAAGCACGTCCCGCGTATTATTTGTCCGTGAACAGGATACAAAGCGCACACGCATATGCCAATTGCCAACCCCAATTTATAGCTTGGCCGTGTAATGGCGCGGGAACGCGTTCAACCGTCAAATTCGAATTTAAAACGGAGCACAGCCGTGCCAAGCGGCATTGGTACCGCTATGAATCATTAATTGCAATATCGATTACTGTACTTAATGTTTTCACATATTATGGATCTAGAGTTTTCGGAACAATGTATAATTTGTAATAGTTTATTAATTGTAATAGTTGATTCAAAGTTATTAAGTAGTAAGTAGTTGTGTACATATATATTCATAATACCAGTTATATCTGCATAATATTTTGAGCATGATTATTAATAACATTAATAATCATGCTATTATAAATTCATCATTATAAATTCGTTTATTAAGGATATGTTAGTGATTACGGCAGTCTCGACAGATTTTGAGATGGCATTTGATAGTGTCAGGCACTTAATAAGACGAGGTCTCATTAATAAATTACTTTGTTATCTAGCTGATATAAACGTAGAAAGTATTAAATATAATCTAAAACACTAACATATGAAGAAGTAACAAAAAATAGGTATTACTATTTGATTGAGGAACTGAAAGTGAGGAAACAAAAGACAAAACCGTAAAAGGTGATTGTAGATATATTAAAAAGCAAATGTATGCAAACAAGGTTTTTACCATCTAGGAATACTTTGGTCGAACTAAATATTAATAGGCAGTTAGGTCATAAGCAAATATACTAAAATAGTAGTAATATATAATAAAATGATAGTAATAATAGAAATAATTATTGTTACGTAGGATATGGCTTCAAATGATTTGCATTGAACACCTAATAATACTTTATCTACTGATGAAATTAAAAAGACGATTTTTCTCTTTTAGACTCATTCAATAAAATAAGAAGAAATTTCCAAAAGTCAACCCATTTTATCCTTTTCAACGATTCAACACATAATGACAGCCACAATGTTTATTTATATTATCGACCAACTATATGAAAGAGGTTGTATTTAAAACAGGTTGTAACAATTTATAGGTATACATATAGGTACGTAGTTTATTTACCGAAATTCAAAATGTTAAAACAATCATCTTCAGTTAAACTAGTTTTTACATTTTGACACACAGAGGTTATTTAATCAAGCCGTTCCATTAAATATTATAATACAGAATAAGTATAAAATTTATGCTTTTTATGATGCCAGAGAAGTCTTTTAATCGAACTGTTGCACTTACAGTACATGTAGCTAATGTAAGCAAGTAAGAATTTAAATTATTAGCGTTAGCAATTTGTTAGTAAACCTAAGTAAATATATTAAATAAAAACTGCTAACATACCATAAATAATCCTTGAAAATAGAACATACCTAGGAATGAGCTTCACTGTAACATTATACGAGTACATACTTGCATATACTCATAAGAGATCTAAATGGCACGACGGCAGTTTAAGCCAACAAAACAAGCAAAGCAAATTATCCTATGTTATATTATGATAGGTAAGTGCTAAATTCTAGAATAATCTTTGTAAGAAAGAAATACAGATGGATATGAAATCATATTAACAACCCAGCAGACTACATGATATTTTCTATATAGTCTTGTTTCGCAAAATAATACATTTTCTTGTCAAGAAATAAAATCCGCTAGTAAATGGGCGTTACTCAGTCGGGAGAAAATAGTTTTCTAGAACACTACAGTTTTGGTACAGCAGAATGTAGAGCACATTTTCATAAATCAAAAGTTAAACATCACCTTTTCCAGGAAAATGCACGTAAAGTGAATTGGCTTTAAGAAAAATTACTTAAACATACTGTCATATTCATTTAATAAATAAGTAAATTTGGTACAGCAAAAAGGAAAAAGCAAATTAGAGCAACGCAAATAAGATTTACTTTTTGAGAATTTGATATCTGGATACTCTGATTATAATTTCCACGAAAGCTTAAAATAGATACTTATAATTTCAAACACATATATTGTGAGTTAAATTTCGTAGCCTGTTTATTATCACAAACAGCATCATCAGAACTTATCTAAACAAATTATAAAACATAGTCCCCAAAAAATGTCTGTATGTATGTGTCCGATTTTCTCAAAATCTGCTAAACGGCTTTTTGTACGGTTTTTACTCAAAGATAGTATAACCCTCGAGGAAGGTTTAGGTAAATAGTAATTAATTCCTAATTGGTTTAGGATTTACGCGGGAAAAACTTTGTGTCACTTCTTGCCACACGGGTGATGCTGCGGGCACAGCTTGTTGATAATAAACAAAATAGATCAAAGAGCTATCGTCCAAAAAAGGAAATATGAAAAACTTAATTTACTACGATCATATCCATCCAATTCAAGTCAATCTGTTTTATACGATACACATAATAATAGAAACGGCTTTAAAAACTATGAGACATTAATCTTAATGAACTCATTCCCATATCATTTTGTTTTAGAATTCATTGTTACAAAATTTGCGTTTGTACTCTCTGAATATAAGTATATGATGGAAAGTGAACGCACCCATATCACTATATATATTTGTCTGTGTCAAAACTATTCCTTCCTTCTGTCATCGACTGCTCTTGTAAAATTACGTTTCACAATATATCTGTCTTCTAAAAGTTCTCTTTTATTTATGCTCGCGAAGTTCAATAAGTGTCGAATAAATTCCTACATGGTAGCAGAGCGTGGTTGCAAATATATTTTACAAAAACAATATATTGATTGCCATAGTAAATTTGGATATATATTTTACCGGCCGCCATTTGTCACAGTGAAGTACAATACCGGTATATTTATTGTAAAAATTTCAGAACAATGTCGAATTCTTTCAATATCGACAAACTAAGTGGTCGAGATAATTTTAATACGTGGAAATTCGCCGTACGCACTTATTTAGAGCACGAAGACTTATGGGAATGTATTGTTGAAAAACACGTGGACGCCACAAAAGATAAAAAGGCAAAGTCAAAAATAATACTATTAGTGGAGCCAGTCAATTATGTCCACATAGAAGAATGCACAACATCTAGACAGGTGTGGTATAACCTAGAAAAAGCATTTAGTGACTCTGGCCTTACTAGAAAAGTTGGTTTGTTAAAAAATTTAATTACAACTTCCTTAGAGAACAGTAATAGTGTGGAAGATTATGTAAATAAAATAATGTCTACAGCTTATAAGCTCCGAAATATAAATTTTAAGGTGGATGATGAATGGCTTGGCACCCTGCTGCTCGCTGGCTTACCAGAATCATATAAGCCTATGTTAATGGCATTGGAGAATTCAGGTATAACAATATCAGCAGATGCTGTCAAAATAAAGATTCTACAAGATGTAAAACCGGCAGATACAAATTCTGCATTTTATATCCGCAGCAATGAAAAACAAAACCTATATAATAAAGGAAAATCAAAAGGCCCACGGTGTTATAATTGCAATAAATTTGGTCACCTAAGTAAATTTTGCAGAAACAGAAAACCAAGAAATATTAGTAAAAATAATTGTGGATTTGTTGCTGCTTTTTCTGCAGCATTAGTCAATGATGAATATAACTGGTATATAGACTCCGGAGCATCAGTACACATGACTAAACATAAAGAGTGGTTGTCAGAAGTAAGTTTACCGAGTGAGAGTCATGTCCGAATAGCAGATGATAAGGTGCTCAAAGTCGAATTGTGTGGGAATGCCACTATTTCAGTTAGAAGTGAAGATGGAGTTGTTAATAAAATACATGTTAAACATGTTTTGTATGTACCCGACCTGGCAACAAATTTATTATCAGTAAGCAAAATTATTGAAAATGGTTGTAAAATTGAATTTACTGATAATGGCTGCCATATTGTTAATAATAAAAATGTTAAGGTTGCAACAGCAAACTGCCTAAACGGGACTTATAAACTGAATATATGTGAAAGTCAAGCCCTGTCAACACAGGCGGAGAATAATAGCTTTCTCTGGCATCAGAGAATGGCTCATCTGAATTATACAGATTTATATAAATTACAGAACTGCGCTGTTGGTATGAAACTAACTTCCCAGAATGAAGACGTCACATGCATCGCATGTCTTGAAGGTAAACAAACTCGTCAACCTTTCAAGCATGTGGGTTCCCGAGCAAATGATTTGCTTGAACTAATACACTCGGACATATGTGGGCCGATGGAGCATACCTCAATGGGAGGTTCAAGGTATTTTTTAACATTTATAGATGACTTTTCTGGCAAAGTATTTGTGTATACTTTAGTAAACAAAAGTCAAGCTTTAGAAAAATTTCAAGAATTTAAGCATAGAGTAGAAAACGAACTAAATAAAACTATCAAAATTCTTCGAACTGATAATGGTAAAGAATACATAAATTATGCTTTCATAAAGTTCCTAAAAGCTTCTGGCATTTTGCATCAAACCAGTAACCCATATACACCAGAACAAAATGGGAGAGCAGAGCGAATGAACCGAACTCTTATTGAAAAGGCTAAATGTATGATTTTCAATGCCTCTTTGCAGAAGGAGTATTGGGCAGAGGCAATTCTAACTGCAGCATACACAACTAATCGCTCTCCATCTCGCTCACTATCAGGACTCACTCCCCATGAAAAATGGACAGGATCCAAGCCAGATATTAGCCATATGAAAATTTTTGGATGTAAAGCCATGGTCCATATACCTAAAGAAAAAAGGCTGAAATGGGATTCAAAATCACAAGAGTTAATTTTTGTGGGATATAGTGATACCACAAAAGGTTATAGATTTATTGATAATAAAACAAAACGTGCAATAATGAGTCGAAATGTAGTTTTCCTAGAGGACTCACTAAAACAAACAATAAAGATGGATAAAAACAATGTGAATAATGCAAGTCTAAACATTGACACTTTGTCAGATGATGCATTTGATAACTCAGTTTCTACCGTTGAATCCACAAGCAATACTTCACATTTTGATAGTGTTAGTGATCCTGACTATTTACCCGAAAAAAGTTTAGAAATGCCATTCTCAAATGTTACAGTGAGAACAAGAAATAAACATAGAAATGAACATATGGATTGCAATAGTCCTGTATCTATGATGTGTTTCAATAATGAATTAGCCATGAGTATGCTAGATTGTGACCCACAAAGCACTGAAGAAGCATTACAAAGTGAACTAGCTCAACAATGGAGAGATGCCATGGATTCTGAATATAATTCATTATTAAAAAATAATACATGGGTTCTAAGTGATTTACCGGAAGGAAAAAAGGTGATACCTTGTAAATGGATCTACAAAACCAAAGTTAATGAAAAAGGAGAAGTAGTCAGATTTAAAGCACGGCTTGTTATAAAAGGATATAAGCAAAAGAAAGATATAGACTATCAAGAAGTTTTTGCACCTGTTATTCGTTACACTTCCTTAAGGTTCTTAATGAGCTTAGCCGTAAGATATGACTTAAAAATACATCAAATGGATGTAGTTACAGCTTTTCTTCAAGGTGATATTGATGAAGAAATTTACATGAATCAACCTCCTCTCTATGAGCAAGAAACAAATAAAGTCTGTCGTTTAGTAAAGTCAATCTATGGTCTTAAGCAAGCCAGTCGCCAGTGGAATAGGAAGTTAAATAATTTTCTTACAGGTATTGGATTATTGAGATGTAAAATAGATCCTTGCATATATTATTTTATAGAGAACGAAAATAATATATTTTATTTAGCAGTGTATGTTGATGACCTGCTTTGTTTTTATAATAATACAGAAACTTTAAATTCAGTGAGAAGTAAATTAAAAAATATGTTCAATATGAATGATATAGGAGAAGCAAAGCACTGCATTGGTTTAAGAATACAAAGAGGTAATGGTTATCTTTCCTTGGATCAATCCTTGTATATTGAAAAGATTCTACAACGTTTTGAAATGTCACAATGTAAACCAATGAATACACCGTGTGATGTTAGTTCAAAATTAATACCTGCAAAAGATGACAATGAAGTTTTAACCAATATTCCATATCATGAAGCAGTAGGATGCTTATTATATTTATCACAAGGCACAAGGCCTGACATTGCTTTTGCAGTGAATACCCTAAGTAGATTTAATAATAAACCTACCAAGGAACACTGGGTAGCACTTAAAAGAATAATGAGATACTTAAAAGGATCTGTAAGCATGAAATTAACTTACAAGAAAAATAAAGATGACTATATAACTGGATATTGTGATGCAGACTGGGCATCAAATATAGAGGACAGAAGGTCCTGCTCTGGTTATGTATTTCTTTTTCAGGGTTCAGCTATAAGTTGGAATTCCAAAAGACAACTTACAGTTGCCTTATCATCCACTGAGGCAGAATATATGTCACTGACCTTAGCAATGCAAGAACCACTTTGGCTCAGACAACTTTACAGTGACTTGCATTTTAATAAAGCAATTCAACCTATAATAATTTATTGTGATAATCAAAGCACTATTAGACTTTCAGGTAATGATGTATATCATTCTCGCAGCAAACACATTGATGTGAGGTATCACTTTATTCGAGAGAAGGTGTCCAGTGGTGAGATTGCTGTCTATTTCAAGAGTACTGATGAGATGGTTGCAGACGTTCTTACCAAGGGGCTGTATAGTAACAAGCATGACTTCTGTTCTACTACAATGGGGTTGCGTTCAGGAGAGGATGATGGAAAGTGAACGCACCCATATCACTATATATATTTGTCTGTGTCAAAACTATTCCTTCCTTCTGTCATCGACTGCTCTTGTAAAATTACGTTTCACAATATATCTGTCTTCTAAAAGTTCTCTTTTATTTATGCTCGCGAAGTTCAATAAGTGTCGAATAAATTCCTACAGTATAGACTATTATTTTTAAAGTATTAATGAACAAACAAATATAACAGACATTATGTAAACGAAACTTTAGCATGTGTGTAATGTCATTGAAATAAACGCCTGAATAATATTAACAATGTAACCAAAGGAAGCGAATAATGTAGAAACTCGTAGGTATTATTTCGTTGCCTGCCGACTCGCAGTTGGAGACTAAACATAAGGGGAGTTTCTGGGTCAAGCCACTACTACATATCAACTAATCCTTGATTTATTATCTTATAAATTTTATACTACGTTGCTGGATACAAAAGAAACATATAGATAGGCCTTGGTAAAGCAAAACTTACATTATATTGAACATTATAAGGCATGTGAATATTTGTATTTTTAGAAATTTATAAAATAAAACGAAATTACTGATACCCCTAGGGTATACACAACTTCGTTCGCACCAACTTACTGCTTAAGGAACTTCGATAATATGAAATGTGTTTTTTTTCCCTAACAATAAAGTAACGGCTTGTTACAGTCCCGCTGCTGGGTAGAGGCCTCCTCTATCACTTTTTGGAAAAACGGGTTGGAGCTAAGATCCAACGCGCTGCTCCAATATGTATTGGTAGGTTACACATATCCTTAGAATTCTCTAGACATATGCAGTTTTCCTAGCGTTGTTTTCATTCACCGAAAAGAGTGGCATAAATTGCAATTGCAAATATTAATTAAAGCCGCTAGATTCCAGTGGTGTAAGATTGTTTTGTTTCAAAATCCCGTGAAGATACTTATGTCCAGCAGAAGACGTCTATCAGTTGAAGAAAAGAAAACAGATAAATTTAGGTACCTAAATAAATATAAATATAGGGGAAAAATATTGTTAAACCTAATCTTTTCTTTGTTAAAATAAGTCATGACTAAAGTAAATTAACATCAATAAAAATTACATTAAATGAGCTCCTTAAATTCCATGTTTTTGTTTATGTGATGAATGTGGGTGGAACAAAATCAAGTCGACCGTTGAACGGTCGATGTGATTCACGTGTAGGAAACTGGTTTTATTTGAACTCTCGTAATCTTTCAATTTATTATGACGCAGGTAATTTAAAGGATACATGAAAGTTGATTTATATTCTTCTTCTTATCTCCGTCTTAGATAGTGATAAAACGTGACATTCTTACAATCAATTATAGATAGTTGCAAAATATCTTCAATTTAGAACTTCATTATTTGAAATATACAAACAATGTTAAATATACGCGTATGTCTCAAACACAAGAAATTATGATTACATTATAGGCAATAGATAAAAATTTAAATATAAGCCTTAAAATAAGTTAAAATAAATGACTTGTATTATTTATTTTGGTGTGTGGATTAAAATAGTAAATCTCAATAGCAAGTCAATTTTGATATGACAAAATTTAGGATTGTATCTAATTTATGGTTTTGTAGTATGTTTGACGACAATATTTGATAACTTAAACCTCACCTGCACAACAATGAGTAGTAGATATTTGGTACATCGCTTACAAAATAGAATATATAATACTGTGTAGACCATGTTCATAATATTCTTAATGGTTTAGTATTCGGAATTCTTTGAAGCGACGTGGCAACGTCTCCCATTAGGCTCAAGGATGTTAAATTACGTCATCTCACAAAATTGGTACTTAACACGAACATATATTGATATGGGGGTGTGGCAAAATTGTTTTAAGATCAGATTGCAACAACTATATTAACTCTTCTATTTTCTACGGAACAAAATAATTAATTCTAATCCTTATATTGTTGAAAATATTGTTTCATATAATTAAACTTGAAGAACTGAGGATGCTCCAAACTGAGAAGGGTTCTAAGATGATGGAATGGAGCGCAGTGTTTGTAGATGTCTACTAAGCGGACTAACGAGGTAAAAAAGGTAGAAGGAATGTTCAGAAATCAAGACATCAGAGATCAGAGATTATGTGACTTGGAAATTCCTAAAATAATATTTTTAGCAGTGATTGGAAAATAAAAATATTATCTTTACTATATGTTAAAAAAATATGGAATCCTTCAATTAAAATTTAAAAGAAAAGTAACGGCCAGAAGAAGGCCTGCTCAATGCAGAATATCATGGCTGAAATCAGCTGAATCAGTGTTATTGACTTGGGAAGAACCTAGTCGCCTAGTTGCTTAGACCTGTATTGAAAATCGAAAAATCACCATTATCACTGCCTTACTTTGATGTGAAATAGCAATCGAAGTAGAATATGTTAGATCAAGATGGATGTGCAGTATGTAATGTATACGTAATAGTTACATACGTGTAGTATAAACGTTTGAATAGTCGTTTGGAAAGGACTATTCAAAGGACATTGTAGAAATACTATCTGTTTTAAAAATAAATAGGTCAAGAGCTAAAATTGAATAATTTATAGAATTAGGCGTTACTTTGCGGAGATCCATAATACAAAAGTAATAATAAAATTATTTTGCTATAATCCGCGATACAGTAAATAGAAAATATATATAGTGTTTAATGTATAGTGGATTATCAGTATTTTCATACCCGATACGTGCAGGATTCGTAAAAGCACATGCACAAACCTCCACCACTTCCACCAAAATACACAAGCACTACACAGTTTCACTATCACAAACTCAACAATCGTTTCGCCCCGCAACCGAGGCATCATCAGGAGATAGACTCCACGACAAAATCGCAATGCTTTGCGATAAATAAATAGATTGTTTTTTATTTATTTAGTCTTGTTTACTGATTGTAATAACAAATTTTAAAACTATCTGTTAAATTTAACCGATGGTCATCTATTATCTGGTCTTTTCTGGGATTTAACGCCACGCAGCCTTGTCAGCCTCAATGCTGATATTCTGCCAAGGCATATTTATTTATTATTCACCTTCAGGAGAGGTAAAGCATCTCAAGCTTTTTTTTAAATAAAACAGCTGTGAAATTTACGCCAAATTTTTGTCTACACTATAATCGGTTTTTCGAGGCGGTTGTTTACTTCATTGCCATTTCAAATTTCTAAAGTTCAACGTCGCACCCGAATGATATATTCTTCAAATGAATTTATTGGAGTTAATATACGTTGATTACTTTATAAGTTTTATAGGTGATAATAAAGCAAACTGCTAAAATAAAAATTAGGTCAAGTACGTAAATAAAGTCACTGTATAACTTTTCTTGCTCCTATTGCGCAAGATGCCAAAGAAATGTCTATTGTATTTGCACAACAAAAATAAACAAATGTATGATATAATCTTTTAAATCCATTGAAATCATCTGATTAAAAGAATCATTGACAAAATGCTTTCATCTTTGTTGTATCAAATTAAATATTAATTTTTTAAATTCCCTTAGTCTTGGTGCGTAAATCATAAAATATGTTATGCATTTTTATATATATGTATGTAGTATGTACTCAATTTTTTTATTACTTATCTTATATAAAAAATTTTCGTGTCACAATGTTAATTACCATAGTCCTCCGAAATGGCTTCACAGATTTTTATGAAATTTTATATGCATAATCAGGGCTGAGAATCGGCTACTATCTATTTTTCATATCCCTTAGTGGACAACCCTTATGGTTGTCCACCCTAAACATTTTTTTGGACATTTTTTTTTATTTTTTGACAAAGTACACTCGAAATTCCCAGGAAATAAATCATATGGTCAAACACCGTTTACCCGATCAGCTAGTACACTATGATATATGCAATACCTAAAAGGCCTTCGAAACTAATCTCTTAAAGTTATACTTCATAATTCGGATTCTTGTTTCACCTTGCACAATTTTATCAGTTGCTATCAGGTGAGATAATGATGGAGTGCAAATGGAGAGGGGTACGTTGAAAAACAAGATAACAATAACAAAATTATAAAATTAGCAATTTATATTTTCTAAATTTATTTATGTTTATCAGTACATAATATTTATCCCAACATTTCACAAAATGAACTTTTAATTGGAAATTTTCGGTGTATTTCATAATCCATGAAAGTTTCTGCCAGAAAGGTATTCGTGAAAACATTTATTTCTCATCCATTGAAATTCTGAAAGAGCATGGAGAGCCGATAGTGATAAGTAGTTAAATTTAATTTTATATTTATGAATTTCAGCAGTCTAACAATAAACCTGTGTATATACCCAAATCTACCTTATTTTTTTAAAGATACCGGAACTCTTGGGGGCGAGATCTAATTATGGGGGATTCCTACCCACTAAAACTCCCTCAATAGACAGCCTCCGCACTAGCAGAGAGGCCCCGGGATCTCTGACGAACTACACCGATACCTCTCAAGTGCCGTGCACATCGTGCTCTTCACAGTATGTTACGGAGTTTGTGTCTGTGACAAGCTCCATTGTCTCCCGGCTTTTAAAGGTACAGCCCCATCAGCCGGGACTGTTAATTATAATTGGGACGGCTCACGCAGCCCCTTCGTCTCCAACTGCGAGAGGGATCAGCCCTTTTGCGATCACGAATAGTATTTATTAACACGATTATAGATTTAACTTAGTACTAGCAATGCGTCCAGGCCGTACGACATACTATGCCTACATGTTTTTAAGTTTTATATTCGACTCTTCTTCTTCTTTTTTGTTAACCGATGGACGTCTACTGCTGGACTTAGCTCTCTCATGGAATCCCCACAACACATGATCTTGTGCCGCTTGAATCCAGTGGCTTCCCGCGAACTTTTTGAGGTCGTCAGTCCAATTTCGTAGAGGGTAATTAAGGTGCGGGGTCGCCATTCCTACACCTTCAGACCCCAACAACCATCGGTTCTCCGCACTATGCGCCCCGCCCATCGCCACTTCAGCTTCGCGACACGTTGAGCTATATCGGTGACTCTGGCTCTTTTACCTATTTCCACGTTTATGAGTTGATCACGTAGAGATACTCAGAGTATAGCTCGCTCCATCGCCCGCTGAGCGACTCTGAGGCTTGTTATTTAGCCCATTTAAAATAAAAAAAGTTGGAATGGGTATGATAAGTTCTTCTTCTTCAAAGATACTTATCATATATGACATTGCGTATTCTTACCAGGTGTGGTTAACTTACTCGGTTTTCAATGTAAGTCAAGGAACTAGGAATAAAGGAATTTTTTACCGTTTAATTAGATGGATTTTCTGACATATCAAGATATGCATCAAGATGCTAACAATTACGGGTTGCTATTTAATTATAAGTGCTGAAAGTTGGAACCGATTTAAAAAATTAACTACAAAGGTGTACGTGTCTGTACGGTTACCGCACCTGCATCAATCACAAGGTGTTCGGCCATGGGAATGACATAACGTAAAGTTCACGTAGGTACCGTTTAAAAGGTTATTTATATAAAATATTTTATATTCAAACTTCACCAAATACCGTTTATAATGGTCGGTGTTTTAAGATTTTCACCTGACACCAATAGACATTTTTTTTGTCTAGTACTTAAAAAAATAGGTGTGGCGATTGAAATTAGCTCCACCCAAATATAAACAGAAACTTTGGATGGGTACTTCCTCCAGCCTACAAACCTATTTTTGGCCGTTCATTTAAGAATCTATTAAAACCAGACACTGCATGCACAATTTTCTTATATGCATCTGATGACGAAGATCAGAGGAGCGACCAGCACTTCATAGAAGACGCACGATCACCGCCGTAGATGCTGCTATCGTCTCGCCCCACCCCAGCCGCTTATAAGTTGTCCCACCAAAATGCTACATGCAGTTCTCGTCCCGATAACACCGTTTTAAGAGCTCATGAATAAGGGATCCGTATGGGCTTCAAACTAGTTGGGCTCACCCGATAAAATAAGACGATTGAATAAAGCCGGTTTCTATACATTAACTAAGAATAAACATAAGGGGTATGGATGCAGTATAAAAGAAGCTTACGAAAATGGGAGCACTGTAGTTCCATCACGTAAGGGGGAAGAATTTTCTAGGATATGCCATAAGAAATACTCTTGGGAATAAGAAGGGGTACTATATTAACATTATCCAAGCGCTAAAACGTTACACCAAAGATTTTTATCATAAAATTTGTAGAGTGTAAACGTCTTTCTCTAACAAACTTAGGTAACTTGGAATTGCAATTACGAGCGTCGGCTCAGCGCCGACTGAGCAGTTAATGAAACGGCCTTCGCCGGTTTTATAGAGTTAGCTGATTTACTTGAACAAAATAATTGAAACATTAATTTATTGAGCGTGGTTTATAGCAATTAGCCGGGATGTAAAGCGCATCACAGTCTTTCCAGAAGCGAATAATGAGATTGTGCCAAAATAAACTGATGAGACTCTGATCACCAATTGATAGTAAATGTTACATAACCCAAAACTTCTCTATTCCAGTTTTATTGTCAACATTTACCACCAAATAGGTATGAACAAGTTGTTAATACGGTTGTAGTACGATCAAAATTAATTCAGATGTCGTTTTAGGCTACAACTTATATCTATCTTAAACTATCTTGAGATCATTCACTAATGATCTCTGCCTCACTAGGCGTGACAATGCACGTATAGGAATCTTCCTCTCTTATATGAAACACGTATGTTTTTTTTTATATAAAGCACAAAATTATTTAAAAACTACTATATATATCTAGGTACATTATAAAGTAGGTATATATTTATTGCAGCTTGCATTGATAACAGCTAGATTGATGTCTTCTCAATTTGCAGTTCCTACAGAATTACATACCATAAATTTTTGCATTGATATAATGTCATTCGGTTTTTTTTCATACTAAAGTAGCAGCGTGTTATTATCCCACTGCTAGGTATAGGCCACCTTTCTCCGTTCTTTGGAAGGAAGGGTTGGAGCTAAGACTCACCACGTTCCTCAATGCGGATTGGTAGGTTACACGTATCCCCAGAATTCTATAGAGAAATGCAGGTTTCCTCACGATGTTTTCCTTCACCAAAAAGCGTATTATAAATTGCAATTATCAAATCGACACATAAGTTTTAACTTTAAGAAAACTCATTGATTTGTACTCGTGACACCTTCGAAAGAGTCCCATTGCCTCACCGTTGGGCTAGGACAGCTTTTTATACTAACATATGCCAAAAGTCCTATTATTTACACCAAGTAACTTCGACACTACTGCGTCTTCATTAATGTCACACATCGACATAAAATCATGCAAATCGACGATCGATGATACAGCTAACAGACAACAGCAGCCTATATCACCGCATGTAATTTGCAGGTGAATGTGCTTCAACTCGAGACTGCTTGTAGTCTCGAGTTGGATCTCAAGATGAGCCAGTAATTGTGAAAGGTAGAATGCACGTAAGGTCAGCCGGTAGCAATAAATTGAAAATGTGAACGAACCGTATGCTTATGACGCATTGCACGTGAATCACCACCCAACCCCCTTCGTTTCCTGTTTTATTTTTGATTCTCACTGCAACAACAACTATTTCTGCATTCGCGAATAGTAATGCAGTTAAAATAGCTCGTGTTGTTGTTTTCAGAATTCACGATTCAATTGTGTTTGAAACTAATCCAAATTATTGAGGATGGGAGAAGGTAGATTGCTATCTACCATTTCATATCCTCAACAATTTGTATATTTCTATGTGTCGCCCTAAGCCGTGTTCCGGCCTCACGCCTATATAGCTTCTCCGCTTTTTCTATGACTCTCATGCATCTGGGAACTTAAACGGGGCTCTTTAAGCCTCTAAATCAACTACAAAACGACCTATGTAACTCCTAAAGAAAGAATTCATTAACAAACTAACCTACTCGTTAATTCAAGAGCATAATGAATCACACCATCAATTCTGTACTTTTTACCCCGTCAGTTGCCACCGCACTAACGCCGCATAAAAAGCTAATTACTAAAGGCCCTGTATAAGCTTGTAGCTAGTCGGGCTTACCCGATAGAATAAGACGTTGGTGTAAGCGGTTTCTATAAATTAACTACAGATCTCTATTTCGGTCTTACGCTGCCGGCAGTAATAAAGCATCATCATAGGATCACCATCATAGGATGGTGATGGTACAAAAGCTGATATGGTTAACAGCATACACAATGTGAGTGTAGACAATGTGAGAAATTGAATAAATAACATACAAAATGCGATACGGTTCTTATCTCATTATTTCACAGAGTTACGTCGATACCGGAGGTTGCATACTGACTAACACATGTCATTCAGACCGAGTATGATCGAATGCAAAACAGATTTGAAGCAACACTTTCACGTCACTTGTAGCGTGACCACGCGATGGTCGTGGTGATGTCATCGGAAATAATGCTATTGCTCGTACGATTTAAAGTAGAAAATCGATTACTGGAATCATGAAATTGGTGATAGCATTTCGTCCTCCATGATACAATAGAGTATTATTATAAATAAATGACTTTGATTATGTGGTATTCGATGACAGTATTTAAGCAGTATGTTTATTACATACTTACTCTTAACTCGCGCAAAGTAACACGCTTAAGATGTGCAACAGGGAATTACACTAAAATATGACACTAAAGACACGTAGTTTTTACAATTAACGATTAGTGATCAGGCAGTCTAATGAGGGATAAATATCAATAAGTGTACATATGACAAACTAAAGAGCTGTGATAGCCCAGCGGGACCAATAAGTTTTTATATTAAACTCATGTGTCTAATTGATAATTGCAATTTATCACACGCTTTTCGGTAAAGGAAAACATAGTGAGGAAACCTGCATATCTCTAGAGAATTCTGGAGATATGTGTCACCTACCAATCCGCACTGGTGCAGCGTGGTAGGTCTTAGCTCCAACCCTTCTCTCCAGAAACGGAGAGAAGAGGCTATTTCCAGCAGTGGGATTATAACAGGCCGCTACTTTACTTTTTTTTTACTATGACAAACTATGGTACTAATTGTATCTGAGCGGCTTGATAGGTTAAACATATCCCCAGAATTCCCTAGAGATATGCAGGTTTCCTCACGATATTTTCTTTCACCAAAAAGCGTGTGATGAATTGCAATTACCAATTAGACACATACGTTTTAATAGAGAAACTCATTGGTGCCTGCTCTGGGTTTGAACTAGTGACCGCCTCGAAAGAGCCGCAAGGAGTCACCGCTGGGCTATCACAGCACTCGGTCACCGCTATTTAACTTATTTTTTTTTAATTTGTCAATATAATACAAATGATATGTGCAAACAAAACAAAAGTCAACAAGTTCAGTGTGCATAAACTTATGCAAAAATTCAACACTTTTAGAACTACGTATAAGGCGTTTGGGATTCCCGTTTTATTTTCGTTTTACTTTACTTACTTTACTTTACTTAACTCTCGTACGCACGAGAGGATTTTTATCGTGCGTTAAAATTACGTTGAATTGAAACAAATAGGTATCCAGGTATCTGTTCACACGACAGCGTATTTAAATCGCGACGTATTTTATCGTGCAGTGTTCCATTTTAGTCGTTAGGGCGAGGGAGTTAAGCTGAATATACCATACGAAACTTCTTATAACGCCTATTACGGAATTTTAACGCGACGCACGCCCGTGCTTTCGAGGAGTTAGGTGATATAAATGTTAACAATTCAAAACCATATCAACCGGTGTCTTATAAATCTTCGAATCTTAACTAGAAAATTTTAATTTTGCACTGCGTTTTAAGGTTGCGACCTTAAAGCGTACCTTAATCTAAAATTAGAGAATTATTCGGAGAAATATGGCTTAAACGAAGAACAGATGGCTTTTGGAATTATTATAGGACAAAGGTTGTTATTACAATATTACAGCCTTTACGTAATTCCGAATTTCATAATACAGTCAATTTAGTAATAACTGTATCTTAAGATTACTAAAATCAGTAAGCGCTATGGCGACTTCATATATATCTATACTAATATTATAAATTTGAAAGTCTTTGTATCTTCCTTGTTGGGTGCTTATTTGCCTTGAGTTGGCGAATTCATCTATAAGGATATCCAACGCGAATTTGGTACAAATACTGTTGTATTCATTGTTTTGGAATATTAAATTCCAAATAATTATCTGTTCCTCCACAAACATAAAAAACATACAAAAGTAATAATAAAATTATTTTGCTATAATCCGCGATACAGTAAATAGAAAAAATATATAGTGTTAAATGTATAGTATATACATAGTATATACATTTAACACTATCGTACGTATACGTATCGGGTATGAAAATACCCGAAATATATATAATGCAGGATTCGTAAAAACACATGCACAAACCTCCACCACTTCCACCACAATACACAAGCACTTCACACTTTCACTATCACAAACTCAACAATCGTTTTGCCCCGCAACCGAAGCATCATCAGGAGATAAACTACACGACAAAATCGCTAAGAGCATATAAATTATAAAAAACAAAAAAATTTGTTTTTTTTTTAGAAATTTGAATTTTTACATCAGGGCACCATAGGCTAAAATAATTCAAAATTTTCTTTCGGAAACAGATAAACCTACATATTACACTATTTAAGGTACTTAGATGATTAAGTTGGAGTCAAAGTCGCGGATCCCACAAATATGTACATATATAATGACATATGAAATTATCGGATAAACATATGTACACTAATATAAGCATAAACAAGTCATGGCACTGTGTGCAATAAAACGTACTCTGTGTATCTAGTGAAGGGGTTTATATTCGCACATCGATTGCGCAAACGCCTGCGCTAAGTGTGTCGACGTCTAAAACTGGCAGACCTTCACCCACATTATCCCGGTTCCCGAGGGACGTCACGGCACGCGTAACACTCGATATTACATGTTTTATATTAGTTTCACCTGTATATGTGAGAAATAGCAGTAATATTGAAAAAAAAAGATATCGTATATACGAAAAATATGGCGAAAAGTGAACCACGCTTTTTTTACCATAATAATAAAATTTCGTTCATTATATTTATTAGAATATTGAACTTTATTGCATATAAAGAATATTTTTTCCGTTTTTAGTTCAATATTCTAAAAAAGCGTGTTTTTATAAAAAAGTTATAAATAATAAATAAAATGCACAATTACACATACGGTTATACGTCCCCAAAGTAAGTAACTTAATACTTGTGTTAATGATTGACAGACAACTGATAAATATATACATATATAATTTTCAAGATATTCTTAAATACATAAATACACCAAGAATCGAAGAACCAACTTATTGTATTTCGAAATGTTGGCGCTCGGTCGGAATCGAACCCGCGACCCTCGTAGCTGAAAGCACTGCCACCTGCGCTAACGGGACAGGCAAATTTATTACTTGCTATAATCCGTGATAAATGTATGGCGGATTACAGCAAAATAATTTTACTATTACTTTTGAAAAGTTATTATATTAGTTGCTAAGTTAAAAGTTTTTCGTCACAGTTTAATTGAATACGGTATATTTTACGGTATATTTTTGCAATTTATAGGACTTGTATCTAAATAAACATATTTTTCTTAATAAAAACGTTTTCTATAAGTAATAAACGAATATACATTGCAAGCAGTTTAGTAGAATGCTTGAAAAGCCTCGCTACACCTATATTAAGCCTTAGACGAATACGAAAGTCATTTGTAGATTGCAATGTTGCAGTGTTTCTATTCAAATTCCGCAATTAATTTTAGATTTGCTTTTACACAAGTTTTAAGTAGCACTTAGGTAAGTTTGCACATAGAGCTTATTGCTTAATGGAAGATATATAAACACTGAAGACTAAAACGTAACCAAAAAGCAAAAAAAAGAATTTAAGCCAAGACTACTCGACGGGTCGCTTATCAGATCTTTGCTAATCTTACAAGTATTTTAAAAGTTTTTTTATGGAAGTGTAATTAGAACGTGACTACGTTATCATTTTTCAAATTTATATAATGTATATGTAACTAAATTATTTCTTGTTATAATTAAGGAGGATGTAAAAATAACCTTTACCTGCAGCTTCATGACATCATAAATGTTGAAATACCCTCAATCATATTCTGTGTCTTTTTATCCTACCCTAAGCAAAAGAGAGATTATTTTATCATATACTAACTGTCTCAGGAGCTTCGCTCGCGTTTAAATTAGTCTGTCTCAAGGTTTTTACTTCAATTTACATAAAGTTCAGAAGATTTTGAGACGATTGATCACATACAGATCACATACTTAGAGCTTTATTGGGCTTTCGATTTGAAAAAAAATTATAAACTGACGAATTGTAAATATTAACAAGACATATAAGATTTATTATATGTATTACGTCGAACCTTGTATAAAGGTAATTTGATTTTGTCGCGATGTAACCCGTTTATTTATATATTATAATAATTAGTATGAATCGCGAAAGTTTAAAATCTACCATATAAGATTTATAGACTCATTGTCGCTTGCCAGTTTTGAACTCACAAACCACATATAAATAACTAAAATCATTCATTTCATTATAAGTAAAATAAAGTAAAGTAACGGTCTGTTAATATCCCACTGCTGGGAATAGGCTTCCTCCCTCCGTTTATTCGAGAGAAGGATTGGAGCTAAGACTTACCACTCTGCTCCAATGCGGATTGGTAGGTTACACATATCCCTAGGATTCTCTAGAGATATGCAGGTTTCCTCACGATGTTTTCCTTCACCGAAAAGCGTGTGATAAATTACAAATATCAATTAGACACATAAGTTTTAATAGAAAAACTCATTGGTGCCTGCCCGGGTTCGAACCCATGTTCGTCTATAGAGAGTCGCACGATCTTACCACTGGGCTATCACGCTTATTTCATTCTACATGCATTTAATTATTTATTTAAAATATAACTTCCCATGCAGTAATCAGATTCGATGTTGCGACAGTATACCGTGCGTTCTAAACTCGGAAGGGTAACGATGATGTAATTATTGGCGCGAGCAATCAAGTATGCTGTTGCAGTAATCGATGATAAACATTGCCGAGAGAAACAATTACACCGGACGAACGGATTATGGAATCTAAACGAATCACCTTTAGTTGTTCTACAATTCTGCCACGATTTTGGTGATCTAAAAGATTTATACGAAATTTGGCATGCAAGGTATGCAAGTTGGAATAAATCTAGGCATACCGGAGTCTTTGGACACACAAGGATTCACATCTACATTTTCTCGAATATGGAGAAAAATAGTTCTTTTTCCTCATATTTTATGTCGTTCAATTTTAACTCATGCAAGATAACTGGTTTTGAAGAGTAACACTAAAGAATTGACTAAGACCATTGGAACCGTTGCAACTTTTTATGTATATGTAGTCGAAGTTACTTATTTTTTCTTATCACATTCTTTTTGTTTTATTTATTTATTTATCACATTGACTTCAGAAAAAATAAAAGCAGTTATCAGTATTTGTGTCTTATGAGATCCACACTCCTTAGCTGAGATAGTGACACTTATAAAACAGTTATAGTAGTATTAAATAATGCAGATCGATGTTTAGAACGAAACAGCCGGCCAAATCAGTTTCGTAGAGCGCTGTCACTGTCACTCAGTTAGTATGTGACGTTTCTCACGGGTTCGTCAATCTGTGCGACAGAGACAACGCTCTATGAAGCAGAAACAGCCGATTTTCTCTCTCTAAGCCTCGATGTGCATTATTTATTGTCGGGTACTATACTTTATTTGTTGTTACGGACACGAAAAAAGTATGGATACTACTCATGAGTATCGATAATATGTATTCGGTCTGTGTCCCCTACTTACACTTAATTTAAACCTTTGTGAATAAATAATTACTGAAGAAACTCAAAAAAGCAAAACTAAGAGAATTTCTCACTTACCTGCACCCTTAAACTTTTGAGAGCAGGAAATTTGGCGAGCCTGTCCACTTCGTCCCAAGTCGCGAGCCCCGTGTTATTTAAGTTCAAAAATCGCAGGTGCCTGAAAGAGAAACAATCGTATATCATATCATAATACAATCGGAAGCTAGCATAAATTCAGTAGGTCAATGATTATTACGAAATAAATTTACCACGCTCTGTTAAATATGACATTGAAAATTATCTAGATAACACCATGTTACGTTTTATTCGAGTAAATTTCGTTATAGTTTATGGAAGTTACATTAAATAACTCTCAATGATGGTTTAATTAATTATTTACAGTCTCGAAATTAATCAAAAAGCACTAAAATGATTCGTTTCTACCTTGAGAAAGCAGACTTACAAGCTTTAGATAATAAGAAGTAGAGGAAGGATGGTTGCTTGACATGTGCAAAATGTTACGCAACGTTATATAAATTTCACTTGATTAACGGAGTAACGGTTATGAGATCTTTTCTAGAATGTATTCATCAAAATACGAATGAGACACCCAAAAATCACAAAAAATAATTTTAATTCTCGTGTTCAAGTAGCTTTGACAAAATCTATTCGATTATGATAAGAATGGAAATTTTTAAAACTGGAAATATTATTTTTAAGATGAATGATTATTGACTTTATAACTATTAACTTAACAATATCTACAAATTTAACATAAGCGTTGATATGTAAACTTAACAATACAATGCCGTACGCCGTGCCTAAATACGGCGTATATTTCAAATGACTTCCAGTCAATTAGTATAAATTTTCCAAATAGTTTAATTAATTATTTAATGACCATGAAAACATAAATTGCAACCTAAACTTAAGTAATATAAATATTATAGTCTGTTATTACTTACGGAAAAGCGTCATGGCTTTCTTTATTCCCGTTACTGTCGTCGCATTTCTCACACGGGTCCGGTTCCAAGGTCGTTAAGGGGCAGTCGTTAACGAGTAGAGTTTCTAAATTCGGGAAAGCATAACCCAATTTGGAAATTTCCCACCAATTATTGATCGGATTCCCAGAGAAGTGTAGTTGTTTGAGCTGTTCGTGAACTGGTGCGGTGACATCAATGTTAAGACGGGAGCATCCTTCGCAGACATCATTTTTATTCGCTTCCTTGCCGCTTAAATTTACGTATGAGTAGTCATTAAGGCTCAGGTGCAACTCTTCAAGAGCTGGTAGAGCCTTAAGCAATCCGAGTACGCTCGGCCATCCAACATATGTTGAGTTTAAAACGAGATGGCTTAGACTGTCCCAGCGAGGTTGAAGTGCCTGAGCTGCTTGAATTTGTGCAGACAATCGGTTGAAGCTTAGATTTAAAAATCTTACCCGAGGAGTTTGTTCCAATACGGCAAAAATCTAATAACAATAGTGTTCTATTAATTATCGAGAAAAAATATTTTAATATACTCTAATATAACTTTTTAGAATGGACAAAAATAAAAATTAATCATTGGTTAAATGGTATTAAAAGATTCTAACGTGATGCTTGAGTATTGTACACTGATAATTGAATCATTTATGGTATGGGAAATTTAAGGGGCTTGAGATTGGTCATTTTGATCTTGATACTGAATTTTATGAAGACGAATTAGAGGGTTGAAGCTAGTTGTAATTAGCTTTCCTCATCCGCATAAGTCCTTGCTTACCTCCTTCCAATCGCTAAGTTTGTTATTGGCAAGATCCAACTCTACTACGTTGGCGCACTTATCAGCTAAGGCACTGGCGTCTCCCGCGCAATCTATGTCACAGTCATTCAATACTAAGAGTGTGGGTACGCTAAGTCTGGGCGAACGTTTGGGCACGAAGATAGCCACTGGTATATCATCTATAGCGGGATTTACGTCAGCTTTGGCGCCATATTTGCGCTCGAGCGCTTCTAACAGCGACGGCATCCTTGCCTGTAAGCAAAGAAAATTTAAATGATGTATATTTAAAAAATAAAGTTATAGTAACAGTTAATGAAGACACATGAATATTTAGGAGAGTTCAAAACTCAGATATAAAACTATTCTATTGTGTCAACTGCAAACATTTTAGAAATCCTCCAGAGACATGTTCCAGATATGCAGATGTACTCGCGATATTTGTGTCGCGATGTTTGTTTTCGCTAAAATTTATAACAATATTCTATAAAATCTCAGATTGGTGGAACTATGGTCAATATCTTTATAATATATGATTCTAAAAAATACAAATTGACTAGGTAATGGAGATCTTGAATCACTTCTATAGTGAACGCTTTTTGTTATCAGTTCATCTATAACGCAATATTTAAAGGAATATTTTTTATACAACTTAAGTATATTAATTATTACAAGAGTAGTATTTGTTAGTATCTCTATTAATAAAAAACAGAACATTCAAGTTTGTTTTTAATATCCATAATTTGAAATTATGATTAAAGGTGCCGTAATTGCAAACGCAATTATTTCCTTTAAAAGCGTTTGCGAGCGTGACGATGTAATGCAATACGGTGTCAATCAAGCGAATATTAATTCTGGTTTAATTTTTTCTGAGCTATACCGCGGGGTTAAGGTACAAGGACAATTAACGAAAGGCCAGTCTATAACAAATATCAAGGATATTCCCATTGGGACAAGCGTGTACAAAAATATACTAGTCTGAAATTGATTACACAAGTGATACTTTACCGCCGTATATCTATTTTGACATATAATTGGGAGGTCGATTGGGAAAATTTTCGCTAACTTTACAGACAGCTTAGAAAAAAATCCTTTCCAATAAATTTGGCTGTTAATTACCTATATTTTTAAGTATTGAAATAACTAATTATTAAGTATTGCAAATGCTAAAATGATTTTCCTTTTTTCTAATAACCGATCAAGTCGCCTAGGTAATTTTCTAATAATATAGGACGATAAGTATGATCTAATATTACATATTTATAGATAAATATTGGGATATGACAATCATGCCAGTCCACACCTAAGCAACATATAAAGTCAAAAATCTAAGCCTACACTCCAAATAAATGATAAATGATAAACTTTATTAATCTCATAAATTATACAAAATATGAATTAAACTATGAATTCCATGCTTGTATCGTGGAATTTGTTCTTATTATGTTACCACTTAATTTTTTCTTATTTTTTTCTCTAAATTAACGATAGTAACTAATACATATGTATCTAAAATGAGATGGCTTTTGCCTAGAACTGGTAATAAGCTGCTACTTAAGCCATTTAAAGCTACAGGTATGCCAAATAATCTTTGAATCGTTGAATTTTAGTGCGCACTTACAACTGTCGGTAGCAATAAAATTGCAAATAAATAGTAAAATATGGCCAAATCGACAAATTCATTGAATCACTAGTTCGATTGAAATAATGATTTACAAACACTCCATGGAATTATTGTCAGAATAAGACGGGCTTAACTTATTGCAATTTTATTTGGCAATGATTTTAATGGCGTTTTAACGATTATTGCAATGTCGCGCGTATTAACGATAATCATTAACCTAAAGACCTTTCCCAATATTGTAATTTTGTATGCCATTGTGGCAAAAGTGTAATTTAAAAAAAAATACATTATTGATTTGAGACGGCAGAGGAGATTGACATATAATTTTTATCAGGAAACCAAAGGTCTCGCTTACAAATTATGGATCAAAGCAAAGATCTGTATATTTAAAGGTCGAGTAACACTTTGAAATGTGTAATAGTGATTACCCCACAAGTAGCTATTTAGTTGTCTAATAACAATTATATGATAGAACCCAAAACTCGTCTATTCGAAATTCCAATCGTAGTAAATTTCATAGTCAAGTAGAATAAACTTGGTGACTTATTTTATCCAATATAATTTGTGTTCAAATCTCCAATAATTGTTTCGAAATAGAGTAAAAGGTACGGTACAGACACCAGCCTTATCTTCATCTTACATTCATAGATTAGTTTTCATTCGTGAGTTTACTAATATCGCTGATATATTGCGTTAATCTTAAATTTAGACTTACGTCATGACTTTCAAGCAAGGTTAAAAACCGCTTCAATCATTTTGGTTTTTATATTGGTACCAATAATGTAAAGGTGATCATTAATTTTTCATAAATGTTTTTAATTTGAACCTTGAAAATAATGTAATTGGTTGAAAGTACTATTAAACCATGCAATGGGGATTTACGGATAAATTTCGTTCTAAAATGCTGGTCAGTTTGTATTACAACATATTTATTTATGTTAACATGAAAAATTTGAAATTGTCTATGAGTTTTTAATTTAAACTACCGTGAGTAGTATTAATAGTTAACGTATAGAAACCGGCTATACACACTTTGTATTTTATCGGGTGAGCCCGACTATCGCATCCTATACATCCCGAACATCCGATTCACACGATAAAATAAAACGTGAGTATAACCGGTTACTTTCATTAACTATCGCCTATGATGTTTTGCTCCCAAGATGTTGAAAGAGCGATACTGTATAGAAAGTGTTTGTAGACTAAGCCACTCAATGAGTGTTAAAAGAACGTATAACAAAGCAATTTCTTGAAGAAATCAGTAATATTCATCTTATAAAACAAAGTTCCCGAAAACTGCCTGTCTGTATGTGATCGATTTTCTCAAAATCTACTGAACAGATTTTTGTCCGGTTTTTATTAAAAGGTAGTGCAATTCTACCGGAATGTGTAAATTAATAGAACATTGCGATATTATGTAAATTGTGTTGAAGAGAGGTCACGGAGTTGTAAAAAAACTCGCCTGCAGGGAGCTTAAGTCAGACAGATCGTGCCCCACCTCTGCCAGGAGCTTAGCTCGCTGAACCGCCGAAGCTGGACAGTCTGCGAGCGTGTGCAGCGCCGTAATCTTATGGATAACTCATAACAACTATTGTCTTTTGAAGTTTTGTGAGACACTGATTTCCATGCGGGCGAAGCCAACGGCTAGTTTGCTTTAAAATATGAAGAAGTGTTATTATATAGACTTCTGGCCATAATACCTAATAAATTTATCCCTAGTTGTTTCGATAACATTTAAACATATTTGTCATACATTCATAGATTGCAAAAGGAAAAGGACATGTCAAAAATTGACGTAATTTTTGTTTGATGCCATTGCTTTTGAACAGGAAATTTATACTTACAAAATAATAAAGACAATATCGTAAACATATTACAAACCACAGTAGAAACTTATCTTTGTCCTGGAAAATGGACAGCGAAGTTTAAAGATTATATTTAAGAATTAACATTAATTGCCCGAACAAAGGTCAAGAATTTAATTAGACTATTCTACACACTTAGACAATGGACACTGTCAATAGCGATAATATCTCTTTATTAGGAAGCCATACCTTCTTGGCCTTCAGTTCGCGCACATTTATATATTTACTTGATAATAATGCATAAAGTTTAGTACTTCAATGCTGTGTAGGAAATGAGCGGCCGAAGGGCAAAATAAATTTGAAAAAGTTGACACAGGAGTATTGAATAAGGAAGAACTCTTAGAGGCATCGATATTTCAGTATAATAAAAATATACTTTAAGAGACTTAGCAAAATTAATACTACAAAAGTACCGATAATAAGGTTTTGCTATAATCTGCGATTAAGGATAATCAAGGTGATGCTAAGAGAAAAGTGTTCTTGCCGTGTTCATACCTTGTACACGGCAAGAACACTTTTCTCCATGTACCATGCAGGATGAGTAGAACACATGCTCTATAAATCCACATCCTCACCACACTACATTACTGGCACTACACACATTCACTACGACAATATCAAGAATAGTTTTGTCCCGTAAGCGAATTGATTGTTTGTTAATTTATTCTATTCTATAAATTATAAAATTAAGTTTATTAGAAGAAATTCCAAACACCTGACTGAAAAAATTAAAAGGGCTTAGAATTACAAAGAGTCAAAAAGACATTATAAAATTGTACTAAAGAGATGGGAAACTATGTAGATGGTCCGTGAGAGATGTGAATAACGATTCATGGAGTAGTATGAAGAAGGCCAGTTTTGATAGATCCTGATGTTTAGAGATAAGAGTCGTCAGAGCGAATAAATATGTACGTAAAATTATCATTTATTTAATTCTGCTATATTTTATTCATATTGCTCCAACGGATTAGCCTTTAAAGCTTGGCAGACAGACTTTAGCATTTAGTTTTTTCATATTAGTATGGATGCAGAAATTTTTGTATTGTTTAGAAATAATAATGTTATTCCTATCAAAATCAAGGCGGGGATCATTTTACACTTGTTCCCGTTATTAAACTGTAACCAAAAATGACATTTCTAAAATCTACGAGTTCGAATTGTGCGCAATTCATATAGACTTGTAGGAATGGCGCATTTTACACAAAGGAAAAGCCAGCAAAGTCTAGTGAATAGACTCTCGGTGAGTAAAAAGCAAAGCTCGGTTGCGGCTAAAACAAACAGCTGTTGTTTTCCTGTGACCGAATATTGCTGTGTCGTAACCTTTAATAATTTTTGAACGGCAAAATCTGCTCTGATTTTGTTTACTTCTGCAAACATTATCCGCGATAAAAACAAATAGGACTTGTATTATGTATTACTAAATGTAGAGTTGTAGTATCTGTTTATGTACATGATACATGCAGGATTTGTAAAACACATCACACTAGAAACCTTTCCACCACACTGCACACCTTTACTAACACAATGTCAACAATCGTTTCGCTCTGTCAAAAAAAAAACAAATAGAAGCTATAATATAATTATTTTGCTATAATCCGCGTTTGTTAAGATAATGTATGTAATGCTAGTGTTTTCGTCACGAAATCGACGAAACAATTCTTGCGATAGAATCAATATGTCATCAATATGTAGTACCTGCGTGACCGTTTATTTTTTATAAAAAAGAGAGGGCAGGTGTTATCTGGGACTCGATCTGGGTTAATTTCATTTCTTTAGCCCACTCTTTCCCCCTGAGGTGTTACAACTTTACAATTGACAGCAAAATTAACCTTTGTATTCAATGCATATTTTAACAGTTTTTCAATATCTGTAAAAAGGGATGAAACAATTTTTTTTTAATTAAAACATAGCCTACTCGATTTATCGCCGCCGAAACCTTCCATACTAAGTTTCGTAAAAATCCTTGGAGCCGTTTCTAAAGAATAAATAAATGGGATAACAATCTACGGAACCGTCATATGCGGTGCGTCGTATTAATAATTTTACACCATCCTCCTAACATTAATCTGGCGTGTATTTGAAACCGCGCTGACCTTACCGCGATATTGAGTGTAGCCAAGGCCTGAACTACAGTGTAACAATTTACTTTACAAAAACAATGATTTCATAAATACTGATGTTTTTAGACTCATGTACGTAACGTAAAATTTTAACGATTATCTTAATAATCTTGTTTCTGAAAAAGCGAATGTAAGATAATGCAGTAATCATGGCCGTGAAATCGTAAAGACTTAAGTACTTCAGAGAACTAATTTAAGTAAAGCAAATAAAGTGTATTAACATAAATATAAATATAAGGTGATGAGAAATAAAATTAATTCGATAAATAATTAAATGAGGATATTACGCCGTGTGGTATCCGACAGAATAGACCACCCTCCTTTCTCACCGAGGTGTCGTAAAAGGCGACTAAGGTAAGTTGACGCACCGTGTGGTATCCGGTAAAGCAGAATAGACCACCCTCTTTCTTACTGAGGGGTCGTAAAATACGACTAAGGTAAGCTGACGTGAGGCAGACGGCCGGTCGTAAAACACGCAGCCAAATCATGTGACAACATGTTTATAACATATTGTGCCGACCCCACTTAGAGTGGGATAAGGAGTACGATGATGTACGTAACGTAAAATTTTAACGATTATCTTAATAATCTTGTTTCTGAAAAAGCAAATGTAATATAATGCAGTAATCATGGCCGTGAAATCGTAAATACTTAAGTACTTCAGAGAAAACGAATTTAAGTAAAGCAAATAAAGTGTATTAACATAAATATAAATATAAGGTGATGAGGAATAAAATTAATTCGATAAATAATTAAATGAGGATATTACGCCGTGTGGTATCCGGCAGAATAGACCACCCTCCTTTCTCACCGAGGTGTCGTAAGAGGCGAATAAGGTGTGTGCCGTGTGGTATCTGGCTGCATAGAATAGACCACCCTCAGTTCTTACCGAGGTGTCGTAAAAGACGACTAAGGTAAGTTGACGTCAGGCAGGCGGCCGGTCGTAAAATACGTAGCCAAATCATGTGACAACATATTTGTAACATGTTGTGCCGACCCCACTTAGAGTGGGATAAGGGCAGGAGAATGATGAATTAAATGAGGATATCGTTCCTACAATCTTGTAAATATTTACAGATAGCTGAAATTTTAAAAGATATTAATGTATTTTCAGTGATGACTTGTATATAATCCATTGATGTATCATAAAACAACACATTTTATTTGGTTTTTTAAGTACTTTGAATATATTATAATACAGTAAAAACTTTTCAAATAAATCAAAACATTTTACACATTCGGTATTTTACTAAAGATTGTTAAACGAATTTAGGACTTTATAATCTTCATATTATTTTCTTTTTTTTTAATTCGTTATTTGTATTTCGTTGTTGTAAATTCGCTGCCTCATAAAATATGAGCAATAAAAAATAAGATTCGTATGAACAAGCAAACTTAACAAATCAAATAATTATATTTCGCCGAATACTAACACAGTAATAAATTAACACACACTAGATAAATAAGTTTTTTGGTTTTATGTATATAATTACGCATAAAAATCGTATGTAAAATACATAGTCTTAAATATATTCAAGGAAACTAATGGCACAGTACTTGTTTCATTGTGCCCTTTGTTAAAACAGGGCGCCGAACTGCAACTTCACAAGTCTGAAAAGCCTTTTCTCACGTCGTGGTTTATAAAAACCTTCGTGTCTTTAGAAAGCAAAGCTTTTGTTCCAGAAAATTATATATTTAATTACTAAGGCTTACTGCAGTCTGAATTCGTAAAGCGCAGACACATTTCGCATATTGTTTGTTTTCTTAAATTAAAATTAAGTGTCAAGTTTTTAAATTCCTAAGTGCACTACAACATGCAATAAAAGTAAAGTTCCATCCTAAATATCACGAATCTATAAATTCCAAAACTGAATTCAGCACATATTCTATTCAGAATTCTTAGTTATATAATACTAGCTGTCCGGTCACACGTTGCCGTGGCTAACTTTGGTTTCGAATTCCCCTAGAAATAGAACTCAACAGTTACAAAATGCTCCGATCGCCACCAAACTTTACAGAAACGTTCATTGGATAAATCTAAAGATTATCTGATAATTTCATTAAAATCTGTCCATCCGTTTCGAAGTCTATAAGGGACATACAGACAAACATTCATATTTTTATACATACAAATGTTGATAAGAAGTCTGATTTTATAATGTTAAGTTTGCAGTTATTTTCAGTTGAGTTTTTAAAGACATTTCGTAATGACCGTTATTAATATATTATCCGCTTTCCAATCTTAACATATGCTGAATAAGTATATAATGAGCATACCATCCATATTACATAACGCTAATAAACATTAAATGTAAATTTCATTTTGCTAAAGAAACGTTAGTAACTGATAAATAAAATAAAAGAGTAAAAAATACAAAATGTATATTTTAGCAAGTTAACACATCTTAAAGTGCGAAGCTTTTAAGATGTGTTCTGCATTTCTGAATATTTCATGTAAAAGAATAAAAAATCGATCTCGAAAAGTTTAGACAAGACCTGCAGAGTATATGCATGTTGCGCTTTAAGTTCGGTATAAAAACGGTCCATCGTTTTTTGACAGTGCGAATTTGTCTCTAAGAGGTGCAAAATACTGTCATAAGAGATATTTATGTTTAATCATTACATGATAAAGGAAGCAATTTTGAAACAACCATTATTTAAGGTAGCTAATAAGGTTGTTTGTAAGAGATTGCTTACGGAAATAAAACCACCTTTGCACAGTTTTAAATTTAAATTTAAAATTTACTTTAAATCATTTATTTTTACATTGTGTGTGAAATATTTATGAAATAAATAACAAATATGCTATATATTTAATGTTTAAGTAACGACAAGAAGTTTTTTTGTTCTTCTCTAACAATATGTGTTACAACAAGGAAAGAAATAAGCAAGACATAATTTGTTCTATCACCTCGGTTCCAAGGAAATAGCTCGCTGATGTCTATATATTTATCTTCTAATCAACAATCTTAGTAAATTATCGTGTTTTTATGAAAATATTAACTTTAATTGTAATTTTTTATGTTCGTCAAGATAATACCCGTACCAGGTGTGAATATGTTGATAAATCGACTAACGTCCTTCTTTATATGTTTAATCAGAATAGGCATTAGCACTGCCTAATTTATATGGTGAATATTTCAGAGAGGTCGATAAGTCTTTTATTTCGCAAATACAAACTTGTGATTATTTAAATAACTCTCTTAAACGTAAATATATTTATGACTGCCCTGAAAATTATTAACGCCTGGTACGAATATATATACATAAGTTTATTATTTACTTATCTGTGGTATTAATTTGGACGGACATATATTAATACGTCGTTGGTAAATTTGAATACCAAAAATACATTCTTTAGTCTTTTTTATTTTTCAACGAATTTGAGATAGTTAATGTACAGGATACGTAGGCGATACTTTTCAATCGATATATTTTTTTAAAGAGTATATTATAAAATCGTATTAAGTCCATTTAATGGTAGATAGGTAAGTTAAGATATACTGAATGAAATCACGTTCAAGGAACAGGTAGTCCACCCCGTCTCGCCCGAGGGCGATGTACCCAACTGCATACTGTCTGTCTGGAGTCTGAACTTTGTTCTTTACTCTTGGGGATTAACATTTGCTGATCATTGTTCGCTAGCAAAAATAAAATGCACCGTCTGTTTTGACCACATAAATAGATAAAAAATTATTGTTGGCTTTTCGCTATGAAAGATTTTATTCCTGGTTATCTATGTCTGATGTATCAATATATTGTGGATATTTCAATTTATTTGCCAAAGATTGTACCTTGATTATCTAACTGTGAACTGACTTTCCGTTCTTTGATCTCAAATTATAAATCAAAGATACGTTTAAGTGGTATTGTCTGGGGTCATTCAAGTGGAGTGGATTGCGAATGTCAATGCCGGCTGAGTCAAATTGCCAAATATAAATATACTGTGCGTTGACTTATACTTTGATCTGAGTATATAATTGTATCAATCTTGATATGTATATCTATACACACATAAAATAGCTATGCTATATAGTTTCTCTATGCAAATTAATAGATTTAAACCAATTAGAATAAAACTTTTACAAATCGAGAACCACAAAGAATATGGGGAAAGAATAACAATATCAATTCAAATTAGCTCTAATAACCTAGATAAATCTATAAACTCAGTGACACAACTTTTATCATCTCTGAAAACGCTTTGTCGCGTCGCATCACTGAAATCCGTGTCGTGTCCTTACTAAACATTGTTATACCGACTCTCCCCGCTAATATTAGGTATTTAATATACTCAAAACGCGTTCAACAAATGATTTATAGAATTAGGCAATTAGGAATTAGAGTCATATTAATAAAATTTTGCTTTAATCTGGAATTAAATATATTGTACGTATAAAATTTCTTTTTCTTTTGATAATAGTAGATGAGGCTTTTATTTTGAAATCACAGACAACCTTGTTTTCCGAAAGCAGTTTACTAACTCGATTCAATGAGAAAAACAAGAGGGTTTGAAAAAGTGATTTAATTAATAGTACATCCTTAAAATCATATTCAGATTCAAATTCAAAATATTCTTTATTCAAGTAAACTTGTAAACAAGTGCTTTTGAATCGTCAATATCTACTGCTGGTTCGGAAAGCTGTTCCTACCGAGAAGAGCCAGCAAGAAACTCAGCGATTGCTCTTTTCAAACAGTAATTCTTATCACTAGTTACATATAGTTATAAATGTCTTGTACAGGGTTGAAGAGAAGCTATATCCACAAATTCTTATCTTCTAGGTAATCTTCAATAGTATAATAGGCTTTCTGAATTAACCTTTTTTTAATAGTATTTTTAAACTGCTGTAAAGTTAAAGTTAATGTACATTGTAGAATTTCATTATAGAATCTTATAACCAAACCCACAAACGAATTACGAACTTTTGCAAGGCGCAAAGCAGGAACCGCAAGCTTATGTAGGTTCCTACTTTGTCTATTATACACATCGCCAATCCTTTTATATATATTTATATTCATGTGTACAAAAATTAAATTACTAAAAATATACTATATATATAAGCCAATGTAAGAATACCTGTTTCCTATTTCTGTGTTTGAACTTCTCTCGCAGGGAATCGCGCGAATTTAAAATGTATGGTATTTATTTATGATACCCACTTTAAATATATTGCCAAACGGATACGGTCTACAAAGCATGGTTGTTACTTCGTATCCTTCCCTAAATATAACATGATTAGATAAATCTGCTTCATAGACACCGTATCCACGCGTGCTTAACAGTAGCGTAAATTATTATCACCAATCATTAATAATACAATAATAGAACTCTACAAAATAACACCAGAAATGAAACTGAACGATTTATAGAAGCAGACGTCACTTTGCGGAATTCCATTTTACAGAAACTTTAACAGAACTACTTTGATACGTGTTGTTGCTTTTTCACGTACACATGCAGGACAGTGACTTGTCCTGCATGTGCAAGGTACGTGACCACATACATCCCAAGACGCGTCCACCAGCAGCAATGCACACAACCACCATCAAAATCTCTATGATCGTAATGCAAAATCATTACGATTTTGTCGTGGAGCCTCCTGATGATGATTCGCTTTAAGGGCGAAACGATGTAAGGTACGTGAATTTTGCCTGCTTCATACACGTTAACATTGCATGCTTTTGCTTAACCCATGCAGATTATAGCGACGTAGTTATGTTATAGTTTTCTGAAACTGAACGATTTTTTGGGCATTTCACTATTAACACATCGTTCAAAGGATGTTGAACTTAAAGTAACTTCGATGTACATACAACCACACATAATTTTAAACCTCATCGACACTGTCACGTAGGCGTGCATCACAAAAAATATAAAGAATGAGATATATCAAAGCGACAAGCCATTGCTTTTATAAAAATTACAGAAAAACTAAGTAGGTACCACGTAGGTACAACGCAAATGCTCACTAATCGGACGTGCTCGATTATTATAACGCGTGACTGAATCCTACAGTGTCCTTCGCCGCTAAGCTATTAAAAACTTAGTTGTTTGCAAACAATAATCGTATTATTGCGCAGTAGTAAAGCAAATCGCCTCATTGTTTCCAGTATTTGAGAATGTTTAATCATAATTGAGTTTTTTTTATCTGTGACGGGCGTAATAATAAAAACTTATGTAGAGTTGTCATAAAATAACCAAATATAAAATAAATAGCAGCTGTTGCGCCCGCTTGGAAATCAGTGTGTCACGAAACTTATTACACTATTTTCTTCATTTTGAATCGATTTTTAACATAAATGTTGTTATTCTGAGTTAACCAAACAAGAAACCAAGAATAGAGACACGCTGTAACGATCTTTTTTGTAGATCTACATATCTGTAAGTACCCGGCAACAAATAATGCACATCGAGAACTTAGAACGAAACAGCCGGCCTATTCGGTTTCATAGAGATCTATCACTGTCACACATGGGTTCGTCAGTCTGTGCGACAGAGACAATGCTCTATGAAGCAGAATCCTAGCCGACTTCTCGCTCTGAGTCTCGATGTGCATTATTTATTGCCGCGTACTATACATTACTTTAGTGTACCCCTTCTGGTATACGCGAGTAATTCCACGCAACCTGTTCAACACAATTGACATAAAACCTTAATGTACTGTTAACCTAAGACTTCCGCAAGAATTGAACTCTCTTTCTTCTTGAATTGAAAATCTTTTCGTAAAAACTGTAAAAATCCCTTCAGTAGTTATTAGAGAAAATCGATCACATACGTAGAGACAGCTTTTGGGGACTTAGTTTTATAAAAAGTATAGAACGCACACTTGTCACGTTAAGCAATTTTAGGTCCCAAACAATAATGCAAATTTTACGTATTCTTCAATGTAATTTAATCATATCGTACAATATTTACGGTTTAAATTTGAATTCAACTTACAGGAATAATATTCCTCTTTCTTCATCCGACCGATATTTTATGTTTTGGCATAATCAAGTCTCTACGTTGATTTTAAATTTTTAGCGGAATTATTGAGAGTCGCTTACTGCAATTAATACGAAATACCAAAGAGAATAGAAGAAACAAAGTAGATGCAAGAGACATGATAAACGATTTTGTAAGAACAACAAACATTAAATACTTTTTTTTTGAACTTTAATTAGAAGAGATTCTCACATAGAAAGATCCTTTGTACACATATTTTGCTTATAAGGGGATACATAGTTTTACTTATTAATATATGATAGATAAGTCAAATTGTGTATCTACCCTCAGGTCAGTGATTCGACAAAAATTGTTAGGTGCACTTTGTTATTTAGTATAATACTAGCTGTGTACGACTTCGCCAGGGAGAACTTTAGACATCATTCTGCTGTCTTATCCTACTCTAAGTGGGTTCGGCACAACATGTATTTGGCTTCTATTCTTTCATGTCATTCGTCAACTCTGGCGCTTTACTCCTTTTATATACATGTCATACTTCACAAAATCTAACCATATCTTTTTCGGTCTTCCTCTCGTTATAAAAGCATCCACATTCATATTTTACACTCGTTTAGTTGTAACAGCGCGTAGTATAGAGAAAAAAATGCTGGTTTAATAAATTTCTAGCCCAACTAACTCAATATCAAGCCCAGTGAACGTAAAAGGTCAAACAAACACACTTTCGTGATAATAATCTGGACTGTGGGGTTAACGTGGTCTCTGAGGCACGGAAGGTTATGGGATTATGAAATAGATAATCGAAATATCGGTCGCTCTACTATTTATAGATTTGGGTCATTGTTGAAACGTCGCAATCAGTCCCATTCTCTGTTGCAACTAAGCCATATTGCCACCAAGGCCTTAGAATATCTATAATAACCGCATAATAGAAAATATAATTTTGAAAGTTTTATGGGAGGGACAAGATTTATATCTATGTATTTGTTAACGACAAAAACAAGATCCAAATTACGCTAATTCAAATTCAAAATATTCTTTATTCAAGCAAACTTGTAAACAAGTGCTTTTGAATCGTCAACTCGATTGCTGTTACGGAAAGCCTTTCCTACCGAGAAGAACCAGCAAGAAAATCTGCTGGACCAATATTGATGAAATTTGGCAAGTTATAAAAATTATATTTCAAAAAGAGCAACCGCCGAGTTTCTTGCTGGCTCTTCTTGGTAGAGACAGCTTTCTGAACCAGCAGTGGAGTTGACGATTCAAAAGCACTTGTTTACAAGTTTACTTGAATAAGGAACATTTTGAATTTGAATTTGAACTTAAAGTGTAAGTTCAAATTCATTCTGTATCATATAAGGAGCAACTTATATGATACAGAAATTTCAATTTTTCGTCCAGTAAAATGGAAAAAATACATTCATTTTCATTCATTCATTCATTAAAATCTGTCCATCCGTTTCGAAGTCTATAAGGGACATACAGACAAACATTCATATTTTTATATATACAAATGTTGATAAGAAGTCTGATTTTATAATGTTAAGTTTGCAGTTATTTTCAGTTGGGTTTTTAAAGACATTTCGTATATTATTTCGTTGAATAAAGAACATTTTGAATTTGAATTTGAACTTAAAGTGTAAGTTCAAATTCATTCTGTATCATATAAGGAGCAACTTATATGATACAGAAATTTCAATTTTTCGTCCAGTAAAATGGAAAAAATACATTTTGCATTATTGAAACTACTTAGCGCTTAAGTTGACGTGATCTAAGTCGCGGGTACCAGAAATAGTCTAGATTTTTATACACTATCGATACGTTTGTTAGTGTATTTACTTGAATAAATAATATTTTGCATTTGAATTTTGTCTGTAATAAACTTCATAGTTATATTTTAAAGACCACACTTTATAGCTTTAAAATGTACGTAACACTTCCAATATATCTTTGTTAAGATAGTAGAAGTATAAACGTCTATATTACGAACCATGTGTTGAGTTTTTTATCTACTTAAACAACAAATAGCTACAGTTAAGGAAACTTTGTGGCATATCTCTTAATACATCGCTCTACGAAATAAAAAGATATTTAAGTAGCAATGGCCAGTTTATTGCTAAGGCAAGAGAGTAAATTGTCACAAAGCAAAAAGAGTTCTGTCTACTCAGTGCGACTTCCCTACCGCGACATCATCATCCTCCTGTCCTTATCCAACCCACTCTGAGTGGGGTCGGCAAAACATGTTTATAACATGATATTACAAACATGTTGTCACATGATTTGGCTATGACCATTTGGCTATTATTTTACGACCGGCCGCCTGCCTGGTAAGAAAGAGGGTGGTCTATTGTTCTTAACCGGATACCACACGGTGGGTCAACTTACCTTAGTCGCCTTTTACGACACCTCGGTAAGAAAAGAGGGTGGTCTATTCTACCCAGCCGGATACCACACGGTGGGTCGACTTACCTTAGTCGCCTCTTACGACACCTCGGTAAGAAATGAGGGTGGTCTTTTCTACTCAGCTTGATACCACACGGCTAACTTCTCTACCGCGACAAACCCAAATAAATTCCTAACTAAATTTGAGCGCCTCACGTTTATAACATAACTGAAATAAATATTAGGTCCTTACATATGAAATTGGCGTTTTGTCGTACTGGCCACTTTGATCTCAAATATTACCTTTATGGTTAGGAATTCCAAGTTCAAATTCATACAGCTATTTACTCATGCATCTGTGTTTCAAACCCCCTAATTCATTTGTTTTTTCTTCTTTTGTTTTTTTTCTTTGTGTCACTCTGTTTACAAAATGGAAAACATGAAATATCGCCTTATTTACGAGTATGAGTTCCACCGTGGCACCAGTGCTGCAGAAACGGCTCGAAGGGTTAATGATGTGTATGGTGACGGTGTCGCAAAAGAAAACACAGTGCGTTTTTGGTTCCAACGTTTTCGTTCTGGAAATTTCGACCTGCAGAACTAGCCTCGTGGACGGCCGGAGACCAAAGTTGATAATGAAGAATTGAAGGCTATTGTGGAAGCGGATCCATCGCAAACCACGTCCGAGTTAGCTGCAGGCTCCGGTGTTAGTGATAAAACTATTCTAATCCACTTGAAGCAAATTTGGAAGGTGAAAAAGCTTGAAAGGTGGGTACCTCATGAATTGAGTGAAGCAAACCGACAAACGCGCGTCGACTGCTGCGTTACGTTACTCAACCGGCACAATAATGAAGGAATTTTAAATCGAATCATTACCTGTGATGAAAAGTGCACTCATCGCAATGGCTGTACCCTGGCGAACCAGCCAAATCCTGCCCTAAGCGAAAATTGACTAAAAAAAAGTTGCTTGTAAGTGTTTGGTGGACTAGTGCCGGTGTCGTTCACTACAGCTTTCTTAAATCTGTCCAGACGATTACGGCAGATATCTATTGTCAGCAACTGCAAACTATGATGGAAAAGCTAGCTGCTAAACAACCGAGGCTGATCAATCGCTCTAGGCCACTGCTGCTTCAGGACAACGCTAGACCACACACTGCACAACAGACGGCTACCAAATCAGAGGAGCTTCAATTAGAATGTCTTAGACATCCACCGTACTCTCCGGACCTTGCTCCAACAGATTACCATTTTTTTCTCAATTTGGATAACTACTTGCAAGGAAAAAAATTCAACTCCGATGGGGCAGTCCAAACCGCCTTCAAAGATTTTATTGATTCCCGCCCGAATGGTTTTTTTAGTAAGGGGATCAATGAACTACCTATGAGATGGCAAAAGTGCATACATAGCAATGGTACATACTTTGATTAATTAAATATATTTCATTTAAAAAAAACGACTTTATGTTCCTCCCATAGAAAACGCCAATTTCATATGTAAGGACCTAATATATATTTTAAAAAATCAATTTGCCTGTAAATACAATTTATATCTTTATTGAGCTAAACTTATTACTTAAAAATACGTCTTAATTTATTTAATTATGCGTTCCAATTCACAAAATATAAAACAATAAAATTATACTATTGTATAATTATTAAGTAGGGAACGACTTTGTAGAGTAGCAAGTGTATTCCGCTCGATACGTCAGCAAGGACGGCTCTCTATTTCTGAACGAGAGTTATGAAATGCGCGGGAATTTTACGCTACGAGTCTTTCAGTTAACGGGCAATGAATTAATCGGAATTCATGTTTGTTAATATGATTTCTTTCTATTAATTTGGGAATTAGTGTTGAATATAGTAAGGTTATTTTAAAAGAACTAGGATATGGTGAATATCTTTATCTTTTTAAAAAATACAATATCAGGGAGGTAATTACTTCTTACATATTGGGGGGTTTTTTTAATCAGAGAACTGAATAACTAGATCACGGTCGATATGGACATTATACTAGTAACGTACTTAACCATTTGCAAGCAATATGGTAGATAAGACTGTATGTTCAATAAAGATAAACATAATATTAATTAAAACATTTTTTTTACAATATATTTATTATTTGTTTTCGGCGTATTTCTAACAAAGTTTGGTATATAATTATTACAGTATACAGATGCTTAATTCTAATGAAGTGACTACTTGTTTTAGCTACTACCATACCACTATGTAAATTTAATTAATATAAATAAATGTTTAGAAAAAGGTAATAAATGAATGTACTTACTAATTGTTTTTTCTTCTATACAATGAAGAGGTTTTTCATTCAGAAAAAAATAACTTTTCATCGAAGTATTAATAAACTAATTTCGTTCACATTTAGCATAACAAAACAGTAATAGCACAAAAACTTTGTTGTTATACAATTTATAAGAAAAGCAAGCGCACTCGTAAACAAAGAATTTTATCGCACTAAAGTAAATCATAAATTTTTATCGTTTAAAATATGAGATCACTGTCACAACAAAACACATTAAACAGAATTTTCTATTACTACTGTGTCAGCTGTTTACATTTTCGGATGCTCCTAAGGATTTTCCATACACTCTCTTAAACGCTCTGTAATAAAATGACAAGAGAATGTTTACATCAATACACTGCACAGACGCAATACTAGTTTTCACTCACACATTTGTATATCTAAATTCTCTTTGTGTGCAGTGTATATAATATCAGAATTAATCTTATTGACTATGACTAGTAACAAGAGGGGATAGGTCAATGACGTTATAATATGAGAAGCTTAACGATATCTCTATCATTACCGATAGACTGATTGTTAAATGCATAAATAGCTTTAGAAATTCAAACCTACTTTAATTTATCGTAATCTTTTGAACCCAATAAAATGTTTCAAAGACAATTATTTTTAATACCTAACTAACCCAATATTATAATTTTTTTTAATCTACCTAGTAGTCGATTTTAACTTTTAAATATTATTTCAGTTATTTAAGTTAACCTACCATTCAGGAATTTAGAAATATATTATATTTATACCATTAATTTTAATATTGCCAAATTCTCACTAAAATTTCAACTTATTTTTACATTTTGACTTTACATTGTCAAAATTGAGACTAGAAAACGTCGATGTTTGATTTTAAAGTGTTATAGTTGTTTTCAGCCAGCTGGGTGTTTATTTGTTATATATAATAGTACTTTATGTGAAATAATATTACAATTATGTACTTTTTTTATATTAGGTACTTACCAGTTATTTTCCATTATAAATAATTAATTGATCTTATGTTGTCAAAGTTCGTGTTTTTTAATAAATAAACTGTTTCAATAAACTTTGAAAAATTGTATAAAAGAAGAACAAATCAGAGTAGGTATGTCTATTACACTAAATTCGTTATGTAAATTTAAGTGAGAAATGAACGCATTGCTTAGAAAATGTCAAATTCAAAATGTTTATAGTCTAATCAAATTTTGTCATTTTTTTATCAGAACGATACAAGTTAATTATTATTGTGGCTTTTTAAGTTTGTATTTGTGGAATTTATACGATCACATTAACAATATATTTTTTTATAAAACATTATATGTATAGAACAATAAGTTTAAGTTTAAATACAACTTATTTGTGTTAAGCAATGTTAAAAAGTTAATATAGGTATTGACTTCGTACTGATAAAAGTTTATCACTCGAGTACACTACATTTGAGATATCTACAATATTATTTTATTAGACAGTCGGGAGCTAAAACTCAGGTAAGACAACGAAATTTCGCTTGGTTAAATTCTTTTTGGAGAATTACCACAAGAGGAAACGAAATTATTTTAATGTGTATGTAGTATTTACTCGTCAACTACATTATTGTACCTGTGTATTGCATTTCATTACATTATTATAAGCAAGTGATAAAGAGATCAAGAGATCTTTTTATATTAATTTATGTTTCAAGGATGCCAAATAAGTAAAAACGATTAACATATAATAACATAGAAACATATAATGTTTACACAAATAGATAATAAATAGCTTACAATTTATTAGAATGATTATATCCGTAATAAGGATTATAGCTAAATAATTATATAATTACTTTCATTTTATACAATTTCACAAACTAACACTTTTTATTAATTATTTATATAGCAATCTTGAATATAATTATCATCATATCTTGATTAGTTACTAACTCAAATTTATGATACAGATAATACTATGTATATGATATATCTATGATAACAGGAATAAAATATCAAGATAGTACTTTATTTTCAGTAGATAAGTTTGACAAAGTCAGTGGTGCATTGGTGCAATTACATTTAAAAAGTAAAAATATGGTTTTAAGTAATATTCATTTGGTTGAGAAAAATAATTTGCCTTTTGGCTAAGCAGCACTCATTCTACATACCATATAGGCATCATACAAGCGCTATGAAGTTGATAAATTGTTAAAAGACAATTACTATGTAACACATATAGTTATATTGTGTCTGTGTATTTTAGACTTATTATTTGTCTGTCATCATCTCTAATAAGATAGTGGGCAAATCCCTGTGATCCAAAAATAAGCATTAAAGAAACTATAACAGTCATTTAATGTTTCATATTTTTACATTTCTTGTTCCCCTTTAATCTCACCTTATCCAAAATATCTCATTTCGTTTGTCATCTATATTTGTTATAATTTGTTAAGTTATTGCTTGGTTTTTCTTTCTTTTTTCAACTTAGTTTGGTAAATTCTATACCTAATTTAAGAAACTTTTTATTTATGTTATGTTATATTTAGTTAATGCTATATCGATTGTGAACTGGCTATGGCGGGTGTCTTCTTTTTGATAACTTTTCAGGAAGAAGAAAAAACATGATTATAACAAGTGGAACTGTTTTTTTAATGATGTAATAAAAAAACAGTTAACTTTAAATATGTTTATTTGTTTACAAATTTTCTAGTAGATACCGCAGTGTAGTATCCGGCTGGGTAGAATAGACCACCCTCATATCTTATAGAGGTGTCATAAAAGGCGACTAAAGTAAGTTGACGTCAGGCAGGCGACCGGCCGTAAAATACGCAGCCAAATCATTTGACAACATGTTTGTAACATATTGTGCTGACCCTGCTTAGAGTGGGATAATGGCAGGAGGAAAATTTTCTAATAGATAATACATGTTGATATGGTAAATGATGGGCAGCAGTATCCAATGCCCTTTAATGTGGCTTAAAATTGAGATAGGACATATTTCAGGTTTAAAGTCGATATATGTACAATATTTGTTACATAATTTTATAGCATACACCAATATGTCATAAATCTACAGATGAACAAATATGTATAGATGAGCTATCTGAGCAAGTAGATGTTTATTGGTTGAGATAATATAAAAATTATTTGTATTGCAGTCTAGTGAGCACATCCGAGTGTTTATTTTATTAGCACTCAACATATGTGCGAAGCTACAAGCCATAGCAATACAATGATCAGTCAACCAAATAAACAGTAATACATGTCACATCTTTATATCATAAAGTGTTATAGTGAAATAAAATACTTTATCTTTAACAGGATGTTATTAAGACTATCTTTTCGTACTGTGAAGATGGCTGGGACTGTTTCATGTAATGCTGGAAGAGTGAGATGGATGTCTACTGGATTAGAGAAAGGATCTAATTTCTTTTTTAGACAGGTAATATTCATAATAAAGTCATTTCTGTTTCATTTCTCATAGCTGTTGTTAGGATACTGCTGTGTAATTTTTAAGTTCAATATTAAAAAAATACTTTTTTGAAACCTTTGACTTTAATTTTATACTTGAATACAATGCTCTTTGCTGCAATTGTTTTTATTTATATGTATATCACATTTTTTCACAATAATACTCATAGAATACTTTATATCTGGCTGCTTTAGCGATAAGACCGCCACTTGTGAATCTTATTGTCAATAGGTTATTAATGTTTTTTTTTTACATAATGTATTTTTTTGTTTTTGTACAATAAATAATATTTTGACTTGATTTGATATTTTTCATTCTTTAAGTTATTAAACTCTATTGTACATATATACGTATATATATATGTATATATTTACCACTTTTTAGTCCAATTGATTGAAATCATTTTTTTTTTCAATTTATTTATTGTATTGATTTTATGCGTATGTTTAAAGTAGGTCAAAATTGAGTTTACATACATATAAAAATATAAACATAAAGCTAAAAAACACAGCTTTACAACCATCTAGCTTTTATTTTGTACTTTTTACAGCTTTTCGACACTGTGAGCAGCACATATACGTATTTGCTGGGTGACACAAGTACTCGGGAGGCTGTACTAATAGATCCAGTTCTGGAACATGCTGAGAGAGATGCTGCGTTGATAAAAGAACTCGGTTTCAACCTATTGTATGCAAGTGAGTCCTATTGAGTAATCTATAGCTACAAAAGTAAAAATAAAATTATCTTGCTATAATCCGCGATACAGTAAATAGAAAATATATATAGTGTTAAATGTATAGTGGACTATCCATATATTCATACCTGATACGTGCAGGATTCGTAAAAACACATGCACAAACCTCCACCACTTCCACCACAATACACAAGCACAACACACGTTCACTATCACAAACTCAACAATCGTTTCGCCCCGCAACCGAAGCATCATCAGGAGATAGACTCCAGGACAAAATCGCAAAGCGAAGCAATATCCAAACAAGTATTGTTATATAGTACTTGGTTCATCCCCACCCTTTATTTTACCTCTGAGCACGTGCAACAAGCTTGAATTAGAAACATTTATCAGCTCGTTAATGAGAGTGCCATTGTTGTGTTTAATGATTTCTAATTGTTCCAAAATATTTCTAGTTTCTAGCTTTTCTCACAGGTGTGCAGGATTTCGAAACAATGGTCATTATGAACTTTATGACCGCTTTTTAACAAATGTTTAGCGAAATGTGAATTTTGTGGCTTATTATTCCTGAAAGCGACCACATGTTCTTTATAACTGGTTTCAAAATTACGACCAGTCTGACCCACATATGTATCATTATATTCAGGACATTTTATTTTGTAAATACCACTCTTTTTCGGGCTTTCTAATTTGTCTTTATTATTGCACAATATCTTTTTTAAACAGTTATTACTTTTAAAACCTAATTTTATATTTGACTTTGTTTATAAATTATTCTATAGCTAGTAAAACAACATTGATATACTGTAAAGATAACGCAATAAAAACTAATCAGTGTTACTATGTACACTTTTACTGGATCTAAAGATACACAGAAGGCTTACATTAAATGATCCTCTCTCTGGGCGGTAGGTGAGCGATATTATGGCGGCAATCCTGACGTCACATCCGTAAGATTTTGGCGGTAACGAAGTGACTGTGGCCTACTTGCATTGGGGTGACAGTTATGCTTTCAACTGTCATAACTCTATGACTATTGCTTCGCAAGGATTCACGAAATATTATATAATAGGTGGTCACAATCTATACTTACTATAGAATAAAGTCCCCAAACGCTGTCTGCATGTATGTGATCGATTTTCTCAACATCTACTGAACGGATTTGTGTACGGTTTTTATTAAAAGTGCAATTCTTCCGGAAGGTTTATGTTAAGAGTACATTACGGTTTCATGTAAATTGTGTTAAGGTTGCGCAATTGTAAAAAAAGTCTGCTGGAAGCTTTAGTCGCGTGCGCCGCGCAAACCATCAGAGATACACTAAAATATAGTTCAAAAGAAATGTAGATCTACAAAAATTCTACAAAAAAGTCCGGGACAGCATGTCTCTATCTCTTATCTCTCTCTCTAAGGTCGGTCCCTCATCTCTGAGGATCGTGGTCAGCATCAGGGTTATGTGTTGTCTGTGGAGTGTATGATGTGCCTCCATCTGTTGCGATCCATTGTCTCTCTTACGATCGTGTGAAATTTAGAGGACGGAGAGTTTCTTATTTGGTCAGTCCATCTTGTTGGGGAACGACCGCGTGACCTTTTTCCCTCAGTGTTCCCGACGACAATAAGTTTCTCCAAACTTTCATCGCCTCTGCGTACCGTGTGCCCGAAATATGACAGGATGCGTTGTCGGCATATGGTAGATGGACGCGTTTTTATTCGGAGCTGGCTCAGGATCGATGCATTGGTGCGTTTCGCAGTCCAAGGTATCCTCAGCATACGTCGCCAGCACCACATCTCAAAGGCATCAATCCTTTGTCTTTCCCGGGCTAGGATTGTCCACGTCTCCACTCCATACAGGAAGATTGGGAATACCAGTACACGTATCAATCTGATCTTAGTTTTGATACCAATTCCTCTTTTCTTCCAGATGTTGTTTAAACGGGTCATAGCATCTTTTGCCATCCCGATTCGCCTTTTTATCTCAGGGACACAGCTGCCGTCATTGCAGATTAGGGAGCCTAGATATACGTAGTGGTCGACGGTGCTAATTCCAGGAAGGCCGCTAGTGACATTTGTTATTTTCCTGGCTCGATCCACTGTCATCATCATCTTTGTTTTTTGCTTTTCTATCTCTTATAGTTAATCCATAATAACTACCTTTGTGTTTAAATTTTCAATAAAAAATTATTACTTTAATTACGCGGGAAACGGGGTTGAAAGGCACTGACAGCATTCACCAAGGTTTTTTCTTCTAAAGAACCGCAGGAGCGATCCCAAGTATTTCATATCACTTGTCATTTTAGAATTGATTTCCAGTGAACACGCATATGCATGCTGACCACATAACTGGAACGGGCAAGCTGAAGTCACTCCTGCCTGGTAGCAAGAGTGTTATAGGCAAGGCATCAGGTGCCAAAGCTGATATACACTTGTTGGATGGCGATCTGGTGTGCTTTGGATGCCACCAGTTGTTAGCCACTGCGACACCTGGACACACTAATGGCTGTCTGACTTATATCTGTCACGAACAGGTAACTGTTAATATAATATATGAATAATATAAATATATGGGGCAATAATATAAATATATGGCCAGTTAACACTGTTGTCTGACATCAAAGTAAGTAACTTAATACTTGTGTTATCGTTGGCTGATAAATATACTTATATATAACTTTGAATACATATATAATTTTAAATACATAACTAAGCCCAGACGATTATAATTTATAGAATTAGGCGTTACTTTGCGGAGATCCATAATACAAAAGTAATAATAAAAATTATTTTGCTATAATCCGCGATACAGTAATAAGAAAATGTATATAGTGCTAAATGTATATTCGATTATCCGTATTTTCATACTCGATACGTGCAGGATTCGTAAAAACACATGCACAAACCTCCACCACTGTCACCACAATACAAGCACTACACACATTCACTATCACTCATTTCTATTTTATTTTTACTTTGCGTCGGATATATTGATCATCATCCTCCTACCCTCATTCCACTATAAGTGGGGTCGGCACAACGTGTTACAAACATGTCACATGATTTGTCTACGTATTTTACGACCGGCCGCCTGCCTAACGTCGACTTACCTTACTCGTATTTCACGACCCCGCGGTAAAAAAGAGGGTGGTCTATTCTACTCAAACGGATGCCACACGGTGGGTCAACTTACCTTAGTCGCCTTTTACGACACCTCGGTAAGAAATGAGGGTGGTCTATTCTACTCAGCGGAATACCACACAGCATGCGTCGGATATATTGAATGGGTCTCAAAAATGTTCATCTCGGGTCGCGAGTTTTACATCCCTGGTCCAAGCTACAATACTTCTTTTTAAGGAGTGAAGAGGATTTGTTATTCATTGTGAAGGATCAAGCTTTACGTATTAGACTTTTTATCCATGCAGCTCAGCTTGACAATTCTGAAAGAAAAATATATTTTTTATGTTTATCTGATAAATAATTTTATCATACTTATAGGTGATTAGTGAGACAATCAATAATTCTGATGATTATATTTTATTGACCCCTTTTATGAAACCGATCGTTATTTATGAGCACAATCCTTTCGATTATAGTTCAGAGAAAGTACCAGCCTAATATCTTTCTATATATTACCGCACCACTTCGCAAAGACTTAGGAGTTTAAAATAAGATAACGTATGTTTTTTATTGATATTAACAAGACATTGTGCCCCTCACGAGGAAAACAATCTGAATATGGGATAAGCATCATTCTCCTGCCAACTTAATCATGCAATCATGTGACAACATGTTACAAACATGTTGTCACATGATTTGGCTACGTATTTTACGACCGGCCGCATGCCTGACGTCAACTTACCTTAGTCGTATACCCCTCGGTAAGGAATGAGGGTGGTCTATTCTACTCAGACGGATACCACACGGCATTAAATATGGGATAGTCTTATATATAAAATCTCGTGTCACGATATACTCCTCCGAAACGGGTTGAACGAGTTTTATGAAATTTTATATGCATAGTAGGTCTGAGAATCGATTACTATCTATTTTTCATACCACTAAGTGATAACGCTTGTCCATTCCTAACTTGTTTTTTGGAATTTTTTTTTTTTTAATGCACATTAGAAATTCCCTACAAATTATTTATACGGCAAAACAACTTTGCCAGCTTGTTGTATATACGATATCTATCCATTGATAAATCGTATTGTACGTATTCAGTATTAACTTTTTATACCACAATCTAAAAAAATGATGTTGATGGTTACTGAGCCTGTGCTTACTTCATATTGGTAGTAGGTCGCTATTTTGGCCTTTTTTTTAAAACCAAATTCATTATATCTTCAAAAATATATAAGAAAAGTCGAGAAAATATTTTTGTTTTTTAGGGACTTGCATTTACTGGTGATACTCTTCTAATCAGAGGTTGTGGAAGGACTGATTTTCAAGAAGGTTCCTCGGAGAAACTTTACAACTCCGTACATTCAAAAATATTCGCTTTACCGGAAAACTATACTCTTTACCCGGCGCACGACTATAAGGGCCAAACTGCTACTACTGTGGGAGAAGAGAAAAAGTATAACCCGAGGCTGACGAAACCATTGAAGGAGTTCATAGATATAATGGAGAACTTGAATTTGCCTTATCCCAAAATGATTGGTATGTATAGCGATAAAAAAAACTTCTGTATGCTTTGATCTCTGTTTAATAACTGTGTTACAATTATAATAAAGCACCTGAATGGTAAACGTGACCATCAAATTACACGAAAAGGCAGGAACAGGAAGGGGAGAAGTTATGGACAAATATAATCTAACGAAAATGCCACAGACAACATTATCTTCATTGTTACTCATAACAGTATGAAACTCTTTCATATTGTTGATCTTTAAAGTTAACATGAATATTACTATAGACAATAATTTATAGAATTAGGCGTTACTTTGCGGAGATCCATAATACAAAAGTAATTATAAAATAAGAATCATCCGGAAATATTGTACTATATTTAGGTTATTGTTTATCTTTAGGTACAAAAATCCGTTCAGTAAATTTTGAGAAAATCAATTACTTACAGACACAGCTTTTTGGGATTTTGTTTTATAATAGTTATGTTGTTATGCTGTTAGGTGCTAAACTGTGTATTTATTACCTAGTTGCGATCATAGCCTTACTATCTTAATCCTAAATAAATCTGTTAAAGTATTTGATTGTGCAATATTAGGTCTACTCACTATAAAAAGATTTTTGTTGAATTTTTTGTGTGTTGTGTGAACCATAGAGTTATTATATTTAGAGTAGGGAATTCCCACTACTATAAGTATAATAATTCTATAGAATTATTGGGACCTATAGGTCCTATAGGCAGGCCTGTAAGTGAGAGTCAAAGACTACAGTGTGTGAGAGTGTCACAATATAATAATAAGAGGGAAGATAATACTTTATCTTTGTCTTCAAACACACATAAAAAAGCGAGGCAGATAGATAATCCATCTTTGTCTAATCACACATAAAGAAGAGAGACAGATAGATAAGCCTTCATTTGCTTTTTCTTTATTTCTCTATATTGTAATATGGGCACATTTAAGGCTCGATTCCCCACACCAAGTATAATAACTCTTTGGTTCGAACAACAGGCTCTGCTATTTTATAGATAAGACATTACCTAATTTCTTTTATTTTTAATTTTCAGATAAAGCTGTGCCGGCCAATAGAGTATGTGGATTATATTAAATAACATAAATGTCATTATATTGTCATTCCATCCTATCCACCATCCTATAGACCATCCTAACCTATGAGGGTGAAATTATACAACTAGCCAGTTGTATAATTACCATAATAGGAATCAGTGTCATAAAGTTTTTCCCGCATTAATACCAAGCCCGTGGGAATTTAACCTGTACCAAAATCCGCACAGTAGATTTTGAGAAAATGGATCACATACAACTTTTGGGGACTTTGTTTTATACTAAGTATGATAGATATCAATGTTATCTACTTACTTACTTATACTTGTCAAATTTGATACTATTCAATAGATTAGAGTGACCAGACATGCAGTGTTTAAATTTTTTAATTCGGTTTTTATATTAAGAGTAATGTTATTATATTTTAAGTTAAAAAAATTATTTAAATCAATTGAAATCATGTTATGATACAGTAATTTGTTGATTATTAATATTTTTTATTGTTGATATTGGATTTTAATAAATTGTTATAATAAAGTGTTGTAATCATTTGTAAAAAAAGTTTCTTTTAATTCCCTAATTCCCTAGATAAGTTTATTATGCAAGATGAAGAGATTGAAGTAATTGATGGTGACATCTAGGGAAGGTCAAATAAAATCCGGTGCTTAATGTCAGTTGCTTCGCTTGTGTTTATGGTGGTTCTTATTTTGGCAGTTGCTCTCTACAATAGTTAGATGGCGTTATGAATTTCTTACACCTTGTATTACATAGATGCTTAAAAAGAAGGATTTTGCGAAAATTATCCTTATATTTTCATTATAAAAACATTTTTAAGGTCATAACCTGACTGAAGAGTTTCGTAAAAGTAAAATTGTTTTTTCATTGCCAAGTCATGCCAAGACTGTCCTCTGTGAGTAGGGAGAATTAGAAAAACAGAATTACTAATGGATGCCTTGAGCATTTGTTAGTTGGTGAGCAAAATATTTAAAAGGAAAAGTTGAATGATATATATTATATTGAAGCATTTTTAAAAGATACTATTCTGCGGATCATAAGACTACTTGAATGATGAAGCGATACAACAAAATACTAAATAATAAAAATAAAGTTATGAAAAGTGTTTTTCTGTTTTACTTGTACTTTATGGTATTGCATTAAAAACCAGAAAGATTCTTTTTTTCTGTTTATATCCAAGCAATATTTCCCGCTCAGGGTTATCGGTTTGCGGCACCTAAAACAAAATGCAAGTAGGTGACGGAAAAAAATTCGGTTGGTCACGCAAAATGGGTTGTGTGTAATAAGTTCAAAATATCAGTGTTCATTGGACTTTGACGTGATAAATATATCTGCGTCAATATTAAACACAATTCGGTTGGTTATATACATAATAATAGATATTAGTGGATGAGTTAACTTCCGGTCGGAGCGGCATGGACGCCATCACAACAAGAAGCTCTTACCGCGTTAAATGTTTCTTGATTATTCGTGGTGAAGAAATTTACCGTTGTCTGCCTATCCTAGCCACGCTCAAAAAAATGCTATCGACGACACGCAGTAGGCGCGATCAGTGTAATTTTTGACGTCATTGTACTTTCCTCATTTAGTTAAAGCAAATTAATTTAAGCTTGCTTAGGTATGAACTAATGTCAGATATTAGGGCATGTTTATTTTAGATCAGAAACGGCATTTTGTTCGATAGTTTGACATTTTGCCAAAACGTTCGTCACGTCCCCCGAGAGTAGGGGGACTCAGTGCCGCATTAGCACTCGTGAAAACACAAAAGAAGAATTATTAATGGTCGCCTTGAGCGTTCTCTTGTTTGTACGGAAACTAGGTAAAAGCTTCAAGTTAGTATTCTGTGTTAAATGTTTTAGCAGTAGACGTAACGTCAAAAGTTGACGACAACTTTTAAAGATTACGATGTAAACTACTACGCCGATGGTTAATTGCTATTAATATACTAGTATAAATTTGCTATACAATTTACTTCACTTAAAAACATATTGCTGCGATAGCCCAGCGGTGAAACGGTGCGACTGTTTCGTGGGGATCGCAGGACTAAATCCTGGGCAGGAATTTCTTTAAAGAAATCTGGTGATAAATTTAGTCTATCAATCCGCATTGGAGCAGCGTGGTGGATCTTAACTTCAAACTTGTCTCCGAAAAAGGAGGGAGGAAGTCTGTGCCCAACAATTTACATGCTCAACTCATCTTCCTACCTATATCCCAGTTTGAGTGGGGTCGGCACAACATGTTACAAACATGTTGTCACGTGATTCGGCTACGTATTTTACGACCAGCCTTTTACGACACCTCGGTAATTTTACACAATTTACATGCTCAACTATAAATAAAAAAGTTTTTTTGGGTTGTAAGGTTGTAAAAAAAACATATTCCGTCATATGCATAAATAATCTATATTTGTTTATCGGAAAATTTGTATTTACCTGAAATATAGCACAAGTCATGAAAAATAAATATTTGATTAAGTGCTTGCGCTTGGTTTTGTGTGTATTTATTTTAATATTTAAAATATTATTTAATTGAATTTTTCATTAAACTTGATTATGCCGAATAATATCATTAGTATAATAAAAAGTCGAACCAGTGTCCCGTACTTATATTACGGGTTCCCAAGTATACAACTGGGAAAACCCCAAGGAAAATCGGTAATAGAGACTTGGCAGTTGCGTAACATGGCCTCTTAATTAAAACGAGATCTTATCTAAATTACCCCATTTTAAATATCAGCTTTTTGGGCCACTAAATTGGTTTTTTCTTTGGCGGCGGGTTCAATTATTTTTTTCCACAACACGGGTAAAATACAGAGTAAAATATAATATATATATATCCAAATCATTTTTTTTCGAACTGACTGTATGCTGTTAGCCCTAACGGCTTTTACAGCGTCACCGGGTGGAACGGGCGAGCGCAGAAGCATCGTCGAGCTTTCGAAATGCAGAGAGTAGAGCGCAGAAGCTCTACTAGCGTCGGGGAACGTCGTCCTAAGAGTGCCTCCTGTGAGGCCGGACCACAGCTTAGGGCGACGCGTAGTGGAGGGCTGATGAATTAGTCATGATTAGTCATCATTACATCGCAATGACTCGCAATGACTAATCATCATTAGATGATGATTAGTCATTGCGACGTCGGAAGGGTGGGGAGAAGCCAATTTTTTCGTTTAATTAGAGACACTTTGACTAATCAAGTTTTGGTAGGCAATGTTTTTTAATAAACGCACTGCTTACAACTTCTTCAATAGATAGAATTTGAAAGTGTTAAACACGCAAAATACCAAAATTTAACTTCGAATCTGATAAATTATAACAATCTTAAGAACATAAATTTTTGTTGAAGTAATTTATGAAAATACTCTCATAAAGCTTTAGTAAATAAAAAAATCCCAAGGTCAAATAATGTGGAGATTAACGTTAACACAAGATAACTTATGATATTGTTAGCTGAATTTAGTATGCCATTAGCGAATTGAATTTTTATAAGCAATATTCAAAATGTTTTGCGTAAAAATGATTGGACGCTTCAGTAGGTTCATGCAATTTTTAAAAAATTATATATATTCTTTTTCCGAGCGGTCGCAGAAGCATCCTCAGGTGCTAACTCTAGTAGCATCCGGTAATGCTTTGTAATAGAGCCCACTTTCATCAACAACTTCTAGTGATAGAACATTACATATCATATTTTGTTAAAAAAAAGTTTTATTGCATTTTGTGTTTACCTTACTATCGTTACGTAATTAGACTCAATTGAGTATGTATAATAAAGAATGCAAAATTTTATTTACTGCTGGTACCAAAACCTAATAAAGAAAAAATTAAAAAAAAAATGGTGTGTTGAAAATATTAATAAAAGTAAGTAAGAAAGAAAAGAAAATAATTTTTTATTGGTGCCAACACACTATACAAGTAACTTATGAACAATTAGAAGGTAAAGTAATAATAATAAACAAGGAAAACAACTATAAACAGACAGACCAAAAGAAAAAATATATACATAGATAAACCCCTTTAAATAATAAAGTAGTAAAAAAGAACTATTATTATTATAAAGTCGTATACGAAGTTGAATAGCAGGCAAATAAGAATTTAAATTAATCAGTTGTAGAAATACAAAGTTAAAAGTTGATACTAAATTTCAGTTTTGCAATAAGAGCCCTCTGTTAATTAAGATTTTATTGATTTCGCGCTTCACGGCCGCAGTATGTAGTATCGTACGAGGTTATTTAATCAACTTTTGCTCGAATGACCAACGTTATATAAATATTATTCAATTTCGGAATTTGTAAGCGATCATATATGACAGAAACTATACCAGAACTACTTTGCTATAATGCTAAGTGTATCAAGCAGGCAAAATTCACGTACCTTACACATGCAGGACAAGTCACCACACGTATCCCAAGATGCCTCCACCAGCCACAATGCACACAAGCAATACACACAATGTTTTGTCACGATTTTGTCAGCTTCATTACGATTTTGTCACTAAGTGCATGAGCACTTAGCATTACATGCTGACAAAATCGTGACACAATCGTGCATGAGCACTTAGCATTACATACATTGGCTTAACACACGTGGATTAAAGCAAAGTAGTTCTGTTATAGTTTCTGTAATATGGAATTCCGCGAAGTAACGCCGGCTTCTATAAATTATCATTTATGAGGTTATGTAACCTTATCAAGTTAGCAATCTAGGGAATCTTAGTTAACGGTTGCGTGTCTGAAGAGCTTTAGGGACATTCGAAACATTCTTCTTTGTTATCGTTATTTTAACATTTAATTGATTCTATGGGAAATTAAACCTGTAAGCCGTCTCTGTAAGCTGTCGGCTATGGTTTGAGAGTTGGGCCTAATAATATTACTTACTATTAGAGGTATTTATAGTATCCGGCATTAAATAATGCACATCGATGTTTGGAACGAAACAGCCGGCCAGGTGGGTTTCGTAGAGCTGTCTCACTCAGTTAGTATGTGACGTTTCTCACGGGTTCGTCAGTCTGTGCGACAGAGACAATGCTCTATGAAGCAGAATCTGGCCGATTTTCTCTCTCTAAGCCTCGATGTGCATTATTTGTTGCCGAGTATTATACTTGTACAATCATATGAACCTTCGACACTATCCTCAGAAATAAGAAATAACTACTAACTTAGTGATAACTTTCGTGATTTTTCGCGACATTAACAAAATACTGAGTGTTATATAAATAAACCGGTCACATCGCGGCAAAATCGAGTTACCTTTTTACGTTTCGGCAGAGTTGCATCCGCCATGGTCACGAACTGACTGGAAGTTCGTGATGGCGATTATGCCGCGATGTGACCCGTTTATTTATATAATAATAAGTATGAATCGCGGAAGTATGAAGGGTGTAAGGGGGAGGCGCGTCCCATTCAGTCTCTCCAATTGCCAACCTCACCTGCTCGTGGTGCACCCTGCAGATAAACCAACGAGGCTCTGGCGACCGATTAATGGCGGTATAACCATTCTACTTAGGCGTAGTTAAATACCACAGACTGGTAACGGGCAGCAGCGTCACCGGTGCGATAAACTACGCCCTGCGATCACCAACACGTCTGCCCAGCGTGGTGATTATGGGCAAATCCTCAAATGGCACACACAACAAAACAATGGCCCCTAGTTCCCGGTCGCCCCGCTATTCCTGGCCACGGCGGCGGTCATGGTAACGGCAGGGCGGGGGGTGCGAAGAATCCCCGGGTGATGGTAGGCCGCCAACACCAACTGACTATGGCTACGTACAACGGACGCACGCTACGGCTCGACGAAAATCTGGTGCAGCTCACAGAGGAGCTGAAGAACATAAGATGGCATATTCTGGGGTTATCAGAAATCCGAAGAGAGGGGGAGGATACCGTTATCTTGGAATCAGGTCATCTTATGTACTTCAGGGAGGGTGACAAACAGTCCCAAGGTGGCGTCGGGTTCTTGGTTCATAAGGCTCTCACTGACAACGTCCTGGAAATCTCGAGTGTGTCGACAAGGGTAGCGTACCTTGTGATCAGACTAACTAAGAGGTATAACCTCAAGGTTATCCAAGTGTACGCACCGACCTCGTCACACTCGGATGATGAAGTAGAGGAAATGTATGAAGATATTTCCAAGGCTTTACACACCACCCAAAAGGCACACTTCAACGTTGTCATGGGAGACTTCAACGCAAAAGTGGGAGTACACATTAGCGGTGAATCGGTAGTAGGACCACACGGTTTCGGAAGCAGAAATCATAGGGGGCAAATGCTTGTCGACTTCCTTGAGAAAGAGGGGCTGTTCTGTATGAACACTTTCTTTAAGAAACAACCCCAACGGAAGTGGACGTGGCAAAGCCCCGACGCTATGACAAAAAATGAGATAGACTTCATAATGACCGACAAGAAGCGTATCTTTAGAGACGTCTCCGTGATCACTAGGTTTAACACTGGAAGTGATCACCGACTCGTACGAGGCACTCTAAATATCAACAGCAAACTCGAACGCGCCCGTCTTATGAAGTCTACACTCCGGCCAAACCTGCTTCAAACCCTGGCTGAGTCTGAAACGTTCCAGTTAAAACTGGAGAACCGGTTCGCTGCCTTGGAAACCACAACTGACGCTAACATTGACCTAGAACTCGACCAAGTAGTGGAAATCCTACGGAACGAGGGGACGAAGTTCTATCAGGCGCGAAGTACCGTCAAGGAGTCTAAACTTTCGCAAGAGACCTTACAGTTAATGCAGAAGCGACGAGAAAATCTTTCAGTGTCATCGTCAGATTTGAACAGGAAAATTTCTAGGCTTATAAGACGCGACCTCCGAAGCTACAACGCAAATAAAATTAAAGAAGCAATTGAGCAAAATCGGGGGTCGAAAGTCTTTTTCCAACAACTTGGCCATAGTAATCTGACAAAGTTGACCACAGATAAGGGAAGAGTCGTCACTTCTAAAGCAGAAATTCTTGCGGAAGTTCAGGACTTCTACGGGAAGCTATACACATCCGAAGCTTCTCGTCCTCCACCCGATCCCAAGGATAATAGAGCCACTTTAACCCGCCACTTCACAGAGGAGCTGCCAGAACTCAGCCAAGACGAAATCGTGCTAGCTCTGAAACAGCTTAGGAATGGAAAAGCCCCCGGGGAGGACGGAATTACGACCGAGCTGCTAAAAGCAGGTGAAAAACCGATACTCGAGCGGCTCCGGCGCATATTTAATTCTGCCCTCTTTTCGGGAAGAACTCCTAAGGCATGGAGCAAGAGTGTTGTCGTGTTGTTCTTCAAAAAAGGAGACAAAACTCTCTTGAAGAACTACCGACCTATTTCTCTCTTGAGCCATATCTATAAGTTGTTTTCCAGAGTAATCACGAATCGTCTCGCGCGGAGACTCGATGATTTCCAGCCCCCGGAACAGGCCGGGTTTCGAGGAGGATACGGCACCGTAGACCATATTTTCACAGTACGGCAGATTATACAGAAGACTCACGAGTATAATCAGCCCCTGTGTTTAGCATTCGTGGACTACGAGAAAGCCTTTGACTCTATTGAAACCTGGTCTGTTCTGGAATCCTTGCAACGGTGCCAAATTGATTGGCGATACATCGAAGTGCTGAGAGGTCTGTATGACGCCGCAACTATGACAATTCAAGTACAGAATCAGCAGTCTGGACCTATCCACCTGCATCGAGGAGTGAGACAAGGGGACGTAATTTCCCCTAAATTGTTCACAAATGCTTTGGAGGATATGTTCAAAACGCTGCACTGGAAAGGACTGGGCATAAACGTAAATGGCGAGTACCTGTCACACCTTAGGTTTGCAGATGATATCGTCATCATGGCTGAAACCGTACAGGATTTGCAATATATGCTGACCAGTCTGGCTGAGTCTTCTGCTCGCATCGGTCTTCGGATGAACTTGGATAAAACCAAAGTAATGTTCAATGAACATGTCATTCCGGAACCGATTGCCGTACATAGAGTTCCTCTCGATGTTGTTCAAGAATATGTCTACCTTGGACAAGTTCTACAGCTAGGTAGAAACAACTTTGAGAAGGAAGCCCGCAGGAGAATACAGCTTGGCTGGTCGGCATATAGGAAACTTCATCGAGTCTTTTCATCACCGATACCACAATGTCTCAAGACTAAAGTCTTTAATGAGTGCGTCCTACCTGTAATGACATACGGAGCCGAGACGTGGACACTGACAATGCGACTGGTCCACCAATTTAAGGTAGCCCAGCGAGCTATGGAGAGGGCTATGCTCGGAGTTTCTCTGAAGGATCGTATCCGAAACGAAGTGATCCGACAGAGAACCAAAGTAACCGACGTAGCCCAAAGGATTAGCAAGCTGAAGTGGCAGTGGGCCGGCCACATTTGTCGCAGAACCGACAACCGTTGGGGTAGACGTGTTCTGGAGTGGAGACCGCGCCTCGGCAAACGTAGTGTAGGACGTCCTCCGACTAGGTGGAGTGATGATATCCGCAGAGTGGCTGGCAGCGGTTGGAAACGAAGAGCTGAAGACCGAGCTCAGTGGCGTGCCATAGGAGAGACCTATGTCCAACAGTGGACAGAGACGGGTTGCTGATGATGATGATGATGATGATGAATCGCGAAAGTTTAAAAATTTACCAAATTACTGAGTGTGTAAAAAGTCATATTAAACTTAAAATAATATGCAAACACTATGTATATTTTATATTTACATTATCGCGGATTATAGCAAAATAATTTTATTATTACTTTTGTATGGATCTCCGCAAAGTAACGCCTAATTCTATACATTAAACAAACTCGTGTTTCGATTTCAAAATCGTTTCCTTTGCGCAGTATGAGCTGATTAGTTTTTTAGAGGATACTAAGGATACGCTTTTTAATAGAGGCGACTGTGGTTAAAAGTAAATTAGAATAACGATAGAACTTACTAGAATGTGAGATGCCGCGTAGATCATAATATATTCTGGTTGGTTATGATGCTGCAACGTTCAAAAGTCGTTCAATGCTCTTAAATGTGTCATACTGGCAGCCTGCCCGCGTCTCCACCCGCATTGTTGCGAAACTACCAAATCGATGTCAGTAGCTTAAATGCACATCTTTCTAGAAAAGCCTTCTTTCTATAAGAATAATCAGAAACTGGGACGGGTTTTAGTATCTGATATATATTCCACTAGCAAAGCCCCGCGGTTTCACCCGCGTCCATACAGATCTCGTGGTAGTGGAAAGTCTACGAAGTCGGACTATTTATTTTGTAGATTATTTAATTATAAAAAAGGGTATCATTAGTATTCTTGGAATAAGAGCTAACTCACCAAGTGCAGGCTCTGCTATTACGGTCGCTACAAAGAATTTGTTATGGCATTATTTGCTTTCGATTTACATTATTAAATTCGTAATATCTTTTGATTGGGATGTCGGATTTTAATAATTTAAAAAGTATTTTACAGGTATTGAAACATTTATTAATAAAATATCATTTAATGGGATAAGGATTAATACAGAGAGATATGAATAAAATGGTTTGATTATTGTCGGCACTTTTACCAACTTTTACAATGTAATAAAGTAGTTATATTGGCATAACTATAATAGTTAGACATATGGTATCGTGGACTTTTTTGTGGATATTGATACGTTTTATAATACTGTAGAACATTTTTTGTTCTATCATCAATAGTGTTCGCAGCGCACGCGATCAAAGATGTTTACGACTATATTTTTCACAACTTATTACAATTGAATTAGGTATCCCTATTTTTTTGAAAATGACATATAGACTATGTTGCTCTGTGAAAAAGCAGCTTTCCAATGGTGGAAGAATTTTTGAAATCGGTCCAATAGTTTTTGCGTGAAAACGTTACAAACATAAATACATACATACAAACAAACACAAATCTTTCCTCTTTATAATATTAGTATAGATATAAGTTAATTATAGGCCAAAGATGTTGGACGGTGCGATCCTAAGGTATTTTACCTAAAAACATGGTATTGGAAGATTGAAGGCAGGCATGTTAATATATGTCGTATAAATGTAGTCAAACGTTTAAAGCCTATAAGATTTTAAAAGCTTGTGAGATTTGAAAAGTCGTTAAAAAGATACACGTCGTGGTCTCGACAGACACTTTAATATGAAATAGAAGTGAATGACTATACTTAATGAACAAGATTCTCTTTCATTTCACAATTTGTTACAATTATTTATTTAACGACAAATACACGTTTTAGCTCTAGTAAATTATTTCAACAATACCAGTGTATATTAATCACAATCACTAGCAGGCGTTGAATAAGAACGTCTAGAATATTCTAGGACGCAGCTCCCCAAATTTGTAACAATTGAATTATATCATTTAAAATTAATCTATATATAATAGATACTCACGTTAATTGGAGCCAATCATTAAATTATTATTATTTTTATAGAGATAAGATAAAGTTTCAAGACACACACACACACACACACACACACACACACACACAAACACACTCACACACACACACACTATTATTATAATTAGTCTTGTAATAATATTTCTTCACTATCAATTAATAAGTCTTGACTTAAGCCTCTTTCTTTGAAACACTACAATTATGCAAAATAATTTAAATTGCATACATACGTATTAACTGCATACATTATTTGAATACATATCTAATTAATGTGCTGTTATTTTATTTTTTACTTGTCTCCAAATTTATATATTCATGTTTTAGGTTTCATTCCAATTAAATACTAACCTACGAATACCACTTAAATCTATTGTACATGCGCATGTACGCATGTACGCATATGCATATGACATATGGTGCGCATATAAGAAATTAACGTTGGATTAGTAAAAAAAGTATATACTGTGTATTTTTAAATACACAGCTCAAAAAAGTTTTGATTATGTATCAATTCTATTCCGAAAAATTAATAATATGACTAAACTAACTAAGATATGGAAAGACCGTAATATATCTCGCAAAACCAGAGTGAGGCTGGTGCGTACATTGGTTTTCTCAATCTTCTTTTACGGAGCCGAATTCTGGACAATAAGAAATTCAGAAAGGGCTAAAATAGATGCTTTCGATATGTGGTGTTGGAGGAGGATGCTGCGGATTCCATGGACTGCACACCGAACCAATTTGTCTATTCCAAAGGAGCTCGGTATAAATACTAGACTGTCCGCTGTCTGTTTCCAGCGTATCCTTAAATATTTCGGACACGTTGCTCGCAGAAACTCTGGAAGCCTCGAGAAGCTGACGGTCGTTGGGCAGGTCGACGGGAAAAGACCACGTGGTCGCTCACCTATCCGTTGGTCAGACCAAGTAAAGACACTTACAGGCCTGCCTATCACCGAAGCTTTAAAGACCGCCGAGGACAGACAAACATGGAAAACCTTAGTGCATGACGTAATCCGCAGTAATAATTCCATCTAGACACGACCTTCAGCAATGAAGACCTCGACTAAGAAGAAGAACTAATATAAATCGATTATTTATACAGAAAAGTACTTAAACGGTATATAACGTACAAATTAATGTTACAATTGATTTCAATATTCCTCTTTCCAAACGTTCATTAGGAAGCAAAAAAATCCAATTAAGGATAGCGACTCAGAAGTCAAAATTAACGCACAAGATTTTGACATTTCAACTGTTAAAGCCAGATGGCCAAAGCTACCCATTTCAATTGTTATTCAAGGTTAATTTAAACGGCGCGTGACTGAAAAAGTAACTACCAATTTTTTTTTGGTTTTGTCATTCCTGAAGATTAATTAATCATTAACAAAGAGCCTACTTTTGATTATTTAAAGCGCTTCCAACAATTACTAACAAGATACTTTTTGTGACAGATTGTTACTGTTATTACATCAATTTGACTTATTATTTTTAATAAATAGTGAATATATGACACTGACACATATGGTTGTCCATCCCCAAGGTAAGTAACTTAATACTTGTGTTATGGCTGACGGACAACTGGTAAATATACTTCATATATAATTTTAAATACAAACTGAAACACATATATACATCAGGCTCGAAGAACCAACAAATTGTTTATAGGAAATGGTCGCCCTTGGCGGGAATCGAACCGGCGACCCGCAGAGCTGAAGGCAGGGTCGCTATCCACAATGCCATCGGGCCAGTCTAATGTTCGGTAAAGACTTTTTATTTCGTTAGATTTCGTAATGGGCTCAATGTTAATGTAAAAGTAAATTATTTCGTCCTAGCTTATAACTATCCAGGAGCATTACTTTCCGTCTAGCGATAAGTCTGTTCGAAAAAATTGGAGCGAAAAACTGTTATGATTATGCTTACCAGTTCTTTCGTTTACTATCTTGTTTTCAATTATTTACACATACTTGTATTATGGGTAACTGACAACTGGTAAATTTCGTATAATTTTACAAAATATACTTAAATACATGCATACACTTGAAAAACCAACAAATTGTATTTAGAAAAGTTTGATTTCGGCGTGAATCGAACCTACGACCCGCGGAGCTAAAGGTATGGTCACTGCCACCTGCCCCAAGAGTAGCGGACGATTGCTAACATACTACCCATAAAACTAAATTTAACTTAAGTTGTTTTATAACATAGGTTTATGTACAAACAATTTTTCTTTCAAGGAGGCTTTTAAAACCTTCACCTTAGAAATACATTTCATACATACATTTAAAAGATGATATCATAATTCACTAATGTTCCTATATCAGTCTTTTTCTCCTGCCCTAATCCCACTCTAAGTGGGATCAGCACAACATGATTTTCTCTTCCGTTCTCTTCTATCATTCGTCTGCTATGACTCCTTTTATATGCATGCCATAGTTCACACAATCCAACTATTTTTTTGGCCTTCCTACAGTCACATATCCATCCACATTCATATTAAACACTCATTTGGTCATATAATTTTCATCCCTCCTTCATAATATCTGCATTTCATCTAAATCTTGCTCTTCTCGTTTTTTTATATAATGGGCGCAACTTTCAGACTTCCCAATATATAAACATATCGAATTTTATCTAATCTTGTCCCACCACACAACTAACCTTAGCATTTTCATCTCATTTGCTTGCAATCCTTTAATCCATATTTTTTCATTGCCCAACGTTCTGATCAATGATGACAAAATTTGTGTCGAATATTACACACTTTGAAAATCAGTGGTCCAGACGTTGGATCGTATAAGACATGCAGACATCAATAGGGGATCGGTTTTGTACTATAGAATTCACATAAGGCGCCTCACGTTCAGCACAGCCTCAATAATAAAGCAGTTAGCGTGGCCACAGACGGGCGACAATACTTTTTCAGGCTACATATAATAATGGGAATCAATAACAAAATCAATAGTATAATTTTAATTTTTAATCGTTCAAACACCTCGGTTAATTACCTTTTCAAATGAAAAGAGGGTTGCCTCCTTTTTCGCACAAATGCTCTACTTGCGGCGGAAACGCTGGCAGCTTTCTTATGTACATTCTACGTGGGCATTTAAGATAGAGATTACTTGCGTACGTTCGTTATAGATAAATATTTATATTTTAATTGAGAGAACCTGTCTGGTAATATATTATATTAAATTTAAGAGAATTATATAAATAATTTTAGCCACCGTGTGGTATCTGGCTGAGTAGAATAGACAACCCTCATTTCTTACTGAGGTGCCATAAAAGGCGACTAAGGTAAGTTGACGTCAGGCAGGTGGCCGGTCGTAAAATAACTAGCCGAATTATGCAAAAGCATTTTTAAACATGTTGTGCCGACTCCACTTAGGGTGGGATAAGGGCAGGAGAATGATAACGTTATAAATAATTTTCGATTAATTACTTCGCTGGAATACGAAGTTAATTAAAATCTAATTGCAATAATCTCTTATCTCTAAATGTAGTACTTAAATAATGGAAATTTAGTGAAAAATTAAAAAAAATACGTATACACTCTTTAAATGGTTTATAGAAGTTACAGACAGGGTTTCAGAAATTTTATAATGCAAGTGACGAAATTATTTTGTTTACCAAAATGATTTTATAGTTATCCTGTTAGAGCATTGTTTTAATAAAACTTTATCCATTTGATAAGCTATAAGTTACGACAAAAGAAGAAATCGTTGCCTGCAATTTCTAAATTTGTTATCATACTTGTGAAAGCATTAACAGTCCACAGACATTTTTTAAGCTGAAATATATGGCCTCTCAAATTTCATTTTAAATTAAGTTATTTGTCATGAATGTCTGTACATATCTCCATACCGGTCCGTCTGGATGGGTGTGTAACGTCACCCGCCGCGTATGCAAATATCTGGAACATTCTAGACAACACTGCGTACAACATACAACTGCAGTGCTCGGTTAGAAACACACGTGTATGTTATAGCAATAAATCTGCACATATAAGAAGAATTGACGTAAAAAAGTTACAATTGTTATACCTTCTATTCAAGAATTTGACGTTTCATAAAACGCTATGCGTACGTTCTATTTATTTGTGGAGTTACTGAAGCAAGTATAAATATAAACTGTAACGATGTTAACAATATATTTACTTATTTTGTCTATGCATTATATCGATGTTTTATATCTTTATAATGTTGTAAAACGTACGTAGATGACACACACTATGTTTAGTAGTGGATTTCCATCTGTTGAAAAAGAAAAAAGACTGCTGAAAAGCAAGCTTCAATTGCCTGCGTTTCTAAAAAAGAAAATTAAAAGATGTGTAAAAAGTGGTTGTACTCTATTATAGTACAAACTGGTGACTTTTTGGGTGTTTATATATTAAATGATAGATAGTTGATCACTTCATTTTGCATGAACTTCAGAACTGAGATAAAAATTTTAGCATATATGTCACGATCCAGCATTTTATTCAAATATAGTAATCACATTTATTCGTCAGCATGTTCGGTGGAAAAAGGAAAAATAGATACTCTGTCGTATTTACGATATCAGTATAATAGAATATATCAAAGCTTATTGACTGCGTTTATTGTATAGAAAATGTGCTCGTGTGTTACCGTGTTTAATGACCCGATTTGGCTTTCTATTGACAATCCGGGTGTGGACTGTAACGTCGTATATCTACAATACACTAGAAACTCGTAACCCATTTGTGTATTATATCGGAAAATAATATATTAGTGTTGGAATATTACAGCCGTAAATATAAATCCAAAGACACTTACTGCGGCAACTAAACTCTAACAGTTTCATCGATTATACATTTGTGAAATATTTACATATTTATGGTTGGGAATAAATTTAAGAATGTTAGGTGAATGTTCGAGCATCCTTTTATTGTGAACTTAGAAGTGTGATGTACGACTATTTCAGCGCCAATGAACGCCCTGATTATTTATTATACGCTTTATATTAGTTTTACATTAATTTCAAGATACATTCTTACATCACCATATTCAGAAACTTTTCTTCTATCTCTCTCCACTCCGGCTCTTGTTTTTAAATTTTCTTTACTATTTCAGAAAACCGATGTCAATGCTTGCAATATTATTTTTGTTTTTTTTAATATCAAACCTCATTCCTTAATTTTATATACTTATATAAGTATTTTTTATTTTATACATTTAAGTATCAACTACTTTTTACCTTGCGGAATGCCATAAAACAAAAGTAATTATTTAATTATTTCAGTTTGTAAAGGAAGTGTATGTAAAGCTAAGTCTAGGAAGCAAAACGCTTCCTCATTTCTTATAATTGCAGGATTAGTTTCCGCACATATCGCAAAACACCACCACATTCACTACACACATTCACTAAGACAATCTTAACGATCGTTGCGCCCCGTAACTCGAGTATCATTGGCTTGCATGCATGACAAAATTGACACATTATCCAAATAAGCAGCTTGAGTGATGTGTGCGTTTCTTATAAAAGTAAAATAAGTAACAGCTTCTTACTAGCTAGCCCACTGCTGGGCTTGTAACAGAAGGATTTTAGAGAGAAGGATATGAGCTAAGACCTACCACGCTGCTCCAATGCGGATTGGTAGATTACACATATCCGTAGAATTCTCTAGAGATAAGCAGGTTTCCTCACGATGTTTTCCTTCACCGAACAACGTGTCATAAAATGCAATTTTTAATTACATAGATCGCTAGTTTTAACAGAAAAACTCATTGGTACCGGGCTTTGAACTCTTGAACCCCCTCAAAAGAGTCGAACGTTCGCACCGCTTGGGTATCAACACGGTGTTTCTTATATTACTTGCTTATTTACGTTTCCATTCATTTAGTAATGACAGAAATAGTATTTTAAATTCTGATAGCTCATTACTCTCATAAAACACCTTTATAAAAGCATGTCCGGCTGTTAATCTGGAGCGTGCGGCGCCGATTTACCGCGCAATAAATTTGCATGAAGCGCTGAGGGACGGCGCCAATCAAATAAATAATGAGCCGTGTATAATCATTAAGCCTGTTCTTTAACCCTTGTTAAAACTGAATAGTACTTACAAATCTTCACTTAAACTGTATACAGCTACGTATAATGTTTTGTATTAATATTATATTTTTGACTGTAATTCGACAGTATAATATAGTCATATTAAACTATCATTATTATTGACGTGTCCTCCTGGATTTATTATTGACGTGTACATACTCGATCTGTCGTAGTAGTTCTGTTGTATTTGTTTCTCTCTCTCCAGTCGTTACTTCATTGCTGAAGGTCGTGGTCCTGGCTTGATTGTATCCTCGAATGGATTTCTTGCCTCCACCGGCTCCTATCAGTGGCCATTGTTGCTACCTAGTGGAATTTGCAGGACGTGCATGACTGGCGCAGTTGGTCGGACCACCTAGTTGGTGAGCGGCCTCGAGCTCTTTTACCATCGGTATTGCCGGTAACAACCAACCTCTCCAAGGTATCGTCCCCACGTCGCATGATGTGTCCGAAGTATTCGAGAAGGCGTTTGTAACATATGGAGGAGAGACGCGTTGCTATTTTCAGCTGTGAAAGAATAGATGCATTTGTGCGCTTGGCAGTCCACGGGATCCGCATCATTCGCCTCCAGCGTATTTGTTTCACTGCCATTCAAATATAAGATTCTTTGCAAAGCCTGTCTATTTGCTTTTGCAATGTGATGTGATAGTCGAACTGTGAGACCATGAGACTTTAACTAGAGAGTCCACGGGTTCAAACTAAAAAAAAAGGGTTTTTTAAATCTCTTTGAGAAATTTATTTGTCTATGTGTCACACGCTTTTTGATGAAGAAAAATATCGCAAAGAAACCTCCATATTTCTGGAAACATTATCGATAATGTGTATATGATTTAAAAGACATTCTTACGTCTTTAAGAACGGCATTTCGTAAATCGTATCGTATCGCCTATCGTATTTATCATATAAGACACGGTTTTACATTTTGTCATGTCATCAAACATTTTTAAGTTATTTAAAGTCTATGACAATGAAGTTACATATTATTCGATGAGTAAGTTTTTCTTTTAAGTATAAGTCTCAGACACAATTTAAAACAAGTTTTCCACACTATTTTTTTTAATTACGATAAGTCTATATATATAATCTATAATAATATATCATAAACACAAAATTTAATCCAATAATGAGAACAATACTTTCGATTTGCAGAAAATGACCCGACGATCTCGAGGGGAATAAGTAGTGCTCTAGTTTTCTACAGATTTCTTGAGCTTTGTGACATCGATTGTAAGTAGAATAAATGGAACTGAGAAAACAACTCTTATACAGCGAATAAAAGAGTAATCTATTTATCCTCGTTTTCGTCATCACACCGAGAAATTAAGTAGCCATTTACGTAATATTTAAATTAGAAAAAAACTGAAAATAATTTCCTGTATTAATATCATAATTCTCGTGCCCTTATGCCACTCTCAGTGGGGTCGGCACAACATGTTTTAAGCATGTTTTTATATGCTTTGACTAGTTATTTCACGACCGGCCGCCTGCCTGACGTCAACTTGCTTTAGTCGCCTTTTACGACACCTCGGTTAGAATTTTTTATTTATTGAAGAAATGGGGGATGGTCTACTCTACTGAACTTAATACCGCACGGGTATATTTCTTGTATTTGTACAAAAAAAAAACTAATTGATATACATTTATATTTTTAAAACAGAGGAATATAGTGGAATAAAACTATTTATATTTATTTATTAGTTTTTCAACGTTTCTTTGAGAAAGCTTGTATATTTCGATGTTATTCTGTTATAGTCGCTATCTAAACAGACGATAAACTAAAATTAAATAAATTTTTTTTTACTGTACCATTTCTTAGTAGGCAGCCTTCCAACTAACCAGCTGACTATTGTTACTAAACTAAATCTTTATAACGAAGGATCAAATTCATATCAGCTATATCCACAACAGGAAAAGCTAAAAGAGTTTTTCTAAACTAAGATTCTTGAATAACCTTCCACAATCCGTAAGAAATTCCTATTATACATGAACAAAAAACTTATAACACTTTATTGCAACCAGACAACACTTTATGAGTAAAAAAAAAGTAGCGGCCTGTTACAATCCCACTGCTGGGAATAGGCCTCCTCTCTCCGTTTCTGGAGAGAAGGGTTGGACCTACCACGCTGCTCCAATGCGAGTTGATAAGTTACACATATCTCCAGAATGCTCTAGAGATATGCAGGTTTCCTTACTATGTTTTCCTTCACCGAAAAGCGTGTGATAAATTGCAATTATCAATTAGACACATGAGTTTTAATAGAAAATTTCATTTGTGCCTGCCCGGGTTTGAACTCGTGTTCCTCTAGAAAGAGTCAAATAGTTTCACCGCTGGGCTATCACAGCTCTCCTTATGAGTAGGTCCGTTTAATAATAAAAGTAAGACGAATCGAGTCGTCGTAAGTGGTTGGACATAACATCGAACTTAATCTGAAACGGCGACATGAAAAACCTTTTTCATTTTTAATACTGTTAAGGCTATATTGTAGAGAAGACCACGCCAGATAAGGGTTAATTCTAAAGTTAATGACCTGTCGCTGTAGAGGGGACACAAAGGGCGAACAAAGGAGCTGACGGTCTAGATTCCTGGAGCTTTCCCGGCTTTTGTAGCTACACGTTTCTTATCTATATCTTTCATTCTATTATAGCATTACCGCACTTGATAATTGGAAGACTATAAACTGATCAGTCTGGAAGGAGTCCAGAACGTTGATAATGTGAGAAAATATATTCAATATTTTACGAATTTTAACTCATGCAACATTAAGTATTTATCAATTATTTAAGGATTTGGTACAATAGGGGAATAACTTATAAGACCAAAGGTCGATCAGTCGGAGCCCTTACATTCCGGATCTTTCTATATGGCGAGACTTGGACAATCAGAGCAAGTAAAAGACAGAAAAGAGATGCATTCGAAATCGAGGCGAATGCTTCATATACCGCGGACAGCCAAATGCACAAATGTACCTATTCTTTGACAAGTCGGCATAAATACCCGATTGTTCATTTGTCTTCAACGCATACTTTCTTATTTCGGCCGAATAATGTGAAGAGGAAATGGCAACCTTGAAAAGCTGGTAATTTTTGACAATACAGAAAGCTGACTTTTGTAAATATTGCTTCTTATTTATTGAATAAGTGTGAAGGAAAAATATCGTTCTTATATTTAGAACGATCCAGATTTTTTAAAAGTGTAAAGAAAAGAAAATGTCACGTGATGTCGTAAAAGAGTAAATGAGCTGACTTTTGAGAATATTGTTTTTGTATTAGAAGGCAAGAGACTATTGCGCAGGTCGTCAACACGATGGTCTGACCAAGTGAAAGAAGCCACCTCCTTATCCAAATTCTATCAGACGATGTGGGCTACTTTAGACCGGACTAGACGGAGGCAGATCATAGGAAAAAAGCTTTCAGGTGACCACGATCTGAGGATGGTATTCCTCAAAACTCTCACTTTACCTCAGTAAAGTGAGAGTTTTGAATATCAACATAAGCATACTTAATGTTGATATTTCTCAAACAGTCAGAGATATGGTCAAGAGTTAAAACGACAGTAATGATATTATTAGTTTGCTATAATCCGCGGTTAGAGTAAATATATGTAATGCCAAAAGTAGAGTGCACTGTCTGTTCATACCTTATGTATTGAGGATTCGTAAAACGCATACATTACAAACCGCCGCCACAGTACTAACACATTCACTACCACAATTTTAAGAATCGTTTTTCCCCGTAACCGAAATATCGTCAGAGAATAAACTCTATGACAAAATTGTATTTTGAAATCTTCAGCAAAAAATCTTTAAAAGCTGAAAGCTGAAAGCTTTAATCTTTTTAAGCTGAAAAATCTTTAGCTTAGCTTTCGGGTAGTTGACTTATACCGTTAACATGTAAAGTGTACTTCTGGTGTTTTATAATTTACATCCTTTCAAAGCGAGTGTGAACAGTTACCTACTAGTAATCCATATGCACGTTCTACTTATATTTTATTTTTTAGACGCGTGACTTAGTGTTGGTAGACCTGAAAAGCTGGATAGAGGAACTCTGAAAGTGTAGAAAAACCATTCCACAATACCTATCTCGCAGTCTAAGATATCGATTGAAAAGGAAAATATGAGTTACAAAAGTTGTTCCGCAAAGTAACGCCTAATTCTATAAGAGGTGTCAGAATATGCCAATAATTTATAATAAGGATTGGGATAAAACTAAAAAACCTTACCTATTGAAGAATTTTAGTTTTTAGATCAGTAATATGTTACCTGAATGTAATGAATAATAGGTAATATTTAAGGTTGTTTGAGCTGCTATGTCTAGATTCTTCCGTGGATTTCTACTTTTCACCAGCTGTTTGTCGTATGAATCAAATGTCATATAGACCCCGCTTAACATAGGTTTCGTTATGGTAATCATGACTAATTATATGAAACTTAAAGGACATTTATTCGTTGTCAATTTCATCACTACCATTCCCATTTCAAGCATCGCATGTTCTAAATGTATTCAGCGCATTCTTTGATATTGAAATTAAATATATCAAATATTTAATTTTCTAAACCTGGTGTGCAGAGACATATCTTAGATCGATATTACCTGAGACTTTTCCCTAATTACTTTTTTAATTAAACCTGAAACTTATAACGATGACTCACAGGCGCATGCCTTTTTCGAAATAGGGACGTCGCAAGGAATTGGTAACAATGTAAATCAAACAGTGATGTTCGCTTTGTATAATTAGCTGTTATTTACATAGTATTAGGGGTGAATTTCCCATGATGGCTTATTAAAAAACTGATGCCTCATCATCGGGAAAACCAGACAGGGGTAGACGAAGACAGCATTCGTGATTCGCTTCGTTATAGGCGAAGTCCTTTGGCGTTGCGTTTTAACAGCACAGCGCATGCGATCTACTCCCTATTCCCTCCCTATCCGACGTACTGGATATCGACTCCGTCCCTCTCGCTCCCGGGAGGGTCGATATATACGACGCTAGGTACGCGTACGGTGTCTTACCAACCAACTAGTACGCAGGTTACTGGCGTATTGTACGATCGTCAGTAGTTGCCAGACGGGATTCGGAGCGCATATCGGCCGCAACCATGACGCGTGCCGTGCTTTTTATAAGTGTTTTTACTATATTTTTGGAAGTCCTGCACGCTAGCCAGGTAAGTTTAGCCTTTAGGACAGGGTATTTTAAGGCGCATACTTGGTTGAAGCACGGCGGCGTGGTGCCGGTGCCACTAAGTCTAAAATCGATTACACGCGCTCAATGGTGTTTTCAAGCGAGGCGTTAAACAGCGTAAGCGGCTGTTTTCAGCCACCAAAGCCGTAAATTAAGCAAACACTTACCATATTTAGCTTATTTTTTAGAGCAACGTAAATGCGGAGATTGCGTAACATTAAAGGTGAGAGCTAAATACGGTTTAAAATTAACTGAAGTCGTAGTAATTCGGAAGTGTTGCTCTTATAGGAGTGCGAAACGATGACTATTAAAACCCTTTCTTTTTTTAACTATATAAGCGGCCGAAGAATATAATGGTTATATGTTTTTTATACGTAATATTAAGATTTACGAAATGATAATCCCGACCGCATTATGTTTTTTACGTAAAGATAAATTAACATATATATTTGAAATAGCTTTAATTGAAACAGTTTAATAAATAACGATAGAATTTTTTTTTAATTTGTTTGTCCAGTCAATTTTTTATAATTTAATAATTGCGTAATAATTAGAAATTATATTTTATGAATTCGCGATACAACTTTATTTTCGTAACCTTGCCATTCTAAATTTAGAATCGTCTATTTGATTTTTATACAAAATTATGTAATTTTATTGTAGATAGAATTTATTGGAGATTTCTTAATCACCACGATGGTTCTGATATAGGCTAAATAGTTAATAGTAGTTAGTAATACGCTTGAATAGTTCTATTTAAAGCTAAATTTTACCCGTGACTTTCTTCACGTGGTTAGCATTACATAGGACTGTAAAGAAATATTAAGATGAAGAAAATTTAACTTCAAAAAAACTAGTTCCAATTTCATTCATTGCGGCACCTTCCAAATTGATATTATAAAAAAAATCACTTACTTAGTGCTCGGACAATTTTGATGAATTATCCTTCTTTGTTCTTATAGATGTTTTGATATAGATATTATCAATTTCCAAATAAACTTTGAGGGTTTTCAAGTACACTGATCCTATATCCGTTGCAAGTTTTAGGGTTTTTATTTGTCGTTTTTGCTTTAGTACTTTTGTCGTATAGAAAAAGCAGAATTAAACTATTTGGATTTAGTAGGAATATAAAATGCAATCAAGAAAAAGAAAAGTAGATTCACATAGTCAACTAAACCGGTTAAAGCACGATAAAAATATGAATTTTCCAGGGCGTATTTATTTCACGAAAGAGTTAGTTTTACTTCAGAAGCTTTTATCAGCAGGGTCTTCACATCACAAAGACGGGGCTAACCAACGATACCAGAAAGCAGGTTCTCTGATATTAGTTCCACTACAAGTTATATGGCGTCATAATGAGTTATATAATATTACATTATACGACGACATTTCTCTACATTGACGTTAGCTTTTCGGATTCTCGACGGCGCATCTGCAATAGCCTGTTACAGTATATTGACCGATATTGGGTGATAAAAATATATAAGTAATTTGAAAAAGCGAAAAAAAAACGATGCTTTTGTAAAAGAGCCGAGGCGGGTGTCGATTGAGCTGTTGAGTTTGAGGCTTGACATAGGCTAACTATATTAACTATATGACACGATAAGACTACGGTCGTCCGTCGGGTAGGAGATTTACTGGGTTGCGCTTTTCAATGCGAGGTTTCCATTCCAATCGAATATAATAATCACAATATATTAGGAATCTTATATATATTTTGTGCCCCGTCGATTGCAGTACGCGATATACAGAACTATTCCGGTAATTTAGGTTCTTTTACGAATTTTCCAGTTTTAGATTTCTTCACGCACTGTTTTGTGCATACCTAGACTTGAATGCTGTGATTTGGATCTGTTTATAAAGTCCTTATTTAGAGAACGATTTTCGCATATTCCGATCTTCAAGTTTAATAAAATTCAAAATTAATAAAATTCAAGTTAATAAAAGTTCAATAAAAAGTAGAGGCAGTGGCATACTCTACTTTATATTATATGTCGACATCAATAAATTTAATTGAATCTAATATATATGTAGTAATAAGTTAAAGATATAGCTCCGATTTAAGTGAAGCTAAACACGCAAAATGGGCTTATATAGTAATAAGCAACGATTGTTGTTGGGGTCCAAAGTTATGTTGAAATGTACCGAACCCAAACAAAGACCTCAAGAGCAGCGTGGGAGATAAGGTGGACAACATCGAAAAGGAAGTGGGAACAAGGCGGCCCAGCATCGTGTGACGTGAAAATTCTCTTGAAGAGACTTGATTTATACCACTGCACGTCAGTTGAAGAAGAATACAATTATTCCGTGACTAACCCTATTGGTGTCATAATCGCGTGCACAACCTTAGAGATTCTATTCCTGCGATAAGAAAACCAATATATAACTACCCTCCGCAAGAAAACTGATCGTTATCGGTTGCACGGGAACGTTCGCCCGATATCGATCTGTCTGGAACGAAGGTATTGAAATAAAACGTTTTAATTGGACATTATAATACAAAGAATGCACTAGTAGTATTTTATATTGTGATATAAAAGACAAAATCATTTATTTTCGAATAAAATAAAGAAAGTGATATCGAAACTTGAAATTTTTTTATCCTTCGCCTATACACTATAAGTGGGGTCTGCACAATATGTTGTACCTTCCACTAGCTGCGCCAGTGTAAATCACAGTCACAATTTTTTTCTCTAAATGAAAATTTTAAAATAAACATAGTTATTGTGAGTTAACCATAAAAGATAGAGCTTTTGTGTAGTATTTTTGTAGATTAACAATTCTATAGTACATTACTTTAGTATACCTCTGCTGGATTACGCGGCGCACGCGATTAAAGCTCCCAGCATAAAAGTTCTTTTAAACCGCACGACATCTTTAACACAACTTGCACAAAACGGCATACGGTTACCTTAAACCTTCCGGAAGAGTTGCACTATCGTTCAGTAAAAACCGTACAAAAATCCGTTCAGTAGATTTTGAGAAAATCGATCACATTCAGACAGTTTTGGAGACTTTGTTTTATAATAAGTATAGATATAGATTCTCCGTGTGGTAACCGGCTGAGTAGAATAGACCACCCTCATTTCTTACCGAGGTGTCGTAAAAGGCGACTAAGGTAAGTTGACGTCAGGTAGGCGGCCGGTCGTAAAATATGTAGCCAAATCATGTGACAACATGTTTGTAACATGTTTTGCCGACCCCACTTAGAGTGGTATAAGGGCAGGAGGATGATGATGATGATGAGATTTAGATTCTCTTTTATCAATCGTCAACTCTGGTGCTACTCCTTTTATAAACACAATACTTACTCAAAAAAGTTAATTCATATTCATATGTGCGATAATTATTAGAAGTGCGTTTGCTACGGTAGTATCTAATGAACAAATTACTCTTTATTGAAGTCATCGGCATTCCGAACGTTGAGTTATTACGGCTATTAGGTACTCTGCCCCCTTGGTCATGATTTCTTTTGGCGTGATTGCTCAAATCGATGTTTTGTCATATATTAAAAGGGTGTTGTTGCTTGTTACCAAAATTAAACACGACCCTTACTAAGATTTGTTTTATAACTTAATGTAATAACGTAATCATACAATGTACAGTGCGTAACTGAGAGGTCGTAATATAAGACTACGGTAAGTTGACGTCAGGCAGGCGGCCGGTCGTAAAATACGTAGCCAAATCATGTGACAACGTGTTTGTAAAATGTTGTGCCGACCCCACTTTGAGTGGGACAAGGGCAGGAGAATGTTGACAGTGTACAGTGCGTAAAATATTTTCGGGGATTATGTAATTGATATTTACAATATATTATTTATATGAATATATATATTTATTAGTATATAAGTAAGGATAGTAGTACCATAGCTGTTGCACTATAAATTGTCTCACTTCGTAGGTTGGCTGGTAGAGATCTCTGTCAAAAGGATAAGTTGACCGTTGTACTCTGTTTTTTTATTGATAATGTTTTTCTTACGTATTTTTTTTCTTTATGGTACATAAATAAATAAATAAATAAGTAATTTTCTAATCCGCATTGGAACAGAGTGGTTGCTTAGAACTTAAATCTCTCCAATTAGACGGACAGTTTTTTTTTCAGAAGTGGTTTATTAACAAGCTGTTAAAGTAAAAGTATCTTAATGTTATAAATTTATAAAATAGAACATTTTTTCGCAAAACTTAAGAACTTCAATGTTATAGTTATCTGATAATGATTTTAATATATATCTGAATAAGGGGTTTCTAGAAATTTGTGATATTCTATATTAAAAATGAACAAACCTAAAAAATATGAATAGTAACAATTCAATCTATAGGTACAAGTTACAGTTACTTTTGGTTATAAGTTAGTCTTAAGTTATTAATAACACACATACACAAATTATTAGTTGGTTATAAGTTATCATTACTTGTGTAGGGCGTAATTACACTATTGCGTGTCTCAGATGCCGAAAATATTTATTGTATTTTTGTGTAGTAATATTTTTACGGTCCACCTAGTAACAATGAGGCAAAATTTACCACTCAACCTAATATAATGAGATCCGATAAGCTCTAGGGGGCGAAAGGAACGAGTCTGCCATTCACTCAGTCACCTCACGTCTTCGTATGCTAATGTTTCATTGATTACATTTCTCTACAGTTGTAACGTTATACAACACGGGGCGATGTAAATTAGGTATTATTATAAAAGAAAAGGAAAAAGAATTTTTTTTTAGTATTATAAAAATGTAATTTTAGAGGTATTCGTTTTGGTATAGTTACGTCTTTTGTTTTTTAAAAAGAAATCTTAAATATATCTAAATTTAGTTTTTAGATGGGATTATTTGTGATTCTATAGGAAATCTCGCGGAAGTAACTCTCTGTAATTAATTAGTAGAGAAACAAAGAAAAAATAGTTATAGTCAGTAATGTTGATAAAATAAATATTAATTTTTTCCTCTCTCCTCAATTTTTGATAATTGATTGATAATACTAATCAAGAACATAGGAACAAAGTGTCGCATATAGCAACTAAGACTAAATAAGTCATATGATCTTTAGATTAGATATAAGTTAATTTATAGGTTTAGGTCAAAATTAAGTTGCTTATTAGCATTATGGCTAGATTTTAACTAGATTCTAGATCTCTAGATTCTAGATAACTAGATTTTCAATAACGTACTTACAACATCAATTGCAATGACTTAGATCTTGTCATCGAAAATGTTACCATGCAATTTCAATTTTAACATTTTGAATCTAGGTATAGAAAAGTAATAATAAAATTATTTTGCTATAATCCGCGATACAGTATCGCGGATTATAGCAAAATAATTTTATTATTACTTTTGTATTATGGATCTCCGCAAAGTAACGCCTAATTCTATAAATTATCTAGGTATAGGACAAAATTAAAAATATATTGTATAATGTTCATTATAACAATTTCTTATTAATTTTAACGTATTCACATTGATATACTTAATATAAATTATTCAGGTCCAGTTTGTAGCGATAACTGCATTTATTTTAAATGCATTTATATTAATATATTTCTTGACTTCGATACCCCGGTATCGAAGTTGAGAAATATATGAATGTTTTAAAATTTCTTGAAAAAACTTTTTGAAATTTATTTACAGAAATATTATTTATACAGAACAGCCAAATGGTATGATATCGTTTTTAGGCCAGACGCTCCCCAAATGTATCCTTGGGAATGTAGCAGAATTATGTTACAATATGCAGTTCCCCGTCGCCAAATTGATTTTACGTTGAAAAAACTACTCAGACCCTCGGAATGTATTTTAAAAATCATCACAAAATGCGATTAACGAGCGTTGAACGAGTATATTTCATATTTTACAATACGAGTACGTGCCATCGCCAGGACATGGAAATTTAAAAAGTGTTAGATAAAAGTCGTACGTAGTACGCTACGTTTAGAAAATGGAAAATGTTTCGGCGACATACAATTTTATGTTACAAGGATAACAATGTTTATGGCTATGAAATTTTATGGTGAATTAACAAAATGTTTCTGAATATTTATGCTAATCCTATATTTAAACCTCCTTTGCTTGTAAAAATTTAGTTTTCTCACGTAAAACGACGATTTGCGATCACTATCTGTATATATAAAAATAAATGTTTGCCTATATGTCCATGTTGAAAAGGTTAGACCGATTTCAATGAAATTTTCAGACATTATTTAAAATCATTCAGCGTATGATCCTATAAAAGTATTGTATTTGTAGTGTAAAATAATAGGGTTGGTGGCAAGCGGAGGTTTGTTTAAAACTTTTGAGGTTTATTTCGAGGGGAATTCGAAACCAGACTGAGCCACAGCAACGCGTAGCCGGATAGCTAGTTTAATATAAATATGAACCTGTTTAGACTGACTGTTCTATTTACGACTTCTCTAGCTTTAACATTGAGAGTATTGATAATATGCAATATTTTTCTTAGGCTGTTTCAGCCGGTGCTATTTACCCTATACCCGAAATCCTAATCCACTGAACTTTTTAATAATGTTTATTCTGGTTTAATAATGTTAATTGAAAACGCATCTTGGACGATTCAAAATTGTTTGAAAGAGCTTATTCGAATAATTTTTTTTATTTGATTCAAATGTTTCTTTTTTTGTCTTATATGTACCTTAACGTCGCGCTTAAAGGCGAAGGAGGCAATTATAGGATGACGTCAAGGCGCTAGTAGAGCGTCTACTTCTCCTAATACGCGATCTCGACGATGCTTCTGCGCTCGCCCGTCCCGCCCAGTCATGCTGTAAAAGCCATTAGAGCTAACAATATAGAGAGTTTGAAAAAAATGACAAATTAGCATACCATTCGGTTAACGAGTGTAATTTGTAATGGGCTCTGTGTGGCAATCTGCGCACGGCCTATAAATCTCCCCCGAGCGTAACTCTATAAAAATAAAAGTCAGTCAGTTAACGTTCCAGTGCACGAGCTATAGTCGTAAATGAGCAGTAAACTTGTATGTTTTAAGGCTCACTAGAAGCGATTACTAGACTACCAACTGAATTTCAGAATATTACCCCAATAAAGTAAAAACGTGCCCTGAAATATTTCTATAAATGTATAAAAAATAATTTAGTTAAATCTATATACTCTATAGCATTATATATCTCTATATAGCATTTCAGAGCTGTGATAGCCCAGCGGTGAGACCGTGCCACTCTTACGAGGGGAGCACAAGTTCAAACCCGGGCAGGCACCAATGTGTTTTTCTATTAAAACTCATGTGTCTGATTGATATTTGCAATTTATGACACGCTTTTCGGTGAAGGAAAACATCGCGAGGAAACCTGCATATCTCTAGAAAATTCTGGGGATATGTGTAACCTACCATTTCGCATTGGAGCAGCGTGGTAGGTCTTAGCTCCAACCCTTCTGTCCAGAAACGGAGAGAGGAGGCCTATTCCCAGCAGTGGGATTGTAACAGGCCGCTACTATTACTACTACTACTACTACTACTTACGCATTTATAATTTTAGCATGAAAACTTAAGTTAAAAAAAGTTTTTAAGAAAATTTTATGTCCATACCGTTAACCGTTGAGAAGTTCTCTTGTCTGAAGCCAGTGGCAGACAATGGCAGCTGCATCAGGTCATGCTTTCCGTAAACATGCATTGTCATTGGGACGGGATCGGCATACAATTTTAGCGTAATCAGGAAATCGGGAAGTGGGCCAGATTTCACTTTCAAGATTCCACCTTCACGTACAATCATAAAACGTACGTACGTAAAACTTCGCCTTTTACGACACCTCGGTAAGAAATGAGGGTGATTCTACGCAGCCGGATACCACACGGCGTTTACCTTAGCCGCCTCTTACGACACCTCGGTAAGAAATGAGGGTGGTCTATTCTACGCAGCCGGATACCACACGGCACTTACCTTAGTTGCCTCTTACGACACCTCGGTAAGAAATGAGGGTGATCTATTCTACGCAGCCGGATATAACGCGGCACTTACCTTAGTCGCCTCTTACGACACCTCGGTAAAAAGGAGGGTGATCTATTATGATCTGCCGGATACCACACGGCTGATATTTATATATTTATATTTATAAATTATTTATCACTAGATAAACCCCTACTAGAATTAATAAAGTTTAACCAGTCGGGAAATTAGGATATCTCGGCGAGACGAACAGCATCAAAATTCAAAGATATTTACCGTCAGACATCCTCCTCCTCGCGTCGCATTCCTCATTACTGAGAGTCGTGATCCCTACGATTAGGAAGCAGACTTTCACGTAGGATTTCCTTCCATCAGCTCCTGTCCTAGGCTATGTGGAGTGCGTCGTACAGTTTGGTGTTCAGTGTGGCACGGATCTTGTCAGACCATTTAATTGTGCTGAGCCTCTTGGCCGTTTTTCATCCACCTGACCGGTGACCAAGATATGCTCCAGATTACGGCCGTCTTTCCGGGCGTTGTGTCCAGAGAACTCCATAACCCTTCGCAGACATATAGTGGATAGCCTATCAATTATTTCTAATCCACGAATTAATTTTTAATTGTTAAACATATTGGTTACTCAAATTATTAAAAGTCCAAGTGAAAAAGCATTTCCTTTTGCAATTATAGTACTCTCCATTTTAATGTGCAGCAATTAAAATGCATTTAAAATTGAAATAAGTGTATTAAAATCATGCATGAAATAACTCGGTATCGCGCAAAACGAATGCGTTGGAAATGATCTCTTTGTTAATCGTGCTGATGGTCCGTAATTAAGAATATAATTAAATTAATTAATAGAGTTATACTGGAGTTATAATATTATTTCGTGATTATTATTTTGAAATGATAGTTAATGTTCCTAAACATTTTTTAAAAACCAAACACCATAAAAGTACTTTATTGGACTTACTATCCAGCCTAATAAGCAACTTAATTTTTACCTAAACTTATAAATTATTTCTAAGAACAGGTTTAATGAATTTTCTTAGTCTTTCTTACAAAACACTTTGTTCGTGTGCTCTTTTAAGGTAGCACTAGCAGTACACTACACTATCAATATATTATACAAGCTCAAAAGACTTTGTCATTGTTATGGAGAAGCGGGATAGTCTCGATGTTCACGTGATGGTGAAGCCTCTGTCGTGAGCTTGAGCATACTTTTTAATTACCTACTTTATTTACAAACTCGTCAGGCGGGCGGCCGGTCGTAAAATACGTAGCCAAATCATATGACAGCATGTTTGTAACATGTTGTGCCGACCCCACCTGGAGTGGGATAAGGGCAGGAGAATGATGACTTTATTTACAAACTTCCTAAATTATAAATTATAAATCATTTTGATGCTGTTAGACTCTGTTACTTATACATATAAAATAAATGAAGTTTAAATACTAAAAAATACGTTTTCGATCAAAAAGTAAAAAATAACGACAATAACATGAATATTTCCATCAAATCATTCCACAATTTATTTTATATAAATTGAAGATACTATATAAGTTCAAATTTTAAAGCTTTTTAGTTAAAGTAGATTAAACAAGGCTCAAGCCTTCGATTAGCAAACGGTTCATTGCAAAGAACACGCCTTATAACTAATTTTTTAAAATAATTTTCATTACTTAATAAAATATTAAATAATAAACAGAAAATATGTCTAAGTGTCTCTATTATTCACCAACGTTTCTTATAAATTACACAACTTTTGTTTATGAGGCAGTAAAACTGCTGTGAAGCGTTATAATGGCATGAACTATTCCCTAAAAGGCCGATATAATTCTTTTAAAAGTTTATACGAAGTCGGGAATCATATTAGACCTCAACTTTGGTCTTACAAGTGAAAAATATGTTGATGTAATTTATTAATATGAAATAAACATTTCAATTTAAAGAATTGAGTACAAATTTTTAATTCAGGTCTTTAATTTCATGTATTTAACTCCATTAACTATAAATTAATATCAGTAAGAGAAATAGACTGAAGGTCCAAGTTTGAATTGTTCAAAATTCAAGAAGGTGGTACAATGCTCCCATCGTAATCACAATAGATTTTACTTATTGATACAATTATAAATTAGAAATGAGTTTCATTCTCATTTGCCTTAGGTTTTTATAAATATTTAACTATAAACAAAAAAATTATATTATTGTAATATTATTTTTTGTGTTTTCTAAATAATTCTTGGGAAATGTTTTGTTGCGCCCTGAGCTAATATCAGTTACAAGTCCTGAACGGTGCTTGTGATATATTATTAGACTATTATTAGTTAATTTTTTTATGCTGTTCTGGTATGATAACGCGTAGAATCGTTTTTCAACTGACATTAAGCTTCCATACAAACAGTTTTGAGTTTTAAGCAATTATCATGGCTTAAGAAAAAGTTAAAATCTGGCATCATTAAGAAATGGGCTTTTAGCTTTACTCAGAATCATTTTGTATGAGAATAAAAGAAAAACGAGATGGAAGGAAAATTAAGAAACTAATTATTGTCAGTTTTAAGAGAGTTTTTGAAAAAATTCAAACCGTGGCTTTGATATTTTCAACATACTTTTACTCCGTTCTTTGTACAGATTATTAAGCTTATGAAGGCTTGAAATTGCCTTGTGCGCCGTAATTAGAAGCGTTATTATTATGACATGGTTATTGACAGTTTTTATATAGCTGTGTACCGCGCGTGATTATGCGAAAAATAGGAGAGCTAAAAAGGATTTTCGGCTGCAATTATACTTACGTTACATTTACGAGCATTTAATTCTTTATCTATATTTTTACAAACGATACTTTCCGATGATGATACAGTATTTATCACTTAATTCATGTATAGAAACTGGATTCCGGGAACATATGGCTGCGTTTAGGAATAATAAACCACAAAATTCTAATTTTGAAAAACATTTGCTGGAAAGCGGTCCTAAAGTGCCTAATGACCATTCATTTCATATTCTCCACACTTGTGATAAGGGACTCCGACTCAATACGTTAGAGCAACTTGAGATATTAAAAAATAACAATGGTCACTTAATTAACGAACAAGTAAATGTATCTAATTCCGTTTTGCTACATGTGTTCGGAGGGGAGGGTATTGGTGGGAGTTGAACTATTTAAGACTGCTTGTATGGGTAGCGCGGCGCATTACGATTTTTGTCGTGGAGCCTATCCTCCTGATGATGCTTCGGTTTCGGGGCAAAACGATCGTCGAGATTGTGGTGGTGGGTGTGTGTGCTGCTTTTGTGTGCGTTGTTGCTGGTGAATTGCCCCTTGGGGTGCATGTGGTGGCTTGTCCTGCATGTATAAGGTGCGTAGATTTTGCCTGCTTCATACACATTGGCTTTGCATGCATTCTCTTAACCCGTGCGAATTATAGCAAAGTAGTTAGTTCTGTTATATTGCTTGTAAAATCTTAAAACAAAACCGTTCCAATACTTTATACATGCAGCATTAGTTAGAAGTCATAGACAATATCCTTCGCCAACAACACAATGGGCGTTCTACTCAATTAACTCGACTCAATAAATATCAGTGATAATTAGCACGTTACATCATTCTGGTGCCTGCTCCTGCCCTTATCCCATTTAAAGTGGGGTCGGCACAATATGTTACAAACATGTTGTCACATGATTTGGCTACGTATTTTACGACCGGCCGCCTGCCTGACGTCAACTTACCTTAGTCGCCTTTCACGACACCTCGGTAAGAAATGAGGATGGTCTATTCTATGCAGCCGGATACCACACGGCATATACCTTAGTTGCCTTTTACGACGTCTCAGTAAGAACGGAGGGTGGTCTATTCTATTCGGCCGGATACCACACGGCGAATTAGCACGTCACGAAACTGGTTAAAAAAAGTGACCATAATGCATCATTTGTTTACTGTGGTTTTTAATGTAATAATTACGAAATTTTATATGCGTGTATATGTCAAAAGTTAAATAAATGGTTATTCTTTTACTAGTGTCAAAGAATAAATATAAAATTTTGTGTTAAGTTTTAACGTTTTATATTACTCTATATGTTTAAAGTTTTATGTTCACCTGCAATGCGCTTAATTTGACCTCCCCAGATGAGCTTAGACACAAAGCGCTTGTGCAAATATGCTACATTTTTATGATGCTGCATGTGTTTTAAATAGACTCTAAGTTCTGTTATTAAAATTAAGTGAAGATCTCTAAAGCACAGGTCTGAGTGTGCTTATTTCTATTACAAGCATATGTGATACTCACAGCAAGTTTATCGTTCAAGGGACTTGAAATAATAAAGTTATTATACTAAAGTAAGGAAGTCAGCTTAAATATGCATGTGGATGGATATGAGACGAGAGGGAGGCCTAAAAAAAGATTGTCGGAATGTGTGAAGTACGACATGCATAAAAGGAATAGCTACAGTTGACCAATGATAGGAGAGAATGGAAGAGAAAAACATGTTGTGCCGATCCCACAATGAACGGCATAAGGGAAGGAGAAATGGAAGCAAGCCTGAAATGTGCCCTATTACATTAAAGACAAATAAAGAGAAGACTGATCTATCTGTCTCTCTTTAAAAGCTTTTTATTAACTTTCTGTGTAGTTTATTTCCGTGGAATTTTGCAAGTGATCTCTTCCTGGTGTCCGATTGAGCTGAAATTTTACGTGCTGTTCTAATCCCGATGACAACGCATGTTTATGATAAGCATGACCTAATCCTGCTGGCAGGATTGGCTTCATACGAGAGAACTCTTAAACGGTTAACAGTACCTCGAAAGTCTATTTTTTTTTAATATCGTCGGGTGTTACAGGTTATCCGTTTATTTCGGGACACCCTGTATAATTCGTAGATTTTATTCCTTCGATTCAAATTTCAATCTGATTCAAGTGCACAACCCACAAAAACAAAAAATAATTAATCATATTGATGAAATGAAATGAAGTAATAATAAAAGTAATTACAGATACAATTACAGTAGGGACATTGTTGGGATTTTGTTAAAAGCTATTTTTCGTCAGAAAACGACAGGAATCATTATGTTTGATTAGATAAAGTTATACGACTTTCATCTTTCCTATTATTATTTATTGTGACACTCTCACATGCCTGCTTATGACCCCCTATTTTATCATAATAAATAATTCTATGCTTGAAAGAGGAATAACTTTCGAATATTTTGTATATGAGGCTGTTAAAAAAGTTTTTCATCTGTCAATTTTCTTCCTCAGTACTTACGAGTATAATAGAAGCCTAGCAAATTTATGCTAGAAAGCTTCATGTCATGGCTAATTCTATTCGTCTATGCCGCATTTATACTATTGTATTGAAATTACCAATAAATTAAATATTGAACCAAATTTATTTATTAGGGAAATATACAGCACTTAATTATTACAATAAAATATTACAGAAACATTAACACGCGTGGCAAAAAAGTTTCCACTAGTGAAATGAATGAAGTGAACACAGTAAAATAATGTAAAAAAATAAAATAATTAATAATATGACAGTAAACAAATATATATGGGAATAGTTAAATTAAAAGTAAAATTATAAAAATACAAAACAAGATTTAACTACGTTATATTATTTGTTTCATAACGATATATATGTTTTGAATCCATTATTAATTATTGTGTATGATCGTGACTTTTTTCATCTCGCAAACATGTTCATTTCATCATTGTTGTCAAAGTGGTAACCAATGGGAACAAACAGGTACTTCGGATGATTTTATAGTAATTCGTAGTTATGAGGTTGCAAGAATTGTATCTGTAATCACTTTTATTATTACTTCATTTTATTTCATCAATGTGATTAATTAATTTTTGTTTTTGTGGATTGTGCACTTGAATCAGATTAAAATTAGAATCGAAGGAACCAAATCTACGAATTATATCTACGAAGTGTCCCGAAATAAACGGATAACCTGTAACACCTGACTATATTAAAAAAAAAATTTTCGAGGTAGTACCCAAGTAATGATTTTTTTTGGAAATCGACATTAATTGTAGTTTGAGTTGTGAATAGATCTAATATCAGGTGTTACAATGTTATCCATTAATTAATATTTTAATTTTCAATATTTATTTATTTAAGACTAAAAGGTATCTATATGTTTCAAAAATTAATTGCTTACAGAATGAGACCCATTAATATTACAATTACATTTAATTTAACTCTGTTTATTTGGAAAGGTTTTCGTAATGAAATAATACTGAAGATTAAATGATTAAAGGAAAATTAAAATTGGGTTATAAACGAAGCAGTGTGCACGTTTAAAAAAAAATCGGGAATCTATCAAACATTTGGAAGCATATAAAAGTCCGGCGTCGTCGTCGTCGTCGTCGTCAGCCGATGGACGTCCACTGCTGGACATAGGCCTCTTCATGGGATCGCCACACCACACGATCTTGCGCCGCCTGGATCCAGTGGATCTGAAAAGTCCGGCATTGTCCTTTAATTGTCTCGAATTGTCGGCTCGGGTACTTGTTTCTATTATAAAACGTGCTCATTAAACGTTTGCGGTGACCGAGCCAGGTCAGACGTGTTTAATTCGAGAACTCGAAACATTTGCAAAAGGAAAACGAATAATTTCGTCCTGCGTTGTGAAATAGTTTGTCCACGCCTTAATTTTATTTAAGACTAGTTGTGTCCACGGCTTCGTCCGTGTGAAAATCAGTGTGTAACAAGGTTTTTCTAGCGTAAATGGCGAGCACATGGGAATTCTAGGCTATATATTCTATATATTGCTACACAATCTACTCTATTTTTTAGTGGAAGTCTCATCAAAATCGGTTAAGCCGTTTCAGAGAATGTACTGCCTCCTAACAGATAGAGACTAGCTGTCGCGGAGTTTTTGTTTTTTAGTATTATTCTCTTGTACATTACTTTAGTATATCTGCGGGTTTACGCGGCGCACGCGAGGAAAGCTCTCAGCAAGCGAGTTTTTTTCCAACCGCGCGACCATCAATACAATTTATATAAAACGGATATGTGATTATTAACCTAAACCTTCCTCAAGAATTGCTCTATCAAATGATTTATAGAAGCAGGCGTTACTTTGCGGAATTCCATATTACAAGCAATATAACAGAACTAACTACTTTACTATAATCCGCACGGGTTAAGCGAATGCATGCAAAGCCAATGTGTATGAAGCAGGCAAAATCTACGCATCTTATACATACATGCAGGACAAGCCACCACATGCACCCCAAGGCGCATCCACCAGCAATAACGCACACAAGCAGCACACACACCCACCACCACAATCTCGACGATCGTTTCGCCCCGAAACCGAAGCATCATCAGGAGGATAGGCTCCACGACAAAGATCGTAATGCATTACGATTTTTGTCGTGGAGCCATTCGTGTCGTGGAGTCTGATTTTACCTGCTTCATACACATTGGCTTTGTATGCATTCGCTTAACCCGTGCGGATTATAGCAAAGTAGTTAGTTCTGTTATATTGCTAGTTGCACTATCGTTAAGTAGAAATTCCTTTAGTAGATTTTAAGTAAATTGATCACATACCAACAGACATCTTTTGGGGTCTTTGTTTTACAATAAGTATAGAATATAGAGTAGCGGTTCCGCGAGTAGAGCACGTGTTACTGTGACTTAGTCTGCTTTCAAATTACCTTCGAAACAAAACTATCATTGACAATTTAAAAAAAATGCTTCGATCGCCACCAATACTTCACAGGATTATCCGCTGAGTCAATCTAAAGATTGTTAAAAAAATTTCATTAAAATCAATCTGGCCATTTCGGTGCAATAACGAATGTTCTATTCTCTTCTTTCTATAGATTTATCAGTATTTTCAATAGGCACATTTACTGAAAAATAAAACATTTCCTTGAGCTTTAATCCACTGCTTTACGTTCCCAAGACGGAGTCTTCAGTTAAGCCTTGAAGCGGGATGAGCCATGAAATTGGCGGTCTGGGAATAATAACACTCCATTTTGTAATAATACTCGACTCGTGTACCTCCCGGTACACGAATTTTATACCTTGAATATAAGTTTGTGCGATGTTAATGAATATGGATTAATGAAATATTTTAAGGCTACGAAAGTTTGTAGTTAGGCAGATTTACATTAATAAAGAGATGAGGTAATTTAAGTCTATACTGGACGACTTCATTCGCGTCAACTTAAGTGTTAAGATACCATTACGATTTTTGTCGTGGAGCCTATCCTCCTGATGATGCTTCTGTTTCGGGGCGAAACGATCGTCGAGATTGTGGTGATGAGTGTGTGTGCTGCTTTTGTGTGCGTTGTTGCTGGTGAATTGCGCCTTGGGGTGCATGTGGTGGCTTGTCCTGCATGTATAAGGTGCGTAGATTTTGCCTGCTTCATACACATTGGCTTTGCATGCATTCGCTTAACCCGTGCGGATTATAGCAAAGTAGTTAGCTCTGTTATATTGCTTGTTAAGATACCCTCAGTTATGAACACTGTATGTTTCGATTTCCGAAGACAAACGGGTTTTTTATGTTAGCCCGCTATATAAGCTTTAATTGTAAGAAACTACACCAATATTGCTCAAGCGTTTAAGGTGTCAAAACGTAATACAGACTTTCGAATTAACAATATTAGACACGAAACGACGAAAAACTTATTATGGTTTTGTCTGAATTTTCTTGTAGTAATTAGGAATTATAAAGATAAAAATTAATATGCTTTTGTATAACAGAAAAGATAAATATATTAATTTAGTAGAAATAAAAAATTCGGTTTATTGTTTCATTTCCTTTTGTAAAAAAAACGGAAAGCAAATTACATTTCTATTTGAAACATAGAAAACTTTTAGGCTGTTTAAAATATAAACATATGTAAGTTTAACATATTAAAGTACGCTAATTTATTATTCCACGGATACCGTAGCGGCAGGGTATTAATGCATAATTTATTACACTGATAAACTTCTTAAACTTACTTCGTAACAACAACCACATTAAGGCCGCGTAAATAACCCATTTCTATTCAGTATTTAATTTCGCATAAATCATGCTCCTTTCATGGCCCGAAGCGTCTCTTCAGACGTATTCAACAGAACTTTCCAGCAGTTTGTATGTAGTCTTTTGTTCGCAGAGTACACCAAGGCGCTCGTGGAAGATACGTACGGACGTAGTTAGGTGCGGGAGGAACTATTTTTAAGTTCCGCCCATTCTCTTCGCAACAATGATATCACAATTTGCCGTCGACGCGGACGTCTAGATATTCGCGTCTTGTATAGTTGTAACTGCTATTCTTTTATGTTGTCCGTGTTTTGTATTAGCATTCAGCGAGAAAATTGCTTTGCATTCAGTTTCAAAATCTCTGACAATAAAGAACTACTGTCAAATATACAAATATACTATTTAAGGTATACAACATAAATGTATTGTACAAAGATACTGAACTAGTTTAGGATGGACTACTCCTTCTTAACTATATAGGGCAACAACGCAGCTTGAAAATTTCTTTTCTCGGTAATTACTATGATAAGTGATAAAAGTCTAAGTATGCATTGATCATAGTTTTTGTATAAAAACCGGCTATATCATCATCCTCCTGCCCTTATCCCATTTAAAGTCGGGTTGGCACAACATGTTGTCACATGATTTGGCTACGCATTTTAAGACCGGTCGCCTGCCTGACCTCAAATTACCGTATTTTACGACCCCTCGGTAAGAAAGAGGATGGTCTATTCTACTCAGCCGGATACCACACGGCGGTATAAAATCCGACTAACCTCACGTATTATTGTATCGGGTTAGCCCGACTAGCTTTGAACTCACCCGAGGCCGTTATTCATGAGCTCGTCACACGGCGTTACTGCGGCGGAAACTGTATTAATGAGATTTTTGCCCGAGTATCTTCTTTGCGCTTACTTTTTACTGAAAACTGTAATATATTAATAAAGTAAGGTGATGGAAAAGAAAATCTATATCTAAATTTATTATAAAACAAAGTTTCCAAAAGCTGTCTCTTGGTATTTGATCGATTTTCTCAAAATCTACTAAAAGGATTTTTGTATGGTTCTTACGGTTGAAAAAAAAAACGCCACGTAAACCAGCAGAGAGATACACTAAATTAATATACCAAAGAATTGTAGGTCTACAAAAATACTACGAAAAAATCCGCGACAGCATGTCTCTATCTCTTATGGTTAACGCACAATAGCTACTTCTATGTTCAAAATTCTTTGCGGTCAAAATTTTGTTACACGCTGATCTCAAAGCCATCTCAAGCTGTAAGCACAGCTAGTATTATATTAATCCATCTAACAAATCCTTATAACTGAGACCTTAAAGATCTTGTAGTAGTAGTAAATATCATTTGCATATTCTCTTATTACGTTTAGAAACACAGATAGGATTGAAGGTAGATTATTTCTACTCTTTGCTACAACGTAGGTGGGATAGAGTTTCATACAGATATATTTTTCTTTGTGTATTGGGATTATCGCGAGCACTATTCTTCAGTAAGAGGATTACGAGTTTTCTCTGGTTTATATACTCTTTGAATGGCTCATTTAAGCTCAGAACGTATTGTTCAAAAGAAAACCCGACGAGGCTATAATGTAAATAGAATGTCTAACATTAACAGTATTGTTTGAGGTGTTGTAAATGGTGTTCCTTTTTGGATCGATCCGTTTCAGAGTCTTTAAGAAACACTTAGATTTTTATTTATATAGACTAGTGATACCTCCGAATTTTAAATATTTGTTTAGGATTAAGGATTCATAATGAAAAAAGTACTAGGGTATACTAATTTAACATGTAAAAAAGAATGAATAAAAAACAAACAATTCTCCTGCCCTAATCCAACTCTAAGTGGAGTCGGCACAACATGTTGTCACATGATTTGGCTAAGTATTTTACCTGGCCGCCCGCCTGACGTCAACTTACCATAGTCGCCTTTTACGACACCTCGATAAGGAAATAAGGTGGTCTATTCTATGCGGCCGGATACTACACGGCACTTACCTTAGTCGCCTCTTATGACACCTCAGTAAGAACGGAGGATGGTCTATTCTATTCTGCCGTGTAAAAAAGAATGAATGAATACAATATCAAAAATTGTCCGTGGTATTCGTAAAAACATTTTGCCAAAACCGCGTTGGATGTCCTTAAAAATGAATTCGCCGGCTCGAGGCAAATAAGCACGCAATAAGAAGCCGACAAGTAAATTATTCAACCTCAATTTAACCTCCTTGAGGCGGGAACAACTTGGAAATATTTTTTTCACGGACAACGCCACGAAATACCTTGGAGAAGATTAGTTTGTCCTGAGCTATCAATGTTAAGCTGTCAGTGGAGCAGAAGGCCCTATTTATCGGTCCATTGGATATTTTGTAGGCTCTGACGCAATTAAGTGAGAGGTACTACGTTTGTGGAACAGGGGTTTGTGGAACAAACATAGTACGACAGACACTGGTTTATGAATTCGGTTTAAAGTTCTTTCCTGTAGGCCTACATTGGACTTTCAGAAAACGATTCAATTTAAAGTCAGTACCTAAATTAAACCGCTTTCCTTTCGTACCATGAATTGGATTGGTGTGGTTTGCATTGGGGTCGTAATGTTTGAAAAGGAAAACGTTATATGAAGTATATATAACTTTGTCTTTACTCTTGTTGTTTAATCAAATGCTTTTAGTTATTGTTAATATTATGTCACCAAAAAGTCGAACCGATAATACACTATATTTACTCTTATATTTTTTTTTTTCGCGGATTATAGACAAAAAATATTTTAATTACTTTTGGACCTCCGCAAAGTATCGCCTAATTCTATAAATTATAAATACAAAGATGTTTGCGTAAGAGGCTTATATCAGACCAATACTGTGATGTGACAGACTTTTAAAAGCTGTATCTTGTAAAAGTTTAACAGTATAAAAGCCACTCATAGGTAAAACTTGACTGTTATGATCGGTAATGGATAAGCGGCATCAGAATTGATGATTCGTAATAATTTTTATCTATTTCATGTCTAACTTGGCTATTCTATTATCAGATGTTTGCCAAACAGGCTACTACTGACGCTAAGCGGGCTTTCAGTCTTAAGCTCTTCTGATATAACAGATATTGTGAAGTGATTATAATGGAGATTAAAATAGGATTAGTTGGAGCTAGTCGGAAGCTTTCTCAAAATCATGTATCTATACTTACAAACTTACATAACAAAAAAGTAAGCCACAATGATTGATTAATTAAGCTTTATTTATATAAATATTTGATTTGTGCCGAATTCAAATTTACTTTTCACTATATCTTCGCTAAAATATTGACAAAAATCTATTGAAAGTATCGGTCACGGCATGCCAGCATGAAAATTTTCAATTTGAAAGCTTCCCTATAGATCATTCATTTATCCTTCTAGTTTTATCTACATCTTATACTACATCCTCATTTCTATTACGTTTATATAATATAATTTATAGAGACATTTAGCCTAGATAAAGCTATCTATATATTATGACCGTATTAGGTGCTAGTATTTGTACTATAAGCTAACAATATTTGGCCGTTTAATGTAGCAGAAGACCCTATTTACCGGTCCATTGCACGTTCTGTGGGCACTGACGTAATTAGTTACCGTATTATATAATCCAACAACATTACATGGCGATTAAAGCGCATTAGATTTGGTGAAGTTATTTCGATGGATTTAGTTACTGAGGTTAACTCAAGTCACATTCCCAAGATTGCGAAAGGTAACATCACTTGACTTACAAACGTTTCCAAGGTTCAACTCTGGAGCTGTTAGTTTTTTAAACAAACTAGCATTTTATGGTGACTGAATTAATCTTGAGCAAACCCGTATAACAAAAGTAATAATAAAATTATTTTGCTATAATCCGCGATACAGTAAATTGAAAATAAATATAGTGTTAAATGTATAGTGGACTATCCGTATTTTCATACCCGATACGTGCAGGATTCGTAAAAACACATGCATGACAGTCCATTATACATTTAACACTATATATATTTTCTGTTTACTGTATCGCGGATTATAGCAAAATAATTTTATTATTACTTTTGTATTATGGATCTCCGTAAAGTATCGCCTAATACTATAAATTATTTAAACCTGTATAACACTAGATTTTTGTTGAAATATATATTACTGTTCGATTAACCGTGGAGTTACATACTCATAATCTTTATTTGCGTACTGCGTAATAAATTTTAGCTCAAATCCAGACCATTTTTTCGGCAGTTGTATAGTAAACCGCACCCTTACTACTTTTTTTTAATTACTCCTGATGCGATATAAAACAATTTATATTTCTTCTTCTTCAACCGATGAAGATCTATTACTTCAACTTAAATCAGGAACGTATAAACATTGAACATCAATTTGTCAATAAATAAAACTGTATCGGGAAGTCTCGCGTATATATTTTAAACAGTGGGGGATTTATATTAGCACAGGGATTATAAATAAGAAGCTGACTGTCTAGTTATTCCAGTTTCACAGGTGAGAAAGATTCTTGAGCCTGGGAACCGATACAAAAAGTGTGATCGTGTACTACGAATCGCTTTTTATCGTCCTTATATAGATTTACTGCTATGTAGTTTTTTTATTGATTTAAATAACGTAAGAAGAATCTAAACTATTAATCCGTATTTCTTCAGAGTTACATTTTGAAATTGATAAAATAATTGTTACGTTTAAAGTAATAATCTCCTTGCTGATGATATTTAATTATTTGTATTTGTCAATGACAAAAGACTATTAGTATAAGAAGAATTTATAGAGACACCAGAGTAAGGCAACGGTATAAGCATCGTCGAAGATGTGATATGCGATTGGCGCAGCGCAGAAACTCTACTAGTAAAAACATCGCGAAACGTTGTTCTAAGGGACCGTATAATACCTAAAGGCGAAATGTAGTAGAGGGTCTTGGGCAAAAAAGTGAAAATTAACTTCTCTGCCAACTGAGTGGCAAAAAGCCAATTGACACAAAACTGAGGTGCATTGCTTTTCTGACAAAGGGATGCTCCGTGTGAGAACTAAGGATGTTCGTGTTGAGGATCGCTCTAGGAAGGTATATTTGATGATACAATAATTATCTACATCATCGCGATTACAACACTCCCGTACAATTCCAGACATTCTGACAAAGTTGGTAACCAATAAGGGTTACCAACTTTGTACCAACGTATATAAAGACGTTGACGTTTTTGTCATACATAATGGAACGAAGGGACAAGGACGAGTTTGATGTAGATAATTCTATAAAGTTGTCCTTGGGGAAGCATTTTATTGATTCCGCACACATTTATAACGAAGGGCTTTTGATATTTCTATATTATGTACAAAAGTTTTTGGTTCAATATTCTGTTATTAGTTGAGTCTTCTTATGTATTAGGTGATGTCACAATAAAATAATTCAAAGAATTGGCCGTTCCCAAGTAATATCCAGTCATAAAAAGCGTCGATTATAATAGAAGATACGCTCCTTAAAAAAGTGACACCTTTTCATAGGACGACGCCAATAAAAAAAAAAATTGGCGATTCACTTATGAGTTATCGCTTACAAAGAAACTTAATATTTAATAAATTGTACATTAATTCAACATTTTCTTATCTCTATCAAAAGACAAGAGGAGAAAATTTAAATAAAGTCTCCATTTTGAAATAGGTAATCATTGATGAATGAAATTAAATATTTAACATGAAATTCATGGCGTAGATTAGCAACACTCTATACCTTCGCGCTGGTTCTTTTGCTTTCTTTAAATCAAACACGAAACCTCTTTAACATCATGGTATTGATAAACAAATCATAAAAGCAATTTTAGACTGTACTAGACATCTCAATTTACGTTTGATTTAAGTTAATTCGGGCAAACATATATATAAGGGTGGAAATTCGTCGAATTGATTTGCTTGAGTAACTTAATATTATAATAGGATATGCTGATATCAATTCGACTTCATTATACACGAGACTTGACCAAGAAATTGTAGGTAGTTTGGAAATATACTACTTTCTGTACTGTACGAAGGGCTATGTTTCTTATATGTCAAAGACAGTACGGACTATTTCTGAGTGCGGTAAAAGCTTTTTAAGGTTAAAGTAAAGTAACGGCCTGTTACTATCCCACTGCTGGGCATAGGCCTCCTCTCTCCATATTTGGAGAGAAGGGTTGGAGCTAAGACCTACCACGCTGCTTCAATGCGGATTGGTAGGTTACACATATCCCCAGAATTATCTAGAGATATGCAGGTTTCCACACGATGTTTTCCTTCACCGAAAAGCGTGTGTTAAATTGCAATTATCAATTAGACACATACATTTTTAAAAGAAAAACTCATTGGTGCCTGCTCGGGGTTTGAACCCATGATCGTCACTAGAGAGTCACATGATCTCACCGCTGGGTTATCACAGCTTTTATTCAGGCATTATCACAGCAGAGCGTTTCTACATCAATGAGTCGGCGGGTCACACTGTAATCAAGATAAAGGTGTATTTATCACATAGCATATAAATCAGCAATAGTCAAAGTGATACTGAGCTTCCAGGCCCTGCATAGGCACTAAAGGTGACTTTCATTGAAGGTGTTACGTTTACTCAGCGTTTGCCGCTTTCCCAGACTCTACTCGACACCTGAGGTGTCATGTTCCATAGACACTTCGCACAACCTCGCCTTTCCCTACTTAACTTCGTTGGGATCGGATGCCATTAATATTTAAGACTTTAGTATAGTATATAGTATATTTACCCGGCGAAGCTTCTGCGCTCGCCCATCTCACCGGTGACGCTATAAAAGCTATTAGGGCTAACAGCATAAGACACATTCGAAAAAAAACATAGTATAAAAAAATATATAATTAATTAACTGTAAATAAATAAATTTAACTGAAATAAACAACGTAAGTTTGTGTACCCAAAAGTCGCCCCCCATAATATAATTAAGGCGAACTCTAGATGTGGGTAAAAAATTTATGTTAAATAATATATAATGATATACCTTTTACTGTAGTTGCATTAATTATAATCATTATCAATTCCTATAAATTAATTTGATAATTAAGATCACATCGATTTTTTATTATTTATAAATATTGATTGCTTAGTAAATAAGTGTAATAAACCGTTCTTAGTTATTCATTGATTAGTGAGGATAAATAGTGTGTAGTTCTTGGCGCCATTTGGAAATGAACCTCCTCATGATTCAATTAGTTTCGCTTTATATATTAGTCAGCAGCGGATGAATTAGTCGCAATCAATGTTATATTTGAGATTAGTTAGCAGGAATCAAATAAGATTTATTATTTATCAAATAGAGTTTAGAAGCTTAAAGTAGCGGCCTGTTACAATGTCACTGCTGGAAATAGGCCTCCTCTCTCCGTTTCTGGAGAGAAGGGTTGGAGCTAAGACCTACCACGCTGCTCCAATGCGGATTGGTACACATATCTACAGAATTCTCTAGAGATATGCAGGTTTCCTCACGATGTTTTCCTTCACCGAAAAGCGTGTAATAAATTGCAGTTATCAATGAGACACATGAGTTTTAATAGAAAAACTCATTGGTGCCTGCCCGGGTTTCAACTCGAAAGAGTCGCACGGTCTTACCGCTGGGCTATCACAGCTCTTTAGAAGCTTAATATATCCTTATTATATCCCAAACTATGTCTTTTTAGTACAGTGAAAATTTATCTTATGTATTAAAAAAACCTCATTGTTTTCTTTATATGAATAAGTTTTAAAAAAAAAGATATAATTGGCTTATAAATAACACAAAAATTACCAGCACAAAACATCTATGAAAACTCAACAGTGACCTTAAACAAAAAAAAATGGTCGCTGGTAATTCATATCTAACTATAACGAGAGTACATAGACTTGCCCTACATTGTACTATTTTGTATTTGCTTTTTCGCAACTCAAAGAAAAAGGCTACATAAAAGAAACAGGTTTAAGAAATTTAAAAATTCGTTGCAGCAAATGACACTGTTGCCTTGTACTGTTTCGCTTTAAGGCGTTTCTCCTCTTTAAAATTAGAACGAGAACTATAAGAAAGGTTTTCTTAAATGCATATTGCAGACTTATATAGCCGTTGAACGTCGTTGGCCGTGCAACTAGTTTTACAGTTTTTACAATTTTTTTATTCACTTAACTTTGTATCGTGTTTTCCTAATGGCTTTTCGCTAGAGTTTTCCGGCTTTTCTTAAACAAAGTATTCGTGGATTTTTGTTTTCATTAAATTTTCCTTAACGAGTATTTTTAATACAAATATCAAAATGCTTTAGCTGTTTGTTGCGTTTAAGTAATAAGTATAGTTTCCCGTAGTTATAGGTTAAGGGTATTAATATCTCTATGGTTTAATTCTAGTTTCCATTTATATTGTAGCTTTAGGTCAGTCATAGTAACAGCCTGTTACTAAGCCCACTGCTGGGCTCCTCTCTCCGCTTTTGGAGAGAAGGATTGGAGCTAAGACCTACCACGCTGCTCCAATGCGGATTGGTAGGTTACATATATCCCTTGAGAATTCTCTAGAGATACGCAGGTTTCCTCACGATGTTTTCCGTCACCGAAAAGCGTGTGATGAATTGCAATTATCAATTAGACACATAAGTTTTAATAGAAAAACTCATTGGTGCCTGCCCGGGGATTGAATCTATGTCGCCTCTAGAGAGTCGCATGGTCTCACCGCTAGGCTATCACAGCTTCGGTAAGTCATAAATGCAGCGTAAATATTGCAGTCTATTTGCTAATCGTTTTATGTTTTTTGGAATGTATTGCGTCAACTCTAATAGTTTTATTGGTGCCATTTGGGTGTGACCTCACGGGTATAAAACCATCAAATGAGATTTGTTGCATAGCATGTGTTATTAGTGATCATAAAATCCCGTGGTTTTTAAGTATTTATGACTACTTTTAAAATTTGTCTATAGTATTCTAAATCCATTTTTTTAATAATTACCAAAAAACGACATATTGTCGCTTAGGGCTCAAATCAAATGAAATGAAATCAAAATAACTTTATTCAAATAAGCTTTTTCAAGCACTTTTGAATCGTCAAGAATCATTATGATTAATGAAGCTACACCTGGTTCGGAATGTTGCTCTTACCGAGAAAACCAGCAAGAAACTTGGCGGTCTTAGTGAATCTTTTAAACATTTTTAATTATACATCATTAACTCAGTCTTGTATTAAGCTGAAAGGATTTTCAAATCCATGTACTATTCAAATAATCTTCAATTTTTTAATAATGCTTTACATGTAAGAATATCTTTTTCACTTAATTTAAACCTTCAAAGCTAATATATATATTTTTTAAATATATCGGACAACACGGTTATCTGTCCCCAAAGAAAGTAATTTAAATATTACTTACTTATTTTAATGGGTGAATGAAAAGAATGAATGAAAGATGTATAAAATGGTGAAAAAAAATGAAATAAATGCCACCCCAAATTCTTACACCCTAAACTTGGTGTTAGCATATTTCTTAAAATGAACCGGAATGTATTTATTATCTTAAGATGTTTTTTTCATTTTCATAACTTTAAACCTAATGGTGGACATTAAAGTAACAAAATAAAGTTATAAAACAAAGGATATTCCAATCACGGTAATACGACCGTTTTTCTACTCTCATAATAGTGTGAAGCGTAACGGCTTGTAAATACTGAAGTGCCGCTTCGAATGTCCGGACCTATATTTTTACGAGGCCTACGAGAATTAAGCTGCTACAAGAGGCTTTTCCAAGTGCCACGTTTTAATATAGTGCATTCAATTTGATAAATTTACAGTGTAAAAAAAATTATTTTTCAATATTTGATAAGGATAATTGGCTTTTAACTTACACATATGAAGATACAGAGAAAATACTATCAATAATAAGATAATACAATTATAAATTATATATTTTGTAGTTCTGTACACATAGACGTACGCATTCTTTCATGTACGCACACACATAACACAATTACATACACATGTCTACTCAAAGCATATAACTTCAGTCACCACATAAACTATTATGCACGCACAAACATTACACACACACTAACCCATACATGTACTCTCAAACAACTTCACTCAAACAGACACTAACGGAAATTTATTGTACTAATGGAAGGAACTACCTTCTGGTAAACAGTAAACAGGGTTTGCCTAGTACAGGAGGTAGTGTAAATCTGTAAAAAATGCTAAATTAAGGTGTCTAATAAACTATTTTATTATTATTTATAAAAAGTTCTATTATTGATATTTCGCTGTGTGGTATCCGGCTGAGTAGAATAGACCACTCATTACTTATCGAGATGACATAAGATGTGCTTAAAGTAAGTGACGAGTGGTATTCGGCCACGTAGAAGTCCACTCTCATTTCTTACCGACGACTACGGTAAGTTGTAGGTAGCCAATGGTTCTTATAAAACAAAGTCCCAAATTTTACACCACTGTGTTACTGTCTGAAGGTGTTCTCGGACAAAGCATTAGGTTAAATACCTAATGTACAAAGACTGTTCTGGCAAATCCATGTTGAAAAAGGTTTTCCTGATAATTTAGCGGCTACTAGGCACAGTTGAGTTGAGTCAAGTTGATGTGGTTTCTGAATGGCGATTTTAACTTTTAAAATTTACTATTTTAATTTTAAAAATTTACGCATGTAAGCATCAAGTTTAATTAATAAAGGAAACCACGGTTGTGTAGGCCAGTGGGGTACGACAATGATTGATTCTAATTTATCAGACATTATTTTACGCAAGGCTCCCCAACATGTTCTAGAAACATCAGAAAATATTTCTAATGCAAATTTATTTAATTTAAACCTACTAAAACTATTTTCAAAAGCATTGAACCACCAATTTAAATCGACTTTTATTTCGTATGTCATAGGAATAATTTGATCACATCGCGTATTTCTTTATAAATGCATAAATTTATGATGTTCAAATCTTTTCGTATATAACCAAGATATTTCTACATAAGAAAATATATAACATAAGATATAAAGACAAGATATATAAGATAATTCTACAGCTGGACATGCGGATACCAAAAGACGACTTAAGTGTTGCAAAATCGTGTAAATTACACTGACTTCTACACAAAAATCTAGTTAAATAATCCTTAATTTTAAATTTCTTATCAAGAGGTAATTCTGAAATCATTTTATTTGAATTAAAAAAAATCCCAAAAATTGGCATTAAGTTGCTCTTTTCCCTATTGGTAATAAAACCTAGTAATTCCAATAAATCTATTGTTATCCGAACATTCATTTCACATTTGGCGTATGTTTGACAAATTGTAAATAGTCATCAAAATATATACGCGTATTTCTTAGTTAACATATTTTCCGTCAAAATATATTAACTAAGAAATACGCGTCTTTTAAGTCTATTGAAGCCATGAAACAGTCTTCAGTTATCAATTTTGGCGCGGTTCTGTAATCTTCCATTTCAAAATGGATAGTTTGAATAAATTATTTAATTTCCTTAAATTTATTGTAAAATTAATCGAGTAACACCTTTAGGTTTACGAGCAAAAAGTATTTGCGGATGTTTATTACACTTAAAAATGGCGTTTATGTTTTGTAACCGGCAATCGACGACAATATATTTGCATCGTGTGTAATTTCCACCCACTTATTGTAACAATAACGTAAGCGATCTGCATGCGTTATCTCTAGCGACAACTCAGATTGTGCGAGGTTGGCAGCGGTCGGGTTGGCGCCCGTGCTGTTGTAGGCACTGGCGAGCTTTCTCTCGACCGACTGCGTGGTTACCCTGCTTGCTGTCGCGGGCCTGTTAACACCCCCCATGTTCCTATCGGCCTCTTCTGATGCAGGGTCTTGAAGTTTAACTTCTTTGGTAAGGCCCTTTTTAAGTATTTCCCGCCATCTTGCCGCAATATCATTATGAAAACATTTTTTCCTATAAACAGTCTGATTCGGGAGCTTCACCAAGAAGTTCCAAAGTTTCATGATGATCCAGAATAATATTTTGGGATTCTTCCTGAACAGGCATGTTAGTAGGTGACAGTGCAATCTTTTGTGTCAATACAAATGACATGTCTGGACATGCCTCCGGCGATGGGGTGTATCTAGTTGATGACGTAATCTTTTCAGCACGTTGACATGTACTTACTGTGCAGGCTCGCGAATGTTGTACGCTTCTGCAGAAATATGTGGGTTTTGTTAAAATAGACATAGCCTCGGTGTAAGCTATTCATATTTTATTCAACTTGAATGACGAGAGCCCTTAAAAAATAGCAATCGCGCATTCTTATTAAAGGAACTAAGTCCATTATACGTGAAGGAAACAACCCAGAAAAATAGTTGTCCGCAACACAAACTTATTTTGCACATCTAAATAATCTTCGGATCGGACCGAATCATCTTCGGAGTAGGAGACTATTATTTGCGTCCGTTTCTTCAATTTCGCTTCCAACTTTCGTATTTTTCTTTGAATCCTTTCCTCGCTAATTTCTCGCCTTCTCTTGTTTCCCATTTTCAGAGTATATTATAAAACTATGGACGGAGCTCTGTTGACGTGCGAAGCGTTCGGCACGGAAACACGTAATGAAGCTAAAATGGCTCGGGGCGTAAGAGCTAGTATTGATAGTGATACCCGCATTAAAAAAAAAATGGAGGGTAAATAAATACCTATCCATAAAAACCGTGCAAGGGTGACGCTCGGGAGCGCCACTACAACATGTAAGCCTAAATCGCAAAGAATGAAGCTGCGAAATATAATAATATGTTCTTAAGACTCAATACACGTCTACATATAACTAAAGTTTAAAAGAAAATAAGATAACTAACATACTCGAAAATGCATGAGCGCCTATAGTTTAGCAGAAAATAATTAGATAAAACCGTTCTTGTGTAAACCTGTAGGTACTATCTTTTTTCTGCACTAAGAAACTAAATACAGAAATTATTTCAAAATAAAACGACAGCAAACTTTTACATAACGTGACTAAGATACTCAAAAATTAATGAGTGTCTATATTTTAACAGAAAATAATTCAATAAAAGCGTTCTTGTGTAAACCTGTAGGTACCATCTCGAATCTAGACGTAGATCCTTAGAAGGGCAATGATGCGTACATTCACCGGTCTAATGGCATTGTAAAAGTTTAATGAGATTCCGTGCTGAGCTCAGATGGTTTCGGGAGTACGCAGAGGTCGATGTTATCTTGATTGCCTTATAGTGTGTGGATTTGTTAGTTTATTCTGAAGAACTTGGCTAATTAATGGATTGTTTAGGTTTATTTTCGCACTTTTTGCCTGTCATGGAGTAAAAAAAAATAAGTTAGAATATTGTTAAAAGGGGAATGATTGGAGTTTTGTATCTAAAAGGGGATTTGATCGCTGGATAAAGAGAGTTTTAGTGGTAGATAGAGTAGGGCATCTAGTCCAGACAATTTTAATGGCGGCAAATTATAAAAATTTTGACGCGGAGATAAAAAAAGAAAATGTTGAAATTGAAGGAAAATATAAAACTAACGTGAAATATGTGTTTCATTTACTAATTAAGGTAAGAAGGGAATGATTCCTTACATTGGATATAGTCAACATTGTCTTTTTAAAACCTATGATATTGAATCTTAATAATGCCTTGATGGTGTAATTAAATTAAATGCTTTTCTGAATGTTAAATATGATGATAAAAATATATATAATAATATATGAGTGATGCTAAAAATTACCTCATGTAAATAAAAAATATTCAATGAATATCGGAATTTATTTGTTGTGTGTTTGTTAATTGCTAAAAAGTATAATAATAACTAAGGAATTATTTTATTATAAAAAATGCGTCTAATAGTTGCGAATGACATAACAGTGTAAAATTTTATACAATTTTTACTTAATATATTTAGATATTTTACGCACAGATAGCTGTAAACTTTTTTTTTTTTTTTTTTTTTATACAGGAAAAAACCCCTTATGGGTACCACCGCCCGACGGGGACAGGCGGTGGTTATGTCGGACTCGCACCGACTAAAACAACCTGTATGCTCCCCACGCTGCTGGTGGCGGGTGCAGGGTACCTTATTTGACCCCACCCCCGCCAGCAGCAACTCTAAACCCCAGAGTGCGCCACCTCTGGGTCGGGGCCTCTCTAAAAGTGACCCCTCCCTCCGCTAGACGATGCATCGGGAGCACCAGATGCATCGAACGTCTCGGGGACCTTATAAGGAGGGCGTCCGCCAAGCCCAGTTCGGAACGCCCCCGAGGTCCCCGTTAGGGCGGCATGCGACGGACTTCGGCGAGTCGCCTGCGCCCCGCTCGCCTGCGGCGGATCGGATCCAAAGACTCGACTTCCCGGATCCGTCCCGCCGCCTCCTTCCGCAAGATAACATCCTCGCAGAAGGAGGCCATCGCTGCCCACGATCCCTCCCTGTCCACCATGGCACGAACCACAGTGGGCAGGGAGAGATCGTGCCCCACCTCTGCCACGAGCTTCGCCCGCTGAACCGCCCAAGCCGGGCAGTCTGCGAGCGTGTGCAGCGCCGTATCAAACTCGGCGCCGCACTCGTGGCACACACCAGATGCTTCGCACTGGGCCACCCTCCACAGATACCTCCCGAAAAGATAGCTCTAAACTGGATCAACACAAAGTATACATTACTATTGCTTAAGTTGAAACGATAAAATGTTAGACTATAGTAATTACATAATAACTGTAATATAATAAATTATTAATAATATCCAATTATTTGTATGAATGACTAAATTGTAGTACTGCTTCGTGAATATTTTAGGTATGTACATTTTAAAAGGGGATCTCTGTCAGGCAATATAAGATTTAATATTTTTCAATGAGACCGCCTGCTGGATTTTCACGCTACGATCGCCTGAGCCTAAGTGGAATGGATAATCTGTGTCACCCTCTAATGGAAGCATGTTGCTTTTGGATCAAAGATAACAAAGGAAACATCAATAGGCTATTAATTGATTAAATTTAGTGTATCCAAGGTCTTGCTGTATGATGTATTGACAAAGCAATGGAGGTTTTACTTTGTTATACCTCATCACTTTAAAAAGCTTTAGGTTTTTAATTCAAATATACCTGGGCCTGGGTTATTATGAATTGTTTTAACTTCGGGTACATTTAACATTAGTTTGTTTAAATCATTACATATAATGAGAATTGGCAAATAAATTATTTGTACTTTTCTTGGCTAAAATATTAATAAGATAGAGAAACTTTAACTAGATATAACATAACTAGCCGATATGATTTATAGAAGCAGGCGTTACTTTGCGGAATTCCATATTACAGGCACTATAAGAAAACTACCTCGCTATAATCGTTCGTAGATTTTGCTTGCTTCATACACATTATTTGCATGCATTCGCTTAACCCGTGCGGATTATAGCGAGGTATATAGTTTTGTTAGTGTCTCTAACTAGCTGATATAATGAATATAATTAGCAATCTTCTGTTGCCTGACAGAGACTAAATACCTAAAGCCCTCTGTCGACAGTACTCAATGTACTTAATCATCTACCTATGGAGCAAATGCAATTCTTAATTTTAAAAACGTGATTTAACTCATTTTACAAAATTTGTAAAAAAGTATAAATCTTCTTGAAAGTATAAAAATGAATTGCGTGGAATAGTATAATGGCAGTAACGACAAACATTTCGGTTCATCTAAATCGTTATGTGGCTTCTGGGTGTACTCACATTCCTAAATATTAACGACGTCATTACAAGAACCATCTCCATTCGGGCGCTTCGTTACGAAGCGCTCGTCAGCCGTCCTTAATAAATTTATCTTGTCAAGGGGAATATTAAGCAAGTTTAGGAACAAATTACGAGCACAAAGTCGCTCGCACCTTCCAAGTTCGCGTGTAATTATCGTGGCATTTGCCCTAATGTCCCCTTCGAGTTTGCACCATTTTACTCTGGAATACAGGCCATATCACAGTTCCGTTTTGGCGCAAACGAGCAAAGATAACAGCTTTATTACTTGACGTGTTGCCAGCATATCCGCTTTCTAAAATATCAATAAGATTACGTATATATCAGTAACTTATAAAACCATCACTAAATCTAAGCACGGTATTTAGAAACGTTCTTAAATTCAAAAGTGCTTAAGCTCGCAGTGATAAAATGCGTTATCTACTACTTTAAAAAAAAATAAAGATATATCGTTTCGTCGCTCCAGTTTATGGTTCTTTATTCGTATCTATAAATTCAAGTTTGTTGTTCTTTTTACAGAATTTCCAAGAAGTATTCTTTACTTATAGCAATTGGTATATGGTTAATGATCATCCCAGACCGTGCGACTTTCGAGGGCAACACGAGTTCAAACCCGGGCAGGCACCAATGAGTTTTTCTATTAAAACTCTTGTGTCTAATTGATAATTGCAATTTATCACACGCTTTTCGGTGAAGGAAAACATCGTGAGGAAACCTGCGTATCTCTAAAGAATCCTGGAGATATGTGTAACCTACCAATCCACATTGGAGCAGCGTGGTAGGTTTTAGCTCTAACGCTTCTCTCCAGAAACGGAGAGAGGAGGCCTATTCCCAGCAGTGGGATTGTAACAGGCCGCTACTTTACTACTTTTAATAATCATCGTCGTATTATTAACCCCGTTATAATTCTAACACGTAAAAAATACTTACCAAGAAGTTATTATCATAAAGATTTAAGAAATGTGCAATGTACGGAAAGGATGAACCTCTACTAAGTTCAGTATCAGGCGCACAGTGGTAGCTAGGAGTGTCAACGGTGCTGCTGTGAACCGGAGCATGTAGGTTAAGGGTCCTTCACGCTTTGTTAGCGCGCTCTAATCACTGCCGACCCTCAGAGGCACGCGACTCGAGGGCTCGCGGCGCACTAGCGTTTTGTGCATCAACTCTTTGCCGTATCTCCTACCACTTAATGCTTGCGTGGTACCTGCCGTCTGATTAGCAAGACAGATTTAAATTGCAGTATATTTTTCAGTAGTTGTAATTTTCATTACAAGAAAATGTTAAAGAATGAAGCTAAGACTGGATTTTGCATAGATTTTACTCCTCATCCTTCTGCCCTTATCCCACTCTAAGTGGAGTCGGTACATGTTACAAACATGTTACAAATACGGCTGTAGTTTTCTTCAATATAATTGAAGATATAAGATAGACCTGATAGTAGTGTTCAATCACATTTAGTTCTCTTTATATAATTAGAGAATCACTTGTTAAAGATAATAAACTCTAAAACATTTCAGTAGAAAAATATTTCTGTTATAAAAACCATTCTTGTAATTTATAATGATCTATTTTATGGGCGAAAATATTTTCAGATTGTATTTCATATGTGGTTTTTATTAGATCAGATTTTATATCTATTCGTCACTACCACTATCGGCGATGATCGTTGATTGTATGATACTTTGATAGTCTATAGTCGGCACGATCACCGTGCAAGTGTCTACATAATCATCCGTTGATACAGCTATTCCCGTTGATGATAAAAGAAAAAAAGCAAAGTAACAGCCTGTTACTATGCCCACTGCTGGGCTAAGGCCTCCTCTCTCCGTTTTGGAGAGAAGGATTGGAGCTAAGACCTACCACGCTGCTCCAATGCGGATTGGTAGGTTACACATATCCCTAGCATACTCTAGAGATATGCAGGTTTCCTCACGATGTTTTCCTTCACCGAAAAGCGTGTGATAAATTGCAATTATCAATTAGACACATGAGTTTTAATAGAAAAACTCATTGGTGCCTGCCCGGATTTGAACTCGTTTTCCCTTGAAAGAGTAGCACGGTCTCACCGCTAGGCTATCACAGCTTATATGATGTTGATGATGCGTGTCCGAAAAATACAAAAATTACCGGGTTTTAGGCAACTGTATGCGATCATAGACAATTAATGCCAAGTAACCTGAGAATACCCTGTACACGATTGTGCACGCACTTATTAGTTTGTAATCACCGATGTGTCATGTTCCATAAGTTATATTTTATCTGTCTGTTAAAATCAATCACAGAACATTCCCTAGTCGCATACTCGTAACGTCTGAAGAAAGATAAAGGAATAATCAATTTGTAATGCAAACTATATTTCTGCAAATTATTTTCTTTGAATGTTGTATTGTATTTGCGGTATTATTAGCAACGAAATTGTATTTGTTCTCGAAAGAGGCGGGCACGCATTCATTATTGTTTTCAGTAAATTTATCGCGGCCGTGCGCTGAATTTGTAATTAGATTTTATAAGAGTTTTCCTTTGCGAATTGAGCAATTTTTCTAAAGCCTCCTTGGGAGTAGAAAAAGTTTTCGTTAATATTTATAGCTGTTAATGCTCTAAAGTTTAAGTACGTTCAATATTTTTTTACATTTGTGTTTATGAAAATTGAGGTTTTTTTGCTATTGTGTTTTACGTAATGGGAAAAGAGGAATATACATTTTTCAAAGCATAAAAGCTTCCGACGTGCTAATAATGAGACTGGTCCTCTAAGAGGTAGTTATAGAAGGGTGATGGGGGAGGTGGCAAAACTCATTTCCTAGCTGTCGGCATGCCGGCCAATAAGAACGGAAAAAATTGTATTCAGAAATAGCTGAAAATTAGAAGCTTTAATTTTGTTATTTTCTATTTTGACTATCTTTCTTCAAGATTGTCCCATAGAAATATATTGCATAGTTTTCTTAAAAAGCAATATAAAATATATCGTACGCCCATTATTAGCGACATAATTAAAACATTGCAGTAAAGCGTACCTTAGCGTCTACAAATCTCGTAATGTTAAAAAGGTACCCTAAAGTAACCCAGAGGAAGTAACTTAATACTTGTGTTATGGGTGACGAAAAACAGTAAATATACTATTATATATAATTTTAAATACATATTTACACCCAAGCTTGAAGAACCAACAAATTGTTTATAGAAAATGTTGGCCCTCGGCGGGAATCAAATCACTACCCACTGCGCCAACGGGCCAGCCAGTTATGTATTGTAAATATGGACCAGTTTAATTACCAAAATGTACTTTGAGATCAAAGGTTATTTTTTTATTAGTATAGCTAAATGTTTAAATATAACTTTCAATAGAGATTTGTATTTCTTTGCGATGCATCTTTATCACCTTATAATTAGAGCGCGATATGGGTATTTGGGTTATTACAATTTCATATGCTTTCTTTATTTCTTTCTTTGTTCCTCATGCTTTCTTTCTAAACATCAAACAACGATAAACTTCATAAAACAACAATTAATATTTAATATTACTTTATTCAAATATATAGAGATACCATAAACTTTACATGTATTTAACATAGAAGGTCAGGTCATATGAAACAAAGTTGGCTTGGCTACCATTAGTTAAAAAGTTCGAGACCAGGTCGTGCTGGCAACCTTCCAGGCTAGTTGGCAACAACACATGTAGGACATACAGTTTTACCATAACGACGCCTCCAGAGAGGCGCTATCAAAACGTTTTTGCAGACAGCTTGTACAGTATTGTTATAAATTGTACTTCTCGGCTCTTTGTTCTGCAAGTTGTACTGCGACATCGTTCTTTTTTCTGTTCCCTAAAAAAAGAGGGATATTTTTGTTCTATACTAGGTGCACCCGCAGCTTCCCCGCGTGGAAATCAGTGTGTCACATAGTTTTTCCAGCGTATATTTGCTCCACAAACTCCTCTATCTTCCAGTAAAGGTCTCATTAAAATCACTTTGGCCGTTCCTCAGAATCTACTATTAATCTAAACCTGCGGCGGAAATAGCCTAATCCAGCAAGGGGCGAAAATATGCATCTCTCATTGTGAGCTATATGTATTCAAAGTCAAAATGATTTTTTTTCCGTTTTAACACCACGGTTGATTGCTTCTTCGGGTGACAAGAGAGCTGGGTTCTTTTTCGCACAAAGAATCAGCTTAGCGATTCAACGCGGAAACGCTGACAGCATTCTTGGAACCATTCCGCGTGGGTATTTTTGTATAGTACTAGCGTGTAAGTAATTTAAGATAGACATAACTAGTACATTTTTGTTGTAAATAATAAAAAAAAATCTAAACCTTACTCAAGAATTGTACTCTTTTAGTAAATACCGTGGAAAAATCAGTTCAGTAGAATTTGAGAAAATTGATCATATGTACAGATGTACGGTATTTTAGAGGGGGGGGGGAGAGGATTGGCACTATGGCCCACCGTGTTGCTGCATTGCGGATGAGCAGGCTACAATCATCGTAGAAGAATCTTCCAGAGATATATAGGTTATGTCAGAAAAATTTCATCGTGACGGTGTCCTATTTTAAATTATAAAAAAATATTTTTTAGTACATTTTACATAAGAACCAAATACATCGCTTTTTGTTCATATGTATTATATAATGCGTTGATAGTACGTGTACGTGCGAGCAAAGTTGAGGCGTCTTCTCAATTTATTTCTCACTTAGGTATGTAACTGACGTTCGCAAGAAGTTATCTCTTCCGAAAATGTACAGTAACTTACAAACAGAATTTTGAAATAGGTGTGTAATTTCGACTTCGCTCTCAAAGAGGGTATTTTGTAAAAGGATTAATTTAAATAGAATCGAGCAGTGTCCGTAACGAATACAAAAAATTAATGTCTACTCTAAGATTTATCTTTTCGTGTTATATTGGAGTAAGCAATATAAGTAATAAGAGCTGCTTTAGCCAGCGGTGAGATCTTTTGAAACTTTCGAAAGGGTCACGGGTTCACACCCCGGCTTTTCTTTAAAAATTTACGTGTCTAATTTATATTTGCAATTTATTACGCGTTTTTCGGTGAATGAACACATCATGAAAAATCCTGCACACCTGAAGAAAATTCTGGGGATATGTGTAACCTACTAATCCGCATTGAAACAGCGTGGTGGGCCTTCGCCCCAAATCTTCTCTAAAAACTTTATTATAAATTTATTAATAAAATGAATACTTTAACAATGCGTGTTAAGAAGTGTGCCATACTATTTAAACTTCTATTAACTTTTTTTATTTAAACTTTATTAATTGTTTGAATATTAAAAATATCGCAATGTAAATTTTAAGATAATACTGTTCGAAGATTGTATAATGTTAAATTTTATGAATTTACACGTGTGTGTTTGTATTATCATATCGAATAGCCGAGTTGAAATAATCGCGGCTGATGATTCAGGCTTTCACAGCGTCAGTAAAATAGATATAATCACATCAACAACCGTATAGTCTCAACAATATAGTAAGGTGGAATCAAAAGGAACAGTGAATGACACAGTGGTCTGATTGTACCCATCTAATTTTGTTATAATGATCTAGCAGAAAGTACCCAATGAATTACTGCAAATTAGATGAGAGATCCTCTGCAAAAGTGAGGCGAATACTCCAGATTGTGGGTGCAAATTTTCGCTCCAATGAGCAAAAATATTCATAGCCGCAACACTTCAACAACATGACTTCGAGTTCAAGCTAATATTGCAAATACGAAAAATAATAATTTATTTGAAAGTTGACGATCGACAAAATTTTCAAAATATAAAATGCTCTTATGCCCTGACGTACTTGCGAACTATAAAATAAAATTACTCGCATATTCTTTAAGAAAAATGATGCTATTCCGGATTTATGCGTTTCAATTTAGCGTTCAGCCAAATACTTAAGCACAGCAAAATTGCTGATACAAAGTATGATATTAGAACATTTCGCGGTCATGATTTCCTCTGAAGAGCCCATTTCAGATCTCATCTGTCAGATGGATGCGTTGTTTTGGTTTTTATTGTGCCCATAAAGGCGAGGCGTGACCTTACGAAGCACGCTTGAATAACAATTTCAGGGATTTATGAAAGTTATTCTGAAGCAATTTGAACAATTAATACTGTTATGACAGGCTTCAGCCTGCAGTTTTACACTGCTTGGTTTCAGACTGCAGATTATCGACTGACCCATTGGCGTAGTTCGCAGTGCCTTCAGCTCCGTGGGTCGCGGATTCGATTCCTGCCGAGGGCCAACATTTTCTATTAACAATATGTAGGTTCTTCGAGTCTGGGTGTATATATGTATTTAGAAAATATGCATTGCAAGCTTAGAATTAAAGTGACCTAATTCAAAAAGTTATTTTGTGACAAATTGCAATAAAGCGTAGAGTAGCGTCTAAAAAACTCGTGAGTACTAAAGAGACCCATAACTAACCCAGAGCAAGAAAACACTAGTTTTTATAGTTCTTAGCGTGACGTCATATATGGCATTAAAATAAGGATTACAATATATAGTATCTGGCGTTAAATAATGCACATCGATGTTTATAACGAAACAGCCGGCCAGTTCGGTTTCATAGAGCGCTGTCACTGTCACACACGGGTTCGTCAGTCTGTGCGACAGAGACGATGCTCTATGAAGCAGAATCTAGCCGATTTCTCTCTCTAAGCCGCGATGTGCATGATTGATTGCCGGGTACTATACGTATATTTAACTCAATTAAGCCTAATTCTGAATTAGATTACTAAGCATGCGATATGTATATATTTACTAGTTGTCTGTCATAACATAACAAAAGTATTAGGTTACTTACTTTGGGGTCGAACAGCCGTGCGTAATTTTCTCATTTATTTATTTATATTTATTAGCAAAATTTGTCTTCTTTTGTATCTCTAGATAACGGTAAATTCTGAACCAGTGGTAGCTTCGTTAAATCTAATTGATTATCGATTCAAAAGTGCTTACATAACTTTTTGAATTAAAACTATCGTGAGTGGTATTCATAATTAATGTTGAGAGACCGGCTATACTCACATCTTATTAATAATTAATTAATAGGACGTGAGTATAGCCGGTCTCTCAACATTAATTAGACTTTGAATTGAAGACTGTTTTGATTTGATTTTTTTACGTCATAAGAGACAGCCTTTATGTTTATTGACTGTCACAAATATACGTTGAATCCACTAAATTCTACCGACCCTTCGGTAAGAAATGAGGGTGGTTTATTTTACTCAGCCGGATATCACACGGCGGGTTGACTTAGCTTAGTCGCCTTTTACGGCACCTCGGTAAGAAATTAGGTTGGTCTTTTCTACTCAGCCGTATACTACACGTCATATGAGAAAATAATGCACATTTTTGAGAATCATATAACATTCCGTTTTTGACCACTTATTAAGTGAGACTTCGTATCGACAGAAAAATAAGAACCATAACGCCACTTTATATATATTTCTTTACATATATTTCTATATATATATTGATCGCAAACTCTTAACAGAAGTATAAGCGTAGTTAATATAAAACTATCACAATCTTTAATCCAGATAGTTATATTTGATATGGAAAACAGTTATTACGGCCTATATTTATCTCTCTTCACATATCTTCTTAATTCTTCTTTCTTATTTGATGCTTCACCGGTCCTACTACGTAGAAGCGTAATGGACAAAACACTCTCTCATTAGGAAAATTAGTATGGGTTTATACGAAATTACGAGTATATAGATGCAATTTACCAAATATAAAATTGATACATAAGCAGAATTTACCTCGTAAGTTATGTTTTATGTAATTTGTAAAGTTTTCAAGATTACATTACCCGTGTGAGATAGGGAATTAAACGGATACGGGAACGATAAAATCTCATTTCCGCCATCTACTCGCATGCACTCGGTTATAACCGTCCGGATATTACTGCTTGATAGCACCCGGATATCGATACATTTTACATCCCTACCGTTTTAACTTGAGGAAAATACATCTTTACTTAAGTGAAAATGTATTATAATGTATTTTTAAATGTACTTTGTTGTGTAGAAATTGAGAAAATTTACACTATAATTCAGAGGTCGGCAACGCGGCACTCTTCAATAAATTTTAGTGCGCCCTTAAACTATTCTTAATATAGACAAGAAATTAAGAAATGAACATGTTTTATAAATATGAATCATCATCATTCATCATTCTCCTGCCCTTATCCCACTCTAAGTAGGGTCGGCACAACATGTTACAAACATGTTGTCACATGATTTGGCTCCGTATTTTACGACCGGCCGCCTGCCTGACGTCAACTTACCTTAGTCGCCTTTTACGACACCTCGGTAAGAACTGAGTGGTCTATTCTATTCTGCCGGATACCACACGGCGTGTTTTATAAATATGAATATTTCAAAAAATAGTTGGCGCCCGCTATGCATTTTTAATTTCACCTCCTCTATTATTCTTCTATTATTCATTCTGTTTTCTTCATTATGTACCGATACTTATGAAATTTCAAGTTAATTTTGTTACATATCAAAATTGTATATATCTACTTTAAGGAATAAGAACGCTGAAAAATAAAATAATATTGAAAATATACATGGATAGTTACATCGCCTGAATTTTTTTATAAGGCCTATAGTTGAGGACTTATCCGTCGTCTATTATATAATAGGTATCGTAAAAAAAAATTAAAAATAAGTAACCGCGTCTTACTATGTCACTGCTGGCCATATACCTTCTCCTTTTTGGAGAGAAGGGTTAGATCTTATACCCACCACGCTGCTGCGATACGGATTAGTACGTAACACATATCTCAGCTCAACTAAACCTTATCCTGATTACTAACGACATCAATAAACGAAAATCCAATGTCGAAAATGTCGAGGGAATTTCAAAAAGAATGGGGCGGTCATTTAAGGCGTAATAAAGGCCGAGTGTACGAAATAGAGCCATTTGTTAGTTTAGGGGTATATTGCCAGGCGTCTGCACATGTGCCGGTCAATTGACTTGTTTGATTATACACTAAATAAAGCTACTAGAGCTTTTCTACCGTGTAGTAGAGTGGAAAATTTACCTCTATTTAAAGTTTCGTTTTGGACATGATCCTAATCGATTACTGATATACTGGTTGTTAGTTATTTGCGTTTTTTCATAAAAGATGTGCTTAATTGATAATGTATAGAGTTAGGCGTTAATTGAAGATTGCAAAACACACAATGCAAAACTCATGATAGTAATATCTATTATATTCTGCTATTCTGTCGCGGAGTCTTTCCTCTCATGGTGTTTTATGATATCTAAACACCGAATTCTTATTCCATACAGGTGTAAAGCGCCTTTTTGCTGTACCAATTCTCTTTTTTTATAATAAAATTGCTCAATCTATTTTGGACTTGCCTTTACACAAGTTTACACAAAAAAAGCAATTAAAGATGATTCTCATTAATAAAGCTTAATATAATGTTGAGGACTATGTTAATGAAAAGAAAGCTTGGAATTAAATTGCGACCAGCTGCGCACTAGATGATGTTATCTATGTTTTTAACAATAATAACGTTTGCGACAATCGAAGGAGTTAAAAAAAAAACAAAAAAGTATAATTTATTTATTTAAAATGATACAAATAATCTATATCTAAATTAACCTAGGTATTTGATCTAAGTGGAATCAAGAAAGAAGTAAAAGATTTTATTGCGAAACCGTAAAATGAAGAGTCGGCATGATCTCAATGACGGCTGCTGATTTCATTGTTCGATGATTGTCTTGCAATATTCAGAAACTGCAACACGTAGGTACTTCACTTAGGGTTCCCTATGTAATTCAATAGTAAATACAATATTGTAATATTTGTTTTTGAAAATAGTGACTGCCGAGTTTCTTGCTGGTTCTTCTCGGTTCCTTTCCACCTTTCCGAACCAGTCGTAGCTTCATTTTAATTTTAATTTTTTCAAAGGTTGATTCAGAGGTGCTTGTAAAGGCCAATTTGAATAAAGACTTATTTGAATTTGAATACATAAATTATTTGTTGTTTTAATTCTTTTATATTTGATAATGTCGTCTATCTTATATAACATATTTATTTGTATTTTTATTTAGGCAATATTTACTTCCTGTATCAAAAGAACGAAGCAACGAGAATAAATAGCTTTAAATTAAATAGTGGTTCCATAAACAACAATGTTTAATTCCGTTGTTCCAGAAACAAAAGATGCTGCGTTGCGTGTATATATTTTCCATAGCCATTGTCGCGATACTAGAATACATTTTGGGTAACTAGTTTTATAATTAAAACAGACAATCTTGTTGGAGAAAATGCACAGTATAAATAGACTTTAAATTAAATGGCGATGGTAAGCGCTACTTTGTTAAAATCACATTGTCCTGGAACTAACAAATAATTTCGTTTAAATTAAATTAATTAAACTGTTTATGAGGTTTGTCAATGCAAACGAACAAAACTATTACCGTAGGCTTTGATTGTTCCAGAATGCTATTTAAAAGCTTACTAATTTCTATTCATAATAGTATGTAAATAAATAAATAAATATATGGGACATTTACACACACGGTCGTCCGTCCCTAAAGTAAGTAACTTAATACTAGTGTTACCAGTGATGGACAACTGGTAGATATACTACATATATAAGTTTAAATACAAATACACACACAGGCTCGGAGAACCAACAAATTGTTTATAGAAAATGTTGGCCTTCGGCGGCAATCAAACCCGTGACCCGTGGAGCTGAAGACAGGATCACTACCCACAGCGCCAACAGGCCAGTCTATGTTGAATGTACTTGTGAAAATAGGCAGAATTTTAATTCAATGATGTTTCTACTTTTTTTTTAATCTGACTGTCGTACGCCCCTAAAGAAAGTAATTTAATACTTGTTATGGGTTTCAGACAACTGGTAAATATAAAGATACATATTAAATTTTTAAATACATAAATACACCCAGATTAGAAGAACCAATAGATAGTGTATAAACCCGTTGGCGCAGTTGGCAGTGACCCTGCCTTCACCTCCGTGGGTCGTTGGTTCGATTCTTGCCTAGGGCCAACATTTTCTATCAACAATTTGTTGGTTCTTATATATATTACTAAATAAATATCCATTGTTCCGGAAGTAACAAAAGATGTTGCAGTACGTTTTAGTTTACCGGGGCCATTGTCGCGACGCTGTATGCATGTTAGGCTCTATTATAACGTGTTTGCCGTAGCTCCTACTAAAATAGGCACTCTTTTGTGTCCAGTTCATCGAAAACACAACAGATGTAGCGTGAAAAACTATATTATTCATTCGTTATATATGTCGTCTACTCTCTGAACAACCGAAACAGTTGAATCTGAACAGTTTAATGAACCAAAGACCTTCTGCGCAGTTATCGGTAGGTTTCTACAATTTACCAGCACTTCTCGATTTAAATTTTTAAAATTTTATCCGAAATGCGATACGATTTTCTATTAGACTTAATTTCAATGTTTTCTTCAATTTCAAAGAATTTCTTCATTTCCAATGTTTCTTTTTAATGTCGGTAAAATCTTGGCAAAATTATACATAACAAAATGTAAGAGTATGGCAGTTGAAGTTTATCTCTTCTTAATCTAGCAATTTAATAACATACTAGTTCTATCGGCAACTTCGTTCGCGTCAACTGCATTTATATTATACCTATTATATTATATTATACCTATTTAATTTTATACCATAATATTTGGATTACTTAGACGATAAGAATGCGTGGTTATAGCTACTCTCCGACCCTGTATGAGACAGCAATGACTATATGTAACTATTAATAAGAGTTATGATTTGAAAAGAGGAACAACCGATTTCTTGTTGGCTCTTCGCGGTAGGCACAGCTTTCCGAAAAAAACTTGCTTACAAGTCTACTTGAATAAAGAATATTTTGAATTTGATTTATATTAGTTTGGATGTATTCGATATTTTTTTATTCAACTACCCACAATTAGCACAATGTGAGTTTATATTACGCTCGGTGTTGACATACCGTTGGGGCTGCACTATTGATTAGGTACTGTTAGACAATAATCGTAACAATTGAACGAGTGACGTTTATTTGGGCATTGTGGGTTCCATAACAACTGAACGAGTGATGTTTATTTGTTCGTTCTGGTTTCCAATATACACTGCCTACGTCTAAATTTATTTTATAAAAACTTGATTGATTAATTATAATACATTATACACTACAATTTAAAAAAAAAGGAACCTGTATATCTCTAGAGATTCCTGCAATATCTGTAAATGTAATTTCTTATGTCTATTTAATAGGGATACTTTGCAAGCAAACGCCTAGAAAATATTGTTCTGGTTAAACTTGATATTGTGAAGCGAAAAATGGCAGTGATATCCAGTGTAACTTTCTCCGAACGTCCGATGAGCACAGATAACAGTTTAGACTCTGTGAAATATTTAAATTGTGTTTCGAGATTCATTGCAATACCTACTAAAATAAAAATTATATTCCTATATAGTTATATATTTTAATTTGCATTATCATAACTTATGTTTATTGGGTATATAATCTATTTAAAGTCTATTTAATAGCTATTTAATCTATTTATCTATCTATGTATATATAACCTATTTAAAGTAATCTGTATTTTCCCACATTCTCTTGCTATAATTCCGTTTACCAAAGGTTGTATGCGAGAGATTGCTTACAAGACCGCCTTTAACGATTTATTTATAATTTATGTTAAAAAAATGAATAGTTTAATTTTCCTACAATAATTTTAGTTCAGTTCAGTTTCTTTCTGATACAAACCTTCTTTTAGATATAAAAAAAATGAATACAATTAGAGAGCTAAGTTTTTTTTTAAATATATTTTCAGTCAGTTGCGCCTGGTGCGCTCGATTGTAAATTGTGATATCCAAAATACTTCTATAGATGACTTTAGTAGGTTACACATGTCTTCAAGCATCTTTTCATGTCTGTTTTTTGTCAGTCTAGTGACTACACACATCCTAAATGTGCTACAAATATATTTATAATACGATGAACTTTTTTTTTAAATTTGGGTTATGTGGCTGTTCGCATTTTAAATGTACTTTTAACTGCGATGACACGATGACGACTATTGTGTTTAATTACAATGTACAAGTTTCTGCGACCCATATATTGTCTAGGCTTTAATACCGAGATATAAAGTAACCTATATTTTTCTTCGGTTTTTCAATTATTTGCGTCATTTTCATTCATTTTACGTAAAAGATAACAAAAAACGACCATAATAACTTTCGAATCAATTATATTTGTATGGATAGTTTTATATATCGTTCAAATACATATATATTCTATACACAGGTTCAACGTGTCGTAAAAAACAAGCCTCTATAAAAAAACCTCAAAATTTAATTTACTTTCGTTAGATTCTCAAAGGAGCTGATTCGGCTCCGCTCGACTGGAAATAATTAGCTGGGACTTATCTTGAACTTTTTGATGCCGAACCAAATTATCATTGTATGAAATTTGGCGACGACAGAAAAAGAACCCAATTTACATTTATTTTTTGGAGTGTAATGAATGAGTCGCAAACTGTAGCTCAAGTTCCAAATTTCTCCTCTCCATATCTCGTTGTCATCGAGTGTGTGATGCGAATGATGTTTGGACTACCGATCATATCTGTATGAAGATAATAGCCCGCAAAATAGTACAGATCTAGTGTAAGATATAGGTTTTTGAACAAATAATTACGAATGATTTAATATATTTTGTGTTGGCAACTCTGAAGGTGAGCTAGAAAGACGGCATTTTGCGCGGGAGAAATGACGGTCGGTCGGACGGCCTCTTGGGTATTCTGGTTGTGGAAGTGAACGGTAAACTTGGCGACCGAATATATTAATGATAACGGAATTAGATTGTTTTTTACTAAAAAGCACTACATTGCGACGAAATAATTGTCATCACCAATCTCGCTCAACCCTAATTACTGGTATAAAGTACATAGGACTACTAAATCCGGCAAACCCAACAAAAATCCATTGCAATAAGTCGTGATAATTAATTTATTGTTTAGGGAATTCCAACTATAAGGTCCTATAAGTCTAACTGCACAAAATGTCACTATTATTAATGAGATATATCGTTAGTCTACGTTAAAATAACGCCAACCTCTAAATTTCAAATTATACAGTCGACCTAAATAATTATATCTGTTCTGATAAAAGAAAACGTTCTGATGTGATTTGGCTAGGTACTCTACATCAGGCATCTGATGTCAACTTACCTTAGTCGCCTTTTACGATACCTCGGTAAGAAATGAGGTTAGTCTATTCTACTTAGCCGGATATCACACGGCATACTGAATAATTTGTAGTTAAAGCCAAGAAATATTTTAAGCGTTGGGAAATAAGCCATTTCTAACTTTAGAAAATAATGGTAATGAACATTACTGACTCGGCACTCTGTAAATTAATTAGGCGTGGATTGTAAACTTGATTGTCATGACTAGCTGTCTTATCATTAAAACTTTCAGCGACCCTTGTATTAAGCTACTCGATGGCTTTAGCCAAACTTTTAACAGTTGACTTAATATAAACTTCGTTTTTGTTAATTACATTTACAAAATCTACCAGATAAATGTAATTTTTTTTCATTTCTTTGACCACTAGAATTTTCCTGGATTTAAATGGCGCCTGTATATTTTTATAGATAAGTACAATTATGTCCATTCTTTGTAGTCTACTCTGATGATTTTTCGTTGCATTGTTTCCGTATTTACAAAGACAAGCAAGAATTATATTAAATTAAAAAAAGGGACCTTTGAGGTTCCTTTTTTGTTTAAGTATTTACAATTATTACAGATTCTAGGCACATCAGGGCATAACTGGTGGTAGCTGCATATAACATATCGCCGTCGTCCTTTATTTACTAGATCATATTAATTATCAATTTCGATGATGAGATTCATCTTCTGTTATCAAAACTTTATCACTAAATGATAAAGTTTTATTTAGAGGAGTATTTTGGATGCCTGAGTTCTTTATCTTCTAGAGCATGAATTTTCATAGTCGATAGCTGGTTTATTTTAGTAATAGTTTTGGTCAATTTTTTCATAATAAAAAGAACATGGACGGCCTGTCGTTTAGACGAGTAAAATAAAAACAAAAACTAGTAAGGTACATGATGTGCAACTAGACCTTGGACGAGTTTGTCAAGAGAATTTACTTAGAGACTAACTGAAAAGTAGAGAAAGCCCTGAGGCCTCGTTACGGAGCACTTCGTGACTATCCGAGAACGTCCTTGGCACACTAACTCTCTTTTATAATGCTATAAAAGAAAACACGTTTGACTCTTAAAAACGATTCGTTAGACTCGAAATCACGGGTCTTTTCGTTTTGCGAGACGTTTGAAATTGAGAAATTTGGACCGTTTATTTGTATTTAATTTTAAAATCTGCGACTTCATCTTAGTTTTATTAAAAGCAAAATCAAAAATTTTGGTGCACTTTAAATATTTGGAGGGTATTCGAATCAAATATTTAACCCAGTTTCGTGACTGTGCGAAGCGTAATTTTATTTGCCAGGTCTACGTCACAATGTTTTAGATCTTGCTTACAATGTCAAAGACTGGCTGTCACCATGACAGGATAGAGCTGAGTGGAACATGCAAATTAGATATTATTAACGTCTTACATCAAAATTATATTTAAAGACAAAAGTTCTAAGTTTTTAGTTCTGTATCTGCTTAAATAGTATTTGAAGGTAAAGTAGGTTATTTTAAATGACCCAGCATTTTCTTATGTCAGCTGGGAAAGCTAGCAACCCTCACGATCTCTTAGGAATTATCGAAGCGCGGAATCAAAGTCTATCATTTCAAAAGACACCTCGCGAAAGGAGACTGCAGTGGTTTGATAACCGGACCATCCGCTTTGATATTCAGTATTACTCCAGTTAACATCAAAGCATCGAATTAACTCGCATTTGTGTACCGTTTTAATAAATGCAGATGCTAAAAATATATTCAGCGTTTTCATCAGTGAAAACGGTTTTGCTTTGAGCGCAATTTTTTCAACGCCTTAATTTATTACTACCGCGTTAGATAACTTTTAATCGTATAAATTGGTTTTCAGACTTTAAATATATATTGCTTTTGAAACTGTACTTTGCTATTTAAATGATAGAAGGTGGTCTTTTAACGTTAATTTGCATTTTAGATTTAGTACAACTTGACAAATCCAACATCATCATCTTTCTCCTGCCTTTATCCCACTCCAAATGGGGTCGGGACAACATGCTAAAAACATGTTGTCATATTATTAACGACTACGGCTACGTATTTTACGACCGACCGCCTGCCTGACGTCAACTTACCTTAGTCGCCTTTTACGACACCTCGGTAAGAAATAAGGGTGGTCTATTCTATGCAGCTGAATAACACACGGCATTTATCTTAGTCGCCTCTTACGACACCTCGGTAAGAAAGGAGGGTGGTCTATTCTATTCTGCTGGATACCACACGGCTATCACATGAACTTGACAAATTCAATAGTAAGAGGATAAATAAGACCCAGATTCAAAAAAGGAAAAATGGTACTGCACACCCGTGATACAGTGATACAGGTTTGTTAATTTAAAAAATCCATTTTTATATAGTTAACTGGCCCGTTGGCGCAGTGGGTAGTGACCCTGCCTTCAACTCCGCGGGTCGCGGGATTTCATTTTCTACAAACAATTTGTTGGTTCTTCGAGCCTGGGTGTATATTTGTATTTAAAGTATGCATTTAAAATTATATATGTAATATATCTACCAGTTGTCCGTCACCCATAACACAAGTATTAAGTTACTTTGGGAACGGACGAACGTATGTGTAAGTGTCCCATATATTTATTTATTTGGTTAAATTTTGTCTTACTAACATTGCTCAACTTTATCTTTAAATTCAAATTAAGATTAATATATTCTTTATTTAAATAAAAATCGTCAACTCTACTGTTGCTCTGTTTTGCTCTTACCGAGAAGAGTCAGCGAGAAACTCGCCGTTGCTGTTTTCAAAATAATATGCTATGTTACAATTCGTCACTGCGAGAATAGTATATACCTCCTTTTTTATATGCAAAGCTGACTTTGATCGAGGAAATATATTAAAGAATCGTATACAAATGTTGACAAATGATTTAAATGTTTTTTGTCTCTACGGCTTGCATTCTGGGTCATTACCAATACCTGTTAAGCAGAGATTATCCTTGCTCTATAATGACCCGCACAGGTCTGTAGCCTTATTCTTTTAATGATTTCCCTTTACCGCTGAGTATTATAAATTAGTATAAATGAAAATAATGGAAAAGATTAACTAATTCTTGTTAAACGTTATTAATAAAAAAAATTAAAATAACTTATCTATTTATTTATTTATTTTTATTCATGTATCATTAAAAACTTCAGAAAAACTTTATTTATAACAAAATGCACAAAGTTAAATATGATATAATGTAAAAGTAAATAATATATAAAATAACTAATATTTATCGTTAGCATACTAAACTTGATACTAAATTTGGTATCAACAAATATAAAAACCGTATTTTAATTTAAGTTCTCAGTCGTAATACCTTTTTTATATATTACAATTTTACCGTGAATTATGAAGCGTTAACTTCTGTTATTTTACGCTTTAACTCAATTGTCCGTTTCCAAGCAGCTTATCAACTAGACTTCGGATAAACAAGCTTAAAAATTATGCAAAATTTTATTAAAGCAAATTCACAAAGGAACGGCAACTGGATGCTTCCGTTTGAACGATTAAAGCGATGCTTGTTGCTTAAATAAATATTTTAAAACGAAAAGGCTTGCGATTACGCCTGTTAATAAGATTCTGCTGCAGTTGCTATAAGTCTAAAATAAATTTAAGAAAAAGGTCCAATTGTTCAAGTAATTTAATTTACACCAATATTTAAAAGTAAAGTAGCGGCCTGTTACAATCCCACAGCTGGGAATAGGTCTCTTCTCCCCGTTTCTGGAGAGAAGGGTTGGAGCTAAGTCCTACCACGCTGCTCCAATGCGGATTGGTAGGTTACACGTATCTCCAGAATTTCCTCACGATGTTTTTGTTTTCCTTCACCGAAAAGCGTGTGATAAGTTGCAATTATCAATTAGACACATGAGTTTCAATATAAAAACTTATTGGTGCCTGCCCGGGTTTGAACTCGTGTTCCCCTCGAAAGAGTCGCACGGTCTCACCGCTTGGCTATCACAGCTTATCACTACTACAACTACCACCAATATTTATCACTACTAATTACTATATATATATTTTTTCAATTGTCTTTTTTTAGTTATATATAAGGCAAGATATGCTTACCACTTGTAGGCATATCTTGCCTTATATATACTCTAAATAAAGGCAAGATAATTCTTGCCTTTATTTAGAGTATTTTTTTTAAATGATCATCATGTGCTATTTTTCTCTTTTAACAATACATATACAATAAAAATAATAATTCTCTGTAATCGAGTTCTAAATTAATTTGTAGAACGCAAATTGATTTACGTAAGTAATAAAATACTCGATTGTCTTATGTGATCCGCCATACATCAGGTGGCAGTAAACTTACCTTTAGGTCCGTGGCTCGCGCGTTCGATTTCCGCTGAGGGTCAACATTTTCTAAAAACGAATTTATTGTTGCTTCGAGTCTGGGTGTAATTATGTATTTATATATTTATTTATAAAGGTATAAAAGTAAGAATATATTAATCAATTGTCTGTCATCCATAACACAAGTATTAAGTTATTATGGGACGAATGACCGCGTTTGTAAGTGTCCCATATATTTTTTATTATTAATTATTAATTGATTATATATAAAGAGAGGTTATATGTATAAACGAAGATAAAATGTAACTGACCTTTATGCGAGATGATTACTTCTTTTGGGGATCCCCTTTTTATAGTTTAACATCCATATGCGCGTCGGTGATTTTACGCTACGTGCGATTTTAATATTGTTTTAATATATTGCGTGCGCGTCCGCCATGAAAACAATTCATTCGATCGTTGGATCGAATGAATTGTTTTCGAAAAAAAATGTGCTAAAATAATATAGTATTTCTGCGAAACATATAGTTTATGTCACAATACAACTCCATTGAGGTATATAACGTAGTGTGTCCATAATATCACTACAAAAGCTAAAACATTATAGACGTGAATAAAAACAATAACCACTATACAACTTGATTCATATCAGAATTTAGAATTCCTTTTTTATTCAATCCTTTAATATAAGTTTAACGTAATATAGAATACATATAACACTTGCGTACGGAAATATTAATTTTATCCTAAATTGGATTGAGCAAACCCATCCGTCCATTAATTAGATCCATTTCAAAGCCTTAATTGAATTTGATATGATTTCGTATATTTGTATCACATTTCTCTAATATTATGTCCATGTAGATTTCTGTAATAGTCCCCTTATAGTACCTTATCCCTTTTCATTATGCTGGGCTCGTTATGATCTTTTGTGAGGGCATTGGAATTTAATGAAAATTGGAGGCTCTTTTTATAATACGTAATTACGACACGATTTTTGAGTAATTATAGGTAGGTATATCTTGACTAGTGTTTTTGTTTTAATTTATATAAACATACAACAGTATGAACAATGTAAAAGGTAGTTCGCACGTATATTTTATTAAGTACCTCTGCTAACTATGTATTTAAATTTATAAAATACTAAGTTTATTTACGTTTTACTAATGAAAACATTAAATCAAATACTGTAGAATATATTACTCAATGTCAGCTTGAAAAATTAAAAGCTTTGACCTACAAATAAAATTGAGGTTAATAATATCAATGGAAAATGTTGTATAGCAATAAAATAATACAAAAGTCTGTTTGTGTTGTAAATACATAAACATGTATTTATTAGTTAGTTATGTATTTTGTAACTTATATAAATATAAAATGAGATTGATTAAGTACCAGATTTATACAACCAATTTACGCCGTGTGGTATCCGGCATAGAATAGACCACCCTCCTTTCTTACCGAGGTGTCGTAAGAAGCGACTAAGGTATGTGCCGTGTGGTATCCGGCTGCATAGAATAGACCACCCTCATTTCTTACCGAGGTGTCGTAAAAGGCGACTAAGGTAAGTTGACATCAGGCAGGCGGCCGGTCGTAAAATACGTAGCCAAATCATGTGACAACATGTTTCTAACATGTTCCGGCGCCCCCACTTAGAGTGGGATAAGGGCAGGAGAATGATGATTTACTGAACAAATTGATGACTCGTACGTGAATTTATAATATTTATGAAGCTGTGATAGCCCAGCGGTGAGACCGTGCGACTCTTTCGAGGGGAATACGAGTTCAAACCCGGGCAGGCACCAATGAGTTTTTCTATTAAAACTCATGGGTCTAATTGATAATTGCAATTTATCACACGCTTTTCGGTGAAGGAAAACATCGTGAGGAAACCTGCATATCTCTAGAGCATTCTGGAGATATGTGTAACCTACCAATCCGCATTGGAGCAGCGTGGTAGGTCTTAGCTCAAACCCTTCTCTGCAGAAACAGAGAGAGGCCTATTCCCCGTGGGATTGTAACAGGCCGCTACTTTACTTTTTACTTTACTACATGAAATTACATATATGGGTTCCATAATTAGGATGCTAAAAGTCAATCTTGTCTCCAACTCACTAAATAGATGAAGTAATGGAGTTTCGAAGATTTTGTTTTGTTTTTCTTTCATATTCAAAATATTCTTTATTCAAGTAGACTGTTTTCAGTACTATTGAATCGTCAAATTTTTTTCAAGAAGCTACCACTGATTTGAAAGTTTGCTCCTACCAAGAAGAACCAGCAAGAAACTCGGCGGATTTTTTTTACAATTGATGGTTACAAATTAATCTTTGCACCGCTATACAATTGATGTGCCAAAAATGCGTACAAAGCGCTTCAGGTCATCTTTTCTGATGCGTACAGCCAAAGTATAGAATTCCCTTTCTGTATCTATCTTCCCGGATTCTTACCATTTGCATAGTTTGAAAAGGTGAGTGAATAGGCACCTACTTGGCAAGCGCAGTTCATCTTAGGCTGCATCTTTCGCTTACCATCAGGTGAGATAGCAATCAGGCGCTAGGCCTTATCACATAAAAAAAACCTTGGTGCGTAGCTGACTGATATTATCATCGTTATCATCAATGCTAGTAATAGCTTTTCAACCGCAAAGGTTCTATTAATCTCAATATTTGCTAGGCTAATTGATTGATTAATTACTTAAAATGCAAAAATAAATCGAAAATTAAATAATTTTTTAAATATTTAATTTATAACTGCCGTCGACAAGTTGAAATGCTCTCAATCATTGCATTGAAGTGGTTACGGGCATTTGCGACTATAACCACCCTTTAATTACATCTAAAATTCTGTAAAGCTCTTATTAACTTTCATCGTCTAATTTTAATATTCTTGCTTATTTATCAGATACATAGGGATGGATTTTTCTAAGCAGATGGATGACAAAAATTTGCTTTGTATTCAAATGATGATACTGTCCCTAGAATTTTTGATAGTACAAAGGGTGTCAGTCAAAAAATTATACTCATATTTTATAGCTCGTGCCTGTGAAATTATTATTCCGCTGCCACTCTTTTATTATGCCGCCTTTTAGTTATCTCAAGCACCCTCGTGCCTTCCTTCCGAGTTTATCTTCGGAAGTGTTGCTACTTCATAAAAATCTTTTAAAATTTTATAATCCAACGCCTTGCTGTAATCTTTTATGCCAAGTGTTTGAGGTCCTTCAGACTTTTGAATTTTAAGGGTTAAATATATAATAATGAAGCGATAAAACGCTTCATTTTGACTTTAATTTTGGTAACAAATTATCAATTTTGAATTACTTTAATTTGGGAATTAAGAAACATTTTTGTTTTATAAGGTGGAGTTATTAGTGGCATTAGTGGACATTTATACCATTATCAATTTTAAATTATTGATTAAACTTTCACTTCCGTGATTTATCAACCGTTTTGCAAAGCATTCGCGATATTTCTGTCATAAATTTAAACTATCGTGAGTTCTATTCATAGTTAATAAAGATACCGGCTATACTCACGTCAAATTTTATCGGATTAGCCCGACTAGTTTCGAACCCGGCCGGGGCACTTATTCATGAGCTCTTTACACCGATAATATTCCGATTTCGATAAAATTAGACGTGAGTATAGCCGGTATCTTTATTAACTATTTCTGTCATAATAAATAAATACGCAAATGAAAAATCGGACATGAATGTTGATCCATGTAATCAATCTCACGGAACCTTAAGAAAATTCTGTGTAAAAAAGCTTTTCTTTCACACTCGTGTCTTTACAAAAACTAATTCTATAAACAGTCTGATAGAGCCTGACAATCTTCAATAAGAAATATTTAATTAAACAAATGATTTCAGGAAGTTGTGACCGGAGAATTGAATGTATTTATAGCAGTAAAACGTCTCTGGGAGGTTGAATTTGGTCGGAGGATTTAAATGTGACAGTAATTAACGAGAGCGAAATGTCTCTAGGGAAGCATAGCGTTGCCGTTATCTGCCTTTGACGTGCCATGGATTTTGCCTGATGACGTTTCGTTTAAGGAACGAAACGATCGTTGTGATTGTCGTAGTGTATATGTGTAGTGCTTGTGTAGTGTGGTTGGTGGTGGCGTTTTTTCAGTAACTACTCCTGCATGTGTAAGGTATGAGAACGGATTGCTCTTCATACACTTAGTATAACATAGGTTTTCTTAATAAATACAATATAGCAAAATAATTCTATCATTATTTATATACCTGCAGTTAACGTTTTATCACTCACCATGCAATCAGCAGCCCTTGACATATGTTTGATCCATAATATTTTTTATTCACTCCTGAAGGTTAGCTGGGAGATAATGCTTAAGGCATTAAGCCCACCTTTTGTGCAATTATTTGTATATGCACATATTGTAGTTGCTCAATAAAGTTTATAAAATAAAAAAATATATATGTTTGTATTATTAATTGATGTCATAAAACTACATATGTAACATCAATAAATGCGTCGAGTGTGATGTACGTTGTTGTAAACTTTGGTTTGTAACCCAACAAATTACACTCTAGAGGCTTTTAGAGGGTTCCCTCGAGCTTAATCATGAGTAATCACCCTCGTCCATCGCACCCCTTGTTTATTTTCTTTTATCGAACCGACAGTGAAGTTACGAAGCTAAAAGATGATTTGTGATCCCTGATTTTGGTTGATAGACTATTTACTGATTGTGTTAAAAGGAAGTTAATTTCATATTTAGTACAAAAAGTTTAAAAATTTTACAGCTCATGAAGTTGAAAATTATGATTATAAAATATAAATCAAGCAATGAGAATAATAAAATACATAAATAAATAAATATATGGGACAATTACACACACGGTCATCCATCCCCAAAGTAAGTAATTTAATACTTGTGTCCATAGGTGACAGACAACTGGTAAAATACTACATATATTATTTTAAATACAAATATACACCCAGGCTCGGAGAACCAACAAATTATTTATAGAAAATGTTGGCCCTCGCAACCGGATTGGTAGATCACACTTATCCCTTGAATTCTTTAGAGATATGCAGGTTTCCTCAGGATGTTTTATGTCACCGAAAAGCGTGTGTAAAATTGCAATTATCGATTAGGCAGATAACTTTAAACTAGAATAGCTATATATATATATATAACTTAGATAGAAAAACTCATTGGTGCCCACTCAGGGTCTGAACTCGTGACCACCTCGAAAGAGTCGCACGGTCTTCACCGCTGGTTTATCACGGCTGTATGCGCGTATGTGTTAGGTGTTAATTTAAATTAAATAAAAAAACCCCATGTTAATTCTCCTCTGAAACTAATATGTGCCAGTTCTGTATAAACTCTAAAGAGATATCAAAACGAAAATGTAATAAATGCTCAGCGGTGTCGCGTATGACACAGTGAAATTTTCCTCCATTTCCACAGAGGTAGTTTCAAACAATATATTTTTATCTCACCCGTACTTTCATTTAAGCGCTGTCTCCTGCTGTTAGTGTGTATTCCAACTCTTCCATTTGCAAATCTCTACGGGATTTTTGTGTTTTCATATTGTAGTTATGTAATATTTGTTTGTGCGCTGACACTATTCCAACGTTTAAATCCCATTGTGGTAGCATATTTTTTTCCGGAAACTGCATTTTATTCGTATCATATACGTGCATGTAAAATATGTGAACTTTTTTGTTCAGTTACAGTTCGTCGTCAGTTTTTAGTGTCGTAATTTTGTCGAAATCACTTTCCCGGATATGTGGTGGCAAATTGAATGTCATGTACATTATTGAATATTTATGATAGCTTAGTGAAAAGGAGATGTATGGCTGCAGTGATTAGTAATTTTAATATTAACTTAAGTCATATTATAATTATGCGGATTCTTATACACAAACATGTTTCGTTAAACGCCTTAGGTTAAGCTCTTATAATAATAGATCAATTCCATCATCATTTCTCTGCCCTTATACACTTCAAGTGGGGTCTTTACAATACGTTTTAAACATGTTGTTAGACGATTTGGCTAGCTAGGTACGAGTATATTGCGACCGGACACCTGCCTGACGTCAACTTACCTTAGTCGCCTTTAACGACACCTCGGTAAGAAAGAGGTTGGTCTATTCTACTCAACCGGATACCACACGATGAGTCAACTTCCCTTAGTCGCCCTTTATGACACCTCGGTAAGAAATGAAGGTGGTCTATTCTACTCAGCCGGATACTACACAGCGGTATTATAGATCAATTCCATTCAATATAAAACTCTTAGCAAAAGGATTATTTTCATATCGAATGATCTTTTAGCTTAATGAACGCTCTTGAGTCGTCTTCATCAATGTGGGTCGTTAACCCCCACCACAACGTAAATAACCTCGTATAGTACCCGGCACTTAATAATGCACATCGATGTTTAGAACGAAACAGCCGGCCAGCTCGGTTTCATAGAGCGCTGTCACTGTCACTCAGTTAGTATGTGACGTTTCACACGGGTTCGACAGAGCGGCAGAGACAATGCTCTATGAAGCAGAATCTAGCCGATTTCTCTCTGTAAGCCATAATGTGCATTATTTATTGCCGCGTACTATAAATCCTGTTGCATCCACGTATTGAACCTGCTTTATATATTTATCCTGCTGCACATAAGCTGCAAATTTAGTTACATTTTTCTCTTTATTTATCGAATCGATACCTTAGATATATATTCAATAATCGCAGTGTGGCTTATAGTTACCTAATGAGTTCTTCAAACATATAATAATAATAATAATAAAAATTATTTATTGAACCAAAACAATATTTTTACATAAATATTCTTACTATGTACTAAATGATTTATAGAAGCAGGCGTTACTTTGCGGAAATCCATATTACAAGCAATATAACAGAACTAACTACTTTGCTATAATCCGCACGGGTTAAGTGAATACAGGCAAAATCTACGTACCTTTTACATGCAGGACAAGCCACCACATGCACCCCAAGGCGCAATTCACCAGCAACAGCGCACACAAAAGCAGCACACACACCCACCAACACAATCTCGACGATCGTTTCGCCCCGAAACCGAAGCATCATCAGGAGGATAGGCTCCACGACAAAAATCGTAATGCCGCATAATCGCAGTGCGGATTATAGCAAAGTAGTTAGTTCTGTTAGATTGCTTGTAATATGTACTAAATTAAGTACTAAATTTTATGAAGTCGCGGTTAGAAGCTATAACGAATTTATTATTCAAAAATAATGAAATGAAAGTAATGAATGGACCTCCGCATAGTAACGCCTAATTCTATAAATTTACTATTAATATAGAATAAAAGGATAAGGTAAAAGCTTTCCGCCGTGTGGTATCCGGCTGAGTAGAATAGACCACCCTCATTTCTTACCGATGTGTCGTAAAGGCGACTAATGTAAGTTGACCCACCGTGTGTTATCTGGTTGAGTAGAATAGAGCACCCTCTTTCTTACCCAGGGGTCGTAAAATACGACTAAGGTATGTTGACGTCAGGTAGGTGGCCGGTCGTAAAATACGTGGTCGAATCATATGACAACATGTTTTTAACATGTTGTGCCGACCCCACTAAGAGTGGGTTAAGGGCAGGATAATGATGATATAATAAAAGAAGGTTTAGAGGTATGCTTATTATTCCAAATAAATCATCTGATTTCCTTTACCAATGCCAACATTCCTCCAATATCAATCTTTTCAATAAACTGGTATATAAATAACTAAATGTTTACTATATACTATACTATTACTGCAGCATAAATAAATAAGTAAATAAATAAATACTGCTATATACTGCTTTAAAATAAAATTTTAATTCTCCGTTCATATTCCGCAAATTGCGAAAGCTTGGGGAAAGCTATGCGGTCTGTCTCGCAATATTGGAGTTAATACTTTACGACGCAGTCTAGACTTTTAGCTATTAAATTTTATTGTTTGTTTATTGAACTTGATGCATAATTTTGCCGTTCCCCTTATTTGCTGTTTAGGTACAATCAACTTCAAATGTATGGTCGTTTGCAAAATGAATTTTATAAGTGAAAAGTATGCGTTAGTGCTCACATCTTTAACTGGTTAACAATAGGGACATACTAACCATTGAGAAGTTGCCTAATCTGGCGCCAATCCTGGCAGCAGCATCAGGTCATGCCTATGAAAAATATGCATTAACGGCACTTAAAGAAGCGGCCTGTTACAATCCCACTGCTGGGAATAGGCCTACTCTGTCCGTTTCTGGAGAGAAGGATTGGGGCTAAGACCTACCACGCTGCTCCAATGCGGATTGGTAGGTTACACATATCTCCGGAATTCTCTAGAGATATGCAGGTTTCCTCACGATGTTTTCCTTCACCGAAAAGTGTGTGATAAATTGCAATTATCAATTAGACACATGAGTTTTAATAGTCATTGGCCGGGTTTAAACTCGTGTTCCCCTTGAAAGAGTCGCACTGTCTCGCCGCTAGGCTATCACAGCTCTTTTGTTGGCACTTTACTAGTATGTAATAGTTCAGCTCAATAATCGGACACCGGGAAGTGGGAAAAATTTAACTTGAAAGATTCGACCTTCACATATAACACAAGTTATTTAACTTAACTTGCATGTAAAGCTTTTAAAAAGAGACAGCTCGAACAGTCGAGCCGAAATGAAATATTTTTATTGAATGGCCGGTAAATATTTACCAGCCAATTGAAAAATATTTATATAAATATTTTGCAATGATTGTTCGTATATATTTTTATATTATATTTTTTTTATACATAGTATATATTTTTCTATTGTATTTTTTTATATATTGATGCAGTTTTGAACTGAAGTGCATAACCTATTTAGATGTTACGAATACGTTTGCTACGAAGAATTTAAAAAAAAAATGTAATTTTATAACTAAAAATAGGGAGATAACTAAGTTTCCTGTTAAGGGAGAACTAGGTCGCAACTAGTTGTAATCATACTCGTATATGAGAGTTTGAAAAGCGACTCCGACAGTTTGTTGGACTTTATATATTTGCAGGCACAACAAGGGCTACGTTGCAGAATTCCACATGAAAAAATACAAATTATACTCTACGTTAAAAATTTTGTGCTGTACTACATTTTAAGAATAACAACGTGCGAGCGACTTTCTTATAAAACGCAATAGAAACCTTCTCAGGAGATATAATACAAAGCAGAAAGAGGCGATGAAGTAAGCTGATTTTACATATTAGTTCCAGTCCCTTAAAAGAAAAGTTAAAGAATTGGAGTCTATCGGTATAAAGAATCTTATCCATTAATTTTTAGGTGACAAAAAGGTTGTCTATTCTTTTAAAGTACTAATCATTACTAATCAGTAACTAATAATCATCGCGGTAATAGACAGCTTTTTGGAGCCATTCTACTTTGGGATAGCTCGTATAGCAATAACGCTGTCCACTACTAACCTATACTACCACCTCAATTTAGATGTTGAAATACCCTCAATTATGTATTATACTAATAGTTTTTTTCTGATTGTTTAAATCTTATTTGTTAGTTGGATATATAGTTTTATAGACCACCCACATTTCTTACCGAGGTGTCGTAAAAAGCGACTAAGGTAAGTTGACCCACCGTATGGTATCCGGTTTAGCAGAATAGACCATCCACTTCCTTGCCGAGGGGTCGTAAATGCGACTAAGGTAAGTTGAACTCAGGCAGGCGGCCGGTCGTAGAATACGTAGCCAAATCATGTGACAACATGTAACATGTTGTGCCGACCCCACTTAGAGTGGGATAAGGGCAGGAGGATAATGATTTTGGTATATAGTTTTAAATTGTTACAAATTTCAAATATTTTGCTCCAGTAGATTAACCTTGACAGCGTAAACGATAGATATTCGCATTTATAATATGTATTATTATGTTTAAATTTATATTCCGAATTAATTTAATTTCTAAAACTGGTCTCGATTGAAGCGGCATCAACTCTCCGTTATAATTTTTGGAGTCACTTGGCTTGATGTGTAATGAAGTGTACTTAATTCTAATAAGTAAAAGTCTCACTAATTATGCTAGACAAATTTCTTTGATTTTTGGTATGTATTTTTTGTGATAATTTGATTTTTATTATTTAAATAAATTAAAAAAATAAAATTGTCAGCTTGCATTTACCGAGCGCGAGTGTTTATCCAATTCAGTAAGTGACATCGAAAAACTTTTAACGAACAAAATAAAAATACAGTCGCGGCCACTACCTGTCATCAACAGTTCACCAACGAGTGTATTAATGGGCTCCAGTGACACTGGCCTCTAGTTATATCACTCACTGCTGTCGTAATAAATCCAATGTAACTGTAAAGTGAGGGATTTTAATTTACTTTGCATTTGCTTTGGTTAGTAATAAAATTGGGGAATGCGACCAAACCCTAATGGTTTGGTTTTAGCGTGGATCGTGTTACTGTTTAAATAATTATTTATAACTGACTGTATTACTTATGCCGTGTGGTATCCGGCTGAGTAGAATAGACCACCCTGATTTCTTACCGAGGTATCGTAAAAGGCGACTAAAGTAAGTTGGCCTACCGTGAGGTATCCGGTTGAGTAGAATAGACCACCCTCATTTTTACCGAGGAGTCTTAAAATACGACTAAGGTAAGTTGACGTCAGGCAAGCAGCCGTTCGTAATATACGTTGCCGAATCATGCCGTTGCCGAATTAACATGTTGTGCAAATTAATAATTCATATCAAGCGAATGTAGTGAAATTGGTCGTTATTATTTTATCCAGTACAAGCCTTCTTACTTTGTAGTGATGAATTGGTGCTTCAACCCACCAAGCTATTTTAATACTAATTAGTAGGCTACATATATCCTAAAAATGCCCTAGATATGTTTAGATTATTTTCCTATAAAACGTAAAGGGAGGCTGATACAGAAAGCCTACTTTACTGTTAGAGATTACTTACGTGATAAGAATGCGTGCATATAGCTACTGTTCGACCCTGTACAATATAGTTATGACTAAATGTAACTAGTTTTAAGTATTATTTTGAAAAGAGCAAAAGTTTCTGCTGGCTTTTTAGGGGAGGAACAGCTTTCCGAACCTGCATTAGAATTGACGATTCAAAAACACTTGTTTACAAATTTACTTGAATAAAGAATACTTTGAATTTGAATATAAATGAAGTACAATGTTTTAATACAAACTCATTGATAAATGTCCGAAACTTCTTACAACAAAATTTTAAAAGTTCTATGGAGTTCTGAACGGGATAGGTTTTGAACATTTAAAGGTTTTATCAAAATTACGGTACACCCTATTTAAGTAATCCCTGTTTATTTAGTTAGATAGAAAATTTAGAGATAGAATTTTCTTTAAATAAATAGGAATTGGAAACGTGCACCTATATTTAAAGTTGACTGTACTTGTTGCATAAGGGCGATAAAGTACATCTATTTTAATGTGTTAGCCGTAAATCCTGTGGGACACACTTCGTAAATTATATTCCGAGTAATAAATCTCTCTCACCATCTTTCCACATCAACAATTCCTGCCTCAGAGATTTCAAACTTGTTTGTAATTCTAGTCTTCGTTGAGAACAACCGCCTCGTTTTGTTCAACTTTAATTCCGAAACTTTTCAGAGTGTTAAGTATAAGATATATTTATTTGTATAGTATATGATATCCAATTTATATTGATATATTTTTGGTGGAGTCACCTTAGGTATTGCTTTTAATTAGCAGTGAATGAACGTCTACTGCTGGTCATAGATCGTGCGACCGTAGTAGAGGTGATTTCAAGTCCAAGGCAAGCCTATAATTTTCTTGAAAAAATGTGCTTAAAAATATAGGTATACAGTTCATAGACATTCTAATCAGTCACCAATATTTTTTAATTGCAAAAATATATGTTCCTAATTGATACTTACAATATCATTACAGTTACATTACGCGTGTTTTGGGAAAGAAAATTTCAGAAATATACCGTGTTATTTGAGCAGCTTGTTGAGCCTTAGCTTCTTCAAAAAGAAAATTAGGTTTGACCCAGTTGTGAAATAGTAATAGATCTCCACTTTTTTCAATATATATATATATATATATATATATAATGTCTTTAAAAATCATTATCACAGATCAAGACCAAATACAAATCTCAATCTATGATGTTAAATGGAAAACAAATTTTCTATCACACTTATACAAGTATTGTATGAAAGTAACTGTACACACACCTACTAAAATCATCATACTACTAAAAGCGGTCCCATTTCACTGAAAGGCTTACACCTTCGTAAAAAAATCTACCATTTCCTTTCTTTGGCGCCTGAGTGTTGAGGTGCATAGATTCGTGCCACTAAATGAGAAATTCCTGACGTGGTACGTGCTAGAAATAGGGACGCGAGTGATCTAGATTTTAACGATATAAATTTCTTCTTGCATAACAACTATGCACAGTTATAGTATAAATATTTTGAATGTATAAAAGTATAAAATATATGTAATGTTTTAATATTTCTGTATACATACAAAATCTTTTTTTTACAAATCACTTGGTACCTGCAGGTTTAAGATTGTAATTTTATTGTAATTTTATTTTATTGATAATGTTTTTCTTACGTATTTTTTTTTCTTTATGGTACATAAATAAATAAATAAATAAAATAAATTTATTGTCTTAAAGAAAGAAATTGTAATTAAAATGTTGTGTACAAAGAAAATAGTTCACTGATAGACTACAAAGCAAATGTTTCCATAGGGTGTTTCCATGTTGTCATGGGTCAAACTTAGAGCCTGATTGAAAGCGCACTAGGGAATGGAGTACATAAAGATTATGAACTACAATAACTAAAAGTCTGCCGACTTTGGTTTTGGTAGCAAAAAGTGTCATTTTTTCCTACGTAAAGATAATCGTAGTTATGTGTCAGGTCAATTATAAAACCACCATTCAAGATGTTGACGCCTTTAATTGCGAATATTTTAACTTTAATCTATAATTCAGATTATTACTTTATATGATGCTATTACACGGATATCTTCGAAAAATAAAGATTACTCTGGTGAAATACAGAAATTTGTAGGCGTCTAGCATACATACAATAAATCAGTATACTTAAATTGATTTTACTGTGCCCATATTATTGAACTGGTCAACGAAAACAGTTATCGATTTTATAACCTTTTATCGAACTTTGTATAATAAAGTAAGCGTACACATCACTAGTGCGCCGTAACTGCAGAACGTATATTTGGAGTAATAATTCGAGGTACGGGATAATGCCGGGTATATTAAACTCTCTTGAATTTTTGCCGTCATTTTCCTGTCGTGCCCAGACTTAATTATTTTTTTTTAAACCCTTGATATCCCTCTAACTTCCTATACGAGTATTTTAATTTAACGTTGCGGATCGCCTTTTGACTACTAATATATTTTTTAAACTTCTTAAGGAACTAATGATGTGTAATTTAAAATATCTGGTCTTTAGGCTGATTGTTAGGTAGTTAACTAAATGAGTGTAATACTACGCATAAACCAAAATCCTTGATACTATAAGGTTTTTTGATTATCTTATTCGTAATTTTGGAAATATCACGATTAAATCAATGACTGACTGCGTCAATTTACGATTGTACAGATATTAGCTTGAATGTATTATTAAAATTTAAATATTTAATGCAATATAGACTTGCATTTCTAAATCGCTGCTACTTAATAAATAATAGGAAAGCAATTAAAGCGAAAATGGATATATCCGATAAAACATGTAGGAAAATTTGCATTTGAATTGGAATATAGTAGAATATATTTAAAGGCTCTAACTGCTGGTGTCCAGAAGAGTCGTTGAAATCCTTAACAATAAGACGATAAATGTTTAAGTAAAAAATCAGCTTTATATTTCTATAGTAAAGATCATAAAAATATGATAATATTACGGGTTTAATGCGTTTAAGATATATTCAATTTATATTTTAATTTTAGTAGGTAGAAAATCCAACCTCATTACGTAGGCAAAGGCTGGGTCCCAAAGCTCGTGACACAAATACGAAATACAAGGTCGGTGCAGTCTATATAAATGGAATCACGTTTACTGTGAACATCTCGATATTGGTGCAGAGACAAATGGATTGGCTTCAATATTGAGATAGATTGAGTGTAGATAGTTGAGCTTACACGTTGCAAAGTCAATATCGAATGCATGCGGAATATTTGAATCTGTGAAAATTTATTAGTTTCTCACATTTTCGAAATTACAACACGTTTCAATAAAACTTTCATTGAATTTAATTTGTTCTTTACGTTCAAATTTTAATATTAGAACTTTAAAAGTAAAAGTAACAGCCTGTTACTATGCCCACTGCTGGGCTAAGGCCTCCTCTCTCCGTTTTTGGAGAGAAGGATTGGAGCTAAGACCTACCACGCTGCTCCAATGCGGATTGGTAGGTTACACATATCCCTAGAATTCTCTAGAGATATGCAGGTTTCCTCACGATGTTTTCCTTCACTAAAAAGCGTGTGATAAATTGCAATTATCAATTAGACACATAAGTTTTAATAGAAAAACCCATTGGTGCCTGCCCGGGTTTGAACCTATGTCGTCTCTAGAGAGTCGCACGGTCTCACCGCTAGGCTATCACAGCTTTAGAACTTTAAATTCAATATAAATATGCAATAAGTGCTCTGATTGTTTTTTAAAGTTTTGAGACATAAACAATAAAAATGATTAGATTTAGAACCTAAATGATTTATTTTAACTTCTAAGATGATATGCTATTTATGTGGTTAAATATTTTTTTGGGTAAACTAGTAAAATGTTTATACAACCATTATTCATGCCATTTATCCATTAGTCTATGGTTATGTTTGTATATTTTCCCGCTAGTACTTAATTTATAAAACATTAAAGGTAAAGGTAGTAAAGGTATTATTCGTTAGGTATTAGAATTGTCCAGTTCTATTCTAGAATTTATCGGTATGTTGAACTATGCAGCTATCGGTATCTAGCTTGAATGTTGTTCAATAGTGCATATTATCATGATATTCTATACATAGTCATTTTAATTTGAAGAGGCTTTAAAGTTTTGTAAAACGAGAAGTATTCGACCAAGCAATATAACAGAACTAACTACTTTGCTATAATCCGCACGGGTTAGGTGAATGCATGCAAAGCCAATGTGTATGAAGCAGGCAAAATCTATGTACCTTATCCATGCAGGACAAGCCACCACATGCACCCCAAGGTGCAATTCACCAGCAACAACGCACACAAAAGCAGCACACACACCCACCACCACAATCAGCCTATCCTCCTAATGATGCTTCGGTTTCGGGGCGAAACGATCGTCGAGATTGGATGGATTGGGTAATATGGAATTCCGCAAAGTAACGCCTGCTTCTATAAATCATATAAAAAAGTATTCGACCCTTTAGAAGATAGTATTGAGTAAATGTAGTAATGAGTACTAATAAGAATTTTTTTTGGAAAGATCTACCGCCGAGTTTCTTGCTGGCTCTTTCCGAACCAGCAGTATAGTTGACAATTCAATAGCACTTGTTTACTTGATTATTTTGAATTTGAATTTTATTTGTGAAAATTTTTCAAAAAAAAGGTTGTGATCTGTTTCATAAAGTTTTAAAATATAAGTAAACTTTATACAACATATGAAGTTATAATATTTCTATTTGTATATTATATAATGCATTAGTTAAAATAAAAGTATTTGTTTCTATGAATATTGTATTTCTTGCGACCCACATAAAGTTATTTGGTTTTGCACCCGAGTTAGCTTTTGACACCCCTGATACACATATTGAGACAAGTTGTCACTAGATCGCTTTAATTTATTTATTATTGATCTAATAGAGATTCGCACGTTCAATTCAGTCTATTTTAGATTCTGGAATTATTTTTTATTATTTTCAATTATTATTAACAAAGCTAAAGCTATTGTATTGATGAAGACAAATGGGTTTCCCTTCGATACCCTTGTCTTGATAATGAACGATAGACAATGAAATTCGTGCAAGTCAGGCAGCGTGGATGATTTGTTCCGGCTTAAATCAGTAGAAATTTGAAACACTTATTTGCTACGATTTAATTTGGATTACCTTATCATTTATGAAGGCAAACACATTTTAATCTGCTCAATATCGGCTTTACGAAATTAAGGACAAATTTTACGAATAAAGGCATAAATTACATCACCTAACATGAAAAAACTGTTGATTAAAGGCTTAGTTAAGATGTGAAAGTTATTATCGACTAATAATTAATACGAGTAGTCAAATTATCGCGAATTATTGCAAAATATTTTTTTTTATGATTTTGTATTTTCGTTTAGTAATGAATAATTATATAAAGAATTAAAGAGCTTTAAAAGGCGAATTGAGTCTGGCTATACCATTACATCCTATTTTATCTCTCCAGTTGAGGGGCCATCAAATATAAATCATGAGAGATAGGAAGGGCATACAGCCCGCTAGCAAATTTATTAAAGACCTGTTATATCCGTACAAATATTTGGATAAGCATGAATAATTTTTAGTTTGTTGTATGTAACCTTTTTTACAGTTGTATTTTTTAATTCGCCAACGGGGTTTTCGTCATTTTATTGTAGTTCAATTAAATATAGAGCAATAAATGTGAATAGTGTATAATTCCTATCAGTAAGTCTCAAGTTGGAATCCTTAGTGCTTGCGACTTAGAAGTATCAAGACATAAGCTAAATTGATATTTGTAATATATATCATCATATACCAGCTGTGTAATAATTAAATGGCTTCACACTCAAAGATATCTTGATATTGAACAACTTTTAGATTGTTTGCTCGTTTTAATGTTGATTATGGAGAATATGTAACGTTTTGCTAATGTTAATTGTAGTTAGAATCTTGGGCAAACTCTAGCCGCCCAATATAAAGGTTTACCTAATTTGGAAGCTACTAACATTTCATTTAATAGTAGATCGACTCTTCAAGCGTCGATCGTAGTAGATCGACGCTTGAAGAGAGGTCTTTATCAATAGGCGGCTACTTAACTTTAAATTCAAATTCCAAATATTCTTTATTCAAATAAACTTGTAAACATGTGACTTTTAATCGTCACACATACTGCTGATTCGGAAAATTGCACTTACCGGGAAGAGCCAGCAAGAAACTTGACGGCTGCTCTTCAAACATTAACTAATAAAAATTTACATTTTGTCATTGATATCTTTTGTAATTTATGTAATCTTAAGGAGTATCTTAAGCAGTAGCAAAGGTAAAAATTTTTGATTGGATATTTAACATAGAATCTCATACCAACTTATTTTTAGTATCGGTATAAATGATCTATTTTCGTTCGTCATTTATTCTGTGTCTTAACTTAGCTGGCGACGCTGGTTCATTTCTCAGCTACTCGTGTTTTAATACCAGCCCACGCTTACCCACGTACAGCCCACGCATTCATAACAACGTCCAAACTTCTATTTTATCTTATATAAGTTATTTTATCGTTGTGTGGCAATGGAATGTTACGAGCAATGAGCGCGTCAGACAACTTATTTATTATAACATACGTAAAAGCATATTTTGCTTGGCTAAGTGCGGTGTTTCCCGTTCCCGAGGGAACTTAGCGTTTTGTGGATATGCCAAGTTTCAGAAATTTAAGTGTCTTTAGAGTTACGTAACAGCCGGATACTGGTAACAATTTTGGACAAAGTCCTATTCTTTGAATATTTTTTGAAATTCAAATTAAAAATATTCTTTATTCAAGTAAACAAGTGCTTTTAAACCGTCAACTTTAGTGCTGGTTCGAAAAGCTGTTTCTACTGAGAACAGCCAGCAAGAAACTCGGCGGTTGCTTTCAAAGTGTAAATTATTCTCACTAGTTACATTAAGTCATTACTGTCTTGTCGAAGAGTAGCTATTATCCAGGACTTCTTATCGTCCAAGTAATCCTCAACAGTATAGTAGCTTTCTGTGTAAGCCTTTTGTGATAGTGTTTTTAAACTCCTGCAATGGCAAAGGTAAAATGGGTTTCGGAATTGTATTATAGAATCTTATACCCAAACTCACAAATGACTTACGTACTTTTGTAAGTTAAAAAATTCTCAAAAATTTAGCAAAAAATTTAAATTTAGAAAATAAATCTGCTAAAAAAGCCCAATTTATCCACAATATACGGAATTCTCTTTATACGATTCCAATCTAGGCTGATAAATATTAAAGATGCAATATATACGTGGCGAGACTCGAAGTAGTCTAATAGAACGGTTCCTGATATAGAATGAATACTATAGTCGATAAAATGCACTTGGGCCGTCGAATAGACTGGGAATGGCGGGTCGATAACAACCGGTACGAGTTAGTTTCAGTCTAAACTTAGACATTAAGATCAACCTATTCCCACGCGCTAAGGGACTGCCGTAAGAACACCTTGTGGTTAAAAGAACCTTGTTAAAGCTGTGTAAGAAATAGTTTATGCCGGTGGTGTATAAGGACGCGTTCAGGAAACAAAAAATAAAAGAGAGTAAATACTCTTTTAAAACATTAGTCTATTAATTAATAGCTTTAAGGCAAAGTTAGTTATCGAACTAAAAATTAACCGTCAAAGGATTTTTTGACGATTGAAATGACGATGACGATTAGAAATCAAGCAGAAATAAAGAAATAGAATTAAATTCGTTGAATAAGCTAATGCTTATTAAATAAATACTGTAAAGAAAAATCATTCGGAGACCACTTCTTCGTGGAATTCGAGCTACTAGTATTTTAGTTAATTGATATCTTGTGATCTTCAATAGATAACATTTTGGAAATTAAAATTAAGTTTAGTTTATATTTTTGTATATGTTATGTAGCACATTTGTAGAATAAACGATTTCGTTCATTCATTCATTCATAGCATACACAAAGCCGTCGAATAAAATAAAAAAACTGGGAAATTAGGATATTGCAGTGATATTTTGTAGTTCGTTATTGTTATTACAAATGTGAATTTCTGCACAAACTCCTTATTATATTGTATTATTTATAAATATAGTGTCGTATTATCTCACTTCTGGACAAAACCTTACTATCGCTTTACAGTAAAGGTGTTAGAGTTTAGCTTAAGGATACACATAGAATGGAAGTGTATAAGAATATAACGATCCAGGTCTATAACGAGGTTATTCTTAATAATTAATTTTAAATATTAATGAAGTAAACAAGATTATATATATCACATCGGAGCCTGGGATTTGAAAGTTGAAACTGCAAGCTTTTAGGGTCTCTGCCATCGCGCTTAGCATTGTTTATCAAGAAAATGTATACAAAATACGACATCTAAGCAACCGCCTCAATAAAAAGTCGAACAAATTACCGCCCTGTCACCGTTTTGTCGGAATGAGGTCACGAAGTATTAGAGTCATTTAAATGGTACTCAATAATTTATTCAACGAAAACTGTTTGTAGAAATTTTTCTACTGGCTACAACTTTAGAAGTTTTTTTCACAAAAAACATAATTAATTGGTTTGCTTAGAATAATTTTGAGAAAGTTGATAATAATGTAGTAATCGATATATCAACCATAGACTACGGGAGCTGCTGTGTATGTTTATGTGATATTTGTAAAGTTAGACTTTTATTAGTTCTATGATGCATCGTTCAGTGCAATTTCGTTAGGCCTTAAAGGATTGGATTCCAGGCCTTCTGTACTGCCATCATTCTTCTGCCCTTATCCCACTCTAAGTAGGGTCGGCACAACATGTTACAAACATGTTGTCACATGATTTGGCTACGTATTTTACGACCGGCCGCCTGCCTGACATCAACTCACCTTAGTCGCCTTTTACGACACCTCGGTAAGAAAGGAGGGTGGTCTATTCTATTCTGCCGGATACCACACGGCGTATTGTATTTTTGTACTGTATGGTAAGAAAATAAGTGATATTATCGTGATTTAACGATGGATTGTTGTTATACTTATGCTTCGTTTTATCATTTATAAAAACCAACTCTTAATACAGAATAAAATTTTCTGTTCTCAACTTATATTTTGATTGACGTCATTTGACGCCATAGACCTATATCTTCAAGGGTACTAATACTATGTACTACAATAAAGTGATGACCATCGACTAATAGAGTCGATGGTCATCACTTTATTATAAAACAAAGAGTCAATATCTATATTAAATCTCATACAGGCACAGTATTCTATTAGTAATGACAAGAAATATATAAACGGTTAAATTTCCATTAAATGGAATCAGGTCACGGCTAGAACCATTGAAATTTGAACAGCGCCTACTAGTTAATTCAGGAAGTTTTAGTTTGATACAGCCAAATTCACAGTTTGGTTTATTGGCTGAGAGGTAAGCTTTCATTGGATGAGGATTTTGAAGCTTAAAAAGTTTATATTGCGCATTGAAATTTTGACGGACTTCAAGTGTTTATAAAATCAGTAAAACATTAAATGTTCAAGAGAAATAAGAAGTGAATTTTAAAGCCCGAAATAAAATTTCACGAATAAATAAACGTAGACAATTTTTTATAAAAAGTAAACTGAGAGTTTTATTACATTAATTCAAAGTTTAACAGAAAATTAAGGACGCTTAAAAAGGTGTTTCTAACCTAAGCGTACAACAATTCAATTATTTGTGTTCTACAATCTTATTCCTAGTAACTCACACTAAAAATCATGAGCGCTTTAACAGAACAGAGCAGATGAACAAAAACCTCATCCAGGCACTAATAAATATTTCCAAAAGACATTATTTCATTAATTGATAAACTAATTTCAACATGCTTGTAGTGTATGAGGGTTGACATGTGTGTATCTTACCTTGTATATTTATATACAAGACAAATACATGAATATCCTCACACTAACTCACACTAAAACTAATGTACAAAGAAACAATTACACTGTCTCAAGCGCACACACGTTTAGTACACGAGAGCCTTTGGTGAGAGTGGACGTGCAGTGACATGTTATTAATTGTAGTGCGTGTTTGAGCCTGTGATATATTCATACAACATTAGTCTATATTAATACATCAAAGTGAACACTACAATGCCGCAAACCCCAGGCAGGCCAATGAGGTTTTCTGTCCAAACTTATTTGTCTAATTGATAATTGCAATTTATCACGCACGGGCTTTTCGCTGAAGGAAAACATCGTGAAGAAACCCGCATATTTCTAGAGAATTCATGGGATATATGCAACCTACCAATCCGCATTGGGGGTAGCGTGATAGGTCTTACCTCCAATCCTTCTCTTCAAAAGCTGAGAGAGGATACCTATGCCCAGTAAAGCCCGCTCAAAGTGTCAATAATAAAAAAAAGTAAAGTTGTTACTATCGCACTGTTGGGTATAGGCCTCCTCTCTCCGTTTTTTGGAGCGAAGGGTTGGAGCTAAAACCGCTGCTCCAATGCGGATTGGTAGGTTACACATATCTCTAGAATTCTCTAGAGAAGAAATGTCAATTATATATAACAGAAAAAAGAAACACTTTCGCAATTACATTTAGCTTAAGTTAGTATTGATGTAAAGTAAAAGAATATTAACACGAGAGCAAGCTTTTTTCTTTTACAACTTAACACAAAAGGTATTCATATTTGCAATGTGCACAGACGTGTGCGTTTGCAACTGCGACGTAATGGAGCGACACAACGTCGGCTGTAACCTTCAAACGGAGGGTAGTTGAAACACGCTTTGTGTCCTCCAGTCACGCGAAGCCTTCCACTTCATGTAATATTACTGGAGTGGCGCGACGTGCGTCCTTCAAAGCCTTTTGTAGCTTTTTTATCACAGACATCTTAATCTTATGAGATTATTAAAACTGTTCATAGCGAACGTGTTACTGATAAACAGTTTAACTTAACCGTTAAAAATTTACTGTTTAGGCTTAGGGTTCCAGTCTGAATGGCCACCCTTTTCGACCTTTATAGTATAAAGTACTATATAACTGTATAGTATCCGGCATTAAATAATGCACATCGATGTTTAGAACGAAACAGCCGGCCAATTCGGTTTGGTATAGCGCTGTCACTGTCACTCAGTATGTGACGTTTCGCACGGGTGCGTCAGTCTGTGCGACAGAGACAATGCTCTATGATGCAGAATCTAGCAGATTTTCTCTCTTTATCTATTCATTGCCGGGTAGTTTACATGGTTTGTTATTTAAATTATATTACTTTATACTTAAAATTACTTTTAAGTATAAATAATTTATGGATGTGAAAGGCGAATATAGATCTTTAATAAAAAACTAGGATTTATTACCCAACTTGTGGTACGCGTGATTTCTTTCGTGCGAATTTAATTTTTAAAATACCCCAAATAATTGAAAATATATTTTTTCCCTGTTCTAAGAAAGAAAAACAGGTTCTTCGAAGTGAAAACGTCTTTAGCAGCGTTGTGCACTTTTGTGGTGGGTAAAATATGGTATGCTAATCGAAGACAAAATCGCAAAGTCGTGGAGTCTATCTCCTGACGATGTTTCGGTTACGGAGCAAAACGATTGATGAGACTCTGGCAATGTATGTGTGTAGTGCTTTTATATTGTTGTATTATTGGTAGCGGGTAGTGCATGAGTTTTAAGATTTCTGCATGTATCGAAACGGATAGTACACTCTACATTTAGCATTACATATATTTTTTTGTGTCTCGGTTTATAGCATAATAATATTTTCAGTACTTTAGTATTATGTACCTCCGCAAAATAACACCTAATTCTATAATTTACCTCCCGAGTATTGTCGTTATTAGTACCAGTCGACGGACAATGGTTTACTATCACTAAACTACGTCGTGCCATAACCAAAAGAAGTTGCCTTTTGGGGATACAGATCAAGACAACCATATCCCCTACACCCAAAAATATTTTCCCAACAAACAATTTCATATTTCTTGATTAATATGGAATTCGCTGAGATTCTAAGGTAAACAAATTAGCGTTATTGTTGAAAAACACGTTCTGGAAAATTCCGTGAAATTCACGTGGCCTAATTTGGCGTCTCTTGATAAATCCCTAATTGATCACGAAACTTGTATAAATCCCTAATTGACTGTAATTTTCTTTGATCAAATTATTATCATTGGCTTATATAAAATACTCAAGAGGGTCACATAGGTATATTTGCGAAAGGGCGTGGCATTTAGATATTCACAGGCGGGCGGGTGCCTACTCAGGCACGCCCTAATGACTAGTCTGTCTGGATTCTTTATAATTAGTTACATTGATTTTATCATAATACAAAAGTAATGTATTAATATTATTGAATTTAAACTATCGTGAGTGTTATTCACAGTTCACGTATAGAAACCGGCTATGCTCACTATCGGTTAGCTCGCCTTGTTTCAAGTCCATCCGGGGCCCATTCATGAGCTCTTTAGACGGCGTCATTGCGGCGTGAACTCGCGGGATATTAATATGAAGCTAAAATATGTAGCAATCAAGCTGTGATAGCCCAGCGGTGGGACCGTGCGACTCTTTCGTGGGGGTCACGAGTTCAAACCCTTAGTTAAGACTTATATGTCTTATTGATAGTTGTAATTTATCACACGCTTTTCGGTGAAGGAAAACATCGTAAGGAAACCTGTATCTCTTGAGAATTCTGGGGATATGTATAATGTACCTACCAATCCGCATTGGAGCAGCGTGGTAGGTCATAGCTCTATCCCTTCTCCCCAATAAAAACGGCGAGAGGAGGCCTTTGCCCAGCAGTATCATAGCAGTATAGTTATTTTATATGAAACTAGCTGTTAGTTTCGATTAGCGGTTTCTAGTGGACCGTAGTCCTGTAATACTCAGTATCAGCTTCTATCGTTATTCAACCCTGCAAATATCTCCGTAACAAAAATCAGATCGATGCGGGGGTGAAATAGCAGTTCCTATTGCATTTATTATGCTACTCAAAAGTCCATATTAAATTTGATTTCCTTCTTATTATATAATAACTTATTATGTTGATAATAGACGGCGTTTCTTAATGTCATCCTATTCCTGTTCAATTAACAGGATTATGTTACCCAGGTGTATAAGATATAGTTGTGCTAAATTTTATCGATATTGGTTCAGCGGATTGGCCGTGAAAACGACACAGACAGACAGACAGACTTTCGACTTTTTGACCAACATTTATAATGTTAGTAAGGACTAGTATCTATTTTTTTTAGCTATAGATAATATATACGTAAGACCTTTAATGTTTCTAGACGCCCGTACCATTACCGCGTTCACACTTCACTGCGCCGTGTTCGGTCCATTACCGATGCTCTTTTAGATCTATCCATATATGAACGGAGAAATATAAAAAGAATTTTCCAACTTCATTAGACATACTTTGATCACGTTCGAATCAACTCGGGGTTATATGAACGTCATCATGTCACGATGTATGCAAATATAAAACATCAAAATTTTAACTTTTTAAATTCAGCTCAAAAGTAAATTGTATAGATCCAAGAACAATTTTTTGTATATTTTTTATACGTTTACATGCAGTGTGGTATCCGGCTGAGTAGAATAGATCAACCTCATTTCTTACCGAGGTGTCGTAAAATGCGATTAAGGTAAGTCGACCCGCTGTGTGGTATCCGGCTGGACAGAATAGACCACCCTCATTTCTTACCGAGATGTCGTAAAAGGCGACTGAAGTAAGTTGATCCACTGAGGGGTATCCGGTTGAGTAGAATAGACCACCTTCTTTCTTACCGAGGGGTTGAAAATACGACTTAGGTAGGTTGACGTCAGACAGGCGGCCGTTCGTAAAATTGTGCCGATCCCACTTAGAGTGGGATAAGGGCAGATGATGAATATGATGAACTCTACAACCATTTCCTTTCAGCCTGCATAAAATTATGAACACTATGCAAGCAGAGAATAAAATCAAACTATAAATTATGTAATTTATAGAATTAGGCGTTACTTTGCGGAGATCCATAATACAAAAGTAATAATAAAATTATTTTGCTATAATCCGCGATACAGTAAATAGAAAATATATATAGTGTTTAATGTATAGTGGACTATCAGTATTTTCATACCCGATACGTGCAGGATTCGTAAAAACATATGCACAAACCTCCACCTCTTCCACCACAATACACAAGCACTACACAGGTTCACTATCACAAACTCAACAATCGTTTCGCCGCTGCAGATAAATGTCTCTAGTTCAAGCTTGTTGCACGTGTTCCGAGGTAAATTAAAGGGTGGGGATGAACCAAGTACTATTTAACAACGCTTGTTCGGATAACGCTTCGCTTTGCGATTTTGTCGTGGAGTCTATCTCCTGATGATGCTTCGGTTGCGGGGCGAAACGATTGTTGAGTTTGTGATAGTGAACCTGTGTAGTGCTTGTGTATTGTGGTGGAAGTGGTGGAGGTTTGTGCATGTGCTTTTACGAATCCTGCATGTATCGGGTATGAAAATACTGATAGTCCACTATACATTAAACACTATATATATTTTCTATTTACTGTATCGCGGATTATAGCAAAATAATTTTATTATTACTTTTGTATAAATTATATATAAAGAATTACTTTCAATTAAATACGTTGGAATAAAAAGTATTTCCTTGTACCACCTTAGTACGCTTGTTAATTATAGAGAGTCATTTTAGCTGACTATTACACAATTCTTTTGCGTGGATTCGTAAGGACATCAAATATCGATAACTCATCGCGTCAAATATCAATATTCTATCGCACATTCAGCGGAACCACTGACCGTAATGCCATGAAGGCACATTAGAGAGCTGCTATCAAAAGGGGCCTATTACCTTCTCTATCTTGAATTGGCGTCTATCGACATCAGTCGAACAATAAATGAGTACGTGGTCGTGAAGCCACTAATGGGTAAATAGGATTTTGATACGTATTGCGTTGATATTGGATCGAATATCGTTTGATAATATTTATTAGGCGTATATCGTTGGAAATGCTTTGTTCGACATGTCAATACCGAATGAGGCTTTGCCGTCTATAGGAAGTAAACTCGACTTGATAAGTTGATGCTATGGGTGAATTGTATTTAATAAGGATCGCTATTGTGAGACCTGAATAACATTTCTTGAGACTCAGATATAATACTCGGTACTCGCTTCTACAATAAAAATTTCGCAATTCTTATTGGACTTATTTACAGAAAAATTTAAATTAAGTGTAAGATAAATGCTTATACGTAAAGCAAATTACAAAATTGAAGATTGTTTAAACGATAAAAATGCTTGGATTGGATGCTGGAGGCGGGTTCTGCGTTATTTTCAGGAATTCTGCATGTATCAGGTATGAGAACGGATAGTACACTTATATTTGTCATTACATATATTTTCTTTTATCACGGATTATAGGGAAATAATATTCATTACTTTTGTATTATGGACCTCCGCAAGTAATGCGGATGAGCTGTGATAGCCCAGCGGTGAGACCGTGCGACTCTTGAGGGGAACACGAGTTCAAACCCGGGCAGGCACGAATGAGTTTTTCTATTAACTCATGTGTCTAATTGATAATAGCAATTTATCACACGCTTTTCGGTGAAGGAAAACATCGTGAGGAAACCTGTATATCTCTAGAGAATTCTGGAGATATGTGTAACCTACCAATCCGCATTGGAGCAGCGTGGTAGGTCTTAGCTCCAACCCTTCTCTTCAGAAATGGAGAGAGGAGGCCCATTCCCAGCAGTGGGATTGTAACAGGCTGCTACTTTACTTTACTCAAAGTAATGCCAAATTCTATAATTAAAACTTGTGGTCAACAACGACCCATACAAGTCATCCTATGTTAAGCAATAGATATGTAACAGTTCATCATTTTAACAAATCCATAAATTGAAATCAATATAATATAAATTTGCAGTAAACCCTATAGTTTTTTCAGTATTTTAAAAGTTTTTATGATATTTCGGTATATACTTTTGGTGCACTTTTAGTGGTGGTGGTATTTAATAGCAGTAATACTGTTGACAAGTCGCTCATAACTTAGTTAAGGGGCTATAAAACAGGACACCCGGACTCTCATCTCGTAAACTTATTCTTTATTTAAAGGTATGCGTAAAACTAACTATTGCTTGCCGTCAAACCCGGACATAAAAATGTTATAGCCTCTGTTTGCGTCTAAAACAAAACTACGCAATACAAATAGATCCATAGAGAAGGCGTGTTAGATATTTATTTTATTTCAATAGAACTCCTTTCCCACGTTATTAAAAAAAATAATAATGAAGTAGTTGTTCGAAATCTTAGAGCAAAAAGAGCCATTAAATCCCAGGGGCGAGCAAACTTTTTTTAAAGCTTTTATTTATCTTGCCGTGTATGTATGTGAAGGTGGAATCTTCGAAGTTTAATTTGACGTCCCGGGGTTTAATTGAGTTTAAATTTCACTGGTCCAGCCTTGGTGACAGTGCATGTTTATGAGAAGCGTGACCTGCAGGCCTACCAAGAACTCTTAATGTGACTCAATTGAAGACGTAAACGAAATTGTTTTGCTTTTTCATACCATGACGCCTTAAAGACGCACACTTTAAGTCGTTGCCGAATGAGCGTTCGGAATTCGTCCTAAGAACATGTGAGTAAAAGAGACAGAGTTATCTATAGCTGATTTAACGTTTATCCTTTTCAAACATTACGACCCCAATGCAATTCACACTTCATGGAACGAAAAGAAAGCGGTTCGCGGTCATCGTTTACGTCTTCAATTGAGTTGCAATAAGAGTTCATGGTAGGCCTACTGATGCTCTTTTGCCTTCAGACAAGTGAACACCTCAACAGTTTACAGTAGGGACATGAAATTTAGTTACAAGCTTTTTTTGACTTGACTATTTTTTAAATATTCCGGCATACAATAGTTTTTACTAATATAATTACATTATTAAATAAAAATTTGAAAAAGAAATAATGAAATTTACATATAATGAAGCTTGTTTTGCTTGACTCAAGGGCCACATAACAAAAACAACACAAAATACAAATTCAATAGAATTATACTTGAATACGAATATTAGGACTTTACTACTACTACTATTTGACTTTAGTAAATTTTTTTAATAAATTTACAAAGCTGATTAAAATATTGAGATCATCATCATTCTCCCGCCCTTATCCCACTCTAAGTGGGGTCGGCACAACATGTCACAAACATGATGTCACATGATTTGGCTACATATTTTACGACCGGCCGCCTGCCTGACGTCAACTTACCTTAGTCGCCTTTTACGAGAACTCTGTAAGAAATTAGGTAGTCTATTCTATGCAGCCGGATACCACACGGCGTAAAATATCGAGATCGAATAATTATTTATTAACATTGGTATCAATGAAACAACAATTGCGGATATAGTTTTATTTATGTTGGCACAAATATATTTATTTTATGATTGAAACGAACAGTCTGTATATCGATATAAAATTGATTTTAAAGTATAACTGTAAATAGTTAAATTTACCATTTAAGATTTTTTATAAAATACATCAAACTGCTTACGACGGCTGTCATAACTCAACTCAGTAAATTATGGAACAAGAAAGAACGTTTGTAAGATTTTCCATATCGATTGTAACTGTGGTTCCTTATATCACGCTGATGGGATACGATAAGGCAAAGAAACGTATTTGACGAAAATATGCCTCGTCACTTTTGCATTAAAGAGGTCTAAATGCGGCATGGAAGACGGATACCGGAAGCGCTATACGTTTTAGATATGTATATGAATAACGACGTAATGACGTGCTTCGTACGCGGTCGTGGAATGTGAATGTGTTATATAGGGGTGAAAACCCTCATAGCGCCAAGTGACGCCATAATAAAACGCTAATGCAGCACAAAATCATTTAGTGCCTAAGCACGATTCTTTTCTTTTTATTTCAGGTATTGTCTCGCTTTATAATGTAAAACGATTATTCAATAAACGTACATCTTATTAAGAAAAAAACCCTTTGTCAGAACATTTTTCTGTCACTATAAAGCGTGATATATAAAACTTTTTTTTGGAAATCGTCATTTTTCAATCCACTTAACTGTACTAATCTGGGTAACAGTTAGTCTTAAAAAGTTCTAAAAATAATCTGTACGAGGGTAGGTAGATATGTAGATGGCATAAGAAAAATTTGGATTCTTCTTCTTATTCTTCATCGTTCCCTGCTGCTACTCCACTGCTGAGAATCGTGACTCCATTTCCTTTGAGTACTAGCTGATTCCATTGGGTACGCTAAACTGCCTGGTGAAACTGGTCTGACCATCCCTTAAGATTACGAGTTCCTTATCTAAGTTCTGGAACTAAATCAATTTTTCGATAAGAATATAAATTAGTTTGAATATCCTACCGACTGCGCCATGTTTTATTAATATCATAAAGTTCTATAAAAATTTTGTTAACACTTTATGAATATCAAGACGATTCACTAAAGTAGCGAATATATTTAAATTATGTTTATTTTGCTTACTTCCATAGCATTATGTCTTATGGAATAATGTTATGGGGTAAATGTGCTGATATTGAGAAAATTTTTGTATTGCAAAAAAGAGCCATACGTGGCATTTATAATTTGAATTCGCGTGAGTCCCTGCGAGAGAAGTTTAAGGAAACAGGTATTCTTACGTTAGCTTCACAGTATATTTTTAGCAATTTGATTTTTGTGCATAAAAATATACATAATTATAAAAAGATTGGCGATGTATATAATAGACAAAGTAGGAACCGACATAAGCTTGCGGCTCCTGCTTTGCGCCTTGTAAGAGTACGTAAGTCGTTTGTGGGTTTGGGTATAAGATTCTATAACAAAATTCCACAATCAATTTTAACTTTGCCATTACAGCAATTTAAAAATACTGTTAAAAAGAGGCTGATACAGAAAGCCTATTATACCGTGGAGGCTTACATTGATGATAAGAATGCGTGGATATAGCTGCTCTTTGACCTTGTGCAGGATAGCTATGACAAAATGTAATTAGTATTAAGAATCTTCTTTTTTAAAAGAGCTCCACCGAGTTTCTTGCTGGCTCTTCTCGGTAGGACGGCTTTCCGAACCAGCAGTAAAGTTGACGATTCAAAAGCACTTGTTTACAAGTTTACTTGAATAAAGAATATTTTGAATTTGAATTTGAATTTGAATTTATTTATTTATTTTGTAAACATCAATTAAGAAACAAAATTAAACGACTTTTTTGCGTTTCTAAATCACGAGTCCTTTTTAAAATTCTCATACCACAAACATATTGACAGTATCAACTTATTAATAATAAAAAAAATGTTTCTCATAATACAACTTCACGTATCTTGGGACCTTCGCAAGATTTTTTAGGTCAAACGGGGAAGTGAAAAGTCTACAAACGCTAACGACCTCTTGAAAGTTACCCCACTGTTACTTTTATCAACGAAATTTTTGCGGGCTGAGAGCAAACAGTTTACGAATTTTGTTAAGGACCATGAAGTTTTCTAATTTTCGGATACTCTTCAGTAAGATTGTTTCTGTATAACTTTTACACTCGTATGTATCTTTTAAAAAATATTTTTTGGTTTACTTTGACCGTAAATTAGGACGATTTATTTACAGCCACAACAAACCCAAGTTTGAAACCTTAAAATATGCCAAAGTCTAAGGCAATTTACATGATGATATAGGAGCGTCCCACATGTTCTCATAACCGGATATCACCATCTTTTATTAAGAATCTAATAGAGGTAATTCTATAATTTACAACATGAGTTAAATTGGATACACTTTTCATTGTAATTAATACTTATAGCTATTATTACTATTACTATTCATTATTACTAGTAGAACACTACTAGTAATAATGCAATTATCATGTGACATTATCACAAATACTAATTAAATTTATTATTATAGCTGCTGTTGGTAATTCTGTATGATTATTTATATGGTATATATAGTTTAATAATTAGTTTGTTTTTTTATCTTTATTAAGTGTATCATTGGTGTTTATTGATCGCTGTTGAGAAACACCACCTCTCCATTCACACTCAGTCCAGCTTGAGTTGGTAGCTTCTGCTATTGGATACGTCCAAAACCATCCCACCTGCTTAGGTTTAAGGGTTGATATACAATGCTGTAAATCTTATTCTAGTTGTGTCTTTGGCAAGTCCTTATCTAAAGTGATAACCATACTACATTCTCAGAATACCTTACCGACTAATTAATTCTTATAACTACTATAAATTTTTAAGTCAACTCAAAATTCTTCTAAGCAACAAGCAAAACTATATTAAGTAGGTTATTGTTAGTAAGTTACTAATACTGAACTGCAGGCCTACCAATTGAAGACGTAAAAGACTACCGCGAACCGCTTTCTTTTCATACCATGAATTGTAAATTGCATTGGGGTCGTAATGTTTGAAAAGGATAACGTTATATGAACTATGGATATCTCTGTCTCTTTTACTCAAATGTTCTTAGGACAAATCCCGAATGCTCATTCGGCAACGATTTAAAGTGTGCGTCTTTAAGACGTCACGGTATGAAAAAGCAAAACAATTTCGTTTACGTCTTCAATTGAGTCGCAATAATAGCTCATGGTAGGCCTGCTGTTGTTAGTCACAGTTAGAAAATGACTTTCTCTCTGTTTTCGAATAGATTTGCGATAATTGATCTAGCGTGAAAATTATTTCTTTTCCTTTTTTTACGTATAAAAAGCCTTCAAACTATTGCTTGTCCTAGCTTTGTTATTTTCGGTTAGTAATTGGCGAAATCATTTCGGTGTTTGTGCTATCTAAGACTATTTCTAAGCGAGATCGGTCGTAATTGGTTACATGTTATTAAGAGAACTTTTCTAAACACGCAAGCCTGTTACGGTTTATGAGTATAATTATTTTAACATCAACTATATTGTGTTTGTCTTTTTATATTAAATGAATTATCACTTTTTGTGTGCCTTCTCGTCGTCTCCAGTTGTCAGTTGAACTATATATCGGCGCGAACGTAGTGTTGCAACCTCACTATTGATGAAGTTGTGTTGTCAACCCCACCTTGTTGCAGATTATAAATAATGGAGCATTGTCTTTTGCGGATACTTCATTGTAAAGTCGGTCTTGTGTGATCATAGAGCTAGTGAAGTAATCATTTACTAGTATATAATAAAATTAACTAAATATATAATAGAATGAATTATGAAGACAATGAGGATTATGTCTCCCCTGGATCTCAGATTCTTACATATAGATTATAGAAAAAAATCAATGGATTTCATGCATTTCGGGAGTCTATTACGACGGTCTTCTCTTCCTCTGTCTTAGGAATTTTCGATCAACGCAATGCAAGTATAACATTTTTTTCGCATTAACGCCGCTAAAGAAGTTTTAATAATATGAAAAAATACTTTTTAAAACCACATTTTTACACGGATGTAGACAGCGAAAATAGAAGTTCTGACAATTCACAGAAAGATAATTCCGTTGGTAGTCTTCACAGTTTCGGAAAAACTTCACAGAGTCTTCGCAGACTCGGACAGATTTCACAGTCTTTGCAGACTCGGACAGGTTTCACAGAGCCTTCGCAGACTAGGACACAATTCACAGAGTCTTCACAGATTCGGACAGAATCCGACATATATCCCTTTTTCTATTACGCGATATAGTTCAGTGTCCTTTTATTTTGATTTGTGTTTCTTGGCAAACAAAGGGACACTACATAAATTTCAACACATACTACACCCAGAATCGAAGAACCAAAAAATTGTAATAGGAAATTGTTGGTCTTTGGTATCCTTGGTAAACGTACTCGCGATCCGCAAAGCTGAAGGCAAAATTTTCACTTTATCTACAAGGTTTAGGTTACATTACATTCTTAGTAAAAAAATACTGTCAATTGAGGTATAAATTTTATATGTCTAGAAACGAAGCGTAGAAAAACTAAAACAATTCACAGCGGCAGGGTAATAAAATTTGAATAAAAACTACGTCTGTAAGAAACGAAGGCCATAAGGCGGGTAAATGTGGAAGGTATACTTTGCCCCTATTATCGCGATGGAGGGCCGTTGGTGTAAATGTTATCATTATAGTACCTTACGGCGACCATATATTTTTTTAATGCCTTTTTGGAACATAAGTTGATTATGTAACATATGGCCGACAGAAAGTATTTGGACCTTAGGATTGGATTGTAGCTAAGTAAAAGCTGTGATAGCTAAACCATGAAACTGTACGCCTCTCTCGGGGTGGTCATGGGTTCATCTTATAGGCAGGCTCCAATGAGTTTTCTATTGAAACTTATGTGACTTATGTAACTTATTGATATTTACAATTTATGACACTCTTTTCGGTAAATTAAAAGTTAGTGAGAAATACTGAATATTTTTGAATAATTCTTGGGCTTATGATCAGGGTCAATTGACCGGCACAGTGCAAACGCTTGGCCAAATATCCCTAAACTAAAATGGCTTTATTTCGTACACTCGGACCTTAAATGATCGCCCCATTCTTTTACGGCAACTCGGTAAGAAATGAGGGTGGTCTATTCAACTCAGCCGGATACCACATGGCGGTCTTATAAGTAGAGCTGGCATAATATGTCTTCATCTTCCATTCTCGTCTTTCATTCGTCAACTCTTTTATATGCATATCATTCTTCACACATTGCAACCATCTTTTTTCGGCCTCCTTCTTGTTATATATACATCCACATTCATTTTTAAAATTCTTTTCTTCATATGATTTTTATCCTCATTTAAATACATAGTTATACATATCATTCTGTATTCCAATGATAAGAGCTGACAGTATAGGATTTCTGTATATTATACGATAAATTTAAGGTTTAGGTCACTCATTAAATAAATACGCGATTAACGAAAAAAGTGAGCTTCTTCTGTTCTAATATGTCTAATCTAATATAGCTTTTGGAGCTGTGATAGCTCAGCGGTGAGACCGTGCGACTCTTTCGAGGGGAATACGAGTTCAAACCCGGGCAGGCAACAATGAGTTTTAATATTAAAACTCATGTGTCTAATTGATAATTGCAATTTATCACATGCTGTTCGGTGAAGGAAAATATCGTGAGGAAACCTGCATATCTCTAGAGAATTCTGGAGATTATGTGTTACCTACCAATCCGCATTGGAGCAGCGTGGTAGCTCCAACCCTTCTCTCCAGAAACGGAGAGAGGAGGCCTTCCCAGCAGTGAGATTGTAACAGGCCGTTACTTAGTTTACTTTTAATATAGCTTTTTGTTTATTAATTTGTTAAACAGTTTGCCTTAATCTTGTGCTATCTTTACTTAACAATGATGTCAATATTCCTATAATACTCATTTTTGGCACCTGTTCATCATTGCTACAGTATCTATCAGGTTATGTACATAATGAAAATTTAAGTAAGAAAGGAATTCGTATTCATAGGCTGTAAAGTCTGTGATTGTGACGTAATTCACTTGTTGCACAATCTTTTGGCGTTATAAATAAACAACCGCTTGAACAATATTGCAATTGTTTTATGTTGAACAATGTCATCCATGTAACTGGAACGTAAAGCATCTCGAGCCAACTCGGCAATTTCTCGCCATTATAAACTCATTTTCGCTCTCAACTTCGTACAAAGTAAAATATTTCGTACCGGGAAACGGATTTCAATGGAAAATAGGTCGGAATACGTTTTGTTGAATTGCCTCTGACGCAAAGCCATCCCGTTCTGACAATTGGCTTAGTTTTGATTGATGTTATCTGAGTCAGATCCGAGATATCAAAGTATGGATATACGATTTTAATTTATTACTTTTGTTAAACCACATTGAACGTATATACTAATTTTGTAAATGCAAAAGTCTGTCTATCTATATTACGCTTCCTTTCTATCTTTTTGGTATAATGACTTTTAAATATCCTCTTAGTGGAATTTGTAATTCATTTTACACCGAGCTTAGTGACGTGTTATGGGAGAGTCAATGTTCAACAGTGGAAAGGAGCAACTTGTTGATGATGATGATAATGATGATGAAATTTTACAGCCATAATTATTTTAATGTTAAAATAAATTATTATAAAATATATTGAAACCCTTGAGTTTATTACAATACGGTAAGGTCTTCTTTGTACGGCCAAACGTATACTTTGGCCAAGTTAGCTACGAGCTCTTGGGATCTTCGTACACTCTATGAGCCTTCTAAATAGATCTCAACAAGGCACCAGCGTCTAGCCCCATGTTAATGTTATATCATCATCATCATCCTCCTGCCCTTATCCTACTCCAAGTGGGGTCGGCACAACGTAATAAACATGTTGTCATATGATTCAGCCGACCATTTACGACCGCCTGCCTGACGTCAACTTACCTTAGTGGTATTTCACGACCCTCAGTAAGAAAGAGACCACTCTTTCTTACCGAAGGTCCATTCTACTCAACCGGATACCACACGGTGGTCCCATGTTAATGTTTTAATATTCTTTAATTTTAATTGTAAAAGTTTGATTGGTAAAAGCTCATAAAATATGTTTTCCTTTACAGGTAAGTGTTCTCTACGAGTCGCCGAGAAAATTCTGGAAAACTCCAAAGATTTCTATATAACGGTAGGAGGATCTTAAAACAATTCACACCTTTTGCTGTTTGCCAAATGCTCTCTTTATTATAATATTGCTAAATAAAAAATATATATTTCAGAGGCCGCATCTGTTTGTATGTGAGATAGTTGTTTTAGCTAAATACCGTGCGACTCTTTCGAGGGAGTCGGCCTTGCCATTACAGCAGTTTAAAAACACCTAACCCTACTATACTGATGAGGATTACTTAGATGATACCAATACGTGGATATAGCTACGCTACCCTGTACAAGACAGTGATGAGAGCAACCGCCTAGTTTCTTGCTGGCTCTTCTCGGTAGGAACAGCTTTCCGAACCAGCGGTAAATTTTGACGATTCAAACGCACTTGTTTACAAGTTTACTTGAATAAATAATATTTTGAATTTGTATTTGGAGTCACAGTTTCAAACTCTGACAGTTTTTAAAGGTAATTTATCACACGCTTTTCGGTAAAGGAAATCATCGTGAGAAAACTTGGATATTTCGGGAGAATTCGGGGGATATATACTTATTGGAGCAGCGTGATGGGTCTTGGTTCCAAGTCTTATCTCAGATGAGAGGAGGCCTTAGTCTAGCAGTAGTCTACACCATATAACTAATAATTGAAATGGTCTCAGGAGCTATCATACATTTAACTAAACTCTACCATCCGTGCAAAGTCGGGGAGAGTCAGGGTAATTATTTATAATTTTGAATGAAATCAAATCCATCTTAATTGAATGTTCTTTTTAAACTACGAATTCATACTTACCCATACAATTCACACTCACATACATGCTTGAAGTTGAGGTTTTTTTAAATTTTACATAATTTTCTTACACATTTTAGTAAGGTAATTTCATTATGTATTACGTACCTAACCCTAAAAACTGAAAACGAAAATAAGCGTGAAAGATTTTGAAATACGAAAATCTTATCTACTTTTCATTTATTTATTTAAAAAAAACCATAAATATACGTATTATTACTATAACCATTATAGACACATACATACTGTAAAAGCATACTGATATGCATATCTTCAACAAGGGTTCATAACATTTATTAGACATCATGTAAACCAAAATATAACAAAGTGCCAGTAAAAAACCAAAGTAATTTAAATAATTTAAAATTAGTTATTACCAAAAATAACTTAACACATCAGTTATAAAACAAAGTTAATTTACATACATAATTTCAAGATTGTAGCATGAAAATTTAGAAACATGATATTTTTAAAAATGTTCTAACATATTCAGTGCCCCATGGAATGTTATGGTTTTTACGGCGTTGGAAGAGTGCAAACTAGTCCCTTGGAGATTACGGGCTTATGGAACACAGAGTGGGAGAAAATCATCTGCGAAATGTATCACATTTATACGCATCCCATTGTTTTTTGTTTCTTTTTTGGTTGTGTTTTATTTCGATACTTTAACTTTAAAATATTGCATGAATATTTATATACTTATTATATAAAAGACTAGCCAAAATGTCTGTATGGGATCGATTTTCTCAAAATCTACAAAATAAATTGTTGTACAGTTTTTAATAAAAGGTGGCACAATTCTTACGGAAGGTCTCGGTAAATATTAAATTACGGTTTAATGTAAATTGTGTTGAAGAGGTTGCGCGATTGTAAAAAAAACTCGCCTGCTGGGAGGTTTAGTCGCTTGCGCCAAACCAAGAGAGGTATACTGAAGTAATGTACTGAATTGTAGATCTACATTAGTACTATAAAAAATTCCGCAACACACTGTCTCTATCTCTAACTCACAATTAATAATTTTATGTTCAAAATTTCAATTTAAACTATTATTTTATATTACGACGCTGATTTCCACGCCTGCGAAGTCGCAAGCACGACTAGTCTAAGTATAAATGTAACTTACACCGCATTAACATAACAAAAGTTTAGATTTTTTTTGCAATTGATATACGTTCACTGCTAGGCATAAGTCTGTTTATTGGAATTCCTTGCCACAGAAAAATGTGTGCCGTTGGGATCCAGTTGATCTAAGTCGCATTTAAATTGCGAATCGTACAAGAAAAAGACAGTAAAATAGTAGGGTTTGCGAGCTTTGACACATATATCCCAATAAACATTATGGAGAAACGTATTTAGGAAGACGTCGGGACAAATGGCGGACAAAATAAACGTTTATCGCATATTGTGTGCATTAAAACCCTCATAAAGAGGGTGAACGACCCCCAGGGTTTATTAAGCCGTTATACATGAAATAAGACGCACTATACAACAACTGATTAAATATTTAACATTAGTTTTATTGTTCCAAAGCAGCTTCTGATTTAGTTCTAAAAGGAAACGAGAACTTTTGGGCCCGATTGTAATAATTTGAGGTATGGCTTGAAAAATAAGCGGTACATATTGTGCTTTAATATATAAAAAATAAGTGCAATTTGCAATATGGAAATTGTTTTTTTTAAAATGTGTTTTAAAAATGATTACAATAATTGATTAAACTATCTAATGTAGTAAAAAAATATAACAAACATGGTGTCGATATAGCGTAAAAATAGTAGTATGTTCCAATAAAAATAATTATTAAATAAAGTTTTAAAATATTTTTAAAGATAAAGTTGGTTCTTGTTCAGAAATCGATTAATAGTTTATTTACAACTAATGTGTTTACGCTTATCTATGCGAAACAAATATATCATACGTCAAAAATCAGCTGTTTGAAATATAAGAAGTTCATAAACTCACTTTGATTGAATCTTTTATAACTCTGCTTTCACATTAAAAAAATCAGTCAAATTTTGAGTACTAGTTAAGTAATAAAAATGCTATTAATTGGCCCCATGTTCATCTTTTATATATTGAGCCCGAAATTGTTTAAAATTTATTAATTTCCTTCAATACTAAACGCAAAGCAAAATCAATCGCAGCTTAATGTAAACGTTAAAAAAAAAGTTTACGTTCAAGTGTTATGCCTACAAAGGTTTTCAATAATATAGCAAAACGATTCTTAAAACACTTTACGATTAATTACTTTTAAACCATTTATTTTTCGTGACACCATAATGCCGCTAAATTAAATCGCCCTTTTTTTATGTCTGTATAATATTGAGGCTGAAGCCAGTATTTAATCTTCTTCAATCGCTAAGCTACATACAATGATTATTATGTTATTATACAAATATTAAAATTGCTAACGCAAGTAATAGTCGACACTTGTTACGTGTAAAATTTGTATTGGAAGGTAATGGGATTCTGGTAGCGAAGCGCGGCTGTTCAAACAGTCTAGATTGGACATTGGCGCAATAAGGGGGGTGTAAATCACGGGTGTTGATGGCAAACATGTAAACTAGTTTCGTCGATCGCCTGTTAGGTATTTCAGTGAATGTAATAAGGTTTAATGTTGGAGGGCTTTATTTGTATATGTTAATGTTTATTTGTTTTTTAACTTACATATTAATTTGTTTTCATTTTATTTTTGACACAAGTTATTCGTATTACAAAAAATAAACAAACTAATTCAAAAACAAAAGTTATGACACAAATATATTGCTTCATTCCGCGTTTGTTTAAGAAAATCTATGTAATGGTAAGTGTAGGAAACTAAAACCGTTCTCATACCTTATACATACAAGATTAGTTACCACACATATCACAAACACATTCACCAAGATAATCTCAACGAAGGTTTCGCCAATCATCATCCCAAGAAGCATCATCAGGAGATAAACTTCACGACAAAATCGCAAAGGTGAAGTGTGCGGTAACTAATCCTGCATATATAAGGAATGAGAACGGTTTAGCATCCTACTCTTAACATTCACCTCATAACCAAAGCATAATTAGGAGATAGGCTCCACAATAAAATCGCAAAGCTTTGCGATCTAAAGAAGTAGGCGTACTTTTACAATTAATTCCACTCAAACATCCTAAAATAGTAATATAAATACATAATATATCTATGGATACATCAACTGTGTCCACTGTATTATTAGGATTAAAGCCAATGACATATCAACGACTGTCGGAGATAAAATGGCGATGGTCAAAGTACATATTGGGATAGTGACTCAGTATTACACCATACACAAGGAAGGTGAAATCTATCGTTATAAGACCGTCTGACATCAAAATCTCTTGATCCTTATACATCAATGTATGTACATATTCTAGATGAAGGATGTGTACGAAAAACAAAATTCAAGATATAAGATTGCGGAATTTAATTATAGAAACTTATAACCAAACCTTCAAACGACTTACGTACTTTTGCAAGGCGAAAAGCAGGAGCCGCAAGCTTATATCGGTTCCTACTTTGTCTATTATATACATCACCAATTTTTCACAATTATGTATATTCTTATGTACAAAAATTAAATTGCTAAATATATGCTGTGAGGCAAATGTAAGAAAGAATACCTATATTCTTAAACTTATCCCGCAGGGCATCATGCGGACTTAAATTCAAATTGCCACGTATGGCTCTTTTTTGTAAACAATTTTGTTTTCAATTTCCGCGCATTTACCCCATAACAATATTCCATAAGACATTATGCTATAATAAACCTTGCATATTTTACATTTCTAAAGACCTAAGGCTGAAAGAATAATGACATTAACATTCTAGTTAATGGCTTTTACTTCTTTGTCATATCACACCAAGTACATAATAGTACCTAAAGTGCTGACAGCACAGACTCCCAAACACTCCCTTTTATGGTGGACATAAAATTTTTACAATGCCTTACTTTCGCAAACGCAAATAACTTCGGCTCATTGCCCTTTCTGAGTATCCAGTTTGATTACAGATAATTTTCTACTACATTCTATACGCAATTCAATGCAGAGGGAGGTCTAACTTTATGAGAACCCTAAAATATATTGCGATGTAAAATCTATATTGGACAAGAAAATGAATTCTTTATTGAGTAAAAGGGATTGTGATTGTCCTTTTTTCTGATGAAAATAAAGTTTAAATTGTGGAGAAGACAATACCTATTTCTTGTAAACACAAGTTTTTCAATGTTATAACATTGAAAAACTTTGTGAGAAATACTTTTAACTAAAAATTTGAGTGACAATTTAAACTTGGTCATGCTTGGTAGTCTTTTCAATTGAAAAGCTGAAATAAATATAAAAAATAAATGGAATTTTATCGTTGGAAGGTAGATTGGATTACTGAAGGATCTAAGTTGCGTAAGAATGAAATTATCATGGATTATACTACTCGAAATTTAAATTCAAATAATTCTTTATTCAAGTTGGCTTTTACAAACACTTTTGAATAGTCAAATTACAATGAAGCTACGACTGGTTCGGAAATGCTCTTACTGAGAAGAACCAGCAAAAACATGGCGGTCACTCTTTTCAATAATAAATAATGTATTATTGTTTGACAAATGAAAAATTACAATATAACCTAGTGCGTAGCTGGTTACAACTTAAGCCCAAGCTTCCTTATCATTAACAAAGGCTTCAAAAACTATTAATAAGGTTTATCAATAAGCGTCTTTTTCATTGCTTTTTTGAACTTGTCAAAAGCAAGTCTAAAACAGATCGTGGAATTTTATTACGAAAACGTATACCGAAGCTCATAAACAATTTTGAAACTTTCGGAAGGCGTAATTTTGGTATTATTAATTTATTTAGATTCCTGGTTTGCCTTTTACTAATGTCGCTCTTTTTTATGAAAAGATTGAGAATATAATTCTAACGTTACTAGCATCTGCATGAAACTTTTTCAAAGAAACAACCTCACAACACAATTTCAACAACAAATAAACAGGAACTTCTTTAAGGGACGCTAGAATCATTTTATAATAAATTAGTCGTTTTACATAAACTTGATTGTATAGCTACGTATATGTATTTACGCCGATGTGAGATATCCTGCTAAACAATTAAGTACGTTAACGTCACAAGCTTGTCCCATAAAGTCGGTCCTAATACGCCAAAAGCCAAAGCGACAAAATCCGTTGGATATCGTTTCTGCCCTATAACTTTCCCATAACTCGTATATCTCTTGTGGCTTAAACTTTCACAAGGGGAGCCGTGGGCGTTCGGGTTTATCTACAAACCGAGGGGACTCTCGTGTGGGATTATAAGTAACTGCCGTGGCCAATTTTTTGTATTCCAAAGTCAAGTAAACTTATAATGAAAACTAAACAATTCTCATGTATTTGCAAGTATAGAAGAACTAGCTTCTGTCCGCGACTTATATATGTGGCGCGATAAGATTCGATAGATTTAATTCGGATTATAAAAAAAGAAGTAAAGTAACGGCCTGTAATATCTAAATGCTGGGCATAGGCCTCCTTTGTCCGGATTGGAGCTAAGACCTACCACGTTGTTTCAATGCGAATTGGTAGGTTGCACATTCCTCAGAACTCGCTAAAGGTTTCCTCTCGATGTTTTCCGTCTCCTATAACAAAATATTATCATTATTTTTTTATTTAGAGATATACTTATTTTGTCTCTGAAAAGATCAATAATACTTGGGAAGATCAGGATACAAGTTCTTATGTGCGAAATTAATAAAAATATGAATTCACTCTGATATCATTGTCTTGAATCAAATTTGATAACAAACAGTGAGACCAAAGCAAAAGTAATTTATAGTCGGAGGTGCAATTTTGTTTTGTCCTTGATTCAAACATGGACCGAAGGGAGAAAACCCTGAGGGACTATAACGACCCCTGTATTTCATTGATGATGCAATCGATTTAAGACTTTATTTTAATGGTGGTATGACTTATTATATGATAGATGTGGTACTATCCATCAACAGGAAGTGTAAAGTAAATCGTTACAAACACTTTTCTATTTGTAGTTATAACTGTTGTGTTTGAAGGGTAATTTGTTACATCACTCCATCCACTCTTCTATTTTAAAGAGCATAAAACTTTCAATCAAATAAATTGATTGGATAAAGTGTCGTACTAATTTTATGCCTGTTTGTGTATTCTATTTTATAATTATTCATAAGCATGTGTTTAAATTTCTGTATACATTAATTCTGTCAAGTAAATAACAAAAAATATATATAATTTAAAAAAAAATTGAAAAGTTCCGACTCCGACTGATACAAAATCCTAACAAGATCTGTATGCGAAACAATTGAGACCAGAGATTCATTTTATAATGTAAGGAAAATAATATTTGAGGCTCTCGAAAGAAAGAACTTGAGAGAAAGTAAAAAGGAAAACTCGGAAAAGTACTTATTTCTTTTATGAACATTTTGGAACATAAGCGTTGCAAATTTCTAAAAGCAGATACCCTCCATAACGCAATAAGGAACAGCGAACTCAAGAAAAAACGAGTTTAACCCGAGAACACATCGGATGTTTTATATTTCTTATAAAACATGCCTCGGGCTAAGATTTTTATTCTTATTGCGATCGACTTTATAAGGAAATTTGAGTGTAATAATGTGAACGTCGTTGGTAGAAGCATCATTTATTTATTTTTAAAAAATAAAGGGCTACGACGTGAGTCTGCGGTAATGCTATAAACTAATAGTCTCTTTCCTTTTTTAATCTAGGCCACAGACTAATATCATAATTTTTTTTTCAATAAGCCCAATTAACCAGTTTTTTTAATGATAAAATAATATTATCAATTCGGTAATAAGTAAAAAAAAGCATTTATACAATTAGATGAAACTTGGCGGAGGTCAATAGTACAAAGTATTGCAATTTGTGTGGATTCTATCTCCTGGTGATGCTTAGGTTACGGGGCGAATGATTGTTGAGATTGTGGTGATGAGTGAGTGCGATGCTAGTAGTGTAATGTTTGCACTATTGGTGTTACTGTTTTTAAGTGCATGCGTTTGTGATCCCTGTATGCATAAGGTATGAACTCGTATAGTACACCCATTTAGCATCACGTATATTTTCTTAAAATGTAAACAAAAGGAATTTCAATACAGAAAAAATATTATTTCCAAGCATATGTATATTGGAATAGTTGTCAAAAAAGCCGCATTGCGTTTTCTGCCAATAAGCCCATTTATATTTTACGGCAAAATAGGATTTGATCGGATGTGATTTTTTTTATTTGCAAGATCGGATTTTGGGTAGGTTATATCTGAAGATGCTACTATAGATAATTTAGCGAAATACTTCGTAGTGAAGATTGGCCTTTTTACTTATGCAACTATAAGCGATATATTTCTATGTAATTTTGAATTAGGTCATTTTAATACTAAGCGTACGATTCTCTCTCTCTCTCTCCCATCAACCAGAGGTCCACTGTTGGACATAGGTCTCTAAGAACCGACGCTAGACGCTAAAATTCAAAATATGCTTTATTCAAGTAAACCTGTGAACACGTGCTTTTGAATCGTCAACTCTACTGCTGGTTCGGAAAGCTGTTCCTACCTAGAAGAGCCAGCTAGAGACTCGGCGGTTGTGTCGCCTTGATCCTACCTACACTACGTTTTGGTGGGATCGCTGCTCCTTGAGACATCAACGTCCATCAGTTCTTCCAACTATGTGCTCTGCCCATAGCCACTTCTGCTTCGCGACCGGTTTAACTATGTCCATCACTTTGGTTCGTCTTCTGAGCTCCTCATTTCTGATATGATCATGTAAATATACTCTGAGCATAACTCTCTCCATAGTCCTTTGAGCGACACTAAAATTTCTTATGTGGTCCATACTTAGCGTCCAAGTTTCAGAACCGAGGAAAATGGTTTTTTGTATCGTAATACTGTGATATTGACAAGCAGAAGATAGGCAAATGTTAGACAGTCCAACCAACCTAGGAAAAAATTACCTGCCTTCCTAATACACCGGAGTTTTAAATGACAATTTCACCTTACTTTTTGATCAAAGTATATATATTACCCCAGCGAGTAGGTTCATAATATTCATAATTTTTTAATATTTGCCTATTATTTATATACTGCTTATTATTATTATCTTTCTTTATGGCCTGTACAGCGCAAATAAGGCGTAAATCACTCTGCCAGTGTCACGTAGAATGGAAGTGTCAGTGGAAAACACACGAGAAATGGAATTTAGAATTTGGCTCAATGACAATCTCAAACTCAAAGTTGACCTTAGTACACTTTTTTATTAATAATATTTATGTCCCGTGTAACGTTTGTTTATGGTACATAAATTACCAAAATGCATAAATAAGTTTTAACTGTACCAAATTTTGTTCGTTAAACAATCAAGATTTTGTTTTCATAAACTGAACATATCTTTTATAAAGTTTCAATATATATGGGTAGAACTCAATAACATCGTTACAAATTGGCTACTTTTATAGTCTGTACAGTGTATTAGATACTTTTGTGTGTTGTTGGCAGCAGTTCCAGCTTGTTGGAGGACAAATTTGGCAAGCGTTCCGGTGTTTCGGTTGTCTTAGTAGTCGTTAGTGCATTTTATGAACAAGTGAAATTCAAGTTGTACAGATAAGGAAATCGGTTTTTATTGCAGCGTTTTATGTCGTGTCATGGAATATTACATTTTACAGTAATTTAACATAGTTTTGAATCTATATTTATTATTATTATTAACAGATTGCTATTGCTATATGAAAAAGTGTAATAAGTTACAGTAATTATATTTTGAAAAGAACAACCGCTGAATTTCTTCGTGGCTTCTCTCGGTGGATGCAGCTCTCCGAATCAGCAGTAGAGTTGACGATTCAAGAAACATTTTTTTTCCAGATTCCGAACATATTTTGTTAGTTACACAAAAAAAACAGATTGTTAATAATAATATAAATCAAAAGGAAAAAGAAGATACAAAATAAAATAGTTCCTACTTCCGTTTTGTACAGACTTAAAAATCTTAAACATTTAATATGACAAATAACCATTTACTCTCAGTGAGTTACTATACTACGAGTAGATCACTTGATGTAGAGGCCATGATAATAATTACATGTGTGTTAAATTTTCCTACACGGAATAACTATTGTATTAAATTAACTATGTTAATTATCACAAATAATACAACTTTATGTTTTTGGGAAAATATCGCTTATTATTGAAGCAATAAGCTGTAGTGTTCTGTTTACACCGTAGCACTTGTGCTGAGTAGTCATACATAGTCAATGTCGTTTTGGACCAACTCGTAGTCCAGAGCCTTTTACACTGATGAAACCCAAGCGAATATCGGCCTTAACACATGCATATTTTATGAAACTAAGCCCGTTTAACTTCGGGTAGAATTAATTGTTGGATTTGAATTATTATAGGCGAAATAATAAATAACAGATAAAAAACAGCTTTTACGTATATACTCCATATAATTATAATATTTGGCTCATATTAAAACATTTTATTTGTTTATAATTTACAAACTCATAGATTATATTATAGATTTTAATCGCTTAACTCTTTAAACGTCGAATGTACACAATCTTTTTGCCTCTAAGGAATCTACTTGTTGCATAATACATTTTGTAATTTTGACGTTTCCTCCAACATCTTACAGTTCAGAGATAGCAAAAAGTTGAAGTCGCAATGTTATAATGAGATCTCACATATCGCATGAGGACATATCTTATAAACATCTTTCATAAACGCCATTATTTAAATCAAACGTTTTGTCTATGCTAAATATAATAAAGTTTTACTCTATATTCAAATATACGTATGATTTCAATTACGTAAAAAATTATCTTAAGACATTGATTTTATGTCAATACAACAGTTTGAAACTTATTTTCTTTATTATGTGGCTATAAAGAAATCTAATAAAAAAATTTAAAATTTAATATTACTCTACGATAGAGAGTTTAAAAATGGTATATTTCATATTTTGATAATATTATTTTTTAACATTTTATTATACAGATTATAGTTTGTTTCTAGAAAAATGATATAAATATGATAGTAGATCAGATCAGATCGGAGAAAAGGTAAATTTCGTAAGCAAAATTTATGCATGTCTTTAATATTAATTGCCAAACCTTGACAACTAAAAATTTAAAGGTCATTAGATATTCATGTATGTAGGTACTTCTCATTTCCTAAAGATTCATACTGTGACATCTCCTTAGTTATCATTGCATAATCCTTCACCTAAATGAATGGGGCAAATTGCAATTAATGACTCAAGTTTAACATAGAATACCATAAAGCATAATGTATAAATAACCGCCATCACACTGAACTAAAAAAAAACCTATGCCTCACTGAATGTATCGACACAGAAGAGTAATATTCGTGAGGCCGCATGGCGCCCTTCTTTATTCCAGAAACAACCCTTTGCAGCCATTTTTTGCAGCTAAAAGAAAACTGGAGCGTGTTCGTTTCTTTTATCTTTTTCCGAGATGACGACAAAGGAGGTCGAAAACATTGGCTCTCCCACTAATGAAACTTTTCGGTACCGACGCTGTTGCCAATTCGATAATGAATTGTGAAAAACTATTTGATACTTTTTCTTTTTTCGTCTGGACTATTTGGGAGCGTGGATATAAATGTTCTTTATTGGGTCTTGAATATTTGAACAGTTTCGTTTTTGTTCGTCTGTTATATGCTCTATTGTGTTCTTTAAGTGCACGTGAATGTTTTAAAAACACTAAACATTCGTGAAAAACCTAAAGGTTGCTTAAAATTGAAATTATTTAATTATAAGATCACTTTATCGTCAAATCGAATTAAAATAATGTGCAATATTGTGATGGAATACGCGTTATAAATGACATTTCATAAAAAAGAGAGATTTTAAATTTATAAGAAAGTCTGTTATTTAAATCGTTTAAGTTAACATTATTTCATTGACATGTCTGTGAAGTCTTTGCTGTAAGAATATACAGACAGCAAAAAAAGTCAAAGATTCCTTCCCAAATAGCCAATCTAGGCTCGAATTTTTAAGGGAACACATTCCTCTCATCAGATCTTACACAAAACTGCTACCAATTGCCTTATATAACTTATGTGCGATGAACAAGAGTACAATATCCAATAAAGTTCTAAATGTGTCTGAATTACGCCCCGATTTACGGATAAATATCTAGATAGCATTACTTAGTCCCCGAGGCACTAATAAAACAGAATCGAACACCGAATACAATAGAATCTCTCCGAATATAGTTTTTTATCGATTTGTAGAGTTTTTTCATTACTGAAACAACGCAAGATTCTGCGACTGGCCTAAGTCTAGACTTTACGACTTTCCTACCTCTTTAAACGCTATGACTATAAGCTTTCCTGTGTACGCATTGTTTTTTTTATAAGTATTTGTTCGTTAATTTGTACATAATAAAATAAATCTTCTGTCAAATATTTAAATTCAGTGTCAATCAATCAAATTATAGTATTTACGTATTTAAAACGACAAATGTCTACGCTAAATTTTTCTTTATCCCTGCTACAAAATGATTAAGTGCCAATATTTTTTCCGTGTATCCAATTCAATTTGGGCGTGACAACAGTTTTAGGAGAGTGTCATGCATTGGCTTTGAGCGAGTGATTTATATACTGCATGAATATTTATTCTCTATTTTTCACGCCACTCAGCCTCATCTATTGCGGATTGAGTGTTCTGCATTGCGATGCTATCGATTCTCTCGTTTATGTATTACTGTTTTTCTGATATGAAATTCGGCGTCATTTATTATTAAAATACCTTTACATTAAATTCCGTGAATGTTGACTTATTTGAGTTTAATGAAATATTAATAATTAAAATACTAGAATAAAGTCAAAGTTAATCATATTCTTGGTTCATGTCTTACATAGTTTTAAAATTATCTAAGTCGCTACACGTGTAGTCAGCCGTTGTTAAGTTTTTAGTAGTATTTACCAAAATAGAGCATTATATTTTGTAAATTTGTATCATTCTTGCTTTACTACTGTGACAGCTGTTACTTTACTACTGTGTCATTGTGCTAAGTTTGAAAAAGTGTCTATCGATATTATATAACCTAACAGTTAGGAGGTTTGTAAGAGGAAATATGCATTAAATAAAAGTAACGTTTCTTTAACATCGGATTTTTTATGTCTAAGGTATTGGTTTGGTTATAGATAACTTTATATATCAAACAAAGATTACAGTACACATTATGAAATAGAAATACGTGTGGCTTCGCCCGCGTGAAATTCGGTGTTTTGCATGTTATAGTCGCTCGAGGCTCTCTGATACCCTACGCCGCTTTTTATACCCTACCCCCTCTAAACTACAATTGAAACCGGTTTGTTACTACCCCCACTAAATATTGCTGTAAAACGACCTCTTCAACTCAATTTACATGAAACGGTTATGTGCTATTAACCTAAACCTTTCAATTGCACTACCTTTTAGTAAAAACCGTACTAAAATCCGTTCTGTAGATTTTGAGAAAATCGATTACATACAGACAGACAGCTTTGAGGACTTTTTTATAATAAGTATAGATGTAAATCGGATGACAAAAACTAATAGAGATACTAGCTAGGCAAGCATTCATACCGTCTCGTAACAATTTTTCGAAAACCAATAGCAGTTTAAAAAAAATAGGTATGGCGATAGTTAATACTCTTGCCTAGTTTACAGATTAAATTTTTTATACCTTTATATATACAAATATCTAAAAAAAACAACGCTTTAATATTGATTGATTGGGGATGGTAGAGTGCCGTACGAATAAATAAGTCCAATTTAGAAAACAAGTGTTTCGGATTAAGAATAGGTGTAATTGTTACATAAACATAGTTTTCAGCAAAAATACCCGCAAAACTCATAATTCAATATTAGGCTGTGCGTTTAAGGAAACTAAAGCATTTTTTATGTATTTTTCTAAGCTATGAAAACCTTAGACTAATTTATCTCAAAACATAACTTTTTGAGTTGGAATGTTAAGTCCGGAAATAATTTATTATATGTATTTGATATTTGTCCTAAAGTCATGAAAGCTTCTTGTTGAGTGTTTCATGCAATTTCAACGTGACAACATTTTTAAGAGAAAACTGTCGTGCATGCGATATGAGCTAGATTTATGTTCGCATAAAAGTATGTCTTGTATTATTCATACCAGTCGGCTTTATGTATGCAGATTGCTGTCCTATGTTATCGTATATATTCTAGCCTGGGTTATGAATAAATATTGATATAGAATAAACTATAAATACTATTGCTATAAACTTCATATAAAACAGTATACTATTAACTTATAAAAGGAGGCTAATACAGAAAGTCTACTATACTATTGAGGATTACGTAGATGATAAGAGTGCGTCGATATACTAAATGTAACTAGTAATAAGAATTATTCTTTGAAAAGAGCAACCGCCGAGTTTCTTGCTGCCTCTTCTCAGTCGGAACAGCTTTCTGAACCAGCAGTAGAGTTGTTAAATAGCACTTCTGTACAAGTTTACTTGAATAAAGAATATTTTGAATTTCAATTGAGGCATAGGCCTCCTATCTCCGTTTTTGGAGAGAAGAGTTGGAGCTAAGACCTACCACGATGCCCTAATGCTGATTGGGTTATTACACATATAAGTACCTAGATTTCTAAGCAGCTTTTCTCACGATGTTTCCTGCAACGAAAATCGTGTGATAAATTGCAAATATTTGACAACAGTGAATAGGCATCTTCTAGGCAAGCGCGCTCTATCTTAGACTGTATCATTGCTTACCATCAGGCATGATTACAGTCAAGCGCTCGCCTATCTAACAGTAAAAAAAAAAAAATAAATCAATTAGACACATTAGTCTTAACAGAAAAACTCACTGTTGCCTTCTCGGGCTTCGAACCCGTGACTGAAATAACGCTTAAATGTACGCTACTTCTGTTGGCATCTTCTTTTGATATTTAAGTTTCGTTGCCTTTTTCACTTAACCCTTTGACCGTCAAGGTGTGGAGGTCTGAATGAATTTTTAACATTCATTTTTAGATCATGTTATTTTCTATATAATAATTATACCTATGATTTGTATACCATTTTCTTTGTTATAAAATTCCCCATTGAATACTATTAATAATTTTATAATAATAACTTACATTTAACGTCGATGACGAAAACATTCTGATTTCTCAACATTGAATTTGTGCACATGATGGACTAGACGTTTGATGGGCATGCATGTTGCATACTAACTATTGCGTTGTAATCACATCGCATACACTCAGCTAATAAATAATCCTGTGGCTTCTATATCATGTGCAACTGGTGCAATGCATCACTGTAATTGAAATGATTATTTAATCACTGCCTTTGAGTTACCGTTAGACTAAATCCTACTAATATTATAAAGGTAAATGTTTGTGAGAGTGTATTTGTGTATGAACGCTTTGACGCTCTAAGGGTTTCATTAATTTGTACAAAGTGAAAAGATACTTAAACTGTAAACCGTTGAGATATAAATTGCTATTTCTTTTTAGATTTAGTATAAACTTGCATGTTTAACTTAATAGGTATGACAAACCATTAAAAAAGTAACTTAAAAAATTATATTATTAAGAAATTGTATAAGAGTTCTTTTCGCTTTAACGAAACACGAATAGACTGGTCATTTGGTTCGCGCGACACCATTTAATACGACAAAATAGTCGGTACCATTACTTTTATACACTTTCTTTTTAGTCAAATCATGTTTACCTTACGCTCGAGTCAAAACAATTACAGTTTTCAACATAAATCTCAAATACTAATACTTAAATGATAACCCAAACCTTAAATAATTTATAAAATTATTTACTTTGCGGAGATCCATAATACAAAAGTAATAATAAAATTATTTAGCTATAATCCGCGATACAGTAAATAGAAAATATATATAGTGTTAAATGTATAGTGGACTATTCGTTTTTTCATACCCGACACATGCAGGATTCGTAAAAACACATGCACAAACCTCCACCACTGCCACCACAATACACAAGCACTACACACGTTCACTATCACAAACTTAACAATCGTTTCGCCCCGCAACCGAAGCATCATCAGGAGATAGACTCCACGACAAAATCGCAAATCGGATAGTCCACTATACATTTAACACTATATATATTTTCTATTTACTTTATAGTATATTATAGTTATTATCTATATTATCTATATATATATATTATCTTTATAGTATATTAGGGGAAGTATGAAAGTTGCGCCCATTATGGAAAAGATGAGAGGTGCAAGATTGGGATGGTATGGACATGTAATGAGGGATGAAGATCATGTGACTAAGCGAGTGTTGAATTTGAATGTGGATGGATATGTGACTAGAGGGAGGCCTAAAAAGAGATGGTTGGAATGTGTGAAGTACGACATGCGTATAAAAGGAGTAGCGCCAGAGTTGACGAATGATAGAAGAGAATGGAAGAGGAAAACATGTTGTACCGACCCCACTTAGAGTGGGATAAGGGTAGGAGAAAGAGAGATATTTTCTATTTACTGTATCGCAGATTATAGCAAAATAATTTTATTACCACTTTTGTAACCCAAACCATAATTGCTTACAAATGTTTAAGGGAAATAGTCTTAATTCCCAGCTTCTTATAAACCGTGGTTTTCGAAAGGTGTATAGAAATCGTAATGGAAAATAATTAAAAAAATATATGATAAATAAAAATTTAGGTCTGAGAAATTTTATGGAACCAGAGAATAATAAAAAGTTAGATTTTTGCCTATATCGAGGCACGTATAGGGACCATTTACTGCTGAGATAATCTTTGCACAGAAGGTGAAATCGTAGGTTATATATATGTATGACTAGTACATTATAATGATATTATCACTATTAGTATCTAGTACAATATAATAGTAGTTGAACTCGCAACTTCATTTGCCTCAACTCTAGTGATAAAATACCCTCAAAAATTTCCTGTTTTTTTCCAGTTTATATAAGTTACTAAAGGGTCCGTTCGGAAATTTATAATCAAGTCTGATAGCTTATGGAATACTAGGTCTATGGTATCTTTGTTCGCATTGTCTGCTATATTAAATTACTCAAATATTTACTACATTACTTTCTATTATAGAAGAAAAAACAGCAATTTTTTTATCCTTTATGTTACGAGTAGTTAATTGTGCCACATTACATCAATATTGGCCTTACGGTTCAGCCGTGAAAACGTACAAAGAGATGGACAGACAGACGGACAGACTTCCATATACAGACACTGACAGTTATTGATACAATGTTAATACCAAGTTTTACGCCTCAAGGACCCTTTACTCCCCTCGAGGTGTCTTGTTTAGGGTTTTTAATCGTATTACGTTTTCAAACCTCTGCGTTTGAAGCTCGAAATTTATTAAGGAATATCGTCATGATGAAGATGAACAAAAGTTATGATAGATTTTTTTTTACATGCAGGGTTAATTATCATACGTACCACAAGACACCACCATCCACAGAAAACTACAAAAGCACTACACACATTCACTCCGACAATCTCAACGATTGCAAATCAGGAGCCTACAAGTATCTCCTGACGATGCCTTGGTTGCGGGGCCAAAAAGAATTCCTTAAGATACCTCGTCTACTTCTATTAATTAAAAAAGATGAACCTTACGGCACAAATTTAACTAATCCTATAAATATGTATAAGGCAAAGGAAAAGATAGGGCACTCAATTTAGCGTTATCTATATTTTCTTTAATTGCTTATTATGGTAAAAGAAAAATTTTTACTTCGTGGTAGTAAGGTTTGTTTAAGAGTACCATCGTTAATTACTGTTTGCTATTATTAGAATTATTATTTAGAAGCATTTCAATTTTCCATTTTCGCACGTTTCATTGTTCTCTATCGTAACATCATTAAAATATTTTTTTTTAATAAAAAAAGTTGTTTGTTTCGAATATTTAATTATAGTCTTGCTTTGTGAAATATAATTACAAGTGAATTCTCCGAGCGTGCCCCGGAGCCATAGCTAGTTAGGGGTAAACAGGCGACGCCGGTGCAGACGGCGTTAGGGTTAATTGGTTTTGCTAATTGCCGCTCAGTGCTAGCGAAACGGATTTATTTATGTTCTAGTTGCGACTTGATTGCGTTTGGAACTGGGATGTCTGAGATGTAAACGCTGCTGTTTGTGCTTTTAAAAGTAACAAGCAGTTGTCTTTTTCAAAGCTCAACGCTGGGCAATAGTTTCCTGTCTCCTTGGACGAAGGATTAGAGTTTAGACCGCATATAAATTGCTCAGTGTAGCGATTGATTGATGTGATTTGTTGAGCCCAATCCGTTAAAAAGACATTACTATTATTATAGTTGCTATACCTTATCAATTAATAGTCAATGACAAATTAGTAATAGCACTTTATTACACACTTTTCGTTGAAAAACGGAAAGGAAAACATCGTGAGGAAACCTGCATTTCTCTGGCGAATTTTGGCGTTAAGTGCAACCTGCCAATCTGCATTGGAGCAGCACAGTATGTCTTAGCTCCAAAAATGAAGGGAGAAGGCCCATACCCAGATATTATCTGGCTGGTTAATATTTACTCGAGTAAGTATTAACCCGAAAAGATGGCATCGATATGTTAAAGCAAGAATCACATCCACAGCTACAATGACCTACAAGGTTGAGCACCTAATATTTGTTTTAAGTCCACGTTTAGAACGTGCCTGACTTCTCTTAATACAACTCTGCTGTTTTAAGAAATCAACTACCTTGGTACCATGTCCTAAGTAGTATGACGTCTCAATTCCGCATTAACATTTCAAAATTTGAAGTACAGTTAGCAATATAAAATGAGTTATTCTATTTTCTGAAATTATTTGTTGTTTAACTTGATTCACTCAACAATGTATAAATTTGAATGTTTACGAGGGTCCCATATTACCTATTAGTTGATGAAAGCGTTTGTCCCGGAACAGTTAAGCAATAGACACTTAATGGCCATACGAAACTTGTGATTAAAACTTCGCACCCTTCGGATGAGATCAGTTTCTAAGTAAGTTGTAACAGTCTGTGTTTTGCAACGGAATTGAAGTAATTATTGGAAATTTTGTAGTTTTGCAATCAGGCGAAGTGAATTTTAGTTTATATTAAACAAAATTGTAACTCTACAATTGTATCTTATTTCAAAATACTACAAAAACCATCAACTGAAAAATCAAAATATATTTATCTATATAGTGATGATGATGAGACCAAGGCATGAATTTAAACTTAAACCTACTTATAAATATTATACTTATATATAAAATTAGGCGTTACTTTACGAAGATTTATAATACCATATTAAATAATAAAACTATTTTTGTTAACCGTTACAGTGCATGTAATGCCGCTGTGTATTGATTATTTCAATAACATTCTTTACTTATATTATTCATTTAATATTTTGTAGTTTGATTGATAATACTATTTTGTAATCCACAAGTTTTTTTCTCTAGTGCTCTTATTTTTTTTTCATTTTAATTCATAAGACAAATAAATTGCATTATTTACATTAATTTATATGTTAATCTTAAATAAATCACAGTACTTACAAATCTTCCTTTTCAATTATGAATACGACTACTTTCATAAAGAATTAAAGTAAATCTTTATTAAATACAAATTTAGTTTTTTACAAATATATTAAGTTTAGCTGTATGTTGTCTTTTGCTGACGTCCGTGAGTCATAAAATGGGGGCCACTGAAAATTGGTCATCGAGATTCAAATTCGAACCAAAGTCGAGTGGTTACTCATTTTGTGACGTCATACCACGGCTTTAAAAATAAATTAATTTTGTTTATAAATTTGTTTTTTGTTGTTGTATTATTTCATGTATAACGTAGTGGTGTGTACGTCATAAATAAAGTTTTTCTTTTCTTTCTTTCAAAGAGAAAATCGTTGAATGTGGAAGATTGGAAAAACCGAATGGGAAAAGCCGTAACGGAAAATTGACATACTATATAATTATAGGAACATTGAACAGTATGCAATTATGCGACACGAACCTTTTATTATTTAATGTGTTTCGTGTTAGTGCATTACAAAAAAGGTTTGACGCGCTATATACGCTTTATTCGTTAACTCAAATGTTAAAATACCCTCAATTATATACTGTTTTTTCCCCGTTCCCGTAGGAAATACTAGATTTAGTTATGTAATATATTATCTCGGCTTATAGAAGCTTCAATTGTACCAAATTTCATCAATATTGCTCTAGTGAAACTCCAGCCGTAAAAGCCTAAGGAGACAGATCGACAGACTTCCACATCTAAAATATTAGTATATGGATGATGGCTAAGCGGTATTTTGAACATAAATTAATAATAATAATAACTCTTTATTGCACATCAAATACATAGGGAAGACAATACAAAAGAAATACCGAACAGGAACACATACAGAAAAAAGGCGTGCAAAGGCGGTCTTATCACTATGAGTGATCTCTTACAGATAACCTCTAAAACTAAATTACAGAAATAACTTCAATTATCTTTTTAGAATTTTAAAATATATAACAAATATTTTAAAGTATACATACAACTGAAATATATTCAATATATTTCTATGCCGGAAAACGCGATTTTTATGTAATCAGATTTCGATTAAGTTTTGTGAGTTGATAGGTTCATTATCTTCGGAGCTAATTTACCTATCACATCGTCATATCACCATATGATTAAGTCTATTTATATCAATCACTGTATTAGTATACTTAGAGAATTACCAGCAGAACATCGTATTTTCATCCCCAACATTACAAAAACGGCAAACAATAAGATTGATAAGTAGATGAAAATCAAGATAACTTTATATAGTACCTGCTAAATTTCCGCCTTAAAAAGTTATTCTGATAATTATATCAGAATGGTGAATACTTGCAAAAATTTTCTCTTAAAATGTTTTAGATCTTATGAATATAAAAGGTTTTTACGGTTGGATGAGAGGATTTAAAGTGGAGCATAATTTAAATTTTGCGCTATCTCACTAAGAACTATGAGATGTTCAGAAAATAGCATTCTAGAATTCTAACGGTATTCCGAGAAAAGTTTTCTTAAAATTCATAAGATTTACGATTAGCCATAAAACCGTTTTCAGTTGAATTAGTTCTCAAGTTACGAAAACGGTTAAAGTTGGTAGATTGGTTTACGATCCTCTAGTTTCTAAGGGAATCAGAATATTTTGGATTCGTCTTATGTTTAAATCTATATCTGTACTAATATATAAAGCTAAAGAGTTTGATTGATTGTTTCAACGCGCTAATCTCAGGAACTACAAGACAGAATTGAAAAATTTTTGGAGTGTAAGATAGTCCATTTATCGAGGAAGGCTATAGGCTGTATATACCTTCACGCTAAGATGAATAGGAGAGGAGCAGCTATAAAAAATATTGCGAAAATGGCAAAATTTAAAGCTTTCCTTGCGTGCGCTAAATAAACGGTGAAAGTTATTAAAAATTCATGTATTACAAAATTGTTCCCTTCTAAAAGTTCTTAATAAAAGTCTGCGACAGCATATGTCTATAGAAAATAAAAGTAAAAAGTAAAATAAGCCTTTATCTATACCCACTGGTGTAGGTCTCCTCACCGTTTTTGGAGTGAATGGATGGCGTGTGTAAAATTGCAATTAACAAATAGACAGATAATTTTGTTACAATGTGTTTCAAATACAACCTCAACCAATGAGGTCGATAATATAAATAAAAACATTGTCGCCGTCAATATGTGACGAGTTGTTGAAAAAGAGTAAATGAGCCGTTCAAAATGGGTATAAAAATACATAGACCTTTTTCATGTAACTAGTTATCAGAATTTCTATCTCAATTTCATGTCAGAAAAACAATTTTGAATTTCATTACGTTATATGAGTAATTGCTACGTATGAGTGACGTTAACGTAAAGTGACTGACAACCTGAAAGTGATATGAATTTTGCAATTCATAGATAACAGAATTTCCTCTCTCTTCGTCATTGTTAATATGAAAACGAAAAAATAAAGATGAAATGGTACATTGTCTTTAATAATAGAGTAGGAAAGCCAGCATTAAATGTACCATACTACAATAAAAGGAAATAAAAATAAAACAAATGAGAAACCGTCTTTTTATGTGTTATTAGACAAAGAGAAACATACCGTTTTCATCTTCCCTCTCATTACTTGTTGCGACATTCTCACTAACGGGCTATTACTCCTCGACCCTAGTATATCATCATCATTCATCATTCTCCTGCCCTTATCCCACTCTAACTGGGGTCGGCACAACATGTTATAAACATGTTGTCACATGATTTGGCTACGTATTTAACGATCGGCCGCCTACCTGACGTCAATTTACCTTAGTCGCCTTTTACGACACCTCGGTAAGAAATGAGTGTGGTGTATTCTATGCAGCCGTATACCACACGGCACTCCTCGAACCTATATAATAACTATAAAAAATCACCGTTTAAATGACTGCTAAAAGTAGAATAAAACTATTGTCAGATATATATATATGTAAATATGTGAATGTTTTTTTAATAGCCGTTCAGAATGATAAAAATAATGTTTCATATACATTAGTATATCATATAACAAGTATATATCATAGTATCTGAACACGTACAATATGTCGTCGTTGATGCATGATTCCGCGATAGATCCAGGCTTAAACAATGCAGAGGACGCGCTACAATACAATGTCAGCTTTTGTAATCTCGTATTTTCTGGTGTTGGGTAAAATAAAACAATGAACATCGTATTTCGTTGTTCACTTTTGCAACTGTTTGTAGATAAATCTTTACATATTTGTTTGAATATTAAAATATGAACATTCATGAGTTATACGATTATTGTATCTCGGTCTGCCCTGCCACACACCCATCGGCGTAATGTCTAGTCACAGTCATACCACCAGCACTCCAACATAGACACCCTAATCAGTGGTCTTCCTTCCTATCTACGAGTATATGTCCCTCTTTGTTTATTTTTGTAATTATGAACTTTCAGAAAACGATTCAATTCAAAATCAGTACCTAAACTCAAACGCTTTCTTCTCGAACTATGAAGTGTGGATTGCATTGGGGTCATAATTTTTGAAAACGAAAACTTTATATGAACTACAGATAACTCTGTCTCTTTTACTTAAATATTTTTAGGACGCACTCCGAACGGTCATTCGGCACGGAATTAAAGTGTGCGTCTTTGAGACGTCATGGTATGAAAAAGCAAAACAAAAAGCAAAGCAAAAATTTAGTTTACGTCTTCAATTGAGTCGCAATAAGAGTTCATGGTAAGCCTGCTGATCTGAGTTTGGCCATACTGTTGGCTTTTCTCCGCAGTTTTCACTCAAAAACCAGTGATCTTGCCTCACAGTCCCCGAAACTAGTATAGCTTCTGAGCTCTATTCTCCCATTTCGCGACGCCGAATATTTCAGCGCGCGCTATGGCGTTATAAAAGCCGTTAGGGCTAACAGCATATAGTCAGTTCGAGAAAAAGGTCGTATCAGAGTCTTTTTAACTTCGGAGGGGTCTTAATAAGAAGACCCTTTCCTAACGATGTAACAAAAACACTTGATGCTTATCAATTCGAGATCTTTCTGAGCTGGGGCCTTGAATATACGAAACTCAATTTTTCAGAGGCCTACCGGTTAAGTAAGTGACGATTTACCATGAGTCGTGTTCTCCTCAATGACTCAACATCGGAGATATAAAAAACGTAATTTATGACTGACGTATTCCAAAATATTTACCATACCATAGATACTTTGTGCCTTATGTATTTATGTAGTACAGAATTAACGATAATGATCAAATTTTATACGATAACTAGCTGTGATTCAACAGCTTGGAAATTAGAGTCACAAGGTTTTCCCGAATTAAAATTGTCAACTTAAAAGTAATTAATTTGAGTTAACAATAAGAGATACATACATGCTGTCTTAATTTTTTTGTAGAATTTCTGTAGATCTACAACTCTCTAGTATATTACTTTAGTGTATCTCTGCTGGTATACGCAGCGTACGCGAGTAAAGCTTCAAGAAGGCGAGTTTTTATTACAACCGCGCGATCTCTTCAACACAATTTACATAAAACTATAAACCTAAACCTTCCGGAAGAATTGCAATCTTTCAATTTTATCTTTAAATAAAAATCGCACAAAAAATCGTTTAGTGGTTATTGTGGAGTTTGTTTTATAATAAGTATAGATGATGACCTCCTTGACGCCAATGCGACAGTCGCGATAGCCTACACAACTTTGTTACGGCAGTAAAAATGTATAAAATACGAGATATAAATATTTGAATGTATTGTCATTTTATGGAAGTGACTCTGCTAGTTCCAATCTTCGAACACTTTTATATTTTCTAATATCATTCTATGCCAGGCCAGTCCTTGTAATGTGATCAAATACCAATCGTTTACGATAATGCCTCATGGCGGTAATGTATTATAGGGAATGACGAAATGGAATCTCTCCCATGTACACTATGACTAAAACAAAGGGAGGGTTTGTACAGTTCGCCACTATAATTAAATAATTTAATTGAATGGCTTTTAGTACGGTAGCAATAAGGGCTATAATTATTGGTTTGAGTAACTTTGTGGTCGTGTGTATATTGCGTGTTTTAGCATGATCTGGACTAACTTAGTTTTCAAAGGGTGCGCGCAGTTCATGGCCAATGCGGTATTGACTGACCGCACCTTTGCATAATCGTCGGCTGTAATCATACGGGTAATGATATATCGAACAATAGCCTCTGAGGTTTTTTTTTGTCATTCGATCGAGAACTTTTGTCCTTCTCATAACCCTAGTAATATCCTTCCTATCTTCAATTTGAGAACTATTTAAACGTTAAATTAACTGAAGTCTCGAAACCATTGTCGAGTGACCTATACATCTACAATAAAATTTTATCGACGATGACCTAAGAATCGATCCCTTCGAAAAAAAAGAAAGAAAGAAACCCTTATAAAACGTTCAAAACCCGAACCACAGAATCTTTCTTTCATTGTCCATAAAGAACAATTGTTTTTTAATTTAGTTACGCTATAGAAGTCTTTAGCGTAACTTAAAATACTACTACCGCCATCTATCGTTATAAGAAATAACTCCAACAAAATTGAAGCAACGGCCTGTTTTTATCTTTCTGCTGGGAATAGGGCTCCTCTCCGGTTTTGGAGAGAAGGATTGGAGACCGTCCAGGATGCTCTAGCGCGGATTTACTTTGTAGGTACATGTTCCTAGAATTCTCTAGAGATAGGTAGGTTTCTTCACGCTTTTCTTCACCGAAATAGTGTGATGAATTGTTTCACACAAGTTTTAATAGACAACTCATTGGTGCACGCCCAGGGTTTGAACCCGTGGCCCCCTCAAATGAGTCCCACGGCCTCATCAATGGGCTATCACAGCTCGTTCAATTTTAACAAAGACTCTACTTTTGGTTTACTTGTATTAGTTGATTCTACGAATATTAATTGTTCAATCTTTACAAAATTAAATGATTACTATTTATGTTGATACTGAGTTGCTTAGTTATAAATCCTGCTACATCTAAGATTTTTCACTTTTGATTGATTTATTTTACAAAAGTAATAATAAAAATTATTTTGCTTTAATCCTAATAATAATAAATAATTTTCGATCTATGTATCGCGGATTATACCAAATTAATTTTTATTATTACTTTTGTATTATGGATCTCCGCAAAGTAACGCCTAAACCTATAAATTATTTATATATAAGACATTCCAAAGACGTGAACACAGTTACAATTTTATAGGTACATATATATTTAGTATATAAGTTTTCGTTCTAGGTCAACACGACACTTTAAGGCACGTTTATTTAATTTATTGATAATTTTCATATTTCGCAGTTAGTATTTATAACGAGGTTTATTTGAATATTGTTAAAATACGTTCCGAAATCCAAATTAGGGTAAATATTCCCGCGTGAATACCATTGAAATATTGTGTACGTTAATAAACAATTTCTCAATGGTGAATACAAAATAAGGAACAGAAAAATCTCATTTCCATTCCTCGCCACAGTAGTTGATTGAGTTGTTTGCAAGCACATCTGATCCGCGAATATTACGGGAAACCGATTGTTCGAAATCCTTTAATTTGGAAATTTGAATGGTAGAGTACAGGATTTGTGAGATAAGCGTATATATTTATACTGTACTTACCGTGCCTGCAGCTTCATCAGAGTTAAAAAGTTTTTCCCGCGTAAATATTTTTAATTAGTATTTTGAACATAAAAATAGTTTATCATCATCCTCCTGCCCTTATCCCATCCTAAGTAGGGTCAGCACAACATGTTGCAAACATGGCACATGATTCGGCTACGTATTTTACGACCGGCCGCCTGCCTGTCGTCAACTTACCTTAGTCGTATTCTACAACCCCTCGGTAAGAAAGAGGGTGGTCTATTCTACTCAACCGGATACCACACGGTGGGTCAACTTACCTCAGTCGCCTTTTACGACACCTCAGTAAGAAATAAGGTTGGTCTATTCTACTCAGCCGGATACCACACGGCATGAACATAAGAAATAGTTATATTGACTTAACTATAAGAGATAGAGACACGTTGTTGCTAACTTTTTCGTACTAGTACGTATTAGTTTATCTCTGTTGGCTTACGCGGCTCACACAAGTAAAGCTCTCAGCATGCGAGTTTTCTTACTATCATGCGACTTCTTCATTACAATTTACATAAAACCATGATGCACTATAACCCAAACTTTCCGGAAGAATTGCAAAACCTTTTAGTAATAAGGGTTTAAAGATCCGTACAGTAGACTGAGAAAATCGATTACATACAGACAGACAGCTTTTGGGGACTTTGTTTTATAATAAGTATAGGTAGATAGATATTTAATTTAAGAATACGTGTGGCACTCGGAGACTGCCGCGGTAAAGCTATTGCATAGCATTTTTTATCAACTTATGCAATTACAATTATATATTTATTTTATTTATGCAGTAGTTGGTTTTTTTCTTTGATATTAATTCAAGTTACACTTGGAGCGTGGTGACCGATAAAATTTTTTTTTCTTTTATTAATTAAATGAGATGTTAATATTGTTCAAAATATTTTTATTATCTTTCAATACATGTCGGGTTTAACGGTAGTTTTCCAATACAACCAATGCCACCTAAATGCGGGTTGCTGAACTAAAGAGACAAGCGTGATATTTCAAAAGTCATTAACCCATCAACTGGCGTGTACGCTCCGAGGTGCACAGATCGCTGCTTAAAAGTATCACCGCTGTGCCGGTCGGAGTGGGGGGTGTTAGGTTTTTTCGTTACGGAATTTCTGGATTCGGTCTCCACGCTCAAGGCCCGCGATAGAAGCTATGCAATAGCTTTAAAAAAATTCTACCATTTTAGTTATTTCTATGTCAACATCTGTCGTGTTTTGATTGATTAATTTGGCTTGCGACGTCTTCTATGTAATTTTTAGTGCCAGAACTATTTACTACTTTTTAGTAAAACTATTTACTACCTTTTAATAAAAACGGTACAAAAATCCGTTCAGTAGACTTTGAGATAATCGATTGCATACAGACAGACAGCTTTTGGGGATTTTGTTTTATAATAAGTATAGTAGATAGATATTTAATTTAAAAAAATCTACTATTTAAGTTATTTCTATGTCAACATCTATCTAGTTTTGATTTATTAGTTTGGCTTGCGACGTCTTCTATGTAATTTTTAGTGCCAGAACTATTTAAATACTGATCCTAGATTAATATTCAATATATATCGTACGTCACGGTAAAGATGAAAAAAAAAAACATTTGATACAACACTATACACGTCTATAAAGTATTTATAGACGTGTATTTTCTGGTGCGTAGATTACGTGAAATATACTTGTATTATAGATATTCGAGCCCACGCATTTTACTTATTGAGATTGAAATCGAAACCGTACCGAATCCAATCAACACGTTCTATTATGTAAGTCCAATATCGTAATGAACACAACACAATAACGTTGATAACTCAATAAACACTCCCGTAGAACGTATTCTCCCTGTATTCCAGGTGAGTGAACCAATCCGCCCGGGGCGAGCTACTGGAGCGTTCACTATATTGTCTAATGTACAGGTATAAGATAAAGGAGGATTACGAATATTTGGTTATTGCTCTTCTCTCATTTATCCGCCGTGTGGTATCCGGCTCAGTATAATAGACCACCCTCATTTCTTACCGAGTTGTCGTAAAAGGCGACTAAAGTAAGTTGACCCGCCGTGTGGTATCCGGCTGAGTAGAATAAACCACCCTCATTTCTTACCGAGGTGTAGTAAAAGGCGTACAAGGTAAGTTAATGTCAAGCAGGTGGACGGTTGTAAGATAACTAGCCAATTCATCTAAGAACATATTTAAACTATGTTGTGCCGTCCTCACTTAAGTGGAACAAGGGTACGAGGATAATGAATTGCTTTTCTCGTTTATGCCCTTAGTATACAAAATACCATTTATATATACAATATACCTAACCTGTGATAACCTAGCGGTAATACCGTGCGTCTCTTTAAATAGGGTCATGGGTTTAAATCCCGGGCAGGCACCTTTTTCTGTTCAAACTAATGTCTAATTGCTAATTGCAATTTATCAAGCGCTTTTCGGTGAAGGAAAACATCGTGAGAAAACCTGCCTATCTCTAAAGAATTCTGAGGCTACTATATTGAACCTACCAATCCGCAGGTGAGCAGCGTGGTAGGTCTTAGCTTCAACCCCTCTCCAGAAACGAAGCGAGCAGGCCTATTCCTAGTAGTCGGATTGGGTACAGACCGTTACTTTACTTTTACATTTATATAATATAATGAATTAATGAATCAAAACGTTTATTAAACCTATGCTGTAGCTGCTACATGATGAAAGTAGTATTTTATTTGTTTATTTAGTACCTAAAAACATATAAACGACATATAAACAATATATAAACGACAAATTCAAAGGAAACTCTCCCTAGACTTAGAAAATTTCATTTAAATTGTTTAAGTAGTTTTGAAATTTAGCGTAAACGCAAATCGTGACATGGGATTTTTATATTAAAAATAGCTGTGCCAACAACGGCTTCAGTGATTTACCAAACTCTTCTCGAATTTCCGAAATATTGAACAACAAAGTAGTTATTGTGAGTTAACCGTGAGAGATAGAGACATGCTATTCCGGACTTTTTCGTAGTATTTCTATAGATCTACAATCTTCTACTACATTACTTTAGCGTATTTCTGCGGGTTTACGCAGCGCGCGCAACTAACGCTCTCAGCATGCAAAATTTTTAACAACTGCGCGATCTCTTCAACACAATTTACATAAAACTGTTATGTACTATTTACCTAAACCACCCGGAAGTATTGCATTAATTTTAGTAAAAACCGTACAAAAATCCGATCAGTAGATTTTGAGAAAATCGATTACATACAGACAGACAGCTTTTTGGGACTTTGTTTTATAATAAGTATATAGAAAATCTTCAAAATAACGAATTTAATAACATTATAATCTATTACTAATGTCTTGAAACAGCCTTAAATACAAAATGCACGCATATAACCAGCACATTAAAGTATAAGGAGTTTTAAAATCAATCAATCTACGTCTGGACGACTTTAAATCTCCATTTGGACGGACGGTCATAGCAATCGAGGGGTCGTGAAATAAAAACGTTTTCCAAACGTTTCCATGACGTCAGTGCAGTAAAGTGGAATTAATCAATATGCCCAACGGTAGCGAGTTCCAGTGGAGTGACACACGTCTATCGATCGATTTTGTGGTAAGCGGCTCGTGAAATATTTGTCTGTCCACAGGGTTTTATTTACCGGCGTACGGTATTTACTTTTTACTGTATAAACTGTAACGACTTATTTGTCAGTTGGTTACAGCGTAACTTTTATATAAACTAAAATTTTACGAGAGAAAATATACCAGCTATATTGTGAAATATTTTTATTGATATGAAACTCATCTTGGATACGTTCATCTACTTTTTATTTAACATAAAATTTTACGAGTGTGAAACATGACAGTGAAAAAAAATTATTCAAGATTCTGATCAGTTATGTGTCTATAAGATTTTTTCTCAATATAGCATCACTGTTATACTTTACTCTCGTAAAATTTTAGGTTACATTTACAGATGAACGTATCCAAGATTCTGATAACACTCGTATGTCTATAAGTTTTTTTAGAATATAACTTTTTAAAGTCATTGATTTATGCGTCGTACCAAGAGTTTCTTCCCCCGCCGTGTGGTATCCGGCTGCGTAGAATAGACCACCCTCATTTCTTACCGAGGTGTCGTTAAAGGCAACTAAGGTAAGTTGACCCACCGTGTGGTATCCGGTTGAGTGTAATAGACCACCCTCTTTCTTACCGAGGAGTCGTAAAATACGACTAAGGTAAGTTGTCGTCAGGCAGGCGGCCGGTCGTAAAATACGTAGCCAAATCATGTTACGACATGATTGCAACATCCTCTGCCGACCCCACTTAGAGTAGGATAAGGGCAGGAGGATGATGACTAAGAGTTTCTTGCCTGTCCGTTTGTAAGTTCAATATTTCATCTTTTTTTTAACTTGTCATCTGTATGTATGGTCCTTGTTTTTCATAAAGTTGTTTTTTTGTGAAAACTTTATTAGTTTACGTTTTGTTTTGTTTCTCTTATATATATTTATTATATAGCTGTGTTCCTAATAAATAAATAACATCTCTGTCATACTTTGGTCTCGTAAAATTTTAGGTTATATAACACCTTTGTTATGATATCGCAAAAAATTTCAATATCGTAAACGTTGGAACATCGTATTTGTTGAAGAGCTTCATTTTAAAAGCAATCAGAGCGGATTGGCTTTCCCTGACAACCCAATCAAGTAGTGATGTCTATAGCTAAGAACTGAATAGGATATTTTCTATTAACCACGGCACTGTTCGCGTTTCTTTTTTTATTGAGATATCTTATAAAAGTAAATTAACCTTATATTATATATCTCTAGTACCCGCGACTCTATCGGCGACAACTAGAGTAAGAATAACCTCAATTATGCATGTTCCCGAATGAAAAACGGTTTTTTTATCCTATAGGTATAGTCCGATTTATAGTCTTCTATTATACCAAAACTGCAAGCACAGCAGACGGACAGACTCTGCATTTATAATAACAGTATGGATCAAAAGATAAAATAACTTTTTCATGACCATATGATAACTAGCAGCGAGAGAATAAAAAGTCGCTGGTATTTTTAGTTAGTCGTATAAATTTGAGAGAGTTTAATATGCTACATTACTTGACAGTGGAAAGTGGACAGTCAAGTTAGAAAAATGTTTAAACTTTTAACAATATTTCATGCCCTAAGCAATATGGATAACCTTTACCAGATAATCACAAGTAAAAAAAGTAATAATCACAAGGAATTATTTATTTATTTTGATTTATTCAATAAATAAATCATTATTATCTTATATTCTATTTAAATGCTGTACGGTATATATTATCATTATTATTATATAGCCTAATTTCATACAGCAAAAATATAAGGTATAATATAAAGTTTCTAGTAGCTTTTTTTAATAATATTTTTAAATAAAAATATAAGATTTTATTATTTAGAGCAGGGCTTCTTAAACTATGGGTCGCGACCCCATTTGGGGTCGCTTAGCAAATATCTGGGGTCGAGAGATTTTAATGTCAAATATTTATATATACCATTTTATAACATCACTAGAGTTAGCGAAATACAGTGGACTTGCAGCGTCTAGACACACGCATTTGTTGAACGTTTTGAGCTATCTCCACCGACAGATAGATTTTGTATGTTTCAAAACGAATTCTAAAACTATATATTTTCATATGTATATTGTTACCTAATAAATTAATCATCAAAAAATATTAGTTTATTTTTCTTTTATGTTTGTATGGGGTCGTCAAGAAACTCGCAATCATAAATGGGGTCGTGAATGACATAAGTTTCAGAAGCCCTGCTTTAGAGAATCAAATTTTTAATGTTTAATTTAGTAAATAGCGTATTATTTTCGGTCAATAAATATGTTAGTTATCTATAGTAGGCTACGATTCGCACTTAAAAGCGTTTCAGCCAATTGATTGAATCCATAATCCCCTCCAATCCAGGCTCGTTCGTGCAATTTGAATCTGTATATCACAATTTAATACGTTCGGGAAAATTGCACGCATATATGCGTTCGGAAATTAATGCAAACTTTTTCCTCTATATTCGGAATCTGTCAATTGCAGTTGCACATTGATTGCCAAATCTATTGCATTTTAATGTGATATTGTAATGAATATTTTCTGTACAATTTTTCGTCATAACTGTCGTATATTCAGGTTTAAAGGTTATGCGAGAGTTCAAATATGTAATGTTTTCACTTAAGTACTAAAACAAATAACCATTAAATTCTTTGTACAATTATCAAGATCTGCGAATATAAGCGAGATATCATGCTAAAGAAGATCTATGATTATTCCTTCTTTTTATTTGATGACATATTCTTCAAAGCGTTAGTGCTAAAGCCGTAAGGAAACCGTATGATTCGGTACTGAGTAACGGGTGCGCCATCTAGTACCGAGTACCGATTCGTTACTCACGAATGCTATTCGTTACTCGTTACTCGCATCTTTCGCATCGGTACGTATTAGTAACTACATAATACGGTCCCTAATCTGTGTGGCATCTACAATTTAAGTCCGCGTGATTCCCTGCGAGAGAAGTTTAAGGAAATATGTATTCTTACATTTGCTTCACGGTATATTTTAAACAATGTAATTTTTGTACATAAAAATATAAAGAATTATAAAACGATAGGTGATGTATATAATAGACAAAGTAGGAACCGACATAAGCTTGCGACTCCTGCTTTGCGCCTAGCAAAAGTACGTAAATCGTTTGTGGGTATGGGTATAAGATTCTATAATAATATTCCGAAATCAATTTTGGCCATGTTATTACAGCAGTTTAAAACCACTGTTAAAAAGAGGCTGATACAGAAAGCCTACTATACTGTTGAAGATTACTTAGATGATAAGGATGTGTGGATATAGGTGCACTTCTACCCTGTACTAGACAGTAATAAATAAATGTAACTAGTTCTAAGATTTATATTTTAAAAAGAGCAACCGCCGAGTTTCTTGCTGGCTCTTCTCGGTAGGAACAGCTTTCCGAACCAGCAGTAAAGTTGACGATTCAAAAGCATTGTTTACAAGTTTACTTGAATAAATAATATTTTGAATTTGAATTTGAATTTGAATTTGTGGTTTGAACGTGTGTTGTATGTAAATTTAAACTAACAAAGAACGATGTTTTTTTTATTGTTTATTAGGCACCGTAAAATAAATATTAAATTATTTGAAATCTTTAAAATATTTTACCATGTTTTATGTTAAATTTCATTCTAAGCATAACAATTTTTATTTTATTAAAATAATAAATCCATTGCAAAATCCAGTAGATTCCGCCTACGATTTACTTTTGTTGTAGTTTTAATTATTCTACAATTCTAACCTTTTTTTTATGATCACGATTTTGTAAAAAAATACATAAACAAAATTCGCGTTACGCAGCTAGGTATGTTAGCAAGTAAGTAATATGTCGCTCCGACATCATGCCGTACGGGAATACGACTCGAGACGTTACTTTAATGCTATGGCATCAGGTATAAAAAGTAACGAATAAACTACCGATACGATAGTAACGAGTACTACATGTTGTAGTAACGAACACATGCGGGTACACTTTTTGTCGTTACTCTTACACCTCTAGTTAGTGCCCTTACGCCTTTTATAACAAGACTAAACAACACTGGTGGACATAGAGATCAATCGCTTTGCCAAGAAAAACTACAAAAGTTTTGCTAGTATTTAGAAATATCGTTCTACAGATGTAAGTTTAGTGAGACACGTTACGTATGATTGGAGCATGACTATGATGCGTCATCATTAGTGATGATGTAAGCAATTTCTTATTTTCAGCGACTACGCTGCTTGTTTCTACTAGATAAATAAATAAATATATAGAACACTAACACACACGGTCGTCCTTCCCCAAAGTAAGTAACTTAATACTTGTGTTATGGGTGACGGAAAACTGGTAAATATATACATACATATATATATTTACCAGTTGTCCGTTCCTCCCTCGGCGGCCCTCGGCGGGATTCGAACCCGCAACCCGCGGAGCAGGGTCACTACCCACTGCGCTGACGGGCCTGTCAACAATATATGATTGTAATTGAATGTGCCTACCATAGATAGACCCTTATAGTCTATCTTTATGCCATGAATGTATATTTGCAGCATGTCATAGCTATTGACGCACTGATACCCCTTTTGGAAGGAAAAAAATATATATATATATGGGACACTTACACAGATGGTCGTCCACCCAAAAATAAGTAACTAATACTTGTGTTAAGGCAGGGTTACTACCCACTGCGCCAATGGGCCGGTCGAAGAGAAGAGTCTTTCTCTTCTTTTTTTCTATTAAGAAGACACTGGGAACATCGTTCCGGGTCTACATTATCATTTCATCAAACCGGAAATCTAATTCAGAACGTATGGTAATTCGTATTGCTAATCCCTCCAATCAATACTATTTACCTTTCTCAAATAAGATTAGCATTATTTGTTTAATTTAAAATAAATTAACCCTGCCAAGCATCATTGAACCCATTACTATGATGCATCCCATTAATAAAGCCTATTGAATCGGCTCAAATCACCTAATATATTGCTGATTAAATGAGTTCCATTAATCGGCTTAATAGCGCTACTATAAAGCATTATTTACTCAATAGGATTATCGGTTTAGATTTTTAAAATTTGCTCTCATGTTTTATCGAAGGCTAGCCGTGCCGGCGGCTTCACCCGCGTGGAAATCAGCTTGTCTCAATTTTTTTCAATATACTATTTACCTAAACCAACCGGAAGTATTGCACTATCTTTTGGTGTAAACCGTACAAAAATCAGTTCAGTAGATTTGGAGAAAATCGATTACATACAGACAGACAGCTTTTTGGGACTTTGTTTTATAATAAGTATAGATAATGACTTTTTATTATTGATACTAGGTTGCTGTGACTTAGTACCGTGGTAAAAGAAGCGTATGTCACTCCCAATACTCCCAAAACACACGACGACATACATTTTTTTCAATATATAATATTAACAGAATTACTTTGCAGGATTCCATAGTACAAAAGTAATGATAGAATTATTTTTCTATGATCCATATTTGTTAAGAAAATCTGTGACACGCAGAGTGTATAAAAGCTGCGATATTACAGCTCAAACCTCGGGTTCTTTTAAAACCTATGCGTCTAATTGATAATTGCAAATTTTGTCACAAGCTTTGCAGTGAAGTAAAGCATTGTGAAGACACTAACATATATCTAGAGAATTCTGGGGATAGGTGTAATCTACCAATCGCATTAGAGCAATGTGGTGGATCTTAGTTCCGATCCTTCTCTGCAAAAATGGAAATAGGGGAAAGTAACTTCGGGATAGTAACAGGTCAGTTCATACATTCTGTTTCGCTCGAAGGTAAAAATTAGCGTATAAATATATTTTATTAAGTTTCTTTAATATAAATTCGATAAATTATTCATAAACCATAAAATTATAAATATAAAATTCCAATATCCAATATGAATTGTAAACAACAAAGCACAATTCCGTGATAACTTCCGGGGTCCAAAATTAAAATGGAGTGTTCCTTTCAATCTTCTAAGCGAGAAAATATTCAGTCAACATTTACTCGATAAATTAAATACAGACGACAAAACAATGTTATAAATTACAATAATACCGCAAAGCGAAAGAAATATTCCTCTTTTTTGTTGCAAATATTTTTTTTTCGAAATTTACTTTTTTTCCAGAACTGCTTAAGTGAGTCGAATACTTATTAGTATAAAATTATTAGCTTATACATCGGGTTAACATCTTATATATACAAATCTAGTGTTACAATATTAGTTATTAAACTCCTCTAAATAGTCTTGACCGATTTTTATGAAATTTTACATGCATATTCAGTAGATCTGAGAATCGGCTAATATCTATTTCTTTTACGCCTAAGTAATTAGGGTAGTCCACCCTTAACATATTTTAATTTTTTGACGATTTTTTAATTTTTTTATAACGTACACTAAATGTCATAGAAATTATTTATCAGATCAGCCAGTATAAAAGTTTAATTTTTTCTTCGGGATTAGGAAAAAACACATCATCATCGTCATGATGATGATGACGATGATGATGTGTTTTTTCCTAATCCCGAAGAAAAAATTTTTTTCGAATTTTAAAAAGTTTTTGAGCTCTTGGAGGTTACAGTCACGAACTTCATGCAAACTCACCTCTAAGTGGCCTAATTATATAAAAACTTGTGTCCATAATTTATCATGTGTATTTCGGTGAAGGTAAAATCGTAAGAAAGCTTTAATAGCATATCTCTGAATTATTCCTAGGATATGTGTATTCCTAGGATTTCCAATTTCCATTGTAGCAGCGGGTTGTTCTAAGCTCCATTTTGTTCAAAGAGAGGAGTCCATTACTCAGCTATGGGATGGTTAGAGATCGCAACTTTTACACTTTGTACAGCTTAAGAAACGACCGCAATCTTTTCTTTTAATTACAATAGAACGTGGGTGAAAGAAAAGTAAAATAATTATATTCACAAAACTCGGAAGTCTGATTGTTAATTTACCATAAGCTCCTAGCTTAAGGAAAATGTCATGAAAATATTTTAATACCGCCCTTCGAAGGAATTCTCATAATTGCACGAAAAGGTTTCAAGAGTCCTTTGTTTTCCTTTCTAATTAGTTTGATTTTTTCTTTACAAATTTAGAATCCTAAAAAAATCAAACAATGTTACAATTGGTTCAATTAATTTACAATTTTCAAAGTAAATTAAGGACCTATATTTTGTTGTAAGTTTTCTTTTAAACTGTTAGATGTAAATTATACATTCGATTTATACTACTTGTAACGTTTGAAATAATAGAAGATGACTACTGCTGGATCTAGTATCTTCAAGTTCCTAGAAAATTCTATCTTTATAGAACTTTCTAGGTAACTTTGTTTTACTAAACTTATCTGTCTTATTGATAATTGCAATTTATCACAAGCTTTTCGGTCAAGGAAAAGATCGTGAGGAAACGTGCATATGTAAAGAATTCAACTTTTATCTATCTGTCTTTTTTTTCTATTTATGATAAGACAAAGATTGATACAGCTGTAATAGCCCAGCGGTGAGAGCGTGCGACTCTTTCGAGGGGGTCACGTGTTCTAGGGGGTCATGAGGCACCAATAAGTTTTTCTATTAAAACTTATGTGTTTAATTGATAATTGCAATTTATCACACGCCATTCGGTGAAGGAAAATATCTTGAGGAAACCTGCATATCTCTAGAGATTTCTGGAGATATATGTATGTTACCTACCAATCCGCATTGGAGCAACGTGGTAGGCAGCTCCAATCCTTCTCTGCAAAAAAGGAGAGAGGAGGCCTAGGCCTATGCAGTGGGTTAGTAACAGACAGTTACTTTACTTTACTTTTAGAGGAATCTGAGCCACCTGCCTATTGTGCTTATACTCTAGTGACAGTGTCACAATAAACAATGAGAGGGAAGAAGAAACTCGTCCAGTTTATCTTTGTCTGTAGCGGCCTATTACAATCCCACTGCTGGGAAAAGGCCTCCTCTCTCCGTTTCTGGAGAGAAAGGTTAGAGCTAAGACCTTCCACGCTGCTCCAATGCGGATTGGTAGGTTACATATATCTCCAGAAATCTCTAGAGATATGCAGGTTTCCTCACGATGTTTTCCTTCACCGAAAAAGCGTGTGATAAATTACAATAATCAACTAGACACATAAGTTTTAATAGAAAAACTCATTGGTGCCTGCCCGGGGTTTGAACACGTGACCACCTCGAAAGTGTTGCAAGGTCTCACCGCTGGGTTATCACAGCTCTATCTATCTTTGTCTTATCACAAATAGAAAAGAGAGACAGATAAATAAAAGTGTATCTATCTGTCTTTTTGAAGTCTAATTCACTACCTGTGGTTAAAATACCATGAACGTGATTGAGCTTGCATTACAGCCACCATTTCCGCATTATTCTGTACAAATCCGTCAAATATCTAAGAGCGTCAAAACAGTATGCACCGAAACACACGCATTATCATTCGCCTCTAAGTATATTTAACCGTAATGCTTGGAATGATTTGCTGAATTTGTCTAAGGGTCAATGTCTTAATTTTATCCTACTTGCGTTTCGTTTCGATATCTCAACAAATACAAATAGAACCGTTGGAAATAAGGGACAATCAGTGACTAATAAACTCGAATCGCTAAACAGACCGATCGATGTGAATCGTCTAGACTTCGTGAATCATGACCCCGTTCATTTCAACACGTTACACTTACTGTGAAATAATATCAGAATTGGCGTTTACCGAAGTAGAACGTCTTTGTCGGCCTCCACAACGCCAACTACTTATTTGGTCGATAACATTTTTACCGGCATTCGAACTTAAATGAGTGACTCTTTTATTTTATTTATTTATGTACCAAAAACAAGATACAAGATACATATTATTGATAATCTATATGTAAATTTGAAATTGTAAATGTTATATTGATAAAATCGGTTTTAACGTTATCTTGCTCCGTTAACCTTTTGTGTTACGGTATTTTACTAAATCAAAAGTATATACTTATTCATCAAGTATTACGCATTAATACTACATAGAACAACGTGGACATTAATATTAAAATCAATGAAACCTTTTAACGCTTTATAGAAGCAGGCATTACTTTGCGGAATTCAATTGTACAGAAGTTACGACAAAATTTTCCTAAAATCCGCGTTTGCTAAGAGAATCTATGTGTCACAACACGTATCTCAAAAAGTCGTCACCTTCAACTCTCCACACAAGCACTACACACACTCACTACTACAATCTCAACGATCGTAATGCAATACACCTTTGTCGTGGAGCCAATCCTCATGATGATGCTTCGGTTTCGGGGCGAAAAAAAAAAGATTGAAGCGGCGGCGTTTTGTGATACGTGTTGTGACTCGTCCTGCATGTATAAGATATGTGAACGTTGCCTGCTTCATACACTTAGCATTACATAGATTCTATAAACAAACGCGAATTATTGCAAAATAATTCTCTCGTAACAAGAGTACTTGTAACAGAGATAATTCTGTACCTGTAAAACGCCTACTGTTGAATATAAAACATCTTTAGTATCGATTTATCTTTTTGTTATTAGTATCCGTTTACACGTGTTTGTTATTTCGGTTTAATGCATCGCTAGGTCAGCACAAACGTTATTGTTCAGTTTTCCAGGCAAATAGTTTTCGGTATAGCATTTTAATATAGAACAATGGATTGGAAAGGATTAATATGCGATCGTACTAATCCGATGCACACACGCTTTGAATGTTTTAACAGTATCAACGAACACTGTGGTTGTTCTGTTGTTTTTGTTTAACGAACATTATTGCATTTGCTATATTTTGTTATGTAAAAATTTTATGTATTTTGTGATTTGAAGGCAATAATAAGCAGAAGTTATTGTAAAATTATTCTGATATAATCCGCGTTTGTTAAGAAAATCTATAACATAATGTCCACACACACAGTGCGTATTATATTCATGGTGGCAGCGTTTTGTTATACGTGGCATAACTAATTCTGCATGTATAAGGTATGTGAACGTTTTCTGCTTCCAAAACTTAGCATTACATTGATCTTCCTTTACAAACTCGAATTACAGCAAAATAACAGTGGTAACTTCTGTACTTAAAGTGTTAACAACTTCCTTAACTTCCTTCTTTCTTAACAAATTCCGTAAAGTGGCGTTACTTTATTTAAATTCAAAATATGCTTTTATTCAAGTAAACCTGCAAACAAGTGATTGTGAATCGTCAACATCTACCGCTGGTTCGGAAAGCTCGGCGGTTGCACTTTTCAAAGAACAATATCCACGCATTCTTATCGTAATCCTCAATAGTATCGTAAGTAGGCTTTCCGTATTAGCCTTTATTTAATATTGATTTTAAACTGCTGTAATAGTAAAGTTAAAGAAGTTTGGGGAATTATATTTATATTATACTTTATTTCAATAAATTACGCCGTGTGATATCCGGCATAGAATAGACCACCCTCCTTTCTTACCGAGGTGTCGTAAGAGGCGACTAAGGTATGTGCTGTGTGGTATACGGCTGCATACAATAGACCACCCTCATTTCTTACCGAGGTGTCGTGAAAGGCGACTAAGTTAAGTTGACGTCAGGCAGGCGGCAGGTCGTAAAATACATAGCCAAATCATGTGACAACATGTTTGTAACATGTTGTGCCGACCCCACTTAGAGTGATTAAGGGCAAAAGAATGATGATAACTTTATTTCTATAAATTGTTGCAATAAATAAAATTGTTGTCATAATTCCATAAATCATTATCAATATGTCAATGTACATATATGTTGGAGCAGATAAGTGTTAAAAAAGGTTTATGTAATAATAAAAACTCATTTACATTTGAATAATCACAATAACATTAGCGAGTGAGCAGCGATGCGTTCAACGGGTAATAATAATAATTGGGTAGACACAACCAATAATTACTATCTGGTTGTGATAATTATTGCTGATACGTACGCGAGGTATTGATTTATCTGTGGTAATGCTAACAATGTACTCGATCATATTTATCAAATTAGAAGACGCAATTTAAACTCATCGCTGAATTCAGTGCTTATAATAATCAGAATAACTAGAAGACCTACTTATCGCATATCTATAGACAATTTTCTATCTACCGCCGTGTGATATCCGGTTGAGTAGAATATACCACCCTCATTTCTTAACGTGGTGTCGTAAAAGGTGACCTAGGTAAGTTGACCTGCCGTGTGGTATCTAGCTGAGTCGGATAGACCACCCTCATTTCTTATCGAGGTGTCGTAAAAGGCGACTAAGGTAAGTTGACCCGCCGTGTGGTATCCGGCTGAGTAGAATAGACCATCCTCAATTCTTACTGAGGTGTCGTAAGAGGTGACCTAGGTAAGTTGACCTACCGTGTGGTATCCAGCTGAGTAGAAAAGACCACCCTCATTTCTTACCGAGGTTTCGTAAGAGGTGACTAGGGTAAGTTGACGTCAGGCAGGCGGCCGGTCGTAAAATAACTAACTAAAACATGTAAACACATGTTTAAAACAGTTTGTGCTACTTAGAGTTGGATTAGTGCAGGAGAATGAATAGTTTTTGTTTTATTATTTATTATTTATAATGATCGCGAAATGCTAAGTTGCTACAGTAAATAAATACTGAGTATAATTTTTTTTTAGTTTGAAGACATTGTGAGACTTGCACTTATTGTCATGTATGACAAATAGTATATTGCAATATACTAGATGCCCCGGCGTTTTTCACAAAGTTTTTGCCTTGCAGTGCTCTAATGTAATGTACTATTAACTTAAACCCCTCTCAAAAATTACACTATTTTTAAGTAAAAACCGTACAAAGATCCGTTCAGTAGATTTTGAGTAAATTGATCACATACATTTTTTTTTTCGAACTGACTGTATGCTGTTAGCCCTAATGGCTTTTACAGCGTCACCGGGCGGAATGGGCGAGCGCAGAAGCATCGTCGAGATTGCGAAATGCAGAGAGTAGAGCGCAGAAGTTCTACTTAAGTCGGGGAACGTCGTCCTAAGGGTGCCTCCTGTGAGGCCGGACCACGGCTTAAGGCGACGTGTAGTGGAGGGTTGATGGTATGACTTAGATTAGTAATTGCGGCGTCGGAAGGGTGGCTATCCTATACAGACAACAAAAAAGCTTTGGGGACTTTTTATAATATGTATAGATAAGGCCTTTTAAATCATTGAAGATAAAAAGCTAGAAAGACCAAATTGTACATAGACTACATAATATTAAAGGTAAACGTCAACTATATTAAATAAATAAATTAATTAATTAACATATGGGACACTTACACACTCGGTCGTCCATCCCTAAATTAAGTAACTTAATACTTGTGTTATGGGTGACGGACAACTGGTAAATATACTACATATACTCGTATAATTTTAAATTCATACTTAAATACAAATATACACCCAGGCTCAAAGAACCAACAAATTGTGTACAGAAAATGTTGGCCCTCGGCGGGAATTTAACCTGCAACCCGCGGAGCTGAAGGCAGGGCGGCACCCACTGCGCCAACGGGCCAGTAAATTACTAATATTAATTTACGAGGAACATAATAGTCATTGTTGACGCTTATGATCATTTTAATTATTGAAAATCCTGATATTCATGCGATACTAATTTAATGGAAGCTAAAAGGTCGTTATACAATTTCGAATATGGATTATTATTTCGATCGATAGCATTAAAAATATATCTATATAGTCATGTACAGACGCGCTGATGCATCAAAGATTCAGTTATATCTAAAGTAAGGTCCACCCTACTGACATTTTGATCGTCAGATACTCGCTGGTGCCTGAAAAATTGGCGTTTGGACGTGATTATTAACAGCGACTTAAGATCGCTCTATTCTATAAAGTCGCCGATCGCTAGCTGCCGTGTGGACGTAGTATATTTGACACGCCGCTACTTAATGTCAATTTCCGAAAAATAGGCGGACTTTCGTAATTATTCGCGTGTTTGTAGTGGATGTTTTTTAAATTGGAACTTTACAGAAATTTACCGGCATTGTGGATGATTAAAAGTAAAGTTGCCTTTCTAAAGACATTACAAGTAACGTATAGCACACTAGAACATCTATTTCTTTTTAATTTTATACATACATAAATACATATTTATATATATTGTTTATGAATATATTTTTTATAGTTATTTTTATATATATACATACATATATATACATACATATATATATATATATATATATATATATATATATATATATATATATATATATATATATATATGTTGTCATGGAGCCTATCCTCCTGATGATGCTTCGGTTTCGGGGCGAAACGATCGTCGAGATTGTGGTGGTGGGTGTGTGTGCTGCTTTTGTGTGCGTTGTTGCTGGTGAAGTGCGCCTTGGGGTGCATGTGGTGACTGGTCCTGCATGTATAAGGTGCGTAGATTTTGCCTGCTTCATACACATTGGCTTTGCATGCATTCACTTAACCCGTGCGGATTATAGCAAAGTAGTTAGTTCTGTTATATTGCTTGTAATATGGAATTCCGCAAAGTAACGCCTGCTTTTATAAATCATATCTTGTAAGATGTAAAAGTGTTACTATCAATAAATTTTTTTTTTTTTTAGTTTTAATAAATTTCACCGAAATGTCGCCGAGGTCCATCCACATCTACTAACAAAAGGACGATCCTAAGGATAGAGTAATATAGAAATTGACAGATAGTCCATGTATGTCCAGAATCACATCGCACGTTATTATCTACTAAGCAAAGCATGGGTTAACGAATTTTATAGCGAATTTACTAGTGAAAATATGAACAGGAGCACTAAAAATTATAACGTATTTTAACCGACTTAAAATAGCTAGCAGGGCGGTAATTGCATTTCATACATGGCATGATAGCGTAATGCGATTAGCCGCGCTCGCCTTATAATGGCGATACATTGCCAGTGTAATGAGCTGAGTGCCTCCGTTGCTTTAAATTAATTGCGAAATGGACAGAGAAATATTGCCGTTCCCGTCTACAGGAATAAGCTTAGAATAAGCTTTCGGCGCTTTTAAAATGAAGGAATTTATTTGCACTTTACCTTATTTAATTACGATACTTTTTTATGCGCATTCTTTATGTTTCACGTATTCTTTCTTCTACTTTATAGAAAAAACGAAATTAACGAAAGATATTGCATTGCGAGGCAAGGATTTTTTTTTTCAGTTGGATGGACAAATAATTTATTTTAATTTATTTATTTTCAACACCACTTATTGCATAATACTTAATCCACTTAATACAAAAAAAGTGATAGAAAAAAAACCATTAGCATTACAAAACTCTCGGAGATTTTTCCCAGTTGGTGAGTATAGAGTTACCCACCGGTGACGGTTTTTGGTAAATTGTGTTCAAGAGATCGCGCAGTTGAAAAAAAACTCACCTATTGAGAGCCTTAGTTACGCCGCGTAAACCAAGAGAGATACACCAAAGAAATGTACTAAAGCAGAGGTCAGCAACGTTTTTAATGTAAAGAGTGAAATACTAAAAATACATGGCTGGCGCCAACTATTTTTTGAAATATTCATATTTATTAAATATGTTCATTTTTTAATTTCTTGTCTAAATTAACAATAGTTTAAGGGCGCACTAAAATTTAAAGAGCAAAAATTCTATAAGAAAAGTCCGAGGTAGCATGTCTCTATCTCATGCTTAACTTACAAGAACTATTATTATGTAAAAAAATTCAATTAAACGAACTGATTTTTACGTGAGCAACGCCGCAGGGACAACTAGTTGTAATTAAAACGTTGATAACATGTATATTTAGGTGACAGATTGGCTGACAGCTTAGTTTGCAAATCCAGAAGGTTCTAGAATGGTTGCAGATCTGTGGGACAGCATATATCTCTTATCTAAGCTTAAAAGTTACAAAAGCTTGTGTGGTTAAACTTCAACAAGTTCATAGTCGATTACTCTATTCAAAATTATGGTAACATAGTCATGAATAGGTATCTCTATAATTAAACTGAGGCAACAGTTAATTGCCTTGTTGTGTTAATCTGAATGGAGTGTAGTTAACTCTAAATACTGAATCAAACACTGGACTTCATTCTCCGTATAAATTTTAGACTATATGCTTCTAAACACTGAATGCATTACAGAGTAAATGTAGGTAAGTAAGTTATAGTGGAAATTTATTGTAGAGAAATATATGAAAGAGGAGATGCAAATGTAATGCAGTAGCGAAATGAATTAGTAAGAAAATATCTGTTAAAAAATTATTGGGTATCTATAGTGTATTTTATTGAAGCTCAATATATTATCATTCTTGATACAAAAAGACAAACATGTTAGGGTACACATATGAACAAACGTCAAGTACATTTTTAATATGTATTTTTAAGTTCAGCCAAATTTAATTTAGTTTCGATACATGTGCGTTAAATTGTATTGATTTTAAATTAAAAGATTTAGCGATGTTATCCTGTTTTTCGTACGGGTTAAATAATCAAGCAGTTTCATAATTATCATATTTAGACGTTATAGCCATGTAAATGATTTTTAAGAGATCAGTCATTTAAGATTGATTTTGAATAATATGAGGTGAATATTATCATTAAGAGCTGTGAAGCCGATTGGGGAGGCGTTTAACCAATATCTAGGGGGTAATGGGTACAAACCCGGCTATTCACCAATGCATTTTATATTTAAACTTTATGCCAAGATCCGTAATGGAGCAGCGTAATGAAAAGTGTTGTAGAGTTGATAGTGGTCTCCAAACAGGAGCGGCGATGTCTTTACCCAACTGTAGGCTAGGTTCGATTATTTTATTAAATCCAATTTATCATATTCGTCGTCTGCGTGTTCTGCAATGTTACATCTGGCCCCTGCTTCTATACGGATGCGAGTCCTAGACCATAAAAGATGATCTCAGGAAACGTATAGAAATGTGGGCATACAGACGTTTGATAATAAAAATAAAATAAATATATGTGTCATTTACACACACGGTCGTCCATTCCCAAAGTAAGTAACTTAATACTTGTGTTATGGGTGAGAGACAACTGGTAAATATATACGTATATAGTTTTAAATACATTCTTAAATACATATATACACTCAGACTCGAAGAACCAACAAATTCTAAATAGAAAATGTTGGTTCTCGGCGGGAATCGAACCCGTGACCCACGGAGCCGAAGACAGGGTCACTGCCAACTTCGCCAACGGGCTAGTCAGATGGCTATATCATGGACTCAAAAAGTAACCAATGAGGACGTTCTACGGCGAGTTGGACAAAAACGCAAACTTTTCCAAATCATCAAACAACGCAAAGTTGCATACCACGCCATGGCCACGTACTCAGGCATCGCCGATACGAGTTATTGCAACTGATAATGATGGGAAAAGCTGGAAAGAGGAGACCTGGTCTTAGAAGGAAATCTTAGTTACGAAACATCCGGGAATGGACGGGCATTAAGTGCGCTCCCGAACTCTTCCATCTAGCTACAAATAGGAAGGCATATGCAGAGCTGACTGCCAACCTTCACTAGTTGGAGAGGCACCTAAAGAAGAATGAATCATAGAGTGTATACAGTTAGTATTTTAGACCCAGTGATTGATTAGATTTAAATTGACGGATACGGTAATAAAATACAAGCGCAATGCGGCTATTGTTGACCTCCGAACTAATTTACATTGTATTAGATTGTGGATCGCATAGGGAGGTTATACAATCGCTTTTAATCTTATTTTGGCTTCTCATGTTCAGGGGAAGCCAAATTGCTTTACAATGTAGTTGATATAGATAAAGATCGTAGAAATTAAAGTGAGCTTGTAGTTACTATAAGGGCGGAATTTTCTATATGAAAAAGTCATCATTCTCCTGCCCTTATCCCACTCTAAGTGGGGTCGGCACAACATGTTACAAACATGTTGTCACATGGTTTGGCTACGTATTTAGCGACCGCCTGCCTGACGTCAACGTACCTTAGTCGCCTTTTACGACACCTCGGCAAGAAATGAGGGTGGTCTATTCTATTCTGCCGGATACCACACGGCGCTTTCTATATGAAAAAATATTAAGATAAACAAAAATACAGATTAAATATTATTGAGTGTTAATTATATGTTGATTGAGTGTAGAGAAGGTATAATTTTAATGTGATATATCAACACTACACTTTAACATACGCTCGGCAAATATATATTAATTAACCGACATCACAAGGACATTAATTTTGACGCTAACAGAGTTTCCGTGTTGTATTCTTTGGATTTAACACCTTCAACATATCAAACTCCCTGCACTTGCCCGTTCTATCGGGTCGTATTTATATGACAAGTGGTAATTTATCAGCTAGAAATTATATTAAATTTTTTTTAAACAAAACTTGTGTTTCTTTCTTCATTCATAAGAATAAATTCAACGTCCCGACAATGTAATTGGAATTAAGCTTTAAGGTTATCAAATAATATTCGAAATTCAAATAGATTTTTGCGACAAATGGTAACTTTTCAGACGAGCTAAAATACGAATTTAAAAAGCCTTAAGCTATATAGAGGATTTTATAGACGACATGAACATAACTTGTCGTTTGATCACGCTCAAAGATATAAAAAAAACTTTTTTATATATCTTTTGTTTGTAGAACATGTTGGCCCTCGGCGGGAATCGAACCCGCGACCCGCGGAGCTGAAGGCAGGATTACTACCCACTGCGCCAACGGGCCAGTCAAATCTTCCGTACGATATTTGTCCTTATTGCCAATTTAAAATTTAAATTTTAAATAGATCCATGAATGGATATGTATTTTTACGGGTAAGGCGGGACGGGAATAAATCTGTGTACTTGAAGATTAAATGTGAGGCTGCAACGTGATTGTATGTGTCGGCACATTAAAAATCCCCTGCTATTGAGTGTGAGGACGTGTGGGGCGTGCCAATTCTTCGAAGTTGGATAATTGCAAGTAGCTGCATTGCAGTGTGTGTTTTATATAACAATCCAAACTAATGTAATAAATGCGACAGTCTCTCTATCTGCCTAATACACTTTACCGCTAATCCGATAATGAAAAAATTTACCGGGGTAACATACATAATGAAAAAAAAATATCGTTCTTATTTAAAGGAATGAGGAAAAAATACATTTTAAATTATTGTGACTGTTTAAATACTAAAATTGGCGCGATCGAAGTCGTGAGAATCATTAGTTTTACATAATATAAAACACAGTGAGGTTTTTAACACGTGGGTAACGTCGACCCACAGTCTATAAGATTTCTGAAAAAAAAATGTACTTGATATATAAAACTCATCATTCGAATTCCTGGGAAGAAATATATAAAAATGAAATCTGCATATCTCTACAGAATTTTAGATATATGTGACATAATAGTCTTACGAGTAGGTTTAATTCTCCCATAATTAGTTCTTCCATATTTAAGTTTCATAGAGTCCATAGAAAAGTGACCAAAAGAGTGTTTAATATAAACATGGATGGTATTCTTACATTTGCTGGTATTCTTACATTTGCTGGTATTCTTACATTTCCTTCACAGTATATTTTAAACAATGTAATTTTTGTACATAAAAATATTAATTATAAAACGATAGGTGATGTATATAATAGACAAAGTAGGAACCGACGTAAGCTTGCAACTCCTGCTTTGCGCCTAGCAAAAGTACGTAAATCGTTTGTGCGAATGGGTATAAGATTCTATAATAAAATTCCGAAATCAATTTTGGCCATGCCATTACAGCAGCTTAAAACCACTGTTAAAAAGAGGCTGATACAGAAAGCCTACTATAGTGTTGAAGATTACTTAGATGATAAGGATGTGTGGATATAGGTGCACTTCTACCCTGTACAAGATAGTAATAAATAAATGTAACTAGTTCTAAGATTTATATTTTAAAAAGAGTAACCGCCGAGTTTCTTCCTGGTTCTTCTCGGTAGGAACAGCTTTACGAACCAGCAGTAAAGATGACGATTCAAAAGCACTTGTTTACAAGTTTACTTAAATAAATAATATTTTGAATTTGAATTTGAATATGTGACTAGAGGGAGGTCTTTAAAAAAATGATTGGATTGTGTGAAATAGAACATGCATATAAGGGAAGTATTGTCAGAGTTGACGAATGATAGAAGAGAATAGAGTTGAAAAGCTGTTGTGCCAAGCCTACTTAAAATGGGATAAGGGCAAGAGAATCATGAGAGGTCTTTCTTTTTTCATTTATCGATGTTGATCAAATATGTCGTAATATTATGTTCTATTTCAGTAACTAAGTCGTACTTAAGTACTGTAATATTATCAGAAAAGATACTTAAGTTCACTCGGCCCCCGTTAAATGTCACTCTCAGACTAATTTCCATTTCAAAGTTCCCGGAGCTGGTCTATTTCCATTTTATGGGATTAAATACTTTGATAATGGAATGCCTAATAATTTGAATATTATCTCGATGACTTTTATTACTCGGAATATTTGATTTGTTTGATTATTAATACACGCTATCTGTTCAATAATAGAATTTATCCTGGATGATGATGACAATGAGGACATGATAAGATACATGTTACAAACATGTTGTCACATGATTTGGCTACGTATTTTACGACCGGCCGCCTGCCTGACGTCAACTTACCTTAGTCGTATTTTACGAACGCCTCGGTAAAAAAGAGGGTGGTCTATTCTGTTCAATCGGATACCACACGGCGGGTCGACTTACCTTAGTCGCCTTTTACGACACCTCGGTAAGAGGGTGGTCTATTCTGCTCAGCCGAATACCACACGGCGGGTCGACTTACCTTAGTTGCCTTTTACGACACGTCGGTTAGAAAAGAGGGTGGTCTATGTTACTCAGCCGAATACCACATGGCGGGTCGACTTACCTTAGTTGCCTTTTACGACACCTCGGTAAGAAATGAGGGTGGTGTATTTTACTCAGCCGGATACCATACGGCATACAGTAATAGCATTTATAACTAATGAAATAAATTGCAAAATCCAATGGCAATCTCTTTCTCCTGCGCTTACCCTCTAAGTGGGGTCGGCACAACATGTATTTCTCTTCCATTCTCTCCTATCATTCGTCAACTCTGGCGCTACTCCTTTTATAAGTATGTACTACATACATACTTCACACAATCCAACCATCTCTTTTTAGGCCTTCCTCTAGTCACATATCCAACCACATTTATATTTAACTCTCGTTTGGTAACATGGTTTTTTTCTCTCATTACAGTTTAGTAGAAATATACAAGTATAGTATATCAAAATATAAATTGGTTAAGCGTGTACTTAAATTATGTAGAGAGTGCTCCCAATTATTGTGTTATGAATTTGTTTTATTACACACCCTAGAAAGTAGTTTGAACTTTGGATAGAGGGATATATCTCTTGCTCCAACGCATATGAGCAGGTTAGAATAATCATAATAATTCCCTTAGCATTCCCAACGTAACAATGAATCGATCCCGAGATCCGCAAAACTGAAGGCCACTACCACTTTCGCAAGCTTATTTCAATTCGACCTGTTAAAAGTAGTATAAAACATGAATTTATCAAAACGATTCAGCATACAATGCAATTTAAATTATAATCAAGCCCGATAAGGCTTGGCTTTTTACTTTATTTACTTGGCTTTATTATGTTCATTGCCCGCCTGGTTCGCGTCCATTCAACATATAAATTGCCAATTTCCGGCTCTACGCTGCATCGGCATTCGATTTCCTAGATATAACTAATATACAAATACGATCTCCATCTTTGTCCTGCGAGTGGAATAATATTAATGGCGGCATAGCCTCCTTGTGATAGTTTCGAGTAGTTGTTTGTTATAGAAAAATTAGTCCATAGAAATCCTTTTAAAAAAATTCATGTAACGGCTATTTATCGATTGAAACGATATGAGGTATACAAGGTATAGGTAAGATATAAGGTATATATCTACCGACAAAATCCTATATGGTAATGTAGTAACGATTTAAGTAATTATTAGAAAAAAATTCACTATGGATAAGCAAATTAACGCCTAATTCTATAAATTAATTATTTTGCTATTATCATGCATGCATGAGAGCTGTAATAGCCCAGCGGTGAGACCGTGCGATTGTTTCGAGATGGTCACGGGTTCCAACCCCAGGCAAGCACCAATGAGTTTTTCTATTAAAACTTATGTGTCTAATTGATAATTGCAATTTATCACACGTTGTTTGGTGAAGGAAAACATCGTGAGAAAACCTGCATATCTCTGGAGAATTCTAGGGATATGTGTAATCTACCAATCCGCATTGGAGCAGTGTGGTAGGTCTCAGCTCCAGCCCTTCTCCTCAGAAACGGAGAGAGGAGACCCTATGCCCAGGAGTGGGATTGTAACAGGCCGTTACTTTTATCATGCATGAACGGATGACACAATTTCGCGTTATCCATATTAATTATTGTCAGGAGAAAAGTTCTTATGAAAAAATTTGTGACTTTTTCGATCGAAAATTTAAGACAACTTTCTAAATTAAATAACATAATTTTTAACATAAAAGGATAATTTCTGTATGTTCAGCTTGTAAAATGCACCCAACATACCAAAACACATTAATAAATTCCGTTTTATATTCTAAGACGATCCTCATTCGCGTGCCGATTTTATGATAAATAGCCCAAAGTTAATACATTCTGAAATTGATCTCCACAAGCCGCAGGCGAAAAATGGATTTGAAAATACGAGTTTAAACCTGAATAGGTATTTAAATCATAGGATTGTTATCTGGATGTTTGAAAAATGGAATGGATGAAATTATGCAGGAATATCGTGTAAATATTAATTCATTTAACTGTAAACGCGTTATATAACTCTAGATTTTATTGTTTTATAATTTTTCACATTTACTGCTACTTTTTATTGTCTATGAAAAGTTTATTTTATTGATTTTTAGTGATTGATATAATTTTTGGAAATACACTAAAACATCTTCCATAATCAAGCTGTGATAGCCCAGCGGTGAGATTGTGTGACTCTTTCGAAAGGTTCACGGGTTCACACCCCGGCCTAATGAGTTTTTCCGTTAAAAAGTTATGAGTCTACATATGTGATAACGACAATTTATCACACGCTTTTAATTCATTATTCTGGGAATATGTGTAACCTACCAATCCTTATTGGAGCAATTAGCCCCAAAACTTCTCTCAAAATAGTTATAGACCGTTACTTTATCTTGCATAAGTATAAAGGTAATTGTTCTAAATCTCCATTGTATTGAGTATAAATGATTTATATGAAAAATACCAAAATTGAAAATTGTAATGCGCGTTTCGTGTATCTTACATATCGTAGAATTAACCTTAGGGATTCGGGCACCCCTATAAAAATGTTCAAATCGAAACGTCGTTTCACCCTTGTTCCTTTTTTGCCCCCTTCCATAGGGTGGGGATTAGGGTTGCGCGCGCAAACAAAATCAATACGGTTAATGTCACGCACAAATATAAGGCACGGGTAGGGATGTTAACACAAGCTATCGATAATAGTTTTATGGAACATCAAAATCTATATCGAGAAATTAATTTATTGATATGATATAAAAAATATTGATATATTTTAACGTTTAGGTGACTAGACAGAGGTCGGATTATGTGAAGAACGATATGCATATAAAAGGAGTAGCACCAGAGTTAACGAAAGATAGAGGAGAATGTAAGATGAAGACATATTATGTCAAGCACACTTAAAGTGGAATAAGGGTAACAATGTTATTTTAACGTTTAGATTAACTATTTAAACACAGATTATAAAAAATATCAACCTGAAAAAACGTAGCTTGTAAAGACGTTGCGTCAAGGAATTTCTTCCAGACAACTTTTTAATGACTATTTGCGTAAGATAAGAATAATTGACTGCTTTCACTTGATATTCTATATACAAACCACTGAGTAATATAAGATGTTATACTTTTACTTAGTCATAAATATACCTTTTAAAAGAAAAAAATTGAAGCCATATATTGGGTTAATAAATAGGATAAAACAATACCGATTTTCCTTCGGGGACAATAAAACACAGTTAGGTTGACTTGAACAAATTCGCGTGTATAGCTTTTTTATGTATCCGTCGTGCCACAGACAGAATATTTGAAAATAAATCTCATACTATGATATAATTCAAGATATAAATTTTAAAAATTGTGAATCTATTTGTCTTCTTAGCTCCAATATTGTTATGATGTTAAAATTAGTGAAAACTGTTCTAGCCTATGTTTGTTTACTCAGTTTCTTTCAATACAAAAAATACGAAACATACATGACACAGATATATATATAATACAAAGATAATGGTCCAAACATATTCTAATGAGGGATCAGATGATTAGTTTTAGTGTCATTAATGTTATTACCATAAGTTATTGGCAAAGTGCGTTTGATTTACAAATATTAACCAGTTAAGGGTATTTGCCGTGTATTCAATTCAGATCATATCTCAACTGCGGTGCGTTTGACTGTATGTTATGATAGCTGTGTTATAAATAATTACCTTTGACTAAAAAAACTTGAAATTTAAATAAAATGTAAAGCGAATATTACTTCGCGATACGTTCCCTTTGTTAACAATACGGTGGCATATGTATATTATATGGGGGCTCGCTTTAATAAATTCCGTAGTTACCTGTTTAAAATAAAATAAAAATACACGTTACCTACATACCTATTCAGGCTTGTGTCTTCTAAAATCCAATTATGCGCGCATCTGTCGGTTGGCAATTTAAGTTCAATGTTGCTGATAGTTTTGTAATAGTCCCTGTGATTTAATTATCGACGTTTACCCGGCGCTCGGCGCAGCACTCGCTATACGACCTATATGATTTATTAATAAGGTGCTAAGATTTACAAATTCGGGGTCCATAGCCATTTGAATTCGTAATCAAAATATTTTGAATAGAACTGTTTATGTGAAGGTGTTGTAGTTATAGTAGTTTATGATATTTAGAAATTATATTCAATTTGTAATGGATGCTTAATAGGTATTAGAAAAAAAATAAAATACATGAACTATTTACTAATGAAATGCATATTTTTTGTTAGCACATGCCTTCTTTGACTGTGTAAATTACAACTTCATAATATAATAATTGACTTATTTATGTATATGTTGGATATAACACAGATAACTTAACGTGTCGAGGCACAGATATACCCAACTAACATTAAAATGTACTTTTTAACTTACTTGATTCTATTATGCTTTTTGATAACATAGAAATCGTTATTATTGTATCGACTCCTCTAAACACGACAAACGATAACACGGCCACTCTTGAGCATCCCTTATCTTCACAAGTCAACATTTAGAGTCACACTGACTTCAGAACGGCAAGCACAGCTATTTAAAAGAACTTTCCAATTCACTCACAAACTCCACTTGCCCTATCAAACACCTACATAAATCTAATCTGACTGTTTTATAAATCGACAAACAATAAAACATAAAACATATGTTTTTAATTGAACATAAAATCTTTAACTCCATTACAATTATGTGAAGTACTCAAAATGGTGCTCCCTACAACTTTTGCTATGACTATATTTATATGTAAGGCAAGGCCAAATAAATAAAAATAAGTCGTATCAATATTAGAAATATATTTTCAAGCAATTTTAATTATAAGTAGTTAGCGATTGCCTGAAAATAACGAAAAAGCCTCACGCCATCTTGGTTAATGGAGTATTTTATAATTTCCATCACGCCCGAGCACGAAGCCCTTGGAATTAATAGGTTTTAATGAGACCGCACCAAATAACCAAAGCGTTTGTTTTGAATGATAATGGAATATTGTAAAAGCTATCACACACGGTGGAAAAAATACAAGAGTTATAATATTGCTTTTGGGTTTCTTAATCATTAAGAATGAGTTATCATATCATCATTCTCCTGCCCTTATCCCACCGTAAGTGGGATGGGCAGAACATGCTGTTACATGTTTTGGCTAGTTATTTTACGACCGCCTGACTTCAAATTAACTCAGTCGCCTTTTATGACGCATCGGTAAGACATGAGGGTGGTCTATTCTATTCAACCGAATACCACACGGTGGAAATACATTAGAAGATAGTATAGATTTAAACTATATACCACCAAAAACAAAATATCACGACGAGCCAGCGCTCTAATGAATATACCTATTGAATATAAAAGAGATGGTTGGATTGTGTAAAGTATAAAAAGCAATAAAAGGCCAGAGTGGACGAATGATAGGAAAGGATGGAAACGAAAAACATGTTTTGCCGACCCCACCTAGAGTGGGATAAGGACAAGAGAATGAGAATGATGAGATAAATGTAGCATGGAGAGTTTTATGAAGAGTAAAATTAATACACGCGGTAAGTCATTATTTAATGTCTGTCAATAGAATAGAGAGATTGAGTAGTCAAGGTTGGCATATAATTTAAAAGAGACTAATTAAAGAGATTGCACCTTGAATTAAACAAGTATGAGATGGTACAGTTTTATTCACCGTGATCTCTCTAGTCATCTATCGGTGCTGACCCACATTTCATTGCATTCTTGAGGGCATAACGACTAGCTCAATTATAACACCGACCCTCCATTACAGATCGCTCTAAGCCTTGGCTAAAGAAACCAACCCTTAGAATTATTTCTCAACGCTATTAGAAATCCTTTGACGTATTTTACGCTCTTAACGATACTTTTAGTCTCGTCGGTTGTGCGATAACTATAAAAGAAAGACATCTAACTATTGATATTCCGAAACAAAAATAGATTAGATAAAACCATGTTACTTCAAGATTAAATTTAACTTGTGCGCCAAATGAATCTGTCAAAAAGATGGAATAAAAAACAAACAGAAACACACACTCACAAATTTTCTTTATAATGATTTATAAGAAGCAGACGATAATTTGCGGAATTCCATACTACAGAAACTATAACAGAACTACTTTGCCATAATCCGTGTGAATTAAGCGAATGCAATACTAATGTGTATGAAGCAGGCAAAATTCACGCACCTTACACATGCAGGACAAGTTTCAACATGCATCCCAAAACGCCTCCACCATCAACAATGCACACAAGCAATACCCACAACCACCACCAAATCTCGACGATAGTTTCGCCCCGAAACCGAAGCATCATCAGGAGGATAGGCTCAACGACAAAATCGTAATACATTACGATTTAATCGTGGAGAGTTCTGTTATAGTTTCTTCATAGTATAAATGAAACTAAGATGAACGCACCCTTTACTTCGCCTTATCATCATTTATTAAATTCTGCGTTCGTTATCTTCCATGAAAATGTTTCATTAAAATAAATTGACAATAAATACAGATTGTTTTACTCTGGAATTCCCTTTCCCGTTTGAAATGATAAGTTTAATTGGTTTTCGGAGATTGATCACAGTTAGATAACTTCAGCCAAATGTTTCAATTTTAAGGCGGCCGTCGTTTTCGACTGTCAAAGTAAAAGCCACAATTAGTTTCCCATAATCACTAATCATTTATACCTTAAAACTTTTATGATAGATTTGCTTACGATTATTATCTTATGGTTATATTGCAACAAATATACGTGCGAGTCAAAGAGTGGATAATTCTTTTAAAAGTATTTGTTACTTGCTGTTCAAGTCACAGGTTCGATACAAATTAATGATGTTGTAATATTATTGTGCAAATATCGGAAGATGATATCTTGCGATATTTGCACAATAATATAGAGCGCTAAAAATGAATATTTTATAGTTGAATTGACATGACAGCTGACATTATCTGAAGTAATATGTTTGTTATTTTGAAATAGCGTTATTATACTAGAGTAATGAAGCCAGCCTAAAATATGCCCTATATTACAATAGAGACAAAAAAATGAGACTGTATCTGTCTCTATTTTTGATGTGTGATTAGATAGAGACGAAGTATACAAGTTTCATCTTCCCTCTCATTATTTATTATGACACTAACTTACAGGCCTGCTTATGGTTCCCCTACTCTAGTATAATAACTTAATAAATCTTCAGCAGAAAGTTGTCGAATTGTGATAAAATACAATTTATATATTCTAAAATAACAGGAAAATTGAAGAAGTTGCATACGTAGTCCAATTTTTGGTAAATAAGTTTTCTAATTATGTCTTTATTTGGGAGCTTTTAGATTCAAGTTGTAAATCTTGAAACGCAAAAGGTCATTTGTAGAACCTTACTACTGAAAATGTGAATATTTTTAATTTAAAATTCATGTATTACATTTACTCTCTGAGATTGGAACTGCGAGAAGTATTTGAAGACTGTATAAACGAAAACGTTTTTTGGAACGTATCTCGGAAATGGCTTTTCACGGCACATTTGACTCTGCTACATAAACAGTATTATCGGACGCCATAAAGAGCATGTCGAATGCATAATGTATCGAGTATGACAGTTTATTTCCTGCGTTCCTGAGAAATATCGGCAAATGCATTGGAAACGTAGATGTGAGATGTTGCTGCCATCTCAGGTACTTTTAAAATACTGCGACTGGTTAAAAGTTAGAATGCTTGGCATTTATTCGACGTCGACATTTGTAAGTTGGAATACTTTAGTACTATTCCAAAAACTTTTAACAAGATGCAATCTTGGAGAGGATTTCAAGTGTAATGGAAACATGAAAATATATTTTACCGACATATATTTTAAATGTTGGTATAGTTTTATAGCAAGCTGTGATAGCCCAGCGGTGAGACTGTGTGACTCTCTAAAGACTATCATGGGGTCAAAACCTGTACAGGCAACGATGATTTTTCATATTAAAGAAAACTTATGTGTTTAATTGGACATTGCAATTTATCACACCCTTTTCAGTGAAGGAAACCATAGTGAGGAAACCTGCATATCTTTAGAGAATTCTAGGTATATGTGTAATCTACCAACCAGACATCTTGATAGATTTTATCTCCAATCCTTCTCTCCAAAAACTGAGAGATGAGGCCTAAGCTCAGTAGTGGGATGGTAACAGACCGTTACTTTACTTCTTTAGTTTTATAAGAAAGATATCTACTTGAAGAGATGAAATTCTGATTTTAAGGGATAGAGTCGAACCTTTACCAGCAATGTGATCGTAAAAATCCCGCTATTTTACTGACACCTGCTTTGTATTTTAAACTCTTTGAAGTTAAATCTTTTTCACGTTTGCTTTAAGAATTGTAAACCTGAATTGTCTGTACATATTGTCATTATACTTCTTGGTTCTGACAATCGAAGAATACCAGAATAACTATTGCTGTCAGATGACTAAGATACTACTGACTGATGATTATCGGCGCAATTGTATCGTAACTACGGGGGAGAATACTTTATTTAAAAGTACACTGAAGGTTTCAAATGAAATAATTTAACATTATCAGTCCACGATAGTCGTTGTACACTATAACGTTTCCTTCAAATTTGTGAAATACCTAAATGAAATATGAAATCAATATAACTTTTTTATTTTTCTACTGACCTCCGGGGATAGACCTATGCGTCCAAGATGAAAAGCCAGTACAATTTAATTAAAACTTCAAAGAGAAATAAGCGGTGGTGCACACAAATTTCATTACATCGAACTTGCCAACAACTTGTTCCAAGTGGAGTTTCCAAAAGTTCTGATAATTGCGGACAAGCTAGACTCACATGAGCTTGTGGAGGGAAAATTGGATATTTATCCAGCCTATCTATGGTATTTTCCTCTTTGTTTATTTTTTAATAAAACTTTTCTTTTCCAAATTTCTCAGACATTAAATAACTTACATATACTTTTATAGAACAAATTGTCGAAACTCAACATCCTTTCATCAATGTTTATTGTTTGTTGGTATCAATATATCGAAGGTTATAGAGACATGACATTGTCGAGTTTACGGTAGTATTTTTGTAGATCTACAATTCTCTAGTACATTACTTTTCCTCCCTCGGGCCCAAGTCAGCTTTAGCAGGTTTTATTTTACGACCGCGCGAAAAACCGTTTAGTCGATTTTGAAAAAACCTATCATCACAGAACCAGAGGTTTTGGAGAATTTGTTTTATGATAATTATTACTTGAAGCTATTTTTTTGCATAAACCACTCATTTCTAAGCTCTGATAATCTGATAATTGAAATGTCATTTAATAACTGCGATATGTTATATACCAGTATGTATAAGCAGATTATTACACGATATATCTCTAATATTCATGTCCTGTTTTTGGGTTATTCTATCTGGCCGTCCTCTTGGTAAGTTATAAACACTTAGAGGGCTTCTAACTTCGACGACACACACGTAATATAACATTGAATCGATAACATACTTTGCCACTAGGCGCCTTCTTGTTTCGCTAACGTTACATACTCTACTTATGTTTATGTTATGTTTTCCTCGGTTCGTTTCGTATAAAAGATTTTGTCTTTAAACGTCTATTCATGTGGTAGATAATGATTATATAAGACTATGCTCGAGGCATCGAAAGAGGAAAGTTTATATGACCGTTTTTGGACTTCGGTATACGTTTTTTATAATATAACTAGCTGTGCCAGCGGCTACGCCCGCGTAGAACTCAGTATGCTATAAAGTTTTTCCCGCGTTAAATTTTAGTCAATTATTATCGTATAAGGTATATAAATAGTACATATTTATACACCTTTTTAAAGAATTGCGCTATCTTTAAGTGAGTACCGTACAAAAATTCGTTCATTATATTTTGGGAAAAACGATTACATACAGACAGACAGCTTTTCGGGACTTGTTTTATAATGTGTATAGATTCCGCAATCAGTTTTGACTTGTTTTCAAGTTCAAAGCAATTAGTTTATTCAATTATATAACACAAATACGTGTTTTCGACTGAAACTAAATTAATTGATGAAACTTCTTCCATGGGAAGAAATTATAAACTATAATTCTGGAAATTAAATAAAAATCAGTGCAACCACTAAGTACTTCAGTCACATAAGCACGGACTGTAAAAGTTTTACTCTTTATGATTACAAAAATATAAATATATAAATAAATAAATATATGATACACTTACACACACGGTCGTCCATCCCCAAAGTAAGCAACTTAGTAATCGTTTTATGGGTGACAGACAACTGTTAAATACATACTTAAATATAAATACACACCCAGGCTCGAAGAATCAAGAAATTGTTTATAGAAAATGGTGGCCCACGTCGGAAATCGAACCCACGACCCGCGGAGCGTAGGTAGGGTCATTACCCACTGCGCTAACGGGCCAGTCAAAAATGTTTTAAATTTGGATCTAAGATAAATTCCGAACATCACATCATTTAGTTTTAGACAAGTAGTTTACGATACGTCAAAAACGTCTACATGTTATTATGATATTTACCAAAATCTTGCCAATTTTTCCGAAGCTAAAGGCCTTTCAATTTTATATCACCCTCATCCCAAAGCCTTCAAAACTCTGTTACACAGCAGCTGTTTTAACCGCCTTGTATTATGTAAATACAGTTCACTTTTTCCCTGACGCTTGGAGACAAATGGTTCTTACGTTAAGTTGTTCCATTTATCATGTTTATGTGTATTGGTAACCCGCCATTTTGAATGTTTCCGAAGGCCAAAGGGATTTGCGGAAAGCTATGAAAGTTGGTTCGAATAATGTATGAGTTTTTGAACCTTTTGTGCAGTTAACGGCGGTTTAATATGAAAATTGAACGTCACGCTTGGTGAAACGGGGCAATAGCAAAGCGCGGTAATAAAATTTTGCTTAGGTATAACGTTGCATCTTTTACTGAACAAACGGTTTCATTGTGTAAAGGAAATTGCAAAAAATTGTTGAATCTCTTCGAACAGTATTCTTATAATTTTGAGCGCTTTTTAAAATGACACAATATAGCTCCACATTAAGATATTTCAGTTTCAAAAATTACCTAAAATTCTGTTGAAATGACTAATATATTTACTAGTTTCCTGACAATTAATTTTTAATAATATGTATATCAGTAAAATTTTGAAAAATTTAAACACTTAATTATTGTTCTGAATCTCAATATAGTCGCTTTTTTCAAGTAAAGAATTTTAATAAAAATTGAAAATCTATTTACATTTTTTTCATCTTTATCAAGATGAAAAAATCTTGTTCCTACTATATAAACAACTACGGCTCCAATGTACGTGATTATAGAATTATTTATTTTATATTTAAATATTTATCGCATTTTTTTCATTTGGAATATAATCTTTTAAATTTATATATTATTCATAAAAATTTATTCATACAAAAATTACACACACGGTCGTCCGTCCCTAAAGTAACTAACTTTATACTTATAACAGGCAAATGGTACATATGTAAATATATAATTTTAATACATTCTTAAATACATATACACCCAGACTTCAAGAACTAACAAATTGCTTACAGAATATGTTGGCCTTCGATGGGAATCTACTACTCGCGGCAGACAAGGTCACTAGCATCTGCGCCAACGAGTCAGTCAAATAATAAACACTACTCTTTATTTCCTTACCCTTTGTTACTTGTCAATCATTACGCACGGAAATTAAAAATAAAATAGTAACATCCTTAAAAGTAATTACAAATTCCATTAACATTAATTTATGTTAAAAAGTTGCTAAACTATCTTTCGGCAGCTCTCATTACATAGCGATGCTTCAATGGAGTTCACTGAGTCACAAGTAGTGCTCCGGGCACGCAATCTGCATACATTTACATAAGAACTACTGAGCTCCTACCAATTTCCTCTTAAGTAGAAACTTTGACTTGAAAACTACTCGGATTTGTGCTTAAGCAAAGATTTCAAAGATTTAAAATTTACTTCACTCTCTTATCTCACTTGGAAATACGTATAAGTGGTAAAACTTTTGAAAATCTTTTTCAATTTCGAGTTCAACTTAGTGAAAAGCGATATAAAGTACCGTGAAGTAAAAGAAAAGAGGAACAAAAGTGTCAAAGCAGAGATATACAGTGCACAAAGTACTGTACTGTATAAATAGTAAGACTGTCCGACTGTCTATTCGAATAGGGATAAAACAAACTGAGAGATAAAGGAATGTGTTTTGTAAAAGAATAAAATTGTTGTATCTCGTGTATAAATAGCAGTTGAGGAAATAAAGAGACAACTTTTTAAATACGGTTAAGTATTACTTAAGTTTGACAAGAATTTTTCTTCATTCAATCTTAAACGTTTTATACTGTTTTTAATTTACAGTATAACATAAATATATCATTTAAAAAAGCTATTTCGTTAAAGGTAAACTTCTTGGATGTTACGTACACAATTATAATAAGAAATAAGTGAGAATAAACATTGCAATGAAACGCAGAAATATCAAATACTAGCTTTTCGCGAAGGGAAACATTTCAGGAAGACTAAGAAGAAACATTTATTGTTTCTTTGTGAGCATAGGTTATTTATTTTAGTAAATAACCCGTTAAGCTTCTATTAATTATAAATTATGATAGCTCAGTTAAATTTACCCAGCAAAGAAAATCAAAAATTTTAAACTTTTTTTAAATAACTAATTTGACATAACCGAAACAACGTGATATAGAACCTTTTTAAATTACTTACGGATTTGATTTGACTTTGACACATCGTGAATAAAAATTTAGATATGTTGAAAATAGATGGCATTTCTTAATGTCATCCTATTGTTTTTGGTGTTGTTAAAATCCCGAAAGATTACGCGTAGCCGTATAAAATATGTTACTCGATATATTTTTTACAATTTTTCCTAGCAAATCTATGAAATTTCAATAGAATGTCAATCCCCGTGCGCTACTACAATATATATAGAGATATTCTACAAAATTTTGCAAACGCTTTTTGCAGACCATTTAGAAAAGTTAAGCCAACTTGCCACTCAAATGATACGATGATACAATCACTAGTCCGCGTAATGAACCGAATTCCCTGAAACCAACTCGATTTTCAGAGTTAAAAAGTTTTACTCAATAGGCCTCTGGAATAACTTTGTCAATATCAGACACTTGGTGCCAGTTTATTTTAAGACGGTGCATTGGGGCAAAAAAATTCTACTTGTGATCGAAGCGGAAACTTTTAGTTCTTTTCTTTCTCTTCCATTGCTCTTTGTTTTGAATAAATTTATATCAAGGTATTGTAATTTTATTCTACCAACAAAATAGACATTTAGACTCGCAACATAGTATTTGTCTATGTATTTTTTCACATTAAATGTTGTGCGTTTAAAAATTAAAGCCTTAAGATTGGATGATGATTATTGTTAGTATTTATGTATTTTTTTTAATCAAATGTTGAATGCCCTAAAACAATGATCAAGATGTAAAATAAGAGAAGCCACCATACCATATTCTTTTTTCGTATTGTTTTAATATAATGTAAAAAGGATAATCTTAAACTTCTGCGTACAAAGTCGTATGAAGCAATAGTTACTTTCTAATATATTAGGTCCTTACATATGAAATTGGCGTTTTCTATGGGAGGAACATAAAGTCGTTTTTTTTTAATGAAATATATTTAATTAATCAAAGTATGTACCATTGCTATGTATGCACTTTTGCCATCTCATAGGTAGTTCATTGATCCCCTTACTAAAAAAACCATTCGGGCGGGAATCAATAAAATCTTTGAAGGCGGTTTGGACTGCCCCATCGGAGTTGAATTTTTTTCCTTGCAAGTAGTTATCCAAATTGTGAAAAAAATGGTAATCTGTTGGAGCAAGGTCCGGAGAGTACGGTGGATGTCTAAGACATTCTAATTGAAGCTCCTCTGATTTGGTAGCCGTCTGTTGTGCAGTGTGTGGTCTAGCGTTGTCCTGAAGCAGCAGTGGCCTAGAGCGATTGACCAGCCTCGGTTGTTTAGCAGCTAGCTTTTCATCATGGTTTGCAGTTGCTGACAATAGATATCTGCCGTAATCGTCTGGCCAGATTTAAGAAAGCTGTAGTGAACGACACCGGCACTAGTCCACCAAACACTTACAAGCAACTTTTTTTAGTCAATTTTCGCTTAGGGCAGGATTTGGCTGGTTCGCCAGGGCTTAGCCATTGCGATGAGCGCTTCCGATTATCGTAGAGGATCCACTTTTCATCACAGGTAATGATTCAATTTAAAATTCCTTCATTATTGTGCCGGTTGAGTAACGTAACGCAGCAGTCGACGCGCGTTTGTCGGTTTGCTTCACTCAATTCATGAGGTACCCACCTTTCAAGCTTTTTCACCTTCCCAATTTGCTTCAAGTGGATTAGAATAGTTTTATCATTAACACCGGAGCCTGCAGCTAACTCGGACGTGGTTTGCGATGGATCCGCTTGCACAATAGCCTTCAATTCTTCATTATCAACTTTGGTCTCCGGCTGTCCACGAGGCTTGTTCTGCAGGTCGAAATTTCCAGAACGAAAACGTTGGAACCAAAAACGCACTGTGTTTTCTTTTGCGACACCGTCACCATACACATCATTAATCCTTCGAGCCGTTTCTGCAGCACTGGTGCCACGGTGGAACTCATACTCGTAAATAACGCGATATTTCCTGTTTTCCATTTTGTAAACAGAGTGACACAAAGAAAAAAACAAAAGAAGAAAAAACAAATGAATTAGGGGGTTTGAAACACAAATGCATGAGTAAATAGCTGTATGAATAAAGGTAATATTTGAGATCAAAGTGGCCAGTACGACAAAACGCCAATTTCATATGTAAGGACCTAATAGTATATATTAATCGCTCATTGGCTGGGTAGTTGAACAACTCAAAAAAACACGTGTTATGGACTAGGAATAGGTGTAAATGTTAAAATACACATTATTTTCAGCAACAATAACGGCACAGCTCAATTCAATATTAGGCCTTTCGCTTAAACAATCTATAAAGCATTTGTTTACATTTTGCTTAGCAATGAAAACTTTAAGCCCATCTATCTCAGAACATGATTTTTTGACTTGTGCCACTATTGCAGCTGATGAGCGAAATGTAACGCATTAAAAAAATATTGTAATAAAACTTGTAATATTAAATTGCTTCGTAAATAAAGTCATGACCTTTATGACAAAGTAACACCTACTACTATAATTATAGTCGTAGGTGTTACTTTGTGTTACTTGACGATTCAAGCACGAAACTCTCATTAAGGCTTTTTTATCTCAAAACTTATATATTACAAGCATGTATCAGCGCCTTTGTCTACGAAATCTGTAGAATATAAATGAAAATTACTTCGTGTCACATTCAAATTTACATGTCTAAATATTATCGATAGCTTAATGCACTTAGTTCGAAGTAAAAATTTCTCTTTTAACATTTGATAGCAACATTACAATTCAATCCTTTAGAAATGTACCAACGGGACGTAGAAAGCAATACAAAATTGACGCCTTTGGTAAACGCTTACGCAGATTAATTCCGATCCCTTGATCCAAAATAACTCTACACCTGAATTAATTTTCATGACATTTTCTGTAAAACACAATTTCCGTGCAGGTGAAAACGCAGCTAGCGATATATATATAAAAAATGATAATAGAGATGAGATATTTGCAAACCTTACGTTTTTGAGCACCTTATAAACAACACATGAATCTTGCTAAACATAAGTATAGTACCCGGTATTAAATAATGCACGTCGATATTTAGAACGAAACAGCCGGCCAGTTCGGTTTCGTAGAGCGTTGTCTCTGTCACTCAGTTAGTATGTGACGTTTCAGACGGGTTCGTTAGTCTGCGCGACAGAGACAATGCTCTATGAAGCAGAATCTATCCGATTTCTCTCTCTCTAAGCCTCGATGAGCATTATTTATTGCCGGGTACTATAAAACCTGTTACAAATTTTCCAGTTGCATATTAACTTGGTTTGACTAGTGTGAAAACTTAGTATACTTATATTATATCTTCATCTGAGCTGTTAATATGCCGTTGTCACTGGAGACATGATTAATTGTGTAGACCGGACGTCTGTATTAACGTCAAAGATTTATTCATATAAGACGGAGTTATGCCCGACAAATTAGAATATCAATTTTATGGTGGACCTATAGTTTCTTGATAATTTTTGGCAATAGTTAATTGAAAAAAAATGTAAGCGGAAATTTTAAGGGGCATAGCACAGTAAGATGAAACCTTATTTATTAAAGAAGTACTTTAGTTAGTAGCTGCCGCTGAGACTTGTGTCTACTGTCATAATGTAAAAACAATGTCAATGTCACTATATTTAAATTGAATACACTCACACTCAATATTTTCAAATTTATATTCTACAAAAAGGTTCCTAAAGCTTCTGCAATCTTTTTGATGATTTATTCTACTGCATACTAAGATCAAGTCCATATTTCGGTATGAGGTTGCCATTTCATCAACTAAGGAGGCCCACGTATAGCAATTCGTTAATGTTTTTCCCGTCTGCGTAAATTTAAGCTTCGCTAGTCATTTAGCAGAGTCTATGTTTATGGTTTTACTTCAGATTTCCTTTCAGCTTTCCTTATTACTGTTTATGAGACACCCATTGGCAAAAATTTGAACACTTCAGTATTCGAGTACTAAGAGATTTTAGATTGAAAAGTCCGATATTTTACCCATAATGCAGCTAAATAGAATTAAACTATGGATGTAACATAACGTACTGGTAACACATTTTTCTCACTGGAATAACTGATGGCGCTAGTAGTACTTTCCTCCGCGCTATCGAAGTGCTTTCGAAGTTATATAAGACGCCCCCATACAAAATGTTCGTGGGCTATACATCGCCTACCAATTCCTAGGGTACTAAAGTGCATCCTAATGGAACACTAAGCGTAAGCGACATTGTAAACAGTGCATCTTCCCGTGCATCCATTCTTGGAATGCTGTGAAGGACCGTCCGCGACACTATTTGTATAAGTGATTAAACTACTATCCTGTCACTTGTACGTATATATTCCCAGCCTGACGTCTGCAGGTTCGACGTGTTACATGGACCTATTTTTTAAAGTTGGAGGTACTTATTCATTAAGCATGTTTTAAGGTTTTTCCTCTCTCTCTCCGGTCGTTTCTTCATGACTGAAGCTCGTGGTCATGGCTAGACTCGATTCTCGACTTGATCCATTGTTTCCATCGGCTTCTATTCGTGGCCACCATTGCTACCTCATAAAAGTGTTTCATCGTGCATGACTGTCGCAATTGGTCAGACCACCTAGTTGGTGAGCGGCCTCTTAGTCTTTTGCCTTCGGCATTGCCAGTGAATATTGGTTTCTCGAAGGCATTGTTTCCACGCCGCATGATATGGCCGAAGTATTCCAGCAGGCGTTTATAGCATATGGAGGAGAGAGGAGAGAGATCTTTATTTTGTGCTGCGAAAGAATAGATGCATTAGTGCGCTTGGTAGTCCACGAGATCCCCATCATGCGCCTCCAATACCACATTTCGAAAGCATCTATTTAAGGATTTATACATTAATTCATATTATAAGCAAAATTTCAAGTGCTAAGAGCTTGATGACGTTTAGGTGAAACGTAGAGCTTAAAAAGTTATAATCGTTTACTAAGTTTCTGATCCTTAGATCTTCATTAAGAGGTAACACGCTCAATTTTATTAAAGATTTAATCGATTTGAATAATTTATAGAATTAGGCGTTGCGGAGATCCATAATACAAAATTATTACGTAGAAGTATATAATCGCGGATTATAGGAAAATAATTTTATTATTACTTTTGTAATCAATTTGAATTTGACGGAAAATTCTATAAAAGTAAATACCTTCGATATATTTAGAAAACGATATTACAGCACTCGAAATTGACGACTAGGAACTCTATATAAAAGAAAAAGAAGTAACGGAGCTTTCAATATTCTGCGAGTTTATTCGAAATACATTAGATGCAGATTTTTCATGTCCGTCGCGTGTCGTAAAACATGTTTAGCTCCATCCAATCTCGCTCCAGTCGAGATGAGATATATTGCTTATATTTCGCTTTAGTATTTTATCGTGGAGGCAGGCATAATATTCAAAGATTGTTTCAGTACGGGTGTTGTGTTTCATAGCATATAGTATACTTGAGATTATATCCATTCCTATTTGAATAAAAGTAAATATAAAAAGAAGTTAATAAATTACATAATACATAAAGCATATTTAAAAGATATGCATGAATTTTTTTATATAAATACTTATATTTGTTCAGAATTGTAGTTTTCGGAAAAAATTACACACGCATGCCAGACTCAACACATCACACTCACAACACATATAATATACTTTTATTCTGTTAAATTTAAGTTTAATTATATTATTTATAGTAATCTTTTATTTGCCTTATTTTTAAATAGCAATGTTTATTATTTATTACTAAAACTTGTGAAACGCTTATACTACTTATATACTATATTTATATGTCTTTAATTCACTCATTTTCCTGCCCTTATCCCACTCTAAGTGGGGTCGGCACAACATGTGACAAACATGTTGTCACATGATTTGGCTACGTATTTTATGACCAGCCGCCTGTACGCAGCAGCCTGACGTCAACTTACCTTAGTCGCCTTTTACGACACCTCGGTAAGAAATGAGGGTGGTCTATAATATAATCGTCGTGTGGTATCCGGCAGAATAGAATACGATTCTGCCGGATACCACACGACGATTATATTATATGTTTAAATTCATGCCAAAAAATTTGAACCCGTTCATCCGACTGTAGCGCCGTGAGACAAGGCATCTTTTCTCTTGTCCAAAAGATAAGAACTTTTTATGTAGATATATTGCCCACAGTATATTAGATCTCCCGATTCTCCATAACTTTCCACCCTAGTACCAGAGTTTTCACTTACCTCCCTCTTTCCCCCTCTCCCGGCGGTCCTCAAAGTCGACAAGGACACAGGGCTGTGTCATTTAAATATATGGACTGAAAGAGACGATTCAGTTGCAAAGTTTTATGTGACTTTTTATTTAGTTTCACTTGTTTTTAAATACAAATATCTCAATTTTCTTATTCTTAAATTAAATATCTGAAAAAGAATACAAATTTTATATATAGTCCTGTAATAAAATGATATTAATTTGTGACATTATAATAATTATACATTGAGTGGGGCAGTCATGGGTAGGCCTGTGGCTATCAAACAATGAGACACCTATGCTTATCTTAGCCCAGCTTAACCCCAGCGGTGCGACCGTGCGACTCTTTTGAAAGGATCGCGGGTTCAAACCCCGGGCAGGCACCGATGAGTTTTCCTGTTAAAACTTATGTGTCTATTTGCTAATTGCAAGTTATCACACGCTTTTCGATGAAGGTTTTCCTTCATCGAAAATAAAACATCCTGAGGAAACCTGCGTATCTCTAGAGAATTCTAGGGATGTGTGTAACCTTCCAATCCGCATTGGAGCAGCGTGGTTGTCTTAGCTCCAATTCTCTCCAAAAACGGAGAGAGGAGGCCTATGCCCAGCTGTGGGATAGTAACAGGCTTACTATACTTACCTTAGTCTCAGTACAAATAAAAAAGACAGACAGATTGGTACTCTCATTTACTTCCCTTTTTTTCGATGGACACATTTTAGACTGGGCCCCCTGTTCTTGTAATAATAACTCTATGCATTACAAATTTGTAAAATTTAAATATTTCAAAAGGTAACAAATCTAGCAAAAAAAGGAAGAATAAAAAACAGTAATGTATACCATTATTGCATCAACAATTTTCAGTCTGTAATTATATATTTCAGTATATTTCTTATAATATCTTAGTTGGATCCGATTAATTCCGTAAGTTCCAGAGAAGTTTTATGAATTTACAAACTTTGCACAATAATTTATGGGAAAACTTAACACTTCGTTTCATGAATGTTAAGTTTTTTTACAAATGATGGCACGATAATTAATTATTATTCAGATATTTTTGTTTGTTATTGAAATTGTTATATGAGAGCAAATTTACAAGGAGTGACAACTTAGAGCGCCAGCCATCCTTTTATACAGGGACAAATAGACAAGTACGAGTATGTAGAGATTTTATACGAAATTTTAAGATATCTATATATTAATTGAGAGCTGTGATAGCCCAACGGTGAGACCGCGCGATTCTTTCGAGTTGGTCAAGGGTTCAAACCCCGGGCAGGCACCAATGAGTTTTTTTATTAAAAACTTATCGGTCTAATTGATAATTGCAGTTTATCACACGCTCTTCGGCGAAGGAAAACATCGTGAGGAAACCAGCATATCTCTAAAGAATTCTAGGGATATGTGTAACCTATCAATCCGCATTGGAGCAGCGTGGTAGGTCTTAGCTCCAACCCTTCTCTCCAGAAACGGAGACAGTTCAATTTAATGATTGTCTAGAAACTTCCAGCATTTAGGCTTTAACATAAGTCATAAGCCAAGGAACATTTATACATAGTTTTCCTTTTATTAGTATAGTATTTTATTGCGATGAAATTAAAAACATACATTCAGAAAATTGGCCATCGTTCAAACAAACTTCTTGCCAAAACAAACATGTCAGTCCCTAACGGGACAAGTTGAATGACTAGGACGAAACAGTTTTGGGTAGGAACTATAATTTGTACGCCGAAACTCAGCCACTTTGTAGCGCTCATGAAATTCCTTCAAAACTTTATTGTTCCTAATTGTGGTTGTTAACGAATCTCTCTTGACTATTTCCTAGATCTTAAGGGTTTTCATTATTTAACATGGGTCTGCTTAATTTTTAGAATGAGCCGTTACTTTACGGAAATCTATAATAGAAAAGTTATGATAGTATTATTTTGGTGAGGAGGAGATCTGTTTCAAGTTCAATTGAGAGTGTACTATACGTTTTTATACCTTATAAATGCAAGAATCGTAAAACGCAAGACTCTGCAATCCACCACCACCACACTACACTATGCACACATTCATTACCACAATTCTAACTGATAGTCGACTGCATCTGTTCGAAGGCAAAAGGTGGGGTTAAATAAATCCATGCTAATATTATAAATAACAAACGTCTCTCTGCCTGTTACGTCTACACAGCTGGACAAAATTCATCACTATTTAGTGATGAATAAAATTTAGTGATAAAATTCATCACTATTTAGTGATGAATTTTATCACAATTCAAGCTTATTCACTGGGGTTAGCATATAGGATAAAAAAATTCTTTGAGGGACACTTACATATTGTATTATTAAGAGTACCTAAACGCAAAAAATTTAGTTTACGAAATTGATGTAAATGAAGTCGATGCTACTTGTCGTGTTAATATATGAAATGATATGATTAGATATGAATTCTTCATAGTTCATAAGCAATATTATATTTTCCATGAGACCTAGTGGAAATTGTAAAGTTCCAAAAACAACCACGAAAAACGAATTACGCCTGAATTCCTATGTGTCACATTTTGCTACTTTTTACTGTAGAAACTTCAGGTAACTGGGGATCTAAAACAGAAGTTTTCTCGACTAGTTCTTACTTAAAGAAATCTGTAAGAAAATGGTGTGAAATTCGTTTACTTTTATATCGTAGTAATCCGTGTTGAGCTTCACGGTTAGTTAGTTAAGAGCTACTGATTGTAATAGTGACTAGTTAGAAATGTAGATTGTAATAAATGTAGTATATATGTATATATGTATAAATGTAGTAATTATGTAGATTATTATAAATGTAGATTATGTAGATTATTAATAGGTTTAGCAAAAATTTTGTAATTTTAAAGATAATTACCGAAACGAAAGAGTACACAGTTTGGTACAGTTATAGTTTATATAGAGAACGAGTGTCGTGTGTAATTCAAATAACATTCCTGAGCATTATGGGTTTACTAAGGGTCGGTCTACAACGAATACGGGCGTAAAGTTGTTGAAGCATATCTTCGATGCGTGGGAGAACTCACAAAATGCCATAGGGGTATTTTGTGACTTGTCCAAAGCATTTGATTGCGTTCAGCACCAGACTTTATTGTTAAAGTTTGGCTATTATGGAATTAAAGACAGTGCGCTTCGTCTCGTTGCGTCTTATCTTCACAGCCGGATTCAAAGAGTGTGCATTAATGAGGTGCAGTCATCCGGAACGGCCTTAGTTATGGGTGTGCCTCAAGGATCAATCCTTGGTCCCTTTCTGTTTTTAATTTATATAAATGATTTACCATATTTCATTCATAATATTTGCGATATTGTACTGTTTGCGGATGATACATTTTTAATTTTTAAAGTAAATAGAAATGACCATAATATTGACGAAGTAAACAGTGGTTTATCGCAAGTAGCCCATTGGTTCAGGCTAAATAATTTGGTACTGAACTCAAAGAAAACAAATAACCTCCTCAAACGAGTTGCACGGTCTCACCGCTGGGCTATCACAGCTCTAAAAATCCAACATATTATGCTCAGAATATGGTCGACTTAGGTATATCTCCCTATAATATTGATTTGATTCCATATCAGGATCTCATAATAGAGCTAAATGATATTCCCAAGCGCAATAATTCATTGTACGTACGTACGTAGCAGCCTGTTACAACCCCACTGCTGGGAATAGGCCTCCTCTCTCCGTTTCAGGGAAGAAGAGGTGTGTACTAAGTCCTACCACGCTGCTCCAAAGCGGATTGGTAGGTTACACATATCCCAAGAATTCTCTAGAGATATGCATTTTTCCTCACGATGTTTTCCTTCACCGAAAAGCGTGTGATAAATTGTAATTATCGATTAGATACATAAGTTTTAATAAAAAAAATTAGTGGTTCCTGCCCGGGGTTAAACTCGTGACCCCCTCGAAAGAGTTACACGGTTTTACCGCTGGGCTAAACTGTGATAAGCTCAGAATTTTGACTATTGGTCGTCTTAGGTATAAATATCTCCCTATAATATTAATTTGATTCCATACCAGGACCTCATAATAGAGCTAAACGATATTCCCAACCGCAATAATTCATTATCCCTCATCTATTCTGATTGGATCTATTCAGTGTGCTCCCATACCCACGTCAAACAGTGCTCAGTAACTGACGGACGGGCACCAATGAAACCTCTCAACTCCATCTCACACTTCCCACTGATTTGGGTGTTTCCCGAACAATGGTGATGGATTCAAATTGAATAGATTGTTATATATGTTAAGTGGATTAATGTAAATGAATGTTTTGTTTTGTAAAACCTTTACCTTTAGAGTTCTTTATCTTTTCCACCTTTACTCTTTTTCTAAACGCTACTTGTCATATTATTTTTTTCCCTTTCATATTCATACAAAGCTGTGATAGCCTAGCGGTGAGACCGTGCGACTCTTTCGAGGGGAACACGAGTTCAAACTCGGGCAGGCACCAATGAATTTTTCTATTAAAACTCTTGTGTCTAATTGATAATTGCAACTAATCACACTCTTTTCGGTGAAGGAAAACAACGTGAGGAAACCTGCATATCTCTAAAGAATTCTAGAGATATGTGTAACCTACCAATCCGCATTGGAGCAGCGTGGTAGGTCTTAGCTCCAACCCGACGAGGCCAGAGCCCAGCAGTGGGTTTGAAACAAGCCGCTACTTTACATTTTTTTACTGTTATGGATATGTTTATCTTGCTTTTACTAAGTTATACGTATAAGTTTAAAGGGACGTTATTAACTTGGCTTAATTTAAAGCTTGCTTAAAGAAAATTAAGCGTTTATAACAAAACTAAATAAAACTCGATTATCGTAGCAATGTATTGTAAACTGCAGATCCCGTGAAGAGACCTATTATGTCCATCGGTTGAAGAAAAAAAAATATCGCAACCTTAGCAACGCGGGTAAAATCATGGGACGCAAATATGTAAGTTTGATAAGTTTAGGTTTAGTTTACTTGTTTGTAGGTTTAAAACATTTGCCGATTCAAAATTACTCAAATAAGTAGAATTCAATAAAGAATATTTTGAACTTATATTAATTCGTCTTTCACGTAATGAACGCCATATGCTTAAATAAATCTTTTTTAGAAGTGGTGGCCGAACCTTACTTCCGCATACTCTGGAACAAACTACTACTGGAACAAAAACTGGTCAGTTATCTTAGTTTTGTTTAAAAACTACGAGCTTCATTACAATTTAGAATTTATCGTGCGCTCTTTAGCGATGTAAAACATCTTCATAAATGCATTATCTGGAAAATTTTTGGTACCTCAATAAACCTGCCAACGGTGGTTTGTTGAGCATCATGAGTAAATGTTCCAATCCTTGTCATCAATGAAAGAGACAAGATATTTGTGAAACCGAAGAACAGACTGACACTTCTATTTTTCGTAATGTAAATATTTATTATAGCTGTAAAATTCTTCTTTTTATTTAATTACCTAAAACGAAAGAAACGGTAACGAAGCGTGAAGTGGATAACTTATCGCGAAGTTAAGAACAGTTTAGTTGCAAGTTACATAGTTTGCTGAGTTTTAACTTGGAGGTGTTGAAATTTATGAGAACGGAAAAACTGGTTAGTTAAACAAGTTTGAATGGCGAATATTTTAAAGTACAGAGTTGGCACGAATTCCTGGAGTGGCATAAATACTTTTGTAGTTTCTAAAGACTACCAAAATATGTACCGTTATGTTTTTTAGTTAATGTTATTATAAAGTTTTCGTTAAAGAACTGCCTTTATAAAACAGTTACCATTTCAGAAAAAGAAGTATATTAAAGAAAATTATATTCTTCCCTTATTCATTTGTGTATTTATATATAGTAAATGAAAAACGGAAATAAAATTAAACATATTTTTTTATCGTAAATAAAGTTAAACCACTTAAGTTCCTATAAGCTGTGTTAATATATGATAAGTAGCCAGATTTTTTTCTATTCTAACACAAATCATCCTCCTGCCCTTATCCCACTCTATGTGGGATCGGCACAACATGCTACAAACATGTTGTCACATGATTTGGCTACGTATTTTATAACCGGCCGCCTGCCTGACGTCAACTTACCTTAGTCCCCTTTAACGACAACTGGGTAAGAAATGAAGGTGGTCTATTCTTATAAGCCGGATACCAAATGACAGTATTCTATTCTAACACAATTCTAATCTATATTCTAAGTTCTATAAGATATATTTACAGCACAATATTTTCTCGAATAACAAAAAGTTTATCGTAGCTAGGCGTTTTAAAATTAAAATGGAGTCTATTAAAAGTAAAATTCAAATAAGATATTGTCGGAAAATTAATTATGTGACAAGCTGTTTCACACGAAATTAAGAGCGATCTTGCGATTTTTATTATTATTATTTTTTCGATCTCCTGATGATGTTTCGGTTACGGGGCGAAACAATCGTTGTCGTAGTGTTCAAGCAATTCTGCACTACATGAAGAAACGGAACGTCGAACCGCCGTTTTCAAAATTTCAAATTAAAAACTTTGACAGATTCGCTAAACTTTTCGCAACATTATATACGTCTCGCAATACAATTGTAAAATACGCTATTAAACGAGTCTAAACCAATTCAAGCACGCTTTTTACTTGAAGACGTAGTGAATGTGTGTAGTGCTCGATTATGTGTTTGGTGGTGATATTTTCTGATACGTGCGATAACTAATCATGCTTGTATAAGGTATGAGAACGGTTTTTGCTACCTACTCCTACGATTGCATAGATTATCTTAAAATCGTGAATCATAGAAAAATAATTCTATCATAAGTTTGGAACTTGAAAGCTTTTGACTGCTTACTTACTTTACTTAAATTTTATGGATTTCTGTTGCTATTTGGAATGTTAACTTAGATGATAATTATAGTAAGTAGTAGATATATTACTTATAGTAGTAGTAAAGAAGTTTAAAATTCGGAAAAATAAAATATCACGCAGCAAAAAGTTGAATTTTCGGCCCCTGTCACACACAAGCACATCATTTATCACAGTTATTTCCAAACAAGGTCTGAAGATCCGCCCAATTTATGTCCGTTCTCGTAAAATATTGTCATAAATATAAAGTTAAGTTCTGAAATGGACTTTAACTAAAAATAACAGTGACACTTGTGTCATTGAGAAGTCAATTTTTTTATTCCGTATACACCTCACGAAGTGCGTTTCATATCTTTACCTTTTCTATCTATTCTACATTAATTTAAATTACAGATAACTATATATTTAAACTTTTCTTTAAAAAATCATTATTTTGTAATTACAATTTGTCAATATCATTGATGAATTTGCAAATGATCTGTTCAATTACTTCTTTATATGTTGAACATAAGACTTATTTTGGCAAAAATAAGAAACAAATTTTTCAGCATTCAGAAGTCCTTTGATTTTGACTTCGGGCTAACATCCCATAAAATTTAATTACATCGTACATATATTTGTTTCTCTACATAAATTCCATAAGTCAACATTGAGACAGGGATTTTAAAAACAAAATTCTCGACAACTGATTCATTTGGAACAGTAATCTTACCTTATCACTACAAATTATCCTTCCGTATTAGAGCAGGGTTGGTGGATTTAAAGTCTAATCACTTGTACCCAAAATGCTTCAGATGTACCCCCCAGGGGTTTAAGGAAGGCTAAACGGAGTCGACATTGGCGTGACAAAAAATGTACAAATTACAAATTGTGAAACTGGGGTTTCACAATTTGTAATGTAATTTTTGTCTAGATTTTAGAATATGGTAGAAATGTAGCTGTAGTTTTGCTGAACTAAATTTTGAAAGTTATATATAAGAAAAAATTCTGGAAACCTCTCATCCTTCTCTTGATAAGAGATAAGATGTATTTGCCCAACAGGGTGATAATTAAGGATCGCTATATACAACTTCAGTAGCCAATTATGTGACATGGCCCTATAAAATAAAGAACTTTGTTCCATTAAAAACATTTTGTATTGAATTACTATCATCTATACTTATTATAAAACAAAGTCCCAAAAAGCTGTCTGTCTGTATGTAATCAATTTTCTCAAAATCTACTAAACGGTTTTTTGTACGGTTTTCATCAAAAGGTAGTGCAGTTCGGCTGGTTTAGGTAAATAGTACATAACGGTGTTATGTACTATTAAATTGTGTTGAAGAGACCGCGCAGTTGTTAAAAAACTTGCTTTCTGGGAGCTTTAGTCGCGTGTGCTGCGTAAACCAGAAGAGATACACTTCAGTAATGTACTAGAGAATTGTAGATCTATAAAAATACTACAATAAAATCCGAGATAGCATGTCTCTCACTGTTAACTATTTAATGTTCAAAATTTCGAAAATTCTAAAAAAGTTTCGTAAATCACGCGAGCGAAGCCGTTGTTGGCACAGCTAGTTAGATCCATAAAATTAAAAAAAATCATAAAATTACTTTACATTTTCAATTAATGAGAGATTTTCAATTAAGCCTATCGACGGGCGTTATGTCAATCATACCTGAAGTATTACCAGATTCCAATTAAAATGTCTATCATTATAGGACTCATTTCTTTTGTTGACATTCATTTGTTTCATTAATTATGCTGTTAATTCTGAAAAGTTTTTAAAATGTGTTCAAGTGATATCTTTAACGAGAGCAGTAAACGAAAAATCATTTCATTTATTTAAAATTAACATTCAATTTTAAATAGTTTATAGAAGTAGACTTTATTTTACAGATTTTCATATTACCAAAGTTATAATATAATTATTTTGCTATAATACTCGTAAGTTAATACAATCTATGTAATGCTAAGTGTAGGAAGCAGCCGTTCTCATTCCTTATACATGCAGTACTAGTTACTGCAAGTATCACCAAACACCCCACTATTCACAAGCATTGTTCAAATTCAATACCACAATCTGACGACAAAATTTCTTACAACAAAACCCCATTTCCTGATGATGTTCCGGTCACTGAGCGAAACGATCGTTGAGATTGTCGTAGTGAATGTGTGTAGTGCATAGTTGGTGGTGGTGATTCGTGATTCGTGCGGTAGAATTACATACGTTTAATTAAGAAACGCGGATTATAGCAAAATTGATTCTATTATAACTTTTGATTTAATTTTAATTTGACGATTCGAAACAGCTTATAAAAGCCAAAGTCAATAAAGAATAAACGCGCAGCAGCCAATATTAAAAAAGTAAAGTACTACGATAGCCTGAATTTATAAACAATATATATAAACATTTTAATAGTCCCTACTGTTTGGATTAGCTTGTTTAATAGGTTTGCTTAGTAGCTTAGGGTTTTATGTTTCGTTCAATGAATGAACAAACATCAGGGTATCGTTTACCTTTTAATGGAATCAATGAACAAGATTTACAGGGCATTGAACTCCTTTATGATTATACGTCTACAGCTTCGATACTTCTATTCCATAAATCTAAAGTTGATTATGATATAAATGACAATTATTTTGCTTATAAATTTAAAAAAAACATGTATTTAGCAATTGAATCATCAATATTAGAACTCTTAATGCAAAATTAATTATCTAATGGAAGTCATTAACTCACTATGAAATCAGATGAAGGATTACCCTAAATTTTCCATTGTCAATAAGTCCCTTTGCCATTTGTTTATATTAGATTTCATGACTGAAAATTAAGTTTTATAGGAATCGAGTTTAGTGGAGAGGTATTCCTCACCACTAGACTAGACTACTAGACGATAAACAAACATTTATCAGCTTAAAAAATATAAATAAAACTTATAAACTAATTATAATTTTTACTAATTATAAAGCATATCTTCTTTTCAGTCTTATCTTCCTAAATATTTAGGTATATTAAATACCATAAGAAATTCGCGTCATATCGCGATCTAAGAATCGAAACTTTTTTTCTTTTATTTTTTTACTAAATCATCACGTCTTTTTGGTGAGGTTACAAAAGGAAATACAAAAGATTATAATAATATTTTTAATTTAAGATTATAAGAATTAATAATCTTTTGTATGTAATATATTAAATTGAGCTGTGATAGCCCAGTGGTGAGACCGTGCGACTCTCTAGAGACGAACATAGGTTCAAACCCGGGCAGGCACCAATGAGTTTTTCTATTAAAACTCATGTGTCTAATTCATAATTGCAATTTATCACACGCTTTTCGGTGAAGGAAAACATCGTGAGGAAACCTGCATATCTCTAGAGAATTCTGGAGATATGTGTAACCTACCAATCCGCATTGGAGCAGCGTGGTAGGTCTTAGCTCCAATCCTTCTCTCCAGAAACGGAGAGAGGAGGCCTATTCCCAGCAGTGGGATATTAACAGGCTGTTACTTTACTTTACTTTTTTATATTAAATTACTTACAATTTTTTTTTAATTCTCCTTTATATCTGAGCTCTAGGCGCAAATACAATAATTCCAACATTCCATTCTGAAATATTTTGCAATCATATGTGTTATTATAAAAGAATATTACCATAAACTACGTAACAAAACAGGGCAATACATTTTTTTAAAGATTAATTTTAACCTGTATTATAAAACATGTATACAACAGGTGCCGAGCATTTTTAATTAAAAAAAAACTAATATTTTTATTCTTTCTAGCTGCGTTTTTATTAGGGTAACAAAGGAATATAATATAAAGCTTCTTTTGTTTTACGATTACAAATGGCAGGTGTAACCGCAACAGCAAAGATAAATTACGTAGCAGCGATAAAGCTGCCTCTATTTTTTTTAGCCTCTTATAAAGTATGTTATTAAGATAAATTTATAAGATCTTTTTCATACTTTTCTTCTACTTCGAACATTTTAGTGACATAATTTAACTAAGATAGAATAAATAAGGAGTAAAAACACTATCTTTTAATTCTAAATTAAACTCAAAATTGCTTCTTATTTTTTGAATGTTTTAAATAAACTATAATCCAAAAGTATTATGGATCTCCGCAAAGTAACGCCTAATTCTATAAATTATTTAAACTATAATCCTTTTTAAATAGTTTAATTTTGATTTCTTTAATGAAGTCACGATCGAGGCGGTAGCCAGGATTTCTATACATAGGGGGCAAAAAATTGTGGACTATATTTTTTAACCCTGGTTTTTAATACATCAGTATTTTACATTAGTAGTGGAGTTGAAGTAAATTATGAGCAACTTAAAGGCCTTATAAATAGTCACTTCATCGAAACCCTTGTTTTAAGTAATTTTCTATTTGTGATTTGTTTCTGCAATAGCTCCTAAGATATGCTGAAATAAGATTGTAACAGAAACTGCATATCTCTTGAGAATTCCTGTAATCTATGCAGCCTGCTTGCAGGATGGATATAAGGACCAATTCTTCTTTGCAACAGGATATAGAAGTCTTAGAAGCTCGAACGTTTTGTTTTTTTAACAGTTGGAGTTTATTTTTTGAAATAAAATACTCAAAATTGACAAAAATAATTTGTAAAAGTGGTTAATACTCACACAATTCCATTGATCTCCCCCACTCGATGTATATGAATCGCCAGCGACCCTCAAAGCGTCAAGTGGTCTAGACTCACAGAGCCAGACACTATTTGTCTGTCCTGTCTGGAACCGTTTTTCATCTATGAAATCTGAATCTGGAATCTAGTAACAAATATTATTTACGGTCATATGTAGTTTGTCAATTTACACGTCGGAAACTGTAAATTCCGTTTAATACCGGAAATGGGTGTCGAAACTAAGCAATATCTATACTTATTATAAAACAAAGTCCCAAAAAGCTGTCTGCATGTAACGAAAAATCACTAGATTTGAGATTTTCTCAATTTATTTTTAAGAACTGTATAGATCCACTATCAAGCGTCACAAGGTTATCAATTCGTTACTGGACACCCTGTATGCCGCGCTGGTCTAAGCGGTTTACTTATAGCTTGTTTGACTTAACAATGTTTCCGACATTCCAGAGCGTTCACATTAAACAAATCTATACTTATTATAAAACAAAGTCCCTAAAAGCTGTCTGTCTGTATGTAATCTATTTTCTCAAAATCTACTTAAAGGATTTTTGTACGGTTTTCACCAAAAGATAGTGCAATACTACCGAATGGTTTAGGTTAGAGATCGCGCCGTTGTTTTAAACTTGCTTGCTGGGAGCTTTAGACGTGCGCTGCGTAAACCAGCAGCGACACGCTAAAGTTATGTACTAGAGAATTGTAGATCTATAAAAATACTACGAAAAATCTGCAATAGCATGTCTCTATGTCTTATAGTTAACTAACAATAACTACTTTTGTTGAAAATTTTAATTCAAGGAAAAATTTGTGACACGCTGATTTCCACGCGGGCGAAACCGCTGGCACGGCTAGTAGTCATTATAAAAAATTGAGTAATGCGTATATAAGTCTCTAACTCAACGTGGACTTGATATGACTATTAGATCTTCGGTAGTCTAGGTACTGGTGGTGGTCAATATTTGTCTTGATCAGACGTATGAATTTAGTCTCATGATGAGGATAGGCGGTCAACATTGCTTCGTTGATATCATTATCTAGTTTTTACAAAAGACATGGTCTGGAACCAGTAAAAAACGTAATAACCGTGCATTAAAGCCAAGGCATTTAGCCGTGTGAATTCACACGGCTTAAATAAGACACACGACTGCATTTTCACCTTTCCTCATTTGTTTCGTCATCGTTAACCGCTATTTTGGTCAAAAAAACTAAAGTAGCGGCCTGTTACAATCCCACTGCTGGGATTAGGCCTCCTCTCTCCGTTTCTGGAGAGAAGGGTTGAAGACTTACCACGCTGCTCCAATTCGGATTGGTAGGTTACACATATCTCCATAATTCTCTAGAAATATGCAGGATTACTCACGATGTTCTCCTTCAACGGAAAGCGTGTGATAAATTGCAATTATCAATTAGATACATGAGTTTTAATAGAAAAACTCATTGGTGCCTGCCCGGGTTTGAACTCGTGTTCCTCTCGAAAGAGTCGCACGGTCTCACCGCTAGGCTATCACAGCTCTATCCTGGTATGGATTTAAAAAAATCATGATATATCCCTGTTTCAGGCTACGAGCGGAGCAGATCCGCAAGTGGCAGTGCTATGCGAGACAGGAGCCAACTACCACCCACAATACATGTCAGCTGCCGGCAGATGGACTCCCGACCTCACGACCAAGCCCCACAACTGCTTAAAGGACAAGATGGAAATCCTCGACTATTGCAAGAAGGTGAGAATTTCGCACGCTTAGTATAAATATTGTAATTTAAAAAAAAACATTCGAATTCAAAAATGTGGTTTTGCGCCTAATCGCACTTAAGCGTAGCATAGCGCTTATAAAACTCGTGAGTGTGTGTTAGAGACAATCATAATTTCGAAGAGCAAGAAAACTCTTTCTTTTTTTTTCGAACTGACTGTATGCTGTTAGCCCTAATGGCTTTTACAGCGTCACCGGGCGGGACGGGCGAGCGCAGAAGCATCGTCGAGGTTGCGAACTGCAGAGAGTAGAGCGCAGAAGCTCTACTTAAGTCGGGGAACGTCGTCATAAGGGTGGCTCCTGTGAGGCCGGACCACGACTTAGGGCGACGTGTAGTGGGGGGTTGATAGTATGACTTAGATTAAAGAAAACTCTTACATTTTATACGTACTATTAATATATGTGCTATAGAAATAGAAGTTTCCCTCACCTTTTTGAGTGAACTTACAAAGATAGCTTTATATGTTATAAGTTATTATTAATTAAGATATGCTACACTGTTGTATTAGGGTTCCCTGTAAGTGGTAAGCTGGAAATAAATAAATAAATAAATAAATAAATAAATTTTCAATAGTTCGTAGCATGATCATCCTGCCCTTATCCCACTCTAAGTGGGGTTGGCACAACATGTTAAAACATGTTGTCACATGATTCGGCTACGTATTTTACCGGCCGCCCGCCTGACGTCAACTTACCTTAGTCGCCTTTTACAACACCTTGGTAAGAAAGAAGGTGGTATATTCTACTCAACCGGATACCACACAGTGGGTACCGTGATGTCACGGTATATTGAAATTTTTGAATTCGGTCAGTTTAGTACTATGCATGTGAAATAATCTATATATTAATACGTGAAGCAAAAACTTTGTAGCTATTGTTTCAAAAAATTACGCACAACTATAGATTTAAAGGAATGCATACTGTTAATAATAACATGAAATGCATAAAATACATTTTATCATTAAAAAATTCATAGAACTCACTACTTGACACATATATATGGTTATAGTTTGTGGTAAAATGGAAAATAGAACATCATGTTTGTTTAAATACCGTAAATAGTATAAAATTTTTAATAATTTATCCTCATTAATATTTCCGAGCAATTTTTTCGACCCAAAGTCGTTTGTATGAGACAAGCGCATTCACTTCATATCTGATTAATTGAAAACAGTAGAAAAATCTAAAAAAAGAAAAAATCTAACGCTCGAGATTGCAAAACTTTCGTATAAAACACTCTTAACTATATGCCTGTGTAAATAGAATATTCGATTCATTGAAATAACTTTAGGGTACGAAAACTTTTTCGATTATGCGCAAAGTTTTCATTGTTTGCTTTATAGATGATTCCTGTGTATCTTTGTCGTGTTAAAATGAGAAACTCGCGTTCACTTGCTCGGTTCCCAATAATACAAAAAGCGACTAAGAGTAACTTAAAACCTACCTGTTGATCTATTAGTTATTTATTACCACATTATCAATAAAAAAAAACAGTACAACGAGCAACTTATTCCTTTAACAGAGATATCTGGCATGTAACCAGATATATGAATGATCTAAGCTGTAGGTAAAACATGAACTGATGCTCAGTTTTTAATAAGTTGTAAATTAATTTATTCCCTGCAGGGATTATGCTGAGATTTCCACAAAATGCAAAATATAAAAAAGCTGTAGGTACAAATTTTAGTCATAAAAACTATATTGTGGCGGTCAATTTCTCAATTTATTTCAATTCGGGGGAATTTCTTTAATAGTTTTATGTATGTACAGCTATTTACTCGTAAGTTGCAGTAACTTAAAATGCATTTTAAGGTTTGTTAGCAATATTCTTTTGTCAATAATTTATAAAATTGGGTGTTTGCATTTAATATATGATTTGAAAGATTATAAAATAGGAACAAACTTTTTAAATAATTAAATTTATTACTTCAGTCGTTAGTCATTAGTTTCAGTCGTCCGGTGACTCTGTAACAGACTAACATCATATTGTTCCATAAACTAAAAAAACCAATTAAGTAAAAAATTACTTCCTAATGGAGTAATTTACAGAATTAGGCGTTCATACAAAAAAAAATTTTATATATGGGAAAATTACGCACACGGCTGTACGTCCCAAAGTTAAAAACTTAATCTTGTGTTACGGGTGACAGACAACGAGTAAATATATACATATCTAATTTTTAAATTCATACCCAGACCCATACTAGACACATATATATACCCAGACTCGAAGAACCAACAGATTATTTATAGAAAAATGTGCCAACGGCGGGAATGAATGAAATGAATCCACGACTCGCAGACCAGAAGGTATTGTCACTGCCGACTGTGTCAACGGGCCAGTCTAATAATTTATCACTATTTTGTTTCCGTCTTTTTATACAGATATATCCTAAGATTTTTGCAAATTATCAATTAAAATATTTACCTAATCTTTTTCGTCCACACAGGTGTACCCAAGTCACGATATCACCAACATTGTCGAGGCATCCCACTATGTTAAAGTCAGCAACTGGTGCAAACTGGGATCCGGGAATGCCGCCAAGTGTAAGGTCACACGATGGGTGAAGCCTTTCCGTTGTCTTGGTATGTATAATACCATGAATTTCAGCCATTCCAATGCTAATAATAAAACAACTTTAAAATAAACGTAACTCGTGATTTATTTGTACCTAATTTTCAAATTTTTCCTTTGTACAATAATTAAATTGTTTCAATCCCAAAAAATTGAAATTTCAGCTCCCGACTGACAGTGAAAAAGCCATTAGGGCTAACAGGATATTGAAAATATATTCGAAAAAAACTTTGAGAAACAGTTAATTACTATTAAAAAAAGATTCAATGATATAGAAAATTGCTTCCTAAATCCACGTTGTACAATAAGAGTTCATATAATCTTTAATATTTTGCCTCAATTTTTAATTGATATTATTCTGATTAAAAGTTTGAACCTAGAGTGTCGCTCTTTATTCCTTGTAACTTAAAACGTTCCCGTTATCTACAAAGTTTATTTGGCGGCAGAAGGCCCATTCCAATCGGACGCGCTGCTAGTACCGGAAAGCTGTCTGTTCGACCACATCCACAACCAGAGCCGATGCTGGCAGTTCTCTCGATGGAATGCCACCGCCGGCCGGGCCTGCGCGCAGCGCGGACTACGCCTCCGCACCTTTGCGATGCTCCTCCCCTGCGGAATCAGCTTGTTCTCTGGCGTCGAATTCGTATGTTGCCCTAAACATTTTAAGGGTGAGTACATTAAACTTCACATTGTATCGAATCTTCCATGCTCGTAGAAACCGAAGTAAAAAATATAGGTACTAATTTCAATACTAATAATTAGCGCTGTAAATTCGTAAAAAAACATTATTCTTACAAAGCTAAACACACTAAAATTTAATCGGTAAGTTTCAAGTCATGAATTAAGAAAAAAAATCTCTTTTTCTTACGAATGACCGTTGTGATGATCTGTTATTAATTAGAAATCAAAATATGAGAAAAAATAGACACAAAATGACTATTAGTAAAACACATTAGCTTAAAATGAATTCATATAACTATTTATTGCTATTAATAATCAGCAAGGTTTAATTAAACAAGACCCTGCAAAGCAATCCTAAAGTGATAGGTGATAGTGACACTCGCTTATTAATATTTTTTTCCTATACTAAAAGATGAGGGGCAATTAATATTACTAGGCTCTAAAATATTTTTTTAGAAAACGTGAAAATGCACAAACCAATGGACGTAGGTGTACCAGTTAGTCCCGGCGGTGAGGAAATGTTGGCCGCTTCTGCTGCTATGGATGAACGGGATGATGAACTCCTTGATGACGAAGATACCTTCACTGATGACGATGATGACACTCTTAACCTGAGCGACGATGATGACGACGATGATGCTGATGACGGTAATTTATTTAACAAACATTATTTTTATCAAACTTTTTAAGATAAGGAAAGAAGTATTCAATTTACTTCTGTTACCAAAATTATCATTGTTTCTAAAAAGTAAACAACTAAAACAATGTTGATTCCAATACTAACAGACATGGATGAAGATGAAGATGCTGATTTGACCCGTGATGACGATGCTGAGGACGATGATTACACTGACAGCGATGACTCCGCTTGGCCCCGTCCTGAATCTTCCGCCGCACCTTCAACAACTTCTACTACTACCACTTCTACGACAACTACCACTACGGTTAGTGTAATTTTTAACCGAAGATAAAAAACTCAAGAACAATGTGTCCCTCTGTATAATAGCTAAGATACCAATACTACAGATTAGGTAAATCTGTTTTAGAAACATGTAGAAATGCGGCATATTGTTTGAATAAACCTGATGATTTTCTGTTAACAACAGGTCAAATAAATGCAGTAAGGTTAGGGCACATAGTTTAACGAACCATTAAAATGTAGATAGAACTACTATTCTTAAAATGGCGATAAGTTAAGTTGCGCCTACTATAACTTGCCGATTTTTATGCAAGATGGCTTGAATAAACATATAATGTCCAGATATTTTTTCAATTAAGCGGATATAAAGATATCCCGTACATTTCACGCAGGCCTCCACTGCCACCTCGGACCCCTATTTCTCGCACTTCGATCCCCGCACTGAACACCAGAGCTACAAGGACGCTCAACAACGCCTCGAAGAAACTCACCGTGAAAAGGTTCGGTTCATAAAACGCACATCAATGTGTATGTTGTTTCACCTACTACCGCGATTAAAAGTGGTACTCGTAAACTGTCATTATTTTTAACTCAATAGCATGTACTGTTTCAAACACCGGCCACTGCTTAGTACTAACATCAAAAGGTTCCAATTTTCCATAGCCATGATTATTTATTAATTGAAGCGTTTAAACTAACAATTTAAATAAAACATCCCATCTTCGTTGCCAATACAACATAAACGAGCCAGCTGACCATTGAAAGTTTTATTAACTCGAATAACCAAACTAGGCAGTTTGGTTAATAAGAAAGCGTATAGTCAGGTCATTCATAAACATTTTCTTTGTTCTCATTGAAATAATTTACCATACTAATAAAACTTGAAATGATTTCTGTGTTAATTAGTGTTATCGACACCTGAGTTTTAATTGAATTTTTAATTGTTACGGAAAATCAAAATCTCAGTTCAATCAATTAATTTATACGATATTGATATTTAGAATTATATATGGTAAGAAATGTCAACTATCAACTGCTATTTAACGGTAGAGCAATCATTGGATTGACTTTGTATTTATTTTTTTAAATAAAAAAAGCTTTATAATATAGATACATAAAGCTGTATTTGGTTAAGTTGCCAAACTCTTGCTATAATCACATTCCTTAATTGCTTGCTTAAATTTCCAATAAGTTCGTTTTTTAATTACTTAAGTATGTTTAGTTTAGTATCGCTGCTGTGTTCCTATATATGATGAACATTTGATTTTTAGATCACCAAAGTGATGCGCGAATGGTCTGAACTTGAAGATCGTTACCAGCAAATGATGACCTCCGAGCCAGCCGCTGCCCAAACCTTTCGTCAACGCATGACTGCCAAGTTCCAGGCTAATATTCAAGTACATAATTTTATTTAAGTTATATTAGTTTTTATATATTTTATGTATTTTAAAACATTAATATATGATATATGGTCATTGGCCTGCATTAAGCACTAAGAAACCTCGAATTGCCTTAAATATGGGCCGTCTTTTAAAAACGCTTCTAGAAATCATTTTTTGAGAAAACATTAATAGCTTTGGTTTCCACATACTTTCGTATTAGGTCATCCTGCCGAAAATGTAGGTACCCTAAAAATACTGTATAGGAAACTAATGATTGTGAACGCTAGCTACATTAAGCGAACAGTGTTGCCACAAGGCTCGGTAACAATGTGTTTGTTTAAATCGCTCACAAATCACAGGTCTCGTTGCTGTATAATGTAGCCACAGCTTTAATTCCTCCCGTTTTGCTCAATAATACCAAAATAATGTTTACCTAACGTTAACCCAATGTTAACCTAAATGTTTTACGCTTACACTAAACAACTTAGGCAAGGCGATTAATAATTTTAATCCTTTACTATTATTTTACCCTTAAACACGAATAGTAAAGTAGAATTTGAAGGGTTGAATCGTTTTTCATACAACTCGTATTGCTGTTTTTACTATTAATGACAAGGGTCTACTCATTACTCTGATAGATATGTAACAAGTAACCAGCTTTTATATGGAGTTATGGGAGATTACTGCAAACCTTTAGAAATTAAATCCCGTGGTATGGGGAATGAACTAATTGTAATAGTCCTACAATTATTATGATTTGATAGGTTATGGAGCAAACGTAGACCTAAGTGTTAAATCAAAGTCAAAATAATATTTATTCAAGTAGGCTTTTTACAAGCACTTTTGAATCGTCAAGGATTAATAATTAGATTTAATAAGCTACACTGGTTCGGAATGTTGCTCTTACCGAGAAGAACCAGCAAGAAACTCGGCGGTCAATCTTTTAAACATTTAAATTTACATTATTTATTTGCAGTTTGTTTGGAGCTGAAAGGATTTTTATGAAAGAATGTTATGAAAGAAAACCCCAAAAAACTGGTTACCAATTATGTTATTTGTATCTGTTTGCAGCAAAGGTGGGTTTTATTGTAATTGTTAATAATACAACAGAACTAGCAAAACTTTTTTTTATAAAGTTAGTTTGAATGCGGACTTTTAATGACTTGGGTCATTTCTACGCAAACATCTAATACTTACTAACTATAGCCTACTTCAATTTGCGATATGATGGTAATAATTTAAGCTGGTGATGGTAATGTTTAATCACAGCTCTTAGAGGAGGAGGGTGTATCTGAGCGTCGTCGGCTAGCTGCTCTTCATCAGCAGCGTGTCCTGGCACATCTTGCTCAAAGGCGTCGTACTGCTCTCGCTTGCTACACACGTTCTCTTAGGGATACCCCACCTAATGTAAGTACTCCTTCTTACTTTGCCATTTGCGAAAAGTAACAGCTGCCAAATGCAACTTGGTTTAAAGATCAAATTAACATGATATTTTAGCTTAACACAGCAGATTGAGTCAAATGTTTAATAGTAATGATAATTATATATCTCTTCCTTCATAACTTATGAATGTAAAATTTTAGTTACTCATATAATCAGATTAGCACTTGGTTTTTTAGGCATTGGCATATATACTTATACTATCAACATTGTTTTCGACTTCTTTCTTATTTAATTTTTATTTATGGAACAATAAGTAATTAAGAGTTACTTAAACATATGTTAGGTACTATATTTTGTGATAGAATATCCTTATCAACTTTTTTGACAGATTCCTTTGATGGAGTTCTGTTCTTCCGATATAATGCTGTATAAAAACTGTTATAACATATGTTAGCAGTCTAGTGCGTTAAATCTTAGACCAGGCGCTACATTAGCATCCGAAGAGATTGTAGCAAGGCGCCGTTTGGTAATTGAATAAAACGCTTTTGATTATAGAATGGGATGGAAGATTTCGGGTAATATCTGTAAACTCAAGTATCCCATTTCGGGAAATAAACTTTTCTTACATATATTTAAAGGATAATGAAGATTATTTGTCCTCTCAGGCGCACCGTGTCCAGAAATGCTTACAGCGTTTAGTCCGCGCCCTCGCAGCTGAGCGAAGCGGAGCTTTAGCAGCATGGCGCCGAGCCGCCGCTACCGGAAGAGAGGCAGCTGCTGCCGAGAGAGCCAGCGCCGCTGATCGTCTACAGGTAAACAATCAATCCTTTTTTTTAAGAATTTTTTAGGCCGCTATGTCCCTTTGTTAATCAAAGACTCCCTTTGAAATCTTGTCTATAGTCAACTTGGTATGTCTTGGTATATCTTGGTATGGCTTTCAGTAATTTGGACTTCAGTAAATTGACTAATGTAATAATAATAGTATTATTACATTAGTCGTTATTTATAACTTATACGGTTATATAAAAAACTAGTCATGGCTACGGTCTCAACCGCATGGAAATCAGTGTGACACAAAGTTTTAACGCGTACATAAGGACATATTTTTTTATTGTAATTTCGATTAATTATTGTGAGTTAACTATAAGACGTAGAGAAATGCTGTTGTGGACTTTTTTGTAGTATTTTTGTATACATAAATTAAAATTAAATATAAATTTATGTATACAAAAATTTTGTATATATGTAGTTTCCAGCAGACGCTTTTTTACAACTGCGCGACTGAACTTCAAATCAATTTACACAAAACAGAAACTGAAACCTTCCGAAAGAATAACACTATCTTTTAGTAAGAACCGAACAAAAATCCCTTCTGTAGATTTTAAAAAAGGTATCACGTACAGACAGACAGCTTATGGGGACTTTGTTTGATAATAAGTTATACATATAGAAAAGCATTCTATGCTTTTTCTACAGTAATATTAATTTGTATAGCACTTTATTCTTATTTTAAACTTCATCACACTTACATAAAAGTTATCATTTCCTACAGTTATGTAGATGTAAGGATTATAATAATGATAATAAGGAAAACAGGTTTCTAAAAAAACTATAGAGTTATAGACCTCTCATAGACCATATCAAACTAGACAATAGTCAAAAACGATTGGTATGTTCGTAAGGATGCTGACCGAGCTCTACAACGTGCTTTGACCTCCCTTCGTCGTCGCCCACATCTCTATGCCAGCATTGGAACCGCTATTGAAGATTACGTTCAGGTAACGTCAAGGAATTTTATAATTTTATCATATTTAACTTTTCGCCAAAATTCAACTTTACCCATAATTTCTTTTTTCTCCTAACCTTATCTCACTCTAAGTGGGGTCCTCCTATCATTCGTCAACTCTGGCGCTACTGCTTTTATATGAATGTCATAGTTCACATAATCCAACCATCTCTTTTTAGGCCTACACTCTGGCTTTACAAATCTTGTTAATTTTACAGGAATAAGATGATATTTAAAAGTGCCATCTATTATCAACCTATCAATGTGTTTCTATTTTTCAGGTGTCAAAATCAAGTCAAATCTGTAAAAAAATATATGGGAACACAACGTTTGCCGGGTCAGCTAGTAGTAAATAATGTACAAATATGTTATTTAAGCAGTTCAATGCGAATACCGAACTCGCTCACTATAGGATTGCGACAATATGTACTAGGCGCTTAACCACTATATTATATTCCAGTCGATGCAATCCAAAGACGATATGGCCGTGTCCCTGATGTCGATGACTCCTGAAGCCGAGGAACTGCTCTTGGACCGTATCGAAGCTGAGGTGCAGAGGGAACAAGCCGCTCGGGAACAACTCAATGCTAAGAGAGACCAACGCACGCGGCAGCGTCAGGACATCCAAAATGAACGCGCAAGGGTAAACAATATAGACAACTAGCGGTTCGGCCACGCATTGCTGTGGCTTAGTCTAAGCCTTAGTGTTCGAAACAAACTGTCATTGACAGCTAAAAAGATACTATGTTCACTACCAAACTATCTTACAAGAATCGTCCGCTGGATCAATCTAAATATTGTCTGAAAATTTCATTAAAATCGGTTAAGCTGTTTTGGAGTCTAGGAGGAACATCCATTCATTCTTCTGCCCTTATCCCACTCTAAGTGGGGTCGGCAAAACATGTTATAACATGTTGTCATATGATTTGGCTACGTATTTTACGACCGGCCGCCTGCCTGACGTCAACTTACCTTAGTCGCCTTTTACGACACCTCGGTAAGAAAGGAGGGTGGTCTAATCTATTCTGCCGGATACCACACGGTTAAGTCTATGAGGAACATACGTACATAAATTCTCTTTTATGTATATATTAGCATATGTAAATAGTATATTATTTTGAAGAAATAATTGGTATGATCATTCTCTTTTGCAAATCATTTGCCTTCTTAAAAATTTAACGGGCACGTCTATTGCTTGTTTTGTCCTTAGACCCAACTAACTTAATGCAATGCGGATAATACGCAAAAAAGAGACATATAGGCTCATTTGCTGTCTCTTTTTTGCCATACGCATCACATTTAACTGTGGCTTCCCTACTCTAGTATAATAACTATATGTGTAATAGAAAAAAAAAGTAAATAAAACGCACAATAAATAATATAAACTGCGTGATTGTGATGCAATAGGGAGGTCCTCTAACTACCCATCTCTTCAACCTTTGGGCATTCGCCTTTTGGGTAACATCTAATCCTCTAAATGAGTTTTTACTTCTGTGTTCTCAGACCTCAAACGGAGTGAAGGAAAGTGAGGAGACGGACGACGAAGCCAGCGAAGTGAACGAGACCGAAGATACTACCACCGTGTCCACGACCCTGACGTCTCCCGCCCCTTCCGCCTCGCCCTCCCCGCCGGCGTCTGTAACCGTGCATGACATAACTACCCGCTCTGCTTTCACTCAGGAAACTACCACTACTGTGAGTATTACTTAAAATCTTTAAGGAATTCGACCGCTTTTTTAGATTGGCAAAAGGAAGTCAAATACTTAGGTGTTATCTTTCAACCCACCCTGTCCTTTATCCGAAACATCCGCGTTGTCCGTAATCGGGCAGCGTATGCCATGGGACGCCTCTATCCGTTACTGTGTAAGACTAGTAAACTATCACTTCGCAACAAAGTTACAATTTACAAGACTTGCATTAGATACATAATGACCTATGCGAGCGTCGTATAGGTCATTATGGGTCATTATGATCAGATATGGTCCTCCAAAACGCGCATTTTTAAGCCGAGGTTCGGTCTCGCAGGCGACACCGAAAGTCGGTCCTCCCGGTGACGCTTTCAAAGTCATTATGGCTAACAGCATTAGTCAATGCGAAAAAAAGTACCGCTTTTAAATACCGAATTTTGTATTTGAATCAATGAAGGTCTCGTCAAGGTTTTCTACAAAATACGATCTTGTGGTTCTTGAGTGGTACGCAATTGATTCTGTTCATATCCCACAACTATGTGAATATTTTCTCCTCTCAGATATAGAAATATGTAATTCAGATCCAAAATGAGACATATTTTTGAAAGGAATTGATTTTGGATAGGGATTTTCTCAAATTGTTTTGTCCTTATGCGTAAGGTAATAAATTTAAAACAAATGAGTTTCTAAAAGTGCACAGTCTTGGTTTCCATCACATGATTCGCGACTTCAATCTACCAGGACTTTAAAGGTATTAGATAAATAGGTATGTTATTATGTACATAAATCGGAAGCTTTGAAATCAAGTATAACCACGGTCTCCACAAGACAGATGGTTTAAGAGCACGAATAGTACATCGTACTATATGTATAATATTTTTTGTGCAGGAAATCATTACGAGCACAATGACTGAAGCCCCAGAGAGTGAAACCGAAACAAGTGAAATTGGCGAAACTTCTAGCCGACGTTCGACCATTGAGGTAATTTTTTTATCAAATTTAAGCTGACCCGCCCTGACTTCGCACGAGTACTAGAACATATTTTGCTTAAAAGAAACCTGCCATTAATATATTTTTGCCTATATAAGTTTTCATTTAGAGCTGTGATAGCCCAACGGTGAGACCGTGCAACTCTTTCGAGGGGGTTTCGAGTTCAAACCCCGGGCAGGGATCAATGAGTTTTTCTTAAAACTTATGTGTCTAATTGATAATTGCAATTTATCACACGCTTTTCGATGAAGGAAAACATCGCGAGGAAACCTGCATATCTCTAGAGATCCCTGGACATATGTATAACCTACCAATCCGCATTGGAGCAGCGTGGTAGGTCTTAGCTCCAACCCTTCTCTCCAGAAACGGAGACAGGAGGCCTATTCCCAGCAGTGGGATTGTAATAGGCCGCTACTTTACTTTTTACTTTTTTAAGTTTTCATTTTGCAATATGATCCTAGGATTCTCTGATCAGTTTGCCACGGATGTTACAAATGAATGTTAAAAGTAACTAATTTCATTTGAATAATTTGTAGAAGTAGGCGTTACTTTGCGGAAATCCATATACAAAAGCAATTTTTGCTTTGTCGAGAAGCCCTTGACCGTTGAAACGACCGTTGAGATTGTCGGAGTAAATTTGCGTAGTGCTTGTGTAGAATATTTTTGATGGTGGTGGCTTGTGATACGTGCGGTAATTAATCCTGCATGTATAAGATACGAAAACGGGTATGCTTTCTGCACTTAGCGTTACATAGATTTCCTTAACAAACGCGCATTATAGCAAAATAACAAGAATTAATATTTTATCCGTTTAAATAGTTTTCTAATTACCACATTGTATATGACCATTTTTTATAGTTTAATTATTTAGAATGGTATAACAATGTTACCTTAAAAGATATGCCATCGCGGACTGTTTTGTGGACCTACAAAGAGTAGTCAGAGTAGTTCCACCATCCATTATATTGCTTTATCATAAAGAGATAAGGCAGTGCTTTCTATGAAAGTTTCCAAAAAGCTTGAGGTGTCCAAGACATTTCCAACAATTATTTCCAGATTTCAACCAAATTACACAACAATTTTAATTATACACCTAAACCTTCGTAATAAATCATTCTGTCTATGAATGTGAATTGTGTGAATGAATTTATTCAGAAGTGTTTTAGTTCCTCGCAAATAGATAGAATAAAAGACAGATAGACGCGGCGGGGAATTTTGTATCGCAATATTTAGTGATGATCGAAAACCTTTTCTCCAAAAGGAATGAGGAAGCTTATGTCAAGCAGTGTGACAGTTACCAAGGCGTTTACAACTTTGCTGTACCTTGACTCACATAGGACATATTTCTTTTACAGACGGAGGGCGAAGGCCTACGCGCTGCTTTGGAACAAGCTGAGGAACGAGCTCCACCCCCGCCAGCTCACGCTCTCAAGAATGAACTGCAACACTCTCAGCCCGTAAGTTATAAATCTAAGCATATAATTGTTTGTTGTTCATAACGTTTCTTTATCTTTTATTTTGTCTGGTATGCAATTTTTTTTCTTGATATATATTTGTATTTTTATTTATTTAGGTATTTGTATCGTTTATAAAATATAGCAGATTTTTAAAATCTAAACCGCTGATAATGTTCTTAAATAAATAATGCTCCATAGTAGCGTTATTAGGCCTATTAATGGAACTCATTTAATCAGCAATGTATTAGGTGTTTTGAACTGATTCAATAGGCTTTTTTTTATAAATATATGGGACACTTACACACACGGTCTTGGTGGCGGTCTTGGTGGTGGTGGTCTTCGGTGGCGGTGGTGGAGGTTTGTGCATGTGTTTTACGAATCCTGCATGTATCGGGTATGCAAAAAACGGATAGTCCACTATACATATAGCTTACGCATATATACATATAGCATATATATTTTCTATTTACTTTATCGCGGATTATAGAAAAATAATTTTTATTATTACTTTTATATTATGGATCTCCGCAAAGTAACGTCTAATTCTATAAATTATAGGAAATGTGAGTTTGTTCTTCGGATAGGGTGATGTATGCACAATAAAGAGAGGAGGAATTAATGGAGGTATAACTGTATTTTGCTTATGTGTATATAGGCGTCCCAAAGGCGTCCCGTATGACCCTGACCATCAAATAACGACCGCAAACACAGATACACATAATACACACACACAGCGTCTTCGCCTACAAAGACGAGGTCCCAGATTTCTGACGTCGGTCAGTCGTGGCTTCTCGCCACCCTTTCGACGTCGTAGTGACTAATCAAAGTCATACCTTCAGCCCTCCACTACGCGTCGACTTAAGTAATGGTCCAGCACAGGAGGCACCTTAGGACGACGTTCCCCGACGCTAGTAGAGCTTCTGCGCTCTACTTTCTGCATTTCAAACCTCGACGATGCTTCTGCACTCGCCAGTCCCGCCCGGTGACGCAGTTCAAAAAAAAAATAATGTGCATGTACGTGTGGTCAGGGGTACACAGTCCGCGGCCCCAACCCTGGCAGCGGCGGCACGGGCGCCCTGTACCCCGCACTGTGCGTCGGCGGCGCCGCGCTGGCAGCCGCTGCGGCTGTCGCGCTGGCAGTCGCCCGCCGCCGCGACCGCGCGCCTTCCGCGCAGGGCTTCGTGCAGGTATGTACTTAATATATTTATTTATTTACTAACGGTATCCGCACCGAGCTGTGATAGCCCAGCGGTGAGACCGTGAGACTCTTACGAGGGGAACACGAGTTCAAACCCGGGCAGGCACCAATGAGTTTTTCTATTAAAACTCATGTGTCTAATTGATAATTGCAATTTATCACACGCTTTTCGGTGAAGGAAAACATCGTGAGGAAACCTGCATATCTCTAGAGAATTCTGGAGATATGTGTAACCTACCAATCCGCATTGGAGCAGCGTGGTAGGTCTTAGCTCCAACCCTTCTCTCCAGAAACGGAGAGAGGAGGCCTATTCCCAGCAGTGGGATTGTAACAGGCTGCTACTTTACTTTTATCTGCACCGGTAGGAAGACCCAAAACAAGATGGAAAGAAGTACTGCTAAAGGATAAGAGTGTATGCAAAGTTAACGACGACGATGTCCATGATATAAGGAAGTCTGACCCTACTAAACTAAATTGCTTTGCTTTTTCATACCGTGACGACTTAAAGACGCACACTTTAAGTAGTTGCTGCATGACCGTTTGGAATGCATCCTAAAAACATTTGAGTAGAAGATAGAGTTATCTATAGTTCATATAACGTTATACCTTTCAAACATTACGACCCCAATGCAATCCACACTTCATGGTACGAAAAGAAAGCGGTTGGGTTTAGGTACTGATTTTGAATTGAATCGTTTTCTAAAAGTTCATGGTAGGCCTACACTTAAATCATCGTCAGCTATGTACTATATAGTGTAACGAAGTAAAAGCGGAATTTTCTTATCCTACATGTTAGACCGGTATATTTATTTATTAAGGAAAAACCAGTAGCAATTACATTAAATGAAACCAATTACACCCCAAAAGACATTAAATGTACTGCCTTTAGGTGTCGCAGCATGCACTTCTATATATATAAGGACAATAATGAACTAATCTAAATGTCAAACTATGGCTACAAACATCTGGATCTTAAGAATTATTTTTTAATTTAACAAATGTATTGCTGAACACATGTACAGATTGCCAATATAAGCCATAATATTATGAAATCTCATCTATATTGCTCCAGTGGACAAACCGTGAAAAAACAACCGACAGACTTCCGCATTCCGAAACGGTCATTTTAAATATTTACCACAGTTTCTTTTGTTTGTACTCATTAACTTAACGATGAAGTTGATTGCAATAAAAATTTCTATTCTCAATTGTATAATCTTTTTCTATTACAGGTCGAACAGACAGGCGCCGTAGCCCCGACACCGGAAGAGCGACACGTGGCTAACATGCAAATCAATGGCTACGAGAACCCTACCTACAAATATTTCGAAGTCAAGGAGTAAATTTAACACCCCCCTCCCTACCAACCACCAGGCATGCTTTCGTCTATTTCTTTCTCTCTTCGGAAAAGTAGGCACAAACGGTAAATCCTTAGACTCTTCTTGCCGTTTCGCTTATAAACCCCGTGGTTCTTTTAACATTTACAACACAAAAGAGTCTAATAAAATCATATATAATATTAAAAAATCATCTTAATTCTGTAGCTAAAGTACCTTAAGTCCATTTCTTTTTCAAATTTCTATTTCAGTATACTCGTATTGGTCAAATGGTAAAAGATATTTAGTCCTACAGCCACTACTTACGAAGATGTAAAATTATAAATGACGTTAAGTCCCTGAGAGTGAAAATTCTATACTGAATAATTTACAAAATGTGACTTCAGGTCTTTTAGCTTTCATCTACGGAATAAGTAAAACAAAATCTCATTTAAAAATCATTAACACCATCTATGGCTTAGACAAAAAAATTAAATTGGATTGTGCTTAATAGAATCAGGGGATGGATTTACTTTTCAAATCTATTATTTGTGGTGTGTGCTAGAATCCCTGTAGTTTGGGGCGTTCGTGCCCTCTCCCAATATCTATGTCCTCGAGTAACTAATTCTTTATGGAATGAATGCGTGATATGTTCAAACGGACGGCTATGCGAGCCTGGTGGTATATATAGTTCATTTTAATAATAAAGCTTGTGTGATTAGTCAACGTATTTCTTGCGATCTCTCGCGAACAGTCAAAATATATACATGATATTAGAATTTATATTGTTTTGTATATGTTATTTATTTTATGTTTGCACCAAATTATTTATTTGAAATTTAAGGTTAGCTCTAAGTTTCGTCTAGTGTCATGTAATTTGTAAGTGTCACCTTGTAGTCGAGTTATTTAAATTAAGTTGTCGAGGCATTCCGAGTGGCAATGAACAGTGATACATTATTCTTACGCTATATCTTTTGTTTCAAACTTATCCTAAATTTAATTGCTATCAAGACGCGAATATTAAAACACTTAACAACCAATCTCTTTGATATTTTATGTTTTAACGCCTTCCATGTATACTGTATATCGTCACTCGAAACAACGGAACAAACGTCCATAGTACGCTGTGTATATAGACTCCGCGTACAAATTTGAACCTAAATTACTTACTATTAAAGCCCGCTTTCATTTTCTAACTTAGGTAGATCATAACGTGAATTTTATGTAATAAAATGCGAAAATATATTTTAATAATTATTTGTACTTAGCAAAGGGACGGGCGGCAAAGCCGGTGCGGGTGAACGCTCATAGCCTTCGTAGTTCTCTTCTAGTTACTTAAAAACTCCTATAATCTGAGACGATTTACCTCGGATACATTTCGGTCTTCTACTTTTGACTTTCTCCGTTTACCCGCGGGACAATACTCATAGTTCCCAGTAAGGAGTACTCGACGTGTGCGAAAAGTGGGTAGATACAACATTTGTGAACTGTGAAGTTCTGAGCAAAGAGCTTCTTATAATCTAGTCAATATTGGGTGCATCAGAATCATCTTGATTGGTCGGTTGCGCACATTGGGTACTCGGTAACGCCGACGCAGTAAGCTTAGTGAGTGTATGTACGATTATTATAATAAGTAGATGTACAAAAGTAATACATTATATAGATGTTTTAGCGTCAGATACATAGATATAAAGCAAAATATTATTATATATCGCATTCGTCCGTTTAATGTAAGGGCTTGCGCTCGTGTCTATTCCCAAGTACCACACTTAATGTTACGCCGTAGTTAAGATGTAATTCTGCCTCAGTATTATACATTTAAGCTTATTTGTTATATAAGCTAATTTATACACTAATTCTATTTATTTACGGGCGTAGTGATGTTGCTAACATTAAGGAAGTCATATCAGATGTCACGGCGCATTGGTCCTTTAGTCACTACGATGAGTTGTGAAATGTTTTCGCGTAGTCCAGGAGTTTAAGAGATGGCGTTAATAGCGAATCGTATTGAGAAAGGTACTAATGACGCCCGCCCGTGGCTTGTACGGCATTTACGTAAGTTTATTCACTGTAAGTTTAATCCTGCAATCAAGTAACCGCTGTATTTTTACTAAGTAACAAGCCGACTACTTATTTTTTTAACAAAACTTTTGCTCAAAATCTTGCTGTATTTCGTCGGTATTGAAGGTAACTTTTCGATTAATCAATGTTTATAAATTATTCGATGTCAACAGTATTCGATGTTAGTAGTAAACCCTGATTTATATAATCTCAGATCACTGTTTCACGTATTTTGAAAATATAATAAATGGTTTAAAACTTTTTGTGTTTCCTGTGCTACGTTTAATTGTGAGTTCGAAGTTCAAATTGAATCAATAAATAGGAATCAAAAGATTGGTGTTGTTAATGGCATGTGTTGCCACATCCTGCAGTATATGAATTAAATATATACCCCAGTAACATAGATAATAAGATAATAATAGCAATAACAATAAATGAAAGAAAATATAAAATAATTTATACAATTAGACGTCCATCCAGCCATCATACTTTTAAAATTGTACTTTGCAATTTTCTCGTTGAGTCTTTCTCCTGATGATACTTCGGTCGTGGGGAAACGATTGTTGAGTTTGTCATAGTGAACGTGTGTAGTGCTTGTATATTGTGGTGGCGGTGGAGGTTTGTGCATGTGTTTTTGCGAATTCTGCATGTATCGGGTATGAAAACTGATAGTCCACTCTACATTTAGCACTATACATATATATTTTCTACTTATTTTCTCGCGTCTATTTTTCTATTACATTTGAAAATATAATAAATATCTTCGTACTTGACCATGTTGCCTATATGTATAATATAGCATTTTGTAGCGATATAATGCTGATGGTCAGTCAGGTGTAAATTCTTCTGAATCAAAAATAATTCAAACCATTTTCGTGGATATCATGATTTTTGTCATTACAATTTGCAGTTGATTTACCTTAATTGCAAATTTTGGTAAAAAAATTTAGAATAAGTTATTCAATTTAAAATATTGTTTATTTGACTTGTAGACAAGTTGTTAAGAATCGTCAACTCTACTGCTTGTACGGATACGTGTTTGTACGAACCAATGAGTATTTATTTATACGGTTGCTGTTAAAGTAAAATTATAATTATATATTAATTGTAACTAATTTTTGATTAGTAAATAGTATAATAATTAAATCAATTCGGAGAATAACTAAATCCTCCTTTTAATAGTTATATAGAACTTGCTATAAGGATAAATTAGACAGAAATGAGTGCTGTAATGTCTGAATGTCGAAATATTTTTCATAATCAGTACAACTTGATATTGAAATAAAAATAAAACTACATTTACTCGATATAAATGCGTTATATAATAATTACTTTAATTATTATTGGCGTTAAAACCATCACATTTACTGTGATAAGATATCAATCAAGCTTTCACTTCAAGTTATTCGTAATATATGATATTTTTTTATATACGCGCCATCTACCGAGAGTCTTATAAATTAAGTAGGTTACCTATTTGGTTGGTTGACAGAATATTAATGTCTGCGACTAGATGGCGTTACTAATTGCATTTTGTCTAATACTGCCTATGCTGTGATTTGTATCCACCTGTATAAAGACGTTAAGAACAAGAACTTTAATTATCTTTTAATAATTCAAAATTAGAATGATGCTAAAACAAAAGAGACAAGCTGTCACTGGTTGGATTCACTTTCTATTTTTTAAACTAATTTATACTAGTTTATTTTGCTTACTTCCATAGCATTATGTCTTATGGAATAATGTTATGGGGTAAATGCGCTGATATTGAGAAAATTTTTGTATTGCAAAAAAGAGCCATACGTGGCATTTATAATTTGAATTCGCGTGAGTCCCTGCGAGAGAAGTTTAAGGAAACAGGTATTCTTACGTTAGCTTCACAGTATATTTTTAGCAATTTGATTTTTGTGCATAAAAATATACATAATTATAAAAAGATTGGCGATGTATATAATAGACAAAGTAGGAACCGACATAAGCTTGCGGCTCCTGCTTTGCGCCTTGTAAGAGTACGTAAGTCGTTTGTGGGTTTGGGTATAAGATTCTATAACAAAATTCCACAATCAATTTTAACTTTGCCATTACAGTAATTTAAAAATACTGTTAAAAAGAGGCTGATACAGAAAGCCTATTATACCGTGGAGGCTTACATTGATGATAAGAATGCGTGGATATAGCTGCTCTTTGACCTTATGCAGGATAGCTATGACAAAATGTAATTAGTATTAAGAATCTTCTTTTTTAAAAGAGCTCCACCGAGTTTCTTGCTGGCTCTTATCGGTAGGACGGCTTTCCGAACCAGCAGTAAAGTTGACGATTCAAAAGCACTTGTTTACAAGTTTACTTGAATAAAGAATATTTTGAATTTGAATTTGAATTTCAAACTTTATATGAAATCCTTTTTGTAAATGCTCATAGTTGAGAGTAAACTGTAAACTGCTACAATGATTATAAATGTTATAATTACTGTTAAAACTAGAGAACACTATTAAAAATCGTTTGTTAAATTTTATGCGAGTTAGTGACTTATTTAATTGTCTTTAATTTGCATATACATACATACACTCGTATATGTTATTAAATATTGTTATTATTTTGAAATAGAACGGTTTTCTACAAAATTGAGACCTTGAATTAGATAGAATAAGCAGAAATAGCAGAAGATTAAAGTTTGTAACATAATCAGACCTTATACTTGACCTTCAAACTATTATGTTTAAACGTCAGAAGGTGATTTCGTGTGATGCGTAGAATGTTGATCCTAAATCATCATTCTCCTGCCCTTATCCCACTCTAACCGTGGTCCGCACGACCTCCATCTCATTCCTTTTTTCATGATTTTCATCTCTCCTCGTTATATGTCCATACCATCTTGATCTAGTGCCTCTCATCTTTTCTATAATGGGCGCAACTTCAAGACTTCCCCTTGTATACTCATTTCGTATTTTATCCAGTCTTGACACACCACACATCCACCTTAACATTCTCATCTCATTTGCATGCACTCTTCTTTCATCCGTCTTTTTCATTGCCCAACATTCTGATCCATACGACAGGTCTTATGACCGTTGTTTCAATTTTCCCTTAACTTTAATTCGGGAGTCACATATTGTGACCTCCCGCAACTTAATAAATCCCGCATTTATTAATTTGCCCACATCGAACTATTTCACCGTCGTTTTGAAAAAGCAAACCAAGGTATCAGAAATCACAGCGGACTGGCAAAATTTCCCATCCAAGCTGATCGGGGTGAAATTCGAATTGAGTCGCAATATGGTAGGCCTGCTGTCGCTATTCTGGTCTTCATCATCAGATGCACGGAAGAAATTTGTGCATGCGACGCTTACGGTGTCTGGTTTTGCTAACAAGTTTTCAGTAGAACCAGTAGTACCAAAAATAGGTTTCCACGCTGGGGGCAGTGCCCATCCACAGTCTCTATTAAAATTCGGGTGACGGCTAATTTCAATCGTCTTACGTATTTTTCTAGTTACCAGAAATTTTTCCCTAAATAATAAATACTTGTCTTGTCGAACCTGATGTAGTGGTTGGCACCCGAATCGTGGACATGGTCCGTTATCGCTGGCCCATTAGTGTCCATATTCCAAGTCCAAATATAAAAAAGTAATATAAAAAAAAATATAGTAAATATAAATATTTGCCGTGACCTCTGATCAATTCAACAATTCGGTATACCGATTTAATTCTCTAATTGACCGTGCGCCGAAGGTCTAGACCTATTATAAAATAATTAATTTTATAGCGTGCCTTCGACACTTCAATTAAACTAACGTAAACATTACTATTTTAAATGCATTGCAGTTAGCTTAATTAAGCATTTGATTCTTTATGCGTTTAATATTAAATTGTATCAAATGCGTACAAAGCGCTTCAGGTCATCTTTTCTGATGCGTACAGCCAAAGTATGGAATTTCCTTAATTCTTCCCGGATTCCTAAGATTTGCATAGCTTCAAAAGAAGAGTGACTTGGCACCTAATTGGCAAGCGCGGTTTATCTTAGGCTGCATCTTCCCTTTCCATCAGGCGAGTTAGCAGCCAGGCGCTAGCCTTATAGTATAAAAAAAATATCCATACAAATATTAGTGCAAAAAGTCTGTCTGACTTTCTGTCCCTATTTACATAGCATACTTTGACTGCTAATTCGTTGGGGCGCTTGATAAAATTGAATTATTACAGAGAATTATATTTAATTATCATAAAGTATTGATAAAATTGTCTACAACTGGGCTTGAAAATGAAAGTTAACAACTATTGATAGTTATAAAGATCTTTCGTTTCTAACGTTATTCAATCAAATAATTTATAGAATTAAGTTACTTTGCGGATATCCATAATACAAAAGTAATAATAAAATTTATTTTCTATAATCCGTGATACAGCAGATAGAAAATATATATAGTGCTAAATGTATAGTGGACTATCCGTTTTTTCATAGCCGTTACATGCAGGATTCGTAAAAACACATGCACAAATCTCCACCACTGCCACCACAGTACACAAGCACTACACACGTTCACTATCACAAACTCAGCAATTGTTTCGCCCGTCGAGTCTATCTCCTGATGATGCTTCGGTTGCGCTCATTTCCCTGGTATCTGGGGATATCCACAGAATTCTCTGGATATATGCAGATTTCCTTACGATGTTTACCTTCACCGAAAAGCGTGTGATAAAGTACATTAGTCGATTAGACACATAAGTTTTAATAGAAAAACTCATTGGTGCTAGCCCGGGTTGAATCCGTGATCCCCTTGAAAGAATCGCACGGTCGCAACGCTAGGCTATCACAGCTTAAGTATGCATAAGTAGGTAAACTAAATTTAGGTATGATCTTATTACGACTGTATTACGCCTACACAAAGTATTAACGTTGCTCGTGGGAATAATCGTATGATATTCGTTGTAAAACAAAATAAAACATTTCGTTAAAAAATTTAGCCATGCCTTTACAATACGCAGTTTTAAAAATGTATTAGCATTTTTATTGGCAAATGTCAAATGATATTTGAATCGCATTTACGATTTCACATTCGGAACATAACTTTAAATATTCAAATTAAAAAACCTTTTAAAAAAAGTTCATGCCCCTGCTGATAACCGTTGAGGAGTTCCCTCGTCTGGAGCTAATCCTGGTATTATAATGAGCATAATAATAATAATATATGGGACATTTACACACACGGTCGTCTAACGCCAAAGTAAGTAACTTAATACTTGTGTTATGGGTGATAGATAACTGGTAGATATATACATATATAATTTTAAATACATACTTAAATACAAATACACACCTAGGCTCGAAGAACCAAAAAATTGTTTATAGAAAATGTTGGCCCTCGTTGGGAATCGAACCCATGACCCGCGGAGCTGAAGGTGGGTCACTACCCACTGCGCCAACGGGCCAGTCAAGCAGCATGACCTGAAGCTGCAGGTCATGCTTATCATAAATACACATTGTCATCCAGACTGGACCGGTATGTAAAATTTCAGTTCAATCGGAAGCCGGGAAATAGGTCAAATTTAACTTGCAAGATTCCACCTTCACATACACACACGGCAAGTTAAATAAAAGGTATTAATAATTAAAATTCGCGCGCGCCAAATCATTAGGAGAGAAATCGAAACAGACCAACAACGTTTAGTTAAAGCACGCAATTTAAATAAAAGCTTTTCGTAATATTCAATTTTAATTAGGAGGAGGCCTTTACCCAAAACGGGGTCCATATTTCAAATTTCAAATAGAAAAGTCTTTACTAACATAATATAAGAAAACTTACTAACTACTAATTAACAACATTTGAAATGTATATTTAGAGATATGGATTAAATGGATTTATTATTATTAATATTAATATTCAATTTTAATTATATTCTAGAAACAGTATTTGTTTTGATTTCCTATTAAAAGTCATCTACATGACATGATTATCTTTAGACAATCTAGATAGACAAAAAATCTGTTTACTTCTAAGACTTAGGAATTCACTATATGATGAACAAAATCATATAAGATTTTTTAAAATTTATTTAACATTTTTATTATTTATTAATAAATAAATAATAAAAACGTATAAAAAACTAACTTTCGAAAATCGCCCTAAAATGAAACATTAATAAGTTCAATAAAGTTATATATAACGTGTACATAATATGTACACTGTCTTTAAATAGAAATATGCCCAAAGTTTTTATTAAGCCAGATATAATGTAAACCCATCTCTAGCTTTTAATCTAACTTCTCATACTCATTCTTCCACTATCTCTACCTTTTCCCGTTTCTCCATCTTTCTCCACTTACTTCCACGATCCTTCTCCTATTCCTGTGTTTTATGCATGAAAACATAAAAACTCTAAAATATGACTCATAATCTAAATATAACTTAAATATTAAAATTATTACATATAATCGGTTAAAGGCCTTTGTTAATTTAAAACAAATCAACATTTTATTTAAAGCAAGATTGCGCTTCGTTATGATCGAGTGCAATTTGCGATGTCTATATGGGTTATCTCAAGTCATTTTTTTTGATAACAGATATGTATAATAAAATCGCTTTACATAATGTCCAGTTATCACCTGGCTTTGATAACAGCGTCAATAAATATTGGATAAATATCGAGTACAGATACACGATGAAAATATAATCGCATGAGAGAATTCGTCTTGACGAACTTAACTTTTTCCGTAATATATAACAATTTTAACAAAACCTCTGGAGCGAAACGTTCTCGAGTTATAAGAAACCTGGTCTGTGTGCAAAATAAAACATAACGTCGAGGAATGTTATTAAATTTAATAAATAATGTTGCAAATCACTTTAAATTGATCTTATATAATGACTGTCTATTTAATCAAAGCAATTATACTATTTTGTTATTTTGTGAACAATTATTTGCTTAATTACAAGAGATGTGTTTAAATAATTACATCTTAAAATTAAATCTAGTAGATTAAATGCAATTATTGTGATGTTAGTTAATAAATTTGGTTGTTATTTAATAAATTTAATCTGCTAATACTATATCTGGCGGACTGTTTTCCATAAGCCTGTACATGTTACAAAACAGACAGAAGTCTTAATTGACTAATAAAATAATTTATAGAATTAGGCGTTACTTTGCGGAGATCCATAATACAAAAGTAATAATAAAATTATTTTGCTATAATCCGCGATACAGTAAATAGAAAATATATATAGTGCTAAATGTATAGTGGACTATACGTTTTTTCATACCCGTTACATGCAGGATTCGTAAAAAACATATGCACAAGCCTCCACCACTTCCACCACAATACACAAGCACTACACAAGTTCACTATCACAAACTCAACAATCGTTTCGCCCCGCAACCGAGGCATCATCAGGAGATAGACTCCACGACGTGGAGTCTATCTAAAAAACGTATAGTCCACTATACATTTAGCACTATATATATTTTCTATTGGGGTGTAAGGAGGAGGCTCGTCCCAATCAGTCTCCTTAATTGTCAACCTCACCTGCACGTGGTGCACCCTGCAGATTTACCAACGAGGCTCTGGCGACCGACAAATGGCGGTATAACCATTCAAATAGCTGACTTAAATATTACCAGACCGACAGTGGGCAGCAGCACTGTCGGTGCGACATGGTCAGCACTGCGATCACCAACCCGCATGCCAAGCGTGGTGATTATTGGCAATAACCTTCATGGATAAACACAAGAAGCCACAGCCCCTAGTTCCCGGCAGCCCCGCTATTCCCAGCTCTGGCAGCGGTTCGGGTAACGGCGGGGCAGGGGGTGTCAAGAATCTCCGGCAGAGATTCCGCTGCCAACCCCGACGACTTGACCTGGCAACATATAACGCACGCACTTTGAGGGAAGACGAAAAGATAATCGAGCTGGAAGAAACAGTAAACAAGTTGCGATGGGATGTCATAGGATTATCGGAAGTCCGAAGAGAGGGGGAGGACACGATGATTCTAAAATCCGGCAACCTGTTTTACTACCGGGAGGGCGACCAACAGTCCCAAGGTGGTATCGGGTTTCTCGTCCACAAGTCCCTTGTCAACAGCATTGTTGAAGTCGAGAGTGTGTCGAGCAGGGTCGCGTTCCTTATACTCAGAATTACCAAACGGTATTCGCTGAAGGTCATACAGGTTTACGCACCGACATCGGCACATCCAGACGAAGAGGTGGAGGCTATGTATGAGGATATATCTAAAGCCATGCATGCCTCTAAAACCTTCTACACTGTTGTGATGGGGGATTTCAACGCAAAGCTGGGCAAGCGAAGCGGCACAGAGGTGAGAGTGGGGAAATTTGGATACGGGCAACGGAACCACAGGGGCCAGATGCTGGCCGATTTCTTGGAGAGGGAGGACCTCTATATGATGAATTCTTTCTTCAAGAAACGGCCGCATCGAAAATGGACCTGGATTAGTCCCGACGGTTCCACGAGAAACGAGATCGACTTCATTATGTCAACCAGGCGTCATATATTCAATGATGTCTCTGTGATCAACACCGTAAAGACGGGGAGCGATCACCGCTTGGTCAGAGGCTCATTGAATATATGCGTACAGCTGGAAAGGTCCAGACTAGTGAAGTGTTCGCAAGAGATCTGTCTATTGGGCAGAGGCAGCTGACGCGATTGAAGACCGATACTGGTAGTATCATTTCATCTCGTCCTGAGATTTTGAGAGAGGTTGAGAGGTTCTATGGGCAGTTATACACCTCAACACAACAGCCTGTTGTCAATTTGGCAAAAGATCCACGAGCCAAGTTGACCCGACACTATACCGAAGATATCCCGGACGTCAGCCTATACGAGATTAGTATGGCTCTGAAACAACTCAAGAACAAAAAGGCTCCAGGTGACGACGGAATCACAACCGAACTCCTGAAGGCGGGTGGTAAACCGGTACTTAAAGTCCTTCAGCGACTGTTCAATTCCGTCATTCACGAAGGTACTATGCCGGAAGCATGGTACAGGAGCGTGGTGGTTCTTTTCTTCAAGAAAGGAGATAACGCCTTATTGAAGAATTATAGACCCATCGCGCTGCTGAATCATGTTTATAAGTTGTTTTCGAGAGTCATAACGAATCGTCTCGCTCGTAGGTTCGACGACTTCCAGCCTCCCGAACAAGCCGGTTTCCGAAAAGGCTATAGTACCATAGACCACATATTCACGCTGCGGCAGGTTATACAGAAGACCGAGGAGTATAACCAGCCACTTTGCTTGGCGTTTGTGGACTATGAGAAGGCCTTTGATTCGGTGGAAACATGGGCTGTGTTAAGATCGCTCCAGAGATGCCGAATCGACTATCGGTACGTCCAAGTGCTGAAGTGTTTGTATGAAAACGCCACAATGTCTGTCCGTATCCAAGACAAAACTACGAGACCAATCCAAATGCGGCGAGGTGTGCGACAGGGAGATGTCATCTCCCCGAAGCTGTTTACCGCTGCATTGGAGGATGTCTTTAAGCTTTTGGATTGGAACGGATACGGCATCAACATCAACGGCGAGTACATCACTCACCTTAGATTTGCCGACGACATAGTCGTTATGGCAGAGTCTCTGGAGGACCTTAACACAATGCTCGACGACCTCAGCAGAGTATCTCAACAGGTGGGCCTCAAAATGAACATGAGTAAGACAAAAATTATGTCAAACTCGCATGTTCCGCGCCACCCGGTCATCGTTGAGAACTCTGCACTCGAAATTGTAGACGAATATATATACCTGGGACATACGGTCCAGCTAGGTAGGTCCAATTTTGAGAAAGAGGTTAGTCGCCGAATCCAACTCGGATGGGCAGCGTTCGGGAAGCTACGCGAGATCTTTTCGTCCAAGATACCTCAGTGCTTGAAGACCAAGGTCTTCGAACAGTGCGTGTTGCCAGTTATAACCTATGGATCCGAAACGTGGTCGCTGACTATGGGCCTCATAAGAAAGCTCAGAGCCACTCAGCGGGCGATGGAGCGAGCTATGCTCGGGGTTTCTCTACGTGATCAAATCAGAAATGATGAGATCCGTAGAAGAACTAGAGTCACCGACATAGCTCAGCGTGTCGCGAAGCTGAAGTGGCGATGGGCGGGGCACATAGTGCGGAGAACCGATGGACGTTGGGGTCTCAAGGTGTTGGAATGGCGACCCCACACCGGAAAGCGCAGCGTCGGCAGACCCCCAACGAGGTGGACAGACGACCTCAAAAAGGTCGCGGGGAGCCGCTGGATCCAAGCGGCGCAAGATCGTATGGTGTGGAGATCCCGCGAAGAGACCTACGTCCAGCAGTGGACGTCCATCGGTTGACGAAGAAGAAGAAGAAGATATTTTCTATTTACTGTATCGCGGATTATAGCAAAATAATTTTATTATTACTTTTGACTAATAAAATGGTAATGAATCAAAAAGTTTCCTGCACACGTTAGCACAATAGTTTAAGCTGTTAGAGTTGAGCGTGCGTCTTATCGTAATTAATGAAATCCCGTTAGCTGGTTAGAATTTTGAGCACTTGTTTTACCTCAACTTTTGATGACGGCATTGACGTGACGTCATGCGTTATCGCAAACTACTTGAGCAAACGTGTTCGTTGTTATTTTCCGATCGAACGTCAGTTAATGGTTGGCTATTGGTTATAATCAAATTTTACACTTCGCCGTCTCCGAAAATTTTTACTCTTTACTACTAAAGCGGAATATACCTATTATTGCAGACAGTGCAAGCAAATGGCGATTTTTTATCGAAATTACTTACTTATATCGAATTTCGTAGCCTCCTATTATTTAAATTTTTCCCTTTATTTTTTGTTTTCTGCTTTTAATACCATTTTGCTTTTATACTTGTCAACTGTAACGCTCATGTGTTAAGTATGTTTTATGTAATGTAAATTCGTCGTTGATGGTCTTACAAAAAAAATATGTTAGCTGATTTTACCAGCGCTTCCCGGTGACGAGTGACCGAAGCATTGTCGAGTGTACGAAATCCGGTGAATAGAACTGAATTTCTGCTAGTTCGGGCAACGTGTAGTGATGTGTGTCGTGAAATAACTTGCGATTTTTCGGCAACTCAAACCAGGGAAAAATATGCTGTGTGTACATTATAAATCAATTTGCGACACATATGACATCTTCCTTATATGACACAAAACGCCTGCCTATATTCTACGTGGGTCAATACGGATATAACAATAATCAAAAAAGCGCCTTTAAAAACATCCCTCAGCTTTAAGGATCGGCTCTATGGTTTACAACGTATCTAACTCAATTAAGCCTAATTTTGAGTTATGTTACTTTAAATAATTTATAGAATTACGCGTTACTTTGCGGATATCCATAATACAAGAGTAATAATAAAATTATTTTGCTCTTATCCGCGATACAGTAAATAGAAAATATATATAGTGTTAAATGTATAGTGGAAATCACAAAGGCTTTGCGATTTTGTCGTGGAGTCTATCTCCTGATGATGCTTCGGTTGCGGGGCGAAGCGATTGTTGAGTTTGTGATAGTGAACGTGTGTAGTGCATGTGTATTGTGGTGGAAGTGGTGGAGGTTTATGCATGAGTTTTTACGAATCCTGCACGTATCGAATATGAAAATACGGATAGTCCACTATACATTTAACACTATATATATTTTCTATTTTCTATTT